>CAMRHE010000330.1:0-1200000 GCA_947044405.1 Leptodactylus fallax | reverse complement strand
TATCCTCAAGAGAATAAAAAAAAACACAAAAAAAAAGCCCTGTTAGTAAGGCATTTCATAAAAACATCCAAACACCATGCACAGTAATCTGGGCGCTCCTTTTTTTACACGAAAAATTATCAAAAAAAACCTTAGTGTGCAACCAGACTTTCAAAGTTTTACCAAATTAAGCGAAAGTGTATAATACATTCAAATTTAATGTAGCAATCACACATGGTCTATCAAATTGAACTGATACACTTTTATTGACGGCATATTCTGCTGATGTGAACAGGGTCTGACAACAATCTAATATGCATGAGGGCAATTGTTCCATTATGTCTACCTATGGGCAAATGCAAGGCTTGGCATTTTATTATCTGACAGATGCTTATCATCTACTACTTAAGCACCTTGCAGGCGACTGTGTGAAAGGTCAGTGTGCTATCCGGGTTTTTCCTGGATAGCACACTGACCCATTCATTTTTGCAAGCTCATGCACATGGTCATGAATTACGCAGTCCTGTGTGCGGGCCAACAGTCTGGGCCACAAAATATGGAACAGGTCCTATTCCTGTCTGATTTTGTGGCTGTGCTTTCATGGCTCCTATTCGTTGAATGAATGAGGCCACGGAAGCACAGCCGGTGCACGGGCAGCACACGGATGACATGAGCAATCCGGTTTAAGTAAATTCATGCTTGAGTACCATAATTAATCTAGATAGTGGTACAGGCAAACAAGGCATTGAAACCTCAACAGGGCTATGAGTGTTAGTAATAAATGCTACTTAATAAGCTCCTTTGAGCTAATAGAGTTAAAGTTACACTTTAGATTTTTTTAAACTCCTATGCCATGCTGCTGGGATGACTGGGAAAGGCTGGAGAAAAATTAGTGATGGAGACTCCTAGGTAGTAGAGACCTCTACACTATTGCCCTATTTTCCCTACCTATTATCTGGCACTGAACTGGTTGACTCCTGCACAAGTGCTCTCTTTTCCCGACCTATTGCCTGGCCCTAAACTGCATCGTAACTATACTGGTTGATCACAGCTTCAGTCTAGCTAAGAGAAAAATATCTACCAAACAGTTTTAAAAGAAGCAATTTGATATTCATTGCCCCCTGAATCAAAGCATTAGTAGTAGAATATTAATTGAAAAGTTTCTATTGAGTCCCGTTTCTGCATTTGGAACAAAGTGCAAGATTTTCTTCTAACTACGCCGCAGCCTGATTTCCATTCAATACATTTCTTGCAAAGTGTCAACTGTGATGAGCAATTATCACTATTCTATTGTGTAACTGGCAACATATTAATTTTCAACAATTCCAAGGGACACGAAGAATCTTGTGAATAGCAATTAGAATTTAAGATGTAAAGAGATTCTGTTAAACATAACTAATTCCATTTTGGCAAATCGTCAGTGGCCATCTGCCTAATTGTTGTTGTTCATTTAAAATGATCTATTTCCGACAGAATTAGTAATGGCGCACATTAAGAGACATGCAAAACAGCTATTGTTTGAAATGATATCAGCGCCTGTCAATGCTAAGTACCGCATGTTTTCTTTGTTAGCTTATTTCAGGCCCATATGCATGTTGTCACTATAGGGCATGGAGTATGGAGGCTTTCCATTTTCCATGAAAGTGGGACATCCGTAAGATGATTTTTCAGTTTCCCTTCTCATTTCTTTCCTTTGTGGCGCTACGTGGCGGTTGTAACCATGTTTTATACTTATTTATTCTGTAGAACTTTAAAACTGTAGTCTGGGGCTAAACAACAGCATCAGTAGTCAGCAGTCTTGGATTTGTCTTGAAACCCAGTCCAGTTGACTTAATAGAGATGAGTGAACCGGTTTGTAATGAGCCGGGTTTGATCCAAATTTTCCAAAAATTTCGGGTATAGCCAAAACCAACATTTTTAAGGTTAGTGACCCATGAATCTCTATAATGCTCTGGGTCTCTTCAGACCAGATAGTATAATAAGCAGAGGCTCAGGGAAAGTGTAGATTGGGCCTCAGTGGTCAGGTGGGGCGAGTCAGCATTGCCGCATCCCACGTGACTTCCGAGGCTTAAACACAGGACTACGTGGTGACCCCAAGGCGCACGTCATAAGAGAAAATGCTGGAAGAGGCCTCAGGAGCCCACAGGTGAAGACTGGATGTTGGGAAAGAAAACCAGACACCTAGGAGAGGCGAGTATAATATATATATATATATTTATATATATATATATATTTATATATATATATATATACAGTGCTGGCCAAAAGTATTGGCACCCCTGCAATTCTGTCAGATAATACTCAATTTCTTCCAGAAAATGATTGCAATCACAAATGCTTTGGTAATAATATCTTCATTTAATTTGTCTTCAATGGAAAACCACAAAAAGAATTGTCAAAAAGCCAAATTGGATATAATTCCACACCAAACATAAAAAAGGGGGTGGACAAAAGTATTCGCACCCTTTGAAAAATCATGTGATGTTTCTCTAATTTGTGTAATTAACAGCACCTGTTACTTACCTGTGGCACATAACAGGTGGTGGCAATAACTAAATCACACTTGCAGCCAGTTGAAATGGATTAAAGTTGACTCAACCTCTGTCCTGTGTCCTTGTGTGTACCACATTGAGCATGGAGAAAAGAAAGAAGACCAAAGAACTGTCTGAGGACTTGAGAAGCAAAATTGTGAGGAAGCATGAGCAATCTCAAGGCTACAAGTCCATCTCCAAAGACCTGAATGTTCCTGTGTCTACCGTGCGCAGTGTCATCAAGAAGTTTAAAGCCCATGGCACTGTGGCTAACCTCCCTAGATGTGGACGGAAAAGAAAAATTGACGAGAGATTTCAACGAAAGATTGTGCGGATGGTGACTAAAGAACCTCGACTAACATCCAAACAAGTTCTAGCTGCCCTGCAGTCCAAGGGTACAACAGTGTCAACCCGTACTATCCATCGGCGTCTGAATGAAAAGGGACTCTATGGTAGGATACCCAGGAAGACCCCACTTCTGACCCAGAGACATAAAAAAGCTAAGCTGGAGTTTGCCAAAACTTACCTGAGAAAGCCAAAAACTTTTTGGAAGAATGTTCTCTGGTCAGATGAGACAAAAGTAGAGCTTTTTGGGAAAAGGCATCAACATAGAGTTTACAGGGGAAAAAAAAGAAGCCTTCAAAGAAAAGAACACGGTCCCTACAGTCAAACATGGCGGAGGTTCCCTGATGTTTTGGGGTTGCTTTGCTGCCTCTGGCACTGGACTGCTTGACCGTGTGCATGGCATTATGAAGTCTGAAGACTACCAACAAATTTTGCAGCATAATGTATGGCCCAGTGTGAGAAAGCTGGGTCTCCCTCAGAGGTCATGGGTCTTCCAGCAGGACAATGACCCAAAACACACTTCAAAAAGCACTAGAAAATGGTTTGAGAGAAAGCACTGGAGACTTCTAAAGTGGCCAGCAATGAGTCCAGACCTGAATCCCATAGAACACCTGTGGAGAGATCTCAAAATGGCAGTTTGGAGAAGGCACCCTTCAAATCTCAGGGACCTGGAGAAATTTGCCAAAGAAGAATGGTCTAAAATTCCAGCAGAGCATTGTAAGAAACTCATTGATGGTTACCGGAAGCGGTTGTTCGAGTTATTTTGTCTAAAGGTTGTGCTACCAAGTATTAGGCTGAGGGTGCCAATACTTTTGTCCGGCCCATTTTTGGAGTTTTGTGTAAAATGATCAATGATTTGACTTTTTTTTCATTCTCTTTTGTGTTTTTTCATTGCAAGCAAAATAAATGAAGATATTATTACCAAAGCATTTGTGATTGCAATAATTTTCTGGAAGAAATTGAGTATTATATGACAGAATTGCAGGGGTGCCAATACTTTTGGCCAGCACTGTATATATATATATATATATATATATATTTATTTATATATATATTACACAGTACAGACCAAAAGTTTGGACACACCTTCTCATTCCAAGAGTTTTCTGTATTTTCATGACTTTAAAAATTGTAGATTCACACTGAAGGCATCAAAACTATGAATTAACATGTGGAATTATATACTTCACAAAAAAGTGTGAAACAACTGAAAATATGTCTTATATTCTAGGTTCTTCAAAGTAGCCACCTTTTGCTATGATTACTGCTTTGCACACTCTTGGCATTCTCTTGATGAGCTTCAAGAGGTAGTCACCTGAAATGGTCTTCCAACAGTCTTGAAGGAGTTCCCAGAGATGCTTAGCACTTGTTGGCCCTTTTGCCTTCACTCTGCGGTCCAGCTCACCCCAAACCATCTCGATTGGGTTCAGGTCTGGTGACTGTGGAGGCCAGGTCATCTGGCGTAGCACCCCATCACTCTCCTTCTTGGTCAAATAGCCCTTACACAGTCTGGAGGTGTGTTTGGGGTCATTGTCCTGTTGAAAAATAAATGATGGTCCAACTAAATGCAAACCGGATGGAATAACATGCCGCTGCAAGATCCTGTGGTAACCATGCTGGTTCAGTATTCCTTCAATTTTGCATAAATTCCCAACAGTGTCACCAGCAAAGCACCCCCACACCATCACACCTCCTCCTCCATGCTTCACGGTGGGAACCAGGCATGTAGAGTCCATTCGTTCACCTTTTCTGCGTCGCACAAAGACACGGTGGTTGGAACCAAAGATCTCAAATTTGGACTCATCAGACCAAAGCACATATTTCCACAGGTCTAATGTCCATTCCTTGTGTTCTTTAGCCCAAACAAGTCTCTTCTGCTTGTTGCCTGTCCTTAGCAGTGGTTTCCTAGCAGCTATTTTACCATGAAGGCCTGCTGCACACAGCCTCCTCTTAACAGTTGTTGTAGAGATGTGTCTGCTGCTAGAACTCTGTGTGGCATTGACCTGGTCTCTAATCTGAGCTGCTGTTAACCTGCGATTTATGAGGCTGGTGACTCGGATGAACTTATCCTCTGCAGCAGAGGTGACTCTTGGTCTTCCTTTCCTGGGGCGGTCCTCATGTGAGCCAGTTTTTTGTAGCGCTTGATGGTTTTGGCCACTGCACTTGGGGACACTTTCAAAGTTTTCCCAATTTTTCGGACTGACTGACCTTCATTTTTTAAAGTAATGATGGCCACTCATTTTTCTTTACTTAGCTGATTTTTTCTTGCCATAATACAAATTCTAACACTCCATTCAGTAGGACTATCAGCTGTGTATCCACCTGACTTCTGAACAACACAACTGATGGTCCCAACCCCATTTATAAGGCAATAAATCCCACTTATTAAACCTGACAGGGCACACCTGTGAAGTGAAAACCATTTCAGGTGACTACCTCTTGAAGCTCATCAAGAGAATGCCAAGAGTGTGCAAAGCAGTAATCAAAGCAAAAGGTGGCTACTTTGAAGAACCTAGAATATAAGACACATTTTCAGTTGTCTCCTCCTTTATTTTTTAAATAATAAAACCCAAATTTAAATATATAATATTTTAACCCCCAAAATAAAAAAAACAATTTTTAAAAAAAAAAAAAAAAAAAAAAAAAAAAAAAAAAAAAGGGAAACAAAAACTTTACATCAAAACTTAAAAAAAAACCCCTTAATAACAAAAAAAAAAAAAAAAAAAACAAAAAAAAAAAAAAAAAAAAAAACAAAAAAAAAAAAAAAAAAAAAATAAAAAAAAAAAAAAAAAAAAACCCCCCCCAACCCATCAATAATAAATTCACCACAACTCTTTTCCCCCCCCCCCACAAAAAAAATACCCCACACACCAAAAAAAAGTAAAACCCCAAAACTCTCTCTAAAAACCCCAACACCCTTAATACCCTCAACACTACACAAAACCGCCCCCAAAAAAAAAAACCCCCCCCCTCAAAAAAAAAAAAAAAAAAAAAAAAAGCGAAGCAAGCCACCCCCCCCCCCCCCACATATGAGGGGTCCCCCCAAGGGGGGCCCCACCAAAAAAAAAAAAAAGAAATAACCCCCCAACTGAAGGACCCAAAACAGTGGTTAGTCAAAAGTCCCCACCATCCAGGGCGTTCAACTAGCCACCAGAGAGAGAGTGGCTACCAAGAGCCGCATTGGTAGACCTGTCACATGCATAAATGACACAGATGGTCCATTGATTTCATTGGGAATCATGTAATATCTTATTTGCTCTGTGGTTTCCCTGCAGGGGATGTGAAGACTTCCTGCCATGTTGTATTGCAGATTACAGATAATGTAACAAAGAGTTAATAAAATACATGTTTCTCAAAAAATATTTTCTTTACCATATACTGGTGTTGTTACAAGGCATTACTTTATGATTGGTAATGGTTCAGCTTCTGGGACCCCTAAAATCCTGATAATGAAGGGGCTGCAAGATGTCACCTTTACTATTTCCCCACCCTACCACCACTTTGGTCACCTGCTGTATGGGAAGCGTCAATCTTGAAGGACTGAAAGCCCCAGAAGTCAGATTCCCTCTGCATCATAAAGTGATGGCCTAGCCATAAGTCATCAATTTATAAGATCTGGAGGACCCTTTAATGTAATGAATATAGATAAAATACACACCTACATAAATATACGGCTCAATAACCATTTAGGATCAATAAGTTACCTTAATGCATTTATTATATCAACAAGAAAGACTATTAGTTCAATAATTAAGTTTTTCTTGCGTTATGGATAGACATCGGTTAAATCTGAGCAAAAACAAGAAAGGTAGAATAATAATTCTGGCAATGAGGCGCATGTGAAGAGCTTGATACATTTTATTGCAGCTTCACGTTCTGTCGCAACAAGAGGCTCCTTTCTATTTTTTCCTGCTCATCCTCTTCCCAGCAGCTAATCCTTCATCACGGAGACGTTTTTATCTGATTAATCAGTCACCCCTCGTCTCATGATAGTATGAGTGAAGGAGTTATGGCTACCAAAGTCTAGCAGCACTTCAAGCCCCAAATCATTCCGCGCCAAATAGAATTCACCCTGACGACAACACATCTATTGCATAAAAACAGCCAAACTATATATTAAAGCATGCACGGTGGGGACGCCAGGAGTCGTACATCTGTACTTGCCGGGGGTAATTATTTACAGAAAAGTAGATGTGTCTTGTGTTGGTTTATTCCTTTTCTGTTCCTAATAGCAAATTTTTATTTTACTTTTATCTAATTTTTTTTATTTGATTTTTTTCTTCAATATTGTTCAATAATCTGTCAATGACATAATAATGAACTAAAGCCTTATGAACAATTATTGACTAATTTGCCTCACTCGATACAGTATATTCCATCAATTCCATCCATCTGCATGTGAAGTACCAGATGGGTTAAAGCACACTTATGGCTATTATAATATATTTTTGCATAAACCAATAATTAATCTGAATAGAAAAATATTGATATTGTATGTTATTAGGATAAAGTGGCTTCTTCCTCTTTGTCCTGCCTGTGGCACACAGTAAGTGCCAATTACCAGACAGGCATACATACAAAGGCCAGCCAAACACATTAGATTTTCATAGGTTAAAATGCCCAATTTGGCTATTTGTTAAGTGCTGCGGAATATGTCGGCGCTATATAAAAAAATGTATTATTATTTTATTATTAGTATTATTATTATTATTATTATTATTATTATTATTATTATTATGAACAGCCATCTATCAGAAATGTAGATGTTGACCGAAAATATCAGTGTTTGGCATGATCAGCCGCTTTTGGCCAATCAGCCAACTTGTACAGAATTTTTTTTGACAACCAAACTGCCCCACTAGATGTGAATGCTGATGGTGGGAGAAACAATCCCATCATCAATTGGATGGCCGAATGACATGTCAACTGGACTCTACTGTGTAGCCATACATTGCAGTTTGGTCCAATTGTCCAGGTGCTTTAAATTGCAAGAGACTGCATTAAGGCCGGGGCCCCATGTGGCATAAACACCGCAGTTTGGCCACGGAAACGCCATGTAAAAAAACCCGCAGTTTTTCCATTAACTTCAATCCCATCCACACATTGCAGAAAAATCCCTGCAGCAGGAAATGCTGCGATTTCCAAAACCGCTGCGTTTTTGGAAATTGCAGCATGTTAACTATACCTACGGAAATGTTGGCAGTTTCCCAATAGGTATAATTGAAGCAGAAAGTCCACAGAGCAAAACTCTGCAGACTTTCTGTGAAGAGCGTTGCGGGAAAAACCACGATGCGATGCTGCCATGCTTTTTCCTGCATTGCTATTTGCTGTGGCCCGCTACGTGGGGCCTTTGCCTTAGGCCAGTTGCAGACGACCGTGCTGCAACCGGCCTGCCGTGAATTAAAAGCACGGGCTGCACATGGGGACACGGGAATATCCCCGTGTGCCGCCCGTATACTGGCCATGCTTCCGCGGCTCCTTATACTGTATTAAATGAATAGGAGCCACGGAAGCACGGGACACTAAATAGGACAGGAATAGGACCTGTCCTATCTGATTCGGCCCAGACTGTCGGCCCGCACACGGCACTGTGAAAATCACGGTCATGTGTACGGGCCCATAGAAAAGAATGGGTCAGTGTGCTATCCATTAAATACACGCATAGCACACTGACACACACCACGGTCGTCTGCAAGTGGCCTTAAAGTTGATTCTCTACTTGTTCTCAGTCTGCCTGAGAATCATAGCAAAGTGAGCAATTGTGAGCAGTGTATAATGTGTTCACATGGTGTGGTACTGCATGGTGTTGGTACGTGATATTGGGTCTTTCCACCTGTATTTGCAACATTGTGGCGAATGCCATGTGCTGCCACAACCATTAGTGTAGGAACCCGATAGAATAAGGTCACCATGAAGGAGTTCATGGGCTTGTGCAATTTGATCAAAATGTGTACTAGGAAGCTATTGTCGAGATTCATTAATTTAGCCCGGTGGCAACCAATCACAGCGTAATATGTGAATGTGTGGTCCATGTTCTATTTTTCTAAATGTTGAACTTCTCTTTTAAAATGCCAAGGGTCATGATGGAAACTCAAAAGATCCCATTATAGTCAGTGGGGTTTGATAGGTGTCTGGCTTAAAATTGCATTGGTTTATATTTAATAATAATAATAATAATAATAATAATAAATTATTATTATTATTATTATTATTATATTTTCTACTGCCATAAATAATTTTAATTGAGAGAATGAAGGAAATACAGTAAATTGTTAGCTAACCTGCACATCAGAACAATAATAATACTTCAATTATATTTACCATTATGAATGTCATTTTTTTGTTGTTTTTTCCATCAGAATGTTTTTCTGTACATATAGTTCTGTGACTTCTGTTTAGCGTCAAGGGAAAGTTCTTGTATGTTATTCCATTCTAATGGTATCATTCAATCAATATATTATACACAAATGAAGCTGTAAAATAAGGTTATAGCTGTGGAATAATGGAAGTTATAGGACGGTAACTTATTATGAGTTCGTTTTCTTGTTATCTCTGACATCATAAAATATATAAAATCCAGCCCTGAAAAATGAATGATGCCTTTAACTTAATATTCAATATATATGGTTTGTGAAATGATGAACCTGCAGCTTTGTATCCTGGGGGTAAATATAAATCATTTGTTGATGTAATGTATAATGAGTTATTGGGATTGTGATCATTGCATACATTTTTGGAGGGTGGACTTTTCTGCTGGCATTTTAACTACATTTAGAAAATCACAGCCAAGTTATTATTGCACCCAGGAATAGCTTTCTAAACATGTCCCTGTCAAAAATGTGAGTTTTATCATGATGTACTAAAAGAACATATGATACAGTGCAGACTTACCCAAGAAGTGCTATGTGAGCAGTCAGAGTCTCCTTAGGATCCTTGCAGTCTTGGCTCAATTGACCGGGACTTGCCATTACAATCCAGCTCCAGTGGTATCTGGCACATGTGTAGTGCACAAAGGGCAGGGCCCTTTAGTTCCATGATGGTAGGACATGAAACATCAAGTTCAAGGGGCCTCATTTTGATGTATACATTGAGCCCCCCCTGTTCTATGGATGTTTCTGCTTGCTAGATATAATAATTCCTCTTTTGTAGTTCAGATGTGAATCATCTTTTAAAACTGGTTCCCATTCTCTTCAAATAATTATACATATGTGCCCTTCCTTTTCTCTTGACTCAAGATGTTCAGAGATGAGTGGTTCAAGATGACCAACTTCGGAAAAAAAAAAACATATTTTCGTGGTCATGCATTGTTTATATTGAATGTTTATGTTTGGTAATGTATCAAATTTGTATTGTGAGAAATTCAAGTCTTTCACAAAATTCATGGAAAGTTAAGGATGGACACGTCTGTACTGCTGTTGTTGACATTTCATTCGCTTGTATGTTCATTGTAGTATAAATTTGACATTTAATTATTTTTCTGTGAATTTGACTCACATCACTTACAATCTTTCTCATAAAAAATTATGGTACCTAACTTTTTTGGCTCCAACGTGGACCTTACACCACCTCCACTATGTCCAGTTCTTAGCATCTGTTAATAGGCACCACTCCTCTAATTCCAGCAGTTGGAATTTTTTTTCTCTAGCGCTCACCATTCCTGAAAAATTAGTGCTATTAGTTTTGGTATCTGATATGCTACTTCGGCTCAGTACTGTCAGGAGGGCGGTGTCAGGCGGGAGCAGGAAAGAGGGTGTGATTCAGAGCTCCAATCAGAGGTGGACACTGTCAGCGCTCAGAATCACACCCCTTGTCTGTTCCTGCCTGACACCGCCCTCCTGACAGTACAGAGACTAAATAAAATATCAGTCACCAAAACTAACTGCACTGACTGTTAGGAATGGTGGGGGCTAGAGAAAAAATTCCAGCTGTACAGAAATAAGTGGAGCTGATCAATCTAAAGGATGAAAAGAGCTCAAGATGGTAATAAGTCCTCTTTATGAAAATTATTTTTTCGGTGTACTAGCAATTTGACATATTTGACATAGAATTGTTTTTCAGTGAAGTTGGATCACAAGACTATCAATCTTTTTCATAAAAAAGATTATAACATTTTAATCTGCCTAAGAAAATAGGGGAAAACTCTAATATTCATTGATACCCATCAATGTATAAAATGTCCTTATGATTCTAGGTTCACACTAGCATTGTTCTTTCCGTTCTTTGGGTCCGCTTGGGGACTGAAGAACGGAAATCTAATCTGCTTAAAAAGTGGTTACCCGCGGACCCTATAAGCTATAATGGGGACCGCCGGGTTTCCGCCCGTAAAATTTTTCAAGCGGAATGGGGATGGAAACCCCCAACGAAGACCGATCTCTAGTGTGAACCTAGCCTTACCCAGTCAAAACATACTTGATCAATCTAAAATCTAAAAGGTGTTAAGGGCTAGGGCCATTGTGGTCATGGTCATGATCAACTTGCCATAGATTGCTTCAAAAATATCTTCAAAGGGCATGAACTTCTTTATACATATTGCAGAAACACAGCGTTTTTTGTTGCAGATTTTGCTGCGATTTTTTTAGATAAAGTGAGGTCTTTCTATTAACATAAACGAAGCGTCTAAGAGTTTCCTTTATGTTTTCCATTCCTTTTCAAGTCACTCCTGACTTTGGCTCAAAGAAACGCAGCAAAATCTGCAACAAAAAATGCGTTTCCGCAATCAATGTGAAGTGCTACTGATCATACAGGGGTTAATTCCAGAAAACACTGAATAACAAATGTGCAGTACAACCTGACTCAGTAAACATCACATAGCCACCAAAAATAGCAGTGTCTAGCGGTTAATTCAGCTCTGTATGTGACACTGTTACCATCATGAAGTCCCATTATTCATTTCCTGACCTTACCCAATCTGTGGTATAAATGGAGTGTCCTAAATTTATCTCCCCTCGTAGCGGTAGCATGCAGTTCCTCCTGTTACTCTGCTTTCTGCTTCATTAAGTGCTTTGGACAGCAGTTTCCAGCAGTCAGTATCATTCAGATGTCTTTCCTTTGTGCCTTCTTTTCAACTAATGTCTTAATGAAATGCTTAGAAGAGATTCTGTAAATGAACATTATAAATTATGCTGATAGAGGAAACAGATTCCCTCACAACAGCGAAATGTCTTCACTAAAATGACTAATATTATTGTTGTAATTGGTGCTAGTTGATATGACTGTATTGAGGTGTATGTCCATACAACAATAAAAGTCCTGATTTTTGAAAAAAAAAATTCTTAAATTTGGTCAACACTGTATTTTTTTTAAAATGATCCCAATGTTATCAGTATTAGGTGCCACTGTTGTAAAGGGGCATTTTGTACACTTGTAGGGAAGGGGTGAACTAAGAGGGATAGGGACTCCTACACATGGGCCTCAAACTATTTAGCCATGGTGCACTTGATATTTATTTATATTTTTGCTTATATAGCGCCATCATATTCCGCAGCACTTTACAGACATTGTCAGTCACTGTCCCATATAGGGCTCACAATCTACATTCCCTATCAGTATGTCTTTGGAGTGTGGGAGGAAACCGGAGTATCCAAAGGAAACCCACACAAACACGGGGAGAACATACAAACTCCTTGCAGATGTTGTCCTTGACTGGATTTAAACCCAGGACCCCCTGGCTGGGCCCTCAAGCACAGCTCTAATACCCCAGAAGGCTGTCCCTATCGACTTCACAGGAAGCCAGGAGTACCTGGAGGAAACCCCCAGAATTATGGGAAAATGTCTTGATTATGTCGATATATAGACTCTGCTTTGGATATTATTCAAAGTCATTTTTAAGGCTCTTGAATGGGTCAGGCATACACTTAAAGGGTAACTACCTATAGGTAATTATAGACAGTTAATAGACAGATTTCTGGTCTAATTTGCATACCATTTTCCAGGGAGCATTGTCTACACCAGCTGTTATCTCCACAAGGAGAACAAGAGAGAGACATACTGCCTTAGTCACATTATGCAACTTATACATTCTACATGTATAGCTAATAAATTAATAAAATGTAAATCAAAATGAACTTTCACAGTTTATAAGGTAAATGGGAGAAAAAAGGAAGTGAAATTAATAGGAAGGAAGATCTATTACTTTGCAGTAAATATTACTACTATATGTGAGGCATTTAACAATCTTCTTCACTCATGGGAGCTATATAGAATATACAGTACTTATTAATGGTACATACACACTGTTGTCTTGAAAGTCCGTTGTTCTGATCCATCAGAATGACTGATGCAGATGGAGCAACCTCTGACTGGATCCATTTCCATTTGCCGTAATTGTTAAAAGCAAGATGGAAGCTTTATTCTGCCTTGTTTGTTTATTTTTTAAATAGAAGGAAAAGTCCTATATACAGTACATACATGCATACGGAACTTTATATAATGTCTTAAACAATAGCAAACAAGATGTATGAAAGCTTCTTGTTTCTAATGTTACAGTAAATGGAGATGAATGCAGACAGAGGCTTCATCAGTCATTCTGTCTGCTCTTCAGTCCATTGCTCTGATCCACTGATGAGCAACGGACTTGAATCATGGCAATGTTAAATTAGCATAACTTGTATTCTGGGTTTACTTACCTTTTAAATATCTCTCTTTTTTATTTTTTTACAGAAAAAATTAGCATGTTGTCCACTTTCATCGTGCCATTCAAGTTTATCAATCCTGGAGCAAGTAGTGTGGATGATGAAGATAATTTAAGTAAGTACCTTGTGCCTACCTTATAGACTGTTTTTTTGTTTTTCTTTTAGTTTAGGGTGGGTTCACACTTGTGCCCGGACTCCGTCCGCCGCGAATCCAACCTAAATGTCGGAAAAAAGGATTGGGAAAGGTTTGAGACGCTTTGCTTAAAAACCCATTCACTTCTATGGATTTTTAAAGCAATGCGCAGGTGTCCGATTGCACCCTCTGCACCACAAAGCCATTTTTTTTTTCGGACACAAAGTCCTGCATGTCCGACTTTTTTTCCGACGAAAAAAATACCGGCTTCGCAGCGCAGAGGGTACAATTGGACACCCGCGCATTGCTGTAAAAACCCATTGAAGTGAATGGGTTTTTAAGCAAAGCGTCTCAAACCTTTCCCAATCCTTTCCCTATCCTTTTTTCCGACATTTAGGTCGGATACATGGCGGACGGAGTCCAGGCGCAAGTGTGAACCCACCCTTATCTGTTTAACAGTTTCACTTCCAATGGACTGTAAAAAATTTAAAAAGTCACTTTTTTTTTGTGCTAAAAACATGGGCCAGATTTATTAAGACTTGCGTTTCATATAACAGTCTTAAAGGAGATGACCTGTTTCAGTCAAATATTGAAAGACAAATGTTATTGTTGTATAATGAAATGTTACACCATTTTCTAATATACCTTCTGTATCAATTCCTCACGGTTTTCTAGATCTCTGCTTGCTGTCATTGTTTACTTGCAGAGGATAGAAATCAGTCCATGGTCATGTGATATACAATCCATGGTCATGTGATGAGTACACAGGTGCACAGCTCGTCAGGCAGATGTCTGATTACTGTGCTGTGACTGTAACGAGCTGTGCACCTGTGTGTCCATCACATGACCATGGACTGTACATCACATGACCATGGACTGATTTTTATTCCTTGTGAGTAAGCAGCATGAATGACAGCAAACAGAGATCTTGAGAATTTGATACAGAAAATATATTGGAAAATTGTATAACTTTTCATTATATAAACAGCAACATTTGTCTGAAACTTGACAACCCCTTTAATAAAGTCCCCGACAGATTCAAGGTGCAGCTGATTTCTCAGGAGACTTTGGCCTCTTAATAAATCAGGCATACAAGTAGTGTGCCAGAGTGGAAATCTACGCTAGTCAGGAACTGGCGTAGATTTCCTGTATAAGACATGGCAGAAAACTGACATGAGTTATAATAAATATGTCGGGCCAAGGTATCCCCACCCTTGCCGTTCGTGGTCTCTGCCCACATTCATGTAAAGTGGCAAGAAAGGGCCTTGTCGCCAAAGATGTGCCACATTATTCTCCATAAACTCTACCTTTCATAGATGTGATAATAAATTCACCCCAATGTTTGTGACATTCAAAATAGATAAAGACGTTTTCCGTAAAAGCTGTTTCTTAAGTCTACAACTTAGCTCTAAGTGTTTACATGTTTACTGCCCCTTGATGTTAATATGATTTGTGACTAGAATTGCTTTTTAAGTGTCCTACGGGGTAATTGCCTGCAAGAATGGCACTATAATGAACAATACTAGGTAGGAACGCTGGAGATAGTAGATCCAAGAATCATCCATAAACCAAATTCATAGGTTATCTTGTGCATAAAATACGTTTAAGGGTAAATCAAAAGCTGGCATTTGCTTTTCTCACTTGTGGTATTTGCACATTTGGAATCAAACGATTTCTGGATTTACATAAAATGCCAACTTACAGCTTATGGAATGAAAGGAAGATCTATATACAGATAAGGTTTGCAAAAAAAAAGAAAAATATCAGTGATGGCTTATGGAATTTTTCATGGACCTCTGTTATATACTTTTATTTGTACAGATCAGAAATAAATCAGAATATCATTACTCAGCACCAATGTGGGTAATAATGATCTCCCACCGCCATAAAATCTTAATAATAATAATCAGAATCATAATAATAATCATAGTATAATCTGTGTAAATTTACTGTATTACTTTTGTGAACCACTGGGAAGGGAATTAAATAAGAAAATAATTTTTAAAGGGTTACACAACATCAGTGACTGCTTACCCACGATTGCCTAACAGTCCACATCTATAGGGACCTGTCTTATTGGACTACTTCAATGGGTTTTCCCAGGTTTAAGTAAATAATCCTATATATCCCTGTTCAATGTTTCCATGATTCCCTGGTGGTGTTTTTTCAATTGGCTGGAGCAACTATATGTGGTTGTGGTAGCCAATCACTGACCACGTTGATGCATGATCGTGGCTGCCGAGCACAAGCCACAGTATGGCCTCAGCATGGTCATAACACCATCGCCAACCAACCATGAGGCTATGAAACCTGCAATACAGTCATTAAATAGTTTCCCAGTCCTAGTATGTACTCTTAGACTCTTGACTCTTTGAATGAGTCTATGGGGTGGAGCTTATTCCATTACACATTACACAATCACAATTACTATATTACACAATCACATTAGATGCTGATCACCAGTGGATGTGATATCACACAACAAGACAAGTAATACTCATGTAGAGGACAGGATGTCCCATAGTTGTGGTCTAGAATGGTGATGGCTCCTTGATAATGTACACAAGTTTTGTCTAAGGTGACATCTCTGGGACCCCATTGAAAATATAGTATGGTCAAGAACAAGAAGGGAATAGTAAATAAAGCCACTTAAGTTACCAATACACATCAAACTAAAGGGGTTCTCTGGGGAGTGTTTAAACACTTACTTACTACTTGGTTCTACCTCAGGTTTCCAGACTGGTTCCAACCCTGGGACATGTGATTGGAACCAGCACCTAACACCGACTTGGGTGTCATCTGAAACTGTCAATTTCACCGGGACTAGCTAAAAATGTAATGTTAATGGGGTGTCCTGTCTTTCCCTTGAAGACAGATGTCACTGAAAATAAGGATCTCTAGGATTTGAACATGACCTCTCTCCATTTAGAAGACATGCATGTTTGGCCAAACCAAGTGTACATGTGTCTGGGGTGGTCAGGGAAAATAGCTGAACCAGCATTTCAATGAAGTATCTGGTCAGTATGATCAAATATACAGTATATATATATATATATATATATATAGTTCTGTCTCCATTAATCAGACCCTTCTAGAGCATGTAATGGGCTCAATTAAGGGCACTAGTCCAATCTGAAAGATATCCTAATCTTTAGGGCGCAGTCCTTCCCTCCTGTAACATCTTTAACTCCTAGGTCTGATGTTGCCTCAGGCAGATCCTTTATGATAAAAGTTTTGGAGCTTTATTGTCTCTAAAGCTGAGAAATTCTTTCTTCGCTGTCTTCTATTCCTGGAGCTGCTTCCCAAATAGTGTCTGTCAGTGTAACATCATATTGAGATTGTAGAGAGCTTACTGTGTTAAAACAAGCATCTTTGACTATAGTAGATAGTATTAAGTGTGAGAATAAGAGGTTATACAAGGCATCTCTCTAATATCCTTGCTATTTATTGTCCGTAAATGTCTACCATTAGACCACCTGGTGCTGTGCTTTTAGAGTAAAGTACTGAGGAGAGATGGGTTTATTTGTCAAGGCTTATGTCATTTTCTTACAAGGAGAGGTTTAGTCTATAGTTATTTATTTGTGTTTTGCATTGTATGCATGTCGACAATGTCAAAAATATGTTCACCATAGAAAGGGTGTAAAATACAGGCTCCTTGTCTGGTATAATAAGACTAGAGGTGGCAGATCATTATTTTATGTAGCTATCTCATACCGGTGCCAGGATTTCCTCCACAGCAAAGATTTGCTATGATAGTCCTGTCTTCATTACCCACCCAGACTGGTCATATTTAGATATAATTTACCTAGCAGGTCTTTTAGCACCTTGAGTTGTATATATTTTCTATACTTTTAGAGAATCAGTGTGCCACTGAATCCCCTGCTGAGCTTATTGTTGCTATAGCTGTATACTGTCAAGTGGGTGGTCTTTGTTGCCAATGTCATCGCAAGACCATCTCATCGCAAGACCATCCCCTTCACAGTACAAGATAGTAGACGTATACTATCAAGTGGATGATCTTCAAGACAGCACGCTGATACTCTCACAGTAATGTCACAGTTTTTTTTTGTTGCGGTTTTTTGAGCCAAAGCCAAGAGTGGCTACAAAAGGAATGGGAAAAATATATTGTTAGCTCTTATACTTCTATCTTCTACTCAATCCACTCCTGGCTTTGACTCAAAAAAACGCAACAGAATCTACAACAGAAAAAGCTGTGTTTCCGCAACGTGGGGCCTTAACCTAACACTTAGAGGATAGACCTGACAAGTCCTCTTTACGCCTATGTACCTCACAGCTCAAGAGCAACAAAAATGTTGATTCTTTTCATTCTCAATTTGCATATTAGGCTCAAACATTTTTAAGGTAATGCATAACTTTATATACTTTGTGACTCACAATATTTCAGTTTGCTATTCGATTTTTGCTGATAAGTGCTGAAATTTAACGGTAATATGTATTGAGTTAGGACATTTGGGAAGGCAGGGGTTAAAGAGATGGCTTTATTCTTTTGATGAGCCAAGCAACAGAATTTGTCATATGGGAGATTATTGCCTAAATTAAAGGAATTGACCCCTGAAATAATTTATTATCTATTGACAGGTTAGATGTAAATGAAGGATTCATTTGAGACTACATAACAGATAACCATTGGGCCCCAAAACAAAACTTGTAATGGAATCCGATTCTACCATGACCACTGTTAAGCAACAAGTTCAGAGCTTGAAAAGTGTATGATTACTTTGGGGTCTTCTACACAAATATTTTACTTTACAGGAAAAATGTACACATTGATGTCACAGGACAGGGATAATAAAACAGTGATGTCACAGTACAGAATAATGCACACAGTGATGTCACAGTACAGGATAATGCTCACAGTGATGTCATAGTACTGGGATAATAAACACAGTGATGTCAAAGTACTGGATAATGCACACAGTGATGTCACAGTACTGGGATAATAAACACAGTGATGTCACAGTACTCGGATAATAAACACAGTGATTTCACAGTACAGGAATAATGTACACAGTGATATCACTGTACTTAGATAATGTACACAGTGATGTCACAGTACAGGGATAATGCACACAGCGATGTCACAGTACAGGGATAATGTACACAGTGATGTCACAGTACAGAGATAAATAACATAGTGATGTGACAGTACAGGTATAATGTACACAGTGATGTCACAGTACAGAAATAATGCACACAGTGATGTCACAGTACAGGGCTAATGCACACAGTGATGTCACAGTACAGGGGTAATGTACACAGTGATGTCACAGTACAGAGATAAATAACAGTGATGTGAAAGTACAGGGATAATAAACATGGTGATGTCACAGCACTGGGATTTTGCACACAGTGATATCACAGTACAGGGATAATGTACACAGTACAAGAAGTGGAGGTACATTCAGTTTTCCCCATCTTCTTCCATCATCTGGAGTTATCACTAATTGCACCCTACTTCTCAGTGGAAATGGCCTCCTTTAGTTGTTGGGCCCCTCATCAGCTGTTATCCTGGTAGTTACACCCATGTCCCTCATTTGAATTGAGTGGTGGTCACGCATGCACAGTATTGCTCCATTCAATTCCTATGGGACTGAGAGGGAGAACCAAGTATAGACCTTGCTAGTGTGACTGAATGGGGCAGTAGTGCATATGTGTGGCCCTGCACACTGGACCTGCATTATCCTGATCAGTGGGGGTTACAGAGATCATAAATGTATCACCTATCCATTCTACCAATGGCTGCTGACAGAATAGCACATATAATGCCAGGTAATCCCATAGCTTTCCCAACATTGCTGAGATCACTGGAACTCTTCAGGTCAGGGCTGTCAAGTGCAACATTACCCATGTAAAAGCAGCCAAAACATTAACTCTTCTAACTATCCTATATCAATAGTATATTACGCCAACATTTGTAAATAAAAAATGAATACAAAAAAATCATATAAATATATCTCTATGTAGAGCCTAAGTGTTTCATTTATTCTAAATCCTGCAAAGAGAGTCAAATCACTCTGTAAACGCCGATAGATTTCCATAGCTGGGTTTTGCAGTCAGTTTGAAGTGATTTATTAGAGCTGTCAAATAATTTCCTATTTTATGAAATCTCTTTATATTATTTTACTGAAATGCGACAGTAAGACTCTGAATTGAGATCCCGGCAAGCATTTCATATCAGGCCCCAGACAGTAGAACATTGGTCTGGTAATCCCTTTCCCTGATCTGGTTGGTGTAGTATGCTATTAATGGTCTAGAACCGGAGGCTGCTGCAATCTCTTCAGCGGCTTAGTTTAGATTTTTTATTATTATTTTTAATATTTTTTTATTAAGTGAATGATTCTTTCCTGCAGTAATGACAGGCATATCAGGCATTTCAAATGACATCATCTGTCAAGTCTAAGCTGGTACAATACCTAGTGCAGCTTAAGAAGTGTCATTTCATTCCAGGTAGAACATTCACATAAAATTCATGTGAACGGGTTTATTTGAGAATGTAATCAGACTGAATTGTTCTGTTATGTCTCTTAAACATGTTATTATGTTGGAGGTGCTACATATATTAACCAGCTGATAATGAAAGGCTTGCAGACACTGAGACACTTAAAGAGACAGGGCTGTTGTATGGCGACCTGGTAAACTTAGAAAACAAAAAGTTCTCACACAGTTATGAGATATCAAAGAAATCTCACTGCGCCTTCATGCAACTTTGTTACAGCAATAATGGTAATAGGAAGAGTTGCATGCAAAAAAATCATGTCAAGATAACATGTAATTCCACCTTTTAAATGTTTTTCAGGCATTGGTCATGTAATACAGTCAGGGGGTAACAAATAATCATGGGGCCCTATAGCAAAACTTGCAATGGGGCCCCACTTTATCATGACCACTTTAAGCAGCAGATTCAGAACTTAAAAAGTGTGAATTACTTCAGTCTGAGGTCCCACGTTGCAGAAACGCAGAAGGTGAAACTTACTAATATAAATATTGCTCCCCTGTTGTGCACATTAGGAGCTTTTAATAGCGCTGCCTTGAGGCCTAAAGTCTTCTACTTTGACTCCCCTGATGATGCTCTGACTCTAGATCACATGACCGCCTCAGCACTACCCTGAAGACAAGCAGGAGGAGTAAAGCTCTTAATTGCCACAACAGGTGCGCATCATCTATTTGCCCAAGTTTCACCTTCTGCTGCAGTGAATACACCGCCAGTAGTGTTGGGTCCAGGATAAACTCTTTAAGGGCCACACACCATAACTTTTGAAACAGCAGAGGTCATTAATGGATGTGGATATATTAGAAACTGTACTGTTCTCCTTATTGACATAGGCTTCCATTGAATCCCATCTGTATTTTTGGGGTGGTATGAATGCCCCGTCAAGCCTTTGATTTTCTCTGTGGTTTGCTGCTCTCTATGGTTTTTTCTCTATGGTTGGGCAGAGCCCTCAGCGTACAGGAGGACCCATCTAGGATTATTATGGCAAGGGCTGCTCCATGTAAATTTGAGTTACAGGCAAATTCTATTTGAAATATAAAAAAAAAAAAAAAAAAACAATCCTAGAAAAATCCTACTGAAAGAATACATGACTTCAAATATTTTTTTTTTTTTTTTTACTTTGAGGGATTTTGGTCTGTGTACACACATTGTCACCTCCAACTGAGTAACACATTCTCTGTGACATGGAGAGAAGTGGGGAAAGGAAAATGACAAATGCTAATTCTGGCTTAATTAAAGTCCCTTTTATAAAGTGCCAACCACAATATTCTAAGAAACTAAGGTGAATATCGGTGGTGGATTAGAACTGCTGTAATTTCAAGAAAATCAGTCTCGTCAGGTGAGAGAAATACATATCTATCTAAAAGAGCCATAAAAGACATAGCACAATAGATGACATCATATATTTTGTGCCCAGAGTAAATCTGTAGTCGTAAGGGAGGGGCATATGATATGGGGAACAGTGCTGTACTGGTGTGGGTTACAAAGAGCAAGGGGGTCAGTTAGATGGTTAGCTAAAGAAATGATGAGGAACAAAGGGAAGGAATATAGGGAAAGACTTAGGTGAGAGGGGACGCTTTTCTCACAGGATCCCAAGGTGAGCAGATTTCCAGACTAACTTGAGATAGGGTATAGTCAGTGACATTATAATACCAGAGTCGCAGCACCAATAGGATGAAGGGTCCTAAGATGAGATAGAAAGTAAGCAAGAGAGTGATATTCAAGAGGGTGATCATTGTGGTCATAGTTATATCCAGCCGATTGGTAGATTTCCTGCGCACAGTGTACCCAGAAAAGGTGCTTCTTCTGAGCCGTAATGGGTTCTCATAGCTTGGTGCAACATGGAAAAAAAGACTAGAGACTACTAAAAAGGAACTTAATGTTAATTTATAACCCCTATAAGGAAACCGGGTAGTTTGTATGTTAATGCTCGGCGACTTTTTTCATATTTTCTTTCTCCATCTTCCAAAATTCATAAATTTTAAATTTTTTGCCAGTGTAGCTATATCAGGGCTTATTCTTTGTGTGACGAGTTGTATTTTCATTTGGCACCTTTTTGGGATACATATAATGTTTTTATTAGTTTTTATTAACTTTTTGGCGGATCCATGTGAAAAAACCCACTATCATTATTTTTTGCATTTTGTTTTCACAGCGTTCACTCTGCATTAAAAATGACATGACAACTTTGTCTGGGGGGTCATTACGATCACAGCGATCCATATTTATATTGGTTTTATTACATTTTACTGCCTTTACTAATAAAACGTAATTTTTTGAAAATGAAAGATTTTCCTGGGGTTACTGTAATCTACGCCTATAACTTTTTTACTGTTTTGTTGACGAAGATATGTAAGGGCTCTTTATTTGTGGTGCAAGTTTTAGTTTTTATTGGTACCAATTTTTGGTATGTATGGCAAGTAGATAGTGTTTAAATTGTAGTTATTCGAGTGATGTGATTGGGTAGGCGTGTCTTTGCTTGTTAGCAGATCCTTCCACATGAATAAAAGTTGTCCGTGCTGAAGAGAGAGAGAGAGAGAGAGAGAGAAACATGACCGCGGCATCCAAGGGCTTCCTCCATTTTGCCTCCCACCCCGGCTCTCTGAAGGCCGGAAATAGCAGTTTATTCGCTGCGAAGTAATTCGGATCGAAGCCAATTTTTTTAGAACTTCAAATCGAACTTTTGAGAAATTCGCTCATCTCTAAACACCTCCTTATCTATTAATTCAGAAATTTCTAGGAGGGATGACAGAGGAACAGCATAACATAGAGTTACAAGAAAAGATGCTCCAGAATTTTTATTTAGGCAGGGCCCCACATGGTGTAAATGCCTTGGTTTGGCCGTGGCACAAACGCCACGGAAAAAACCACAGTGTTTTACTGTCACTGCATAGTGGATGGGATTCTAGTGAAAAATAAATTTATGAAATAAATTTTCTGGTCTTCTCCACTTGTTAAAAGACATAACCTGTACATGCACCTGTACTCTGTATATTCTATTGAGACATATTATATTATTTAGGTCAGACATGGCTATAAAATATATACTTTTTAGTGAGATTTTTATATCAAAAACTAAAGTTTCAAATGTTTGAAAGTAGAATAACCTTCAGGAAAAACAATATTATCTCTTCAAATGTAGCATGGAGGATCGGATGACTGGTTTTTCTGAGCCCTTTCGACCTAGAGACACAGGCATTGTCATTATTAGTGATGCATTATCGTTCTGAGGACGGAGACCATGATGATCACACAAGCCCATTTAACTCTTCCGTGCATGATAACGCATCACCATACTGTAGAAAATGAGATATGCTCTAAGAGTTTGAAAGATAATGAAAAATGGAATCTATTGCAAGGCGCTAGGTATGTAAAGTACACTTAGGAGCTGGTGCCTTGTGCATAAAGAGGCCTCTCATAGGAAATGCATTTTTCATAGATGTATTAGCTTTTATATTTCCACTAATCTCATAATGATAATAATATGTAGTGATAGGAAGCATAGAATTAAGTATATTAACCTTAAAAGTATAAGTTATTTTACATTTTCTGGCAATGGTGATAATGGAATTTTATTTTAAGAATAGGGCTACATGGTATAGTTAGGTGATGATCGAAGATGGGAGTCAGGTATAAAAAAAAATACCTTTCCGGGTGTCATTTGTATGTTCTGTCAAAATTACTGAAATTGTCTTAGTGTGAGACACATGTATGAATATGTATCTGGTTATACAAGACATATTCTACATACCATTACATTTTGATAAAAAAAATAAACATTTCTTTTTAATTAAATGTTTAATTTTTATTGAATTTTTAAACAGGAGAAATACTACAATTAAATATCCATTTGGATGACATTAGCACTCTTTAGATTTGTTTAACTCAAAGGGCCTTAATTAATTTCAGAATTTGTCAGATCTACAATATCTCCAAAAAAGATGTCTGATCTGAAAATATTTAAATAAATCTTTTTTGGTTATATTGTAGATCTGACAAATTTTGAAATGAATTAAGGCCCTTTGAGTTAAACAAATCTAAAGAGTGCTAACGTCATCCAAATGGATATATAATTGTAGTATTTCTCCTGTAAAAAAAATTAATAAAAATTAAACATTTAATAAAAAAAATGTGTATATTTTTTTATCATTCTAAGGGTATGTACAAAGAGAATGTACAGTAATTTACAATGGAAAATATCACCATGGAATTTGCAGTGGGATCAGTGAAAAATTTCCCATGTTTTACACTTGGATTTAGCCTAGGATTTTGTTGCAGATTTTGCCATGGTGGTGAAAATTCACAGCACAAATTCAAATTCTGCAGATTTAAAATTCAAGACAAATATTACTTTCTATGCAGTTTTTGCACAGATTGTTTTATGCAGTGTTTGTATGAAATTTGGTAAAATTTCTTCCAATTTGCTTCTACTGTAAACATTGCACCAACAATTCTGCTTGACGATTTCGATTTTATGAGTGTGTCTACAGAGATATCTGTGGATCACTGGGTAGAACCACCCACTGGACTCCTAAGAATAGAAATATCAGAGATTTAAGAAAATCCCGATGACATAAATCATCTGATTTGGCCTTTTTTTTCTTATCGAAAGATATAAACCCTTTTGGACGTTTTTGGAAACGCAGCTTTTTTTGTTGCAGATTTTGCTGAGGTTTTTGAGCCAAACCAGGTGGGGATTGAACAGAAGGTAGAAATATAAGAGTTTCCTATATATTTTTAATTCCATTTTGTAGCCATTCTTGGCTTTGGCTCAAAAAAGCGCATTAAAATCTGCAGCAAAAAAATCTGTCTTTCCACATTGTGGGGCCTCAGCTTTAGCGATGATGCAAAATAGGGTATACTAGCCTAATAAACAGGGTCTCTGTGTGCTGTATGTCATGCCGTGTTACCCTAATTTGCATCAACACTAACAGGACATAGGTCATACTGACCACAGAATAAAGGTAGAATGTCATTTTTACCACATAGTAAATGCTATAAAAACAAAATTGGTGCAACTCTGTTTTTTTTCCCAATTCCACCCTATAAAGATTTTTTTTCTTTATTAAATGGTTTCAGTAGAAGGAAATATGTCATTGAGGGTGTAGCCTGAAAGTTGTGCTCAAATATACTCCTGTCTTTTCATAAATAATAACAACAATAATAATAATGATAATAATAAAGAAGTACAATTTTTTTCCCCAAAAAAAAAGCTTTTGGAAAACAAGGAGTAAAAATCAAAAGTGCAAAAATGAAAAATAGTTTAAATGGGAAAATGTTAATGACACAAGAAAATGATACAGTGGTGTAACTAGGAATGGCTGGGCCCCAAAGCGAACATTTGACATGGGCCCCCAACCCCCCCTGCACAAGCCACATTCCTGCGCACACTATTATGTGCCATAGTGGCCCCTGCACACAGTATTATGCCCCATAGTGGCCCCTGTACACAGTATTATGCCTCATAGTGGCCCCTACACACAGTATTATGCCCCACAGTGGCCCCTGCAAACAGTATTATGCCCCACAGTGGCCCTTGCACACAGTATTATGCCCCATAGTGTCCCCTGCACACAGAATTATGCCCCATTGTGGACCACCCATCAACGATTATTATACTCTGGGGTCGTTTCAGACCCCAGAGTATAATGATCGGAGACCCAAGAGAGGATACAAACATAAAAAACAATGCTACTTACCTCTCCCTGGCTCCGATGCACTCACGTGCGCTACTTCAGCTATCTTCAATGTTGGACCGGATCTCGCGTGATCCAGGCCGGTGTCGCGACGCATAATGACGTCGGCTGACGTCTGGGACGTCACCAAACAGGCCCGGAGCCTGTGGAGTGTAGGAGAGGTGAGTTACAGTGTTTTTTATGTTCCCTCACCTCCCCTGGGCCTCCGATCGTTATACTCCAGGATCTGAAAAGACCCCCGAGTATAAAAATAGCAGTGTTTGTGGGGTTCGTGGTAGCGGCTGCCACAGGACCCTGGGCCCCGTAATGTTCCGGGCCCTGTGGCATCCGCTACCGCTGCTACCCCGGTATTTACACCCCCCGCTGCAATGATAGTATATTTGTATCATTTTATCTTTCGTCCACCTACTCCATTGTAGAACTCCAGCTCCAAGTTCAATATATTTAATTATTATATTTAATAATTAAGACTTAAAAGCAAACTTTTTTTTTTGCTAATGTTAATTCAATAAAGGGGTTATCCATGTTATAAAGCAATTGTTATAAAACAAAAAAAATAGTCAGCTCACCTTTTCTCTCTCCCGGCAATCCTGAGCTGGTGCTTCTGGAGCTCACAGGGGCTTTGTCTACAATGACCCACAGGTGACCCGTGCAGCCAGATTGTGGCAGCAGCGGTTACATGCCATACTATGGTGCATCCATGTTACCTCCTACTTGGTCAACAAATATGTATGTACCTGATGATATTTTTTTTTTTAGCAATAAGTCACTTATTCATTTCTTTTTTTATTTGTTCTTAGCCTAAAAGTGAGACCGTTTTAGTTTATCTTCCTCCCCGCCCGTGTGTTTGTTGAGCTTAGAACCACACAGCATTCTAGGATATGTCTCTGTGTATATCCCTTAACTGCAAGCAACATTTTTTATCAATTTGTGCTAAATTGTTAACATTTCTATAATCAACATTTTTAAGGTTTAACTTACAATTTAGATAATTTTTGGTTATTTTTTTCATAGAAAATTATATTTCTATAATAGAATTCAACACAGTCAGAAATACTAAGATAAAATCCTCTCCATTTCTCCTTCTTTGCCATCAATTAATATGACATATGTACATATTATAACCTCTCCTGCTCCTCCCTAAAATCAAGATGTTCTTGTTCCAAGGAGATCCTGTTTAATCAACCCACATCCCTCTTATAATCAACTCTCACTTCCCTCTTCTCGACTTGTTACGTTGCAGAAAAGATTAATGGGCATATAATGGTTTAATAACACACTACTATGGGTTCCTAATCACCAGCCCCAAAGGCGCACAGCTCTCCTTCATTCTTCAACCTCTACTGTAACTTGCAGGAGTACTCGAGGAAGTGAGAGATTCTCAAAGCCAAACATTGCTCAGTTGTGAATGGCACTCTATGGAGTTAACAAGTAAAACTGTTTGTCCTTTGGGTCACCTGCTCTGCATATTTTATAGAGATTAATGGACATTCTACCTCTGTGGTCCACCTGGGTTACCAAAATAGCATATGTATGCAGAACTGGAACACAGAGTCTAGGACAGGCAAATTACATTACTATGTTTATTCCGCCTGTGCATTGTATTGGCCAACATGGAGAAGGATAAAAGCCATAGTGCTACTTCCTCAACATCTAGGATTGTGATTGAAAATCATAAGAAGGAATATTTTCATTATTTTATGAATAGACTCTAAACATTAGAGGGAGATGAGGGGATTTGTTAAAACCCTGGCCGGAATGTGTACCAAGCTTAGCAAATGTGACTCCATGCTTAATAAATTAGGCGCATCTGCATCTTTAAGGATGAGGCCCCACAGCATTCCGGTTTTTTGCTACGGTTTTTGAGCCAAAAAATGTAAAGAGGACCTTTCACCACCCTGCCAAGTCCAGCTCTTTGCATCATTTAATAGTCGCCGATCAACTGATTCTGGCACAGTTGGGATTTTTTTCTCTAGCTCACAGCATTCCCAAGTAATAAGTGCTGTCAGGTAGGCGATGCCAGGCAGGAACAGGCAAGGAATGTGATTCTGAGCTCTGACAATCTCCATCTTTCATTGGAGCTCTGAATCACACCCCTTGTCTGCTCCTGCCTGACACCGCCCACCTGACAGTACAGAGCCTAAATAGTATATCAGGCACCAAAACTAACAGCATTGATTGCTCAGGAACAGTGGGGGCTAGAGAAAAAATTCCAACTGTGCCAGAATAATTGGAGGGGCAAATATTAACAGATTTAGGTGGTAAAAGGTCCTCTTTAAATATGTAAAATGTAGTCCTGTTAGGGGGCGTTCACACACGATTGGTGACCGTCAGTAGTGTCCGTTGCTATTGTCCGTTACAAGATTTTAGCATCGGACACTAGCTGAACCGTCAGAAATCCATTAAAATTTCCATTCATTTCAGTGGGTTTTTATATTGTGTTCGTTAGTGTCCGTTTGTGTCCGTTTACACCAAATCCGTCAGAAGTCCGTTATTTTTTCGCGGACAAAAAATCCTACATGCAGGAATTTTTGTCTGTTTGAAAAAAACTGATTCTTGATGGACAGCAAGTGTCCGTTATTTTTTTAACATTGAAGTCTATGGGTAACGGACTTATAACGGACAGTAACTGATAGCCATCAGTTACTGTCCATTATTTTATGTCCGTTTTTTTCCTGCGCATGCTCTGAAAGCAGAAAAAAAAACAAAAACGGACAGTGTTAAAAAACGGACACTAACTGATGCTAACTGATGCTAATGTGTCCGTTTTTTTTTTAACTAATCCATTAACTGGATCAGTTAAAAAAACAGACACATTAACATCAGTTAGTGTCCGTTAATGTCTGTTATGATAGGTGTCCGTTTTTTGGGGGGTTTTCTTTTTTTAACAAACACTATCAAAACGGACATCAACGGTAGTGTGAACCCTGCCTTAACTGAATTCTCTAGAAATAACCTTTAATCTAAGGATCAGCAACTTTCGGCACTCCAGCTGCTGTCAAACTACAACTATGCTCCATTCACTTCCATGGGAGTTCCAAGAACAGCAGAGCAAGTATGCATGCTGGGAGTTGTAGATTTACAACAGCTGGAGTGCCGAAGGTTGCCTACCCGTGCTTTAACCCATCAACAGCTAAGCATCATTACATAATTACATAGTAGATGAGGTTGGATGAAGACATCAGTCCATCAAGTCCAACCTATAACCCTACAGTCCCCTATGGTGCTGATCCAGAGGAAGGCAAAAAAAACCCATGAGGCTTATGCCAATTGCCCCATTTCATGGGAAAAAATTCTTTCCCGACTCCAATCTGGCAATCTGTATAAAACCCTGAATCAAAGTGCCCTTAAAATCTATAACCCATAACCCGTAATGTTGTTCTGTTCGAGAAAGGCATCCAGGCCTGTATGTATTGGACTTGGTAATAGACTTTGCAGCAAGGACTACATGATGACTTTGGCAGAACAACATTGAGACTACAATGTCATACTACTAAAGCACAGCTAATGATAATGTGTGAGGTTGCGCTGAAATATTCATTCAGTATCATACCCCAGATCACCACGGCCAGTGATGTGCCATGTGCACTAAAATTGTGACATAAATTAAGCCAACTAATATGTGGTATAAACTTTCACTAGAGAGTCTAAAGATATGCCCGATGTATCATACAACCTGAGCCACTGTGATAACGCTGAGGTATTTTCAGTATGCCTGTCTAAGTTTACACCGTCTAGCTATTAGTAATCGGGTGCCATTATGTATCAAGTCAACTGAAGCAAAATAGAAAATTTATTCTAATACTTAAAATGCAAATCTGTAAAAAAATGGTGTGCGAAAAAATGCTACAAAGAAAGCTTTCAAAAATAGAAGTGTTAATAGTTATTTTTTTATCTATTACAAGGCATTATGGGAAAGGAGCTGGGGAGCTCATGCGCCCTCTATTGGATGTAACACATCCTCAATTTGCTTTTGACTCACCGAGCCTTGAAACAGCAAAAGGGATCTTAGCCAAGCCAATTTCACTTATCTGCATACAGCGCTGTTTCCGGATTGTTGTCCTTCATCAGTACAGAGCAAAGTGAATTGGCTGGCTTAGTGGGAGGCAATGAGTGGGTTAGGGACAAGAATCTCTCACATTGAGGAGAGCACCAGTGAAGGTGTGTAGAGATTGTAATTGCCTCCCACTAAGCCACTGAAATGAAGTGACATTGGCTTGGCTAAGATCCCTTTTGCTGTTTCAAGGCTCAGTGAGTCAAAAGCAAATTGAGGATCTGTTACATCCAATAGAGGGCGCATGAGCTCCCCAGCTCCTTTCCCATAATGCCTTGTGATATGTAGATGCTAAGTAGAGGGCGAAAGGCAATTAAAATCTCTACACACCTTCACTGGTGCTCTCCTCAATGTGAGAGATTCTTGTCCCTAACCCACTCATTGCTTCCCACTAAGCCAGCCAATTCACTTTGCTCTGTACTGATGAAGAACAACAATCCGGAAACAGCGCTGTATGCAGATAAGTGAAATTGGCTTGGCTAAGATCCCTTTTGCTGTTTCAAGGCTCGGTGAGTCAAAAGCAAATTGAGGATCTGTTACATCCAATAGAGGGCGCATGAGCTCCCCAGCTCCTTTCCCATAATGCCTTGTGATATGTAGATGCTAAGTAGAGAGCGAAAGGCAATTAAAATCTCTACACATCTTCACTGGTGCTTTCCTCAATGTGAGAGATTCTTGTCCCTAACCTAGTTATTTTTTTGTCAGTTAACAAAATGAAGCAAATGAACAAAAGAGAAATCTAAATCACGTTGCTATTTGGTGTGACCAGGGTTGTAGCTATAGGGGGTGCAGTGGTAGCTGTGTCTACCAGGCCCTGGACCCTGAGGGTGCCTCAAAGGCCACCCTAACACATAAAATATTCCAATATTCTAAATGGCACAAGGTAGGTAGGGACCCCATTACAGATTTTGCACTGGAGCCCAGGAGCTTTAAGTTACGCCTCTGGGTGTGACCAACCTTTGTCCTCCATCAATTCTTCTCAGTACTTGCAGACAGTTTTTGTAGGAAACTCAGCAGGGAGCTTGTTCCCGCCATCTTGGAGAACTAAGCACAGATCTTCTGTGGATGTAGGCTTGCTCCAATCCTTCTATCTCTTCATGTAATCCCAGACAGACTGGATGATGTTGAGATCAGGGCTCTGTGGGGGCCGTATCATCACTTCCAGGACTCCTCCTCCAGGACACATGAAGACAATCAGCTTTTAACCTGTATATATGTGAGCTATTCGGTTCACCCTGGGCATGGCTGGAGAACCTGTTGTCACCACACATGGGGACCTGTTAGTCTTTGTGTTATGGGTACAGCCCCAATGGTACATCGAACAGCTATGACTATAATGTTTTCTTAGCAGCAAAATTGTACTTTGATAGAAAAGCGGATTATTCAGTATGTCGCTAGCCAGCTATACAGCGGCATATAGGTGGTTTAGACGCTTTTTTGGTCATTGTTGGCATTCTTTTAAGTGAGTCTGCTATGTCCAAAATGCCTCTGGATCCAATAACAGTGCTGCATATAGTGGCATTTGTAAGCTCAGTTGCATATCCATAAATCTCTTTTATCTCTCCATTGCTTCATCCCTTTACAGCCACATAGCCATGTTGTATTCCTATTAAAGGCTACCACATATCATTGTTGTCGTATGGGATGCATTTTGGACCTGACAAACTCCCTTTAAGGCTAAAGCCCCATGTAGCGAGCCACAGCCAAAAAGCATTGCGGGAAAGACCACGTCGGAAACGCATCGCTTTTTACTGAAAATCTGCAGTGTTTTCCTCTGCGGACTTTCTGTCCCTATTTTACCTATATGGAAAGCGCCAGCAGTTTTGTAGGTATAATTGACATGCTGTGATTTACAAAAAAGTGACGATTTTTGAAATTGCAACATTTACGCTGTTTGCGATTTTTGCTGCAGCGTTTTTGTAACGTGGGGCCCCAGCCTTATCTACATATCTACATGATGCCCTTGTTTGACCTTTACTGCGACAGGTTCACTTTAAATAATGTTAGTTTTCTATTTCACTGGCAGAAGTGTATTAAATTATGCAATAATTAACACAACATATAACCGCTACCTCCCTAGCACTTATTATAGTATATCACATCATCCTGCATGTTAATCTTTGGAAGTGAATATTGCATTCCATTACTGCCACCGTTATTAGTATTTACAAAAAAAAAAAAAAAAAAAAAAAAAAAAAAGGAAATAAATATAATGAGCGTCTAATATCATGTGAACTCTAATCAGTTTGCTGTCAGGTTTTTTTGCCCTAGTGAAATTGTCTTCTATTAGCTGAAATCCAGCTATTTATATCATATTTTAAAAGTAAGATGATCGGTGTTAAATGTAATTATGTAGCAGCGCGGGAAGAGAATTCTAATTATTAGTAAATTCATATAAGAAAATGTAAACACACAACAATGAACGGAATCGGCTTTTCATACAGTTGTTCAAATTCCATTCCAAGTCTCAGGCACGTCTGAAACTATTTCACGGAGTAAATCAATTCATGGTGGAGAACCAGAACTAAATGTATAATTGTTTGCAGTAAGGTGCATATTTATTCAGGCTGGGAGAATATTATTCCTGGGAAAAAACAAAAACAGCTTGAGATGTATTTCAGGACCATTACAAAAACAAAGCCATGTCCAGAGAAAAAGATGGCTGCGGGAGGGATGCTTCTTTGTCCCTGTATTTACCTGTGTGTGTATTGTGGCTGTATTGATATCTTAGGTTCTGATGTGTCCTTGTCTGGTTTCAGATTTGTTACGGAATACAAATACAGATTAAATGAAAAAAGGAGGATCATTTTCTTATTCTGTGGGAGGATATGTGGCCACATGGAAAGAGATGGGATATGCTGCCTATTTAAAAAGGACCTGTCGCCAAGTCTAAAAAACCCAATGACATATCACCCTGGCATTCTGTTTATCCAAACCTGTTCAGCTATTCCAAAGATATAAGCCCTTTTAGGGCTAATGCAAATTAGGGTATACTAGACAAGTGGGCCATAACACTACATGACAAACAGCACACAGAGACACCACCCCCGGAGAAAACACAGTGTTTGGCTGAGGACCGACGTTGTGGAAATGTAATGGGAAATATATAGGAAGTTCTTATACTTCTCCCTTCTGCTCAATCCACTCCTGGCTTTGGCTCAAAAAACTGCAGCAAAATCTGCAACAAAAAACGCTACGTTTCCGCAACATGGGGCCTCAGCCTTAAGCTTCATTCACACGACAGTGATTAATGGCCATTTGACATCCATTTTTTTAACGTCACATGGCAGCATTAAATTCAATGTCAGTGAATGGAGGCTATTCACATGACGATTATTTTGATGGTTCGTTGTCATGGAGTGTCAAAATATGTCATGTCCTATTTTTGGCCATTTTCACGGATCCTTCCATATACTGAAATGTATAGGGAAACAGGTGCCCCTCAAGTGCAAGATGGCTGCAAAAAAAATGAATGTTTTTCACAGCCGTTTTGCACCTCAGTCATCTAAATGTTGCCTTAGAGGTGGATTTGTACATAATGAAACCCACATAATTGTGTGGGGCCCTGGAGATCAGGGGCCCCACAAAAGTGGGTTGTCTTATGGCATATTTTTTAATTAATCAACCTACCTTTTGGATTATTTCAACAAGTAGGGGCCAATATTTTACTCCCCCATCCCTGTCCAGGCCTGCTCGGTATGCACACTTATGCAGGAACGGTTGAATTCTAATGGCCCCAGAGTGGGCTTGCATCAATGTAGGCTGCTTTTGCATTAAAAGTAAAGTCAATAAAGCTGTATACAAGAAAAAAAAATGTTTGTTTTTTTCTTACACTATCAGTCAATGACAAATGTGCAGTAGGCAACTATAGAGGTATACAAATGCCTGCACAATACATATTAAGCATGCACACCACATCAGCATATACACACGTGGACAAAATTGTTGGTTCCCCTCGTTTAATGAAAGAAAAACCCACAATGGTCACAGAAATAACTTAAATCTGACAAAAGTAATTTGTCAAACTACATGTTGACAAGCCACAAAGCTTCTGGGAGAATGTCCTATGGACAAATCGAAATTTTTGGCAAGGTACATCAGCTCTATGTTCACAGAGAGAAATATGAAGCATATCTTGAAAAGAACACTGTCCCTACTGTGAAACATGGAGGAGGCTCTGTTATGTTCTGGGGCTGCTTTTCTGCATCTAGCACAAGGTGTCTTGAATCTGTGCAGGGTACAATGAAATCCCAAGACTATCAAGGGATTCTAGAGAGAAATGTGCTGCCCAGTGTCAGAAAGCTTGGTCTCAGTCGCAGGTCATGGGTCTTGCAACAGGATAATGACCCAAAACACAGCTAAAAACACCCAAGAATGGCTAAGAGGAAAACATTGGACTATTCTGAAGTGGCCTTCTATGAGCCCTGACCTAAATCCTATTGAGCATCTTTGGAAGGAGCTGAAACATGCCATCTGGAAAAGGCACCCTTCACACCCAAGACAACTGGAGCAGTTTGCTCATGAGGAGTGGCCAAAATACCTGTTGAGAGGTGCAGAAGTCTCATTGACAGTTACAGGAATCGTTTGATTGTAGTGATTGCCTCAAAAGGTTGTGCAACAAAATATTAAGTTAAGGGAACCATCATTTCTGTCCAGGCCTGTTTCATGAGGTTTCTTTTTTTTTAAATTCTGTTGAAGCATGGTTGAAAATCAATGTCTGACTTTCATTTGTTCATTTTCATAGAATTTTTATATATTATTACTTTTGTCAGATTCAAGTTATTTCTGTGACCATTGTGGGTTTTTCTTTCATTAAACGAGGGGTACCAACAATTTTGTCCAAGTGGGTAACTAAGTATGAATAGGGACCAACAACAGCACCAAATTCAGGTCCTTAGAGATAAAGAACTTGCACAGAATGGGAAAATCCCACAAGAAACTTAAAAGATTGAAAGATAAAAGAAAAAATTGGGACTACAATGGCACTAAAGATGATAAACTGGGGGAGATTTATCAATCCTTCTACATCATAAAACTGGCATAGAGGGATGATATTGTGACGCACATTTGGCACAAAGCTCTTACTGCCAGAATCCCAGTTTCACGCTTCAATCTCCACATTGTGCAAATGTAAGCAGAGCGAGGCAGGGATGCCTCATCCCGATATTCCGAGTGAGATATAATGGAAATCAATGCCAGTTCCTAACTGCTGGGACATGTTGGTGATTTATGAAGAGGTGGAGCCTCTATTTTCGCTATTTAAAATCACTATTTTCCTGTGCCAGTTGGTGGCATTTATTAAGGCTAGGTTCACATCTGCGTTCAGGTTTCGGAAACCTAATCCGCATAAAAAAGTGGTTACGTTAGGAAACCTGTGGACCCCATAGACTATAATGGGGTCCATGTGGTTTCCGCTTGGTTTCCGCCCGAAAAGGGTAGAAAAATGCGGAGAGAAAAGTCCTGCTAGTAGCACCTTTGTCTCCGCATTTTTCATGCGGAGAGGGGGAGCGGAATCCCCGAACATAGTGCAAGTGCAGGTGTGAACCCAGCGTCAGACTGGCATACGATATGCCAGTCTTAATATATCTGCCCCACTGTGTCTAGCTCTCCACAGTGTTAAGAAAGTTAAGAAATGAATTGGGACAATGACATATAATCTGGAGGACGCTAGTATTTTACTGTATTATTTTCTCAATGCTGTTGTTTTTGACTGATGGGGCTCTTGAAATTTTTAGCATAAAATTCTTACAGCTAAATAAATAAAACTATTAAACTATAGTCGACTGGACTCTTACAAACTGACTGTTAATATCTAATGACTAAGGCTGGTTTCACCCAAACAAGTTTGCGATAGGAAATTCTGTCCGTGTATTGGTCAGATTGTCCAAATGGAGTTCAACTGAACTGAACTCAGCAGGTCACTTCAGTTGAGCTGAGTTGGGTTTGAGCTGGTAAATCCAGCTATTACATGGACTGAAGTTTCCAGCCTGAACTCAACTGTGAAAACGGCCTGATGAGAAAAAATAGTCAGACGGGTCCTTTCTTTGGCTGAGGTGATAGGAACTGCAGAATGTTACGCCAAGGCTGACAGAAATAGCTGAAGCCAAGCAAATCGATGCCAAATAACAAAATACAATATTTTCAATATTTTTAACTACAGTATTAGTATGTGAGTGTAACAGGGATTATTTATCATAGACTTTATTTTTTCCATTTTACAAGGTGAATTTGGACCTTGATACTGTGAAAATCTGTAGAATCCTGAATCAACTGAACCGTGCAAACAGCTTTCACTCATTTCTGCTCCAATTTTCTGCTTCTCTTTCAAAGCCAGAGAAAAACTTTCCAATTTACACCTCCATGTTTATATGTTTACATAAGAAGAAAACAGTGAGAAGATGTTTTTAGTAGAATTTAGTAGTTTATGGGGCAAAAAAAAGTCCCTGTATTGGAAAGAGTTAATTTAATGGTTCATTTTGATACTTTCATTTCAATGTTCTAAGGGCCGGTTCACATCTGCGTTCGGTTTCCGTTCGGGGAAAATCTGCGGACCCCATAGACTATAATGGGGTCCGTGTGGTTTCCGGTCAGTTTCCACACGAAGCAGCAAGCAGCACTTTCCTCTCCGCATGTTACTACATTCTTTGTGCGGAAACTGAGCGGAAACCACATGGACCCCATTATAGTCTATGGGGTCTGCAGGTTTCCTTAGGTAAACCGCTTTCCTATGCGTATAGGTTTCCGTTCGAGTGGTCCCCAAGTGGACTCCCCGAACGGAAACCAAACGCAGATGTGAACAGGCCCTAAGTTTCAATACAAGGGAATAGACAGATGTGTTAGGGCCCCATAGCGAAATGTCGTAGGAGCTCCCCTTTCTGTGATGTTTTTATAAAGTAAAGTAAAATAAAGTAAAAATGTAAAGATTTCCAATAAAAAAATCACACTCCACATCATCCAGATTTTTTATCAATATGGTGCTTATTATGAACACTGGGGGGCCGATTTATTACGACAGGCATATAGTACAACAGTCTTAATGAACAGCTATGTTGGGGAAAAGAGCGCCAAAACCATTAAGAGATGTAAACCTCTCAATAAATTTTGGCACATTTTACAGATCAGCCCCATAGCTTTTAATGTATTTACACCAGTCACTTATCCTGTATGCAACTCAGGCTGGGTTCACATCTGCATTTGTTCCGCCGTTCAAGGATTCCATCCCCCATTCCGCTCGAAAAATGCAGAGACTCCGCATTTTTCGGGCAGAAACCCGGTGAATCCCATTATAGTCTATGGAGTCCATGAGTTTCCGCAGGTAACTGTTTTTAAAGTAGATTGGATTTCCGTGGGGTTTCCCCGAAGCAGGTGTGAACCTAGCGTCATGCAGTTTTAGAGCTAATATCCTCCTGCAGCCACCACCACCAGGGGGAGCTCAGTGAATAGGAAGTAATACAGCTACCATTGAACTCTTTGTAGTAGCTCTTTGTAGTAGCAGTTGCAGCAAAATGCAGTGAATTTGTGTCTGGAAACAAAAGATAAGCATTGGGCCCCCTTCCTCCAGGGGCCCCATAGCAGCTGTGTGGTCTGCCTACATAGTAAGTATGTCAGTGTTGCAACATAATCAGGGGATTCTAGGCTTTGTTACGCAGCTTTGCTGTGGGATGCTCCGCAATAACCTGGAACTGCTGGGCATGAAGAGTCATTTTTAGCAAATGATCATAAGACATTAGTCTGCGGTACAAAGAGTTAAGTGTACTATACACCCTTGCTTGATTCTAGAAATGTCTATAACCATCCACATCATGGGGGCCGAGAGTATAACAGCTCTATGTGCATAATAGGTAGCTCACTGGGCTTACAATGGAATTGTGTTGATATTTTGGGGCATCGGCGAGCATGACAATTGAGCTCCCCCAAGAACAGATAAGAGAGAAAGAGACCTGGCTTAAGTTAAGTGACTACTCTTAACTTTCTTGTATTTGCATAATCTGTAGTAAAATCATTGTTGTGGGAATTGCTTTGTGACATTTGCAAAGGTCACTGTGTAGCGGATTGAATGGGAACTGAGCTGTGTACATTACCTTGTGTCAATGGTGCAATCTTTTGTTATTTGGCTCCATCTTTATAATAGAGGTGATACCTTTTTCAATGTAATCCTGCTCTCTGATGATAATAAGATCACTGCTGATCCTGCCACAGTGTTTACACAGCACATGAAAACAGAAATTTCCCAAAAAATTAATAACGATCACAAACTTTGAAAATTAAAAAATAAACACTGCCAAATTAAAAAAAAATATATTTTCTAAACAATGTAAGTTAATTATATGTATTGTTTTAAATATTTATGTCATTCGTTATCATCAACAAGACCTGTAAACACTGGACCGATCCCCACTGTACCAGACTGACATAAAGTCACTCACGCTAGGTTTACACTAGTGTTCGGGTTTCCGTTCTTTGGGTCCGCTTGTGGAAACCCGCAGACCCCATAGACTATAATTGGGTCCGCTGGGTTTCTGCCCAGTTTCCACCCAAAAAAATGCAGAATGAGGGACGAAATCATGAATGGAGACCGAGCGCTAGTGTGAACCTAGCCTTACTATGATGCAGTGAGTTCTATGCAAACAGTAGTGGTCAAACCGGGAAATATGACCCTCATACGGGTCATTTTTCCTGGACAGAATACGATCATGTGGATGAGACCTCAGGCAATCTGAAAATGGGCCAGATTTATGTCAGTGGCTGATACTGGTTGATAAATCTGGAGTATCTTCAGACTGCTTACTTAGTCTAAGTTTTCACTACCTTTTAGTTGGCTTACTTTGAGCCAGAATTTTATGACACAATTTTGGTGCATCTTTACGCATGTAAGCAACAATCCCTTTTTCTTAGAAGCCACACATATGTCAATCAAATTTTATGCAAATCATATAAATTTTAGCACAAACTAAGATACACCGAGATGCGTCAAAGATGCACCACATTGAGCCTAAAATGCGCCATGGTTATACCAGTGTCTAGTTGTTAACACAGTAATAAATCTAAACCCTCAAATATGCTGATAAACTCTCTCTCTTATATAATGACACCAATTGTTCCTCCTTTACACATAGGTACCAGCAGTGCAGAGGTCAAGGAAAACCGAAATGTAAGAAATCGAGAGGATCTTGCTTTATCTACTGACAGACCAAAGGTTGGATCAACCAGTCTAAAGCGCAAGAGGCCCTTGGAGGAAGGTAATGGTGGGCATTTCTGCAAACTACAGATAATACTAAAGAAACTGTCATGGTCAGTAACACCAAAAAATGCCCTTGTTCAACTTCATGAACTAAAGCCTGATCTACAGTATAGAATAGTTTCACAAACTGGCCCGGTGCACGCCCCTGTGTTCTCCGTTGCGGTGGAAGTAAATGGGCTCACCTTTGAGGGCAGTGGACCAACAAAAAAGAAAGCAAAAATGAGGGCGGCTGAGTTGGCTCTAAAATCATTTGTTCAGTTTCCAAATGCTTGTCAAGCACATTTTGCAATGGGAAACTGCATCAACCCATCAACCGACTTCACATCTGACCAGGCAGACTTCCCAGACACTCTGTTCAAGGAGTTTGAACCATCTACACACAGCGAGCACTTCCCAGGCTATAGCCCAGTTAATAATGAATTGCTTTCCAGTGCATATCGACATGGGAGATTAGTCTGTCACACGTTGGATTTAATGGGCCATACTAAACAAAGCAAGCACAAGATGGCATCCCCAGCTGAGAGTGAGAAGAACCCAGTGGTGATGCTAAATGAGCTGAGACCTGGGCTGAGGTACGTCTGCCTTTCAGAAACTGTGGAAAAGCAGCATATCAAACGTTTCGTGATGGCAATGAGAGTTGATGGGAGGACATTTGAAGGTTCAGGACGTAGCAAGAAGTTGGCCAAAGCCCAGGCTGCACAAGCTGCACTACAGGCGCTCTTCAATATTCAGCTGACAAATCACATACCCAACAGGAGTAAATGTAACCACTTATCACAGGTAAGAGATCATGGCCTAGACCCAGCTTAAGAGAAATCTGTGATTAAATTCTTTACTCGAATGCCTCTCTTCAGTGACATGCTGTTCCTTGTCTTTTCTGCTTTGTGTCAGTGCTGTAAAATTCTGCAATCTCTGCACAACACCAAAATAATGCAAAAATAAATACAACACAAAACAGAAAATTAATAGAATTTTAACAAATACCATTTATGTATATAGTAAATAACTGATGCTCCTAAATATTCATTAGGGATTCCATCTCTTAAGAGCTCATCATATAGTAGACACCAATTCAGATTATCAAGGGTTTTTACTATCAACCAACTTGTCTACGAAGAGATCATATTGGGAGGAATTTACTAACCCTTCTACATCAGTTTTCTGGAATAGATGGCTGTAAATGTGGTACATTGTTCATATGCCAAAAATGTTCCTTCTATGCTCCACTCATCACTTTTTAACATATTTGGGCAGAGTGGGGTGAGAGACCAAGGGGGTCTACACCCATTTCTGGCACACTGGAGTGCAGCTGAATTATTAAGAAGCTCAAACTTTTTGATAATTCAGGCACATCTTGCCCCAACAAGGGACTTGATTAAGCATGGCATGCAGGATGCCAGTCTTAATAACCCCCCCCCCCCAATACTCTTCATGGCATGGTCATTAATTTCCCATTGGTCTCTTTTATCTCACCTACAATTTACCGGTGTCTCTGCAGTTGTTGTGAAACCATGACACCCAAAATGTCCTGACAGCTGCAGCTAGAGACACGTAGGTCTGAAATAACTGCCATCGCCTTTAATGGTTTGACATGGCACCCTAAAGAGACCACTGCAGCCCTTTCATTTAGCTTGTTGACCCCACCAATATTACCTGTTAACATATTTGTTCTATGCTGCAGCACACATCTGATGGCCATTAATTCACTCAGCCAAGTATTCACTAAGTGGGGAGACAAACTACTGCCAGACCTCTCGGGCAGCAAGTTATCTTCTGTGGGAATAACAGATTCAGTCATTTGGGGAGAGCCTGCTGATTTGGCCCATGCAGCTTAAATCAGCAGGTTTGCCTGACATTGACTTAATGTGTAATGACACTTAGAAATACATCTACCACATCTTGGGAATACAGATGTGTTCTTCATTACTTTTTCTCTTAGCTCAACGTATCCCAAGATGTGTGGAAGTGAGATGACCAGCTTTACAAAGAGAACATGATTTGGCAATACTCTGTCATGTGATGATTATCCTATATTTGACTTTGTGTAGCAACTCAGTGGTTATATTGGGAATTGCAGCCTCTCAAGGGTTTTGCTAGCATGTTGCAATATTATATTGAATTGGTTTTATGAGAAATCAAAGTCTGTAGCCAAATTTGAGGTAAAGTAATGGACCCATTTGTGATGTTGGTAGCTCTTTAGTTAAAATTTTAGCTCATGTATACCAAAAAAATATGTCCTGTCCTAGTCATATATTAATTTTCACCTATCTGACGAGGTGTAAATAACTGGGAATTTGTCTACTCTTATCTGTTGCTCACTGCTCAGCTAATGGAACCATCTTAATTAATTTCAAAGAATAACAAGCAAATGTACAGGAACAAACCATGTGAGCATGTAAACATCTCCATTAATGCAGACAGCATCTAACATGAGTTTTATGACTATGCACTGCAGAAACTGAACTGCAAGGCAGGTAGAAATAGATAGACAGATATAGGATGGATGGATGGATGGATGGAAGATAGATAGATAGATAGATAGATAGATAGATAGATAGATAGATAGATAGATGATAAATACATAAGCAATACAAAATAAATAAATACATAATCAAAAGATAATAAATAGATAGATACATAATAGGTAGAAGAATAGATGAGAAGTTGAATAATATATAGATAGATGATAAACAGATAAATAATAGATACTAAATAAATACATAATCATTAGATAATACATAAATACATAATAGATGAATAGGTAGATAGATAGATAGATAGATAGATAGATAGATATGTGAACAGCTGCGAGGCTGAATGATTAATAGATCTAAGAGATAAACGATAGATTAGCTATATATATATTTGATAGTTAATAAATACAGATAGATATATAAATAGATTGATAGATAAATAAATAAATAAATAGATAATGGATAGATAGATAGATAGATAGATAGATAGATGAAAAATACATAATCAATACACAATAAATAAATTCATAATCAAGAGATAATAGATACATAATAGGTAGAAGATGGATGGACAGAAGAATAGATGAGAGGTTGAATAATAGATAGATGGATAGATAGGTAAATAGATAGATAGATGATAAACAGATAAATAATAAATACTATATAATACATAATCATTAGACAATAAATAGATAAATACATAATTGATAGACAATAAATAAATACATAATAGATGAATAGCTAGATAGATAGATAGATAGATAATTAGATAGATAGATAGATAATTAGATAGATAGATAGATAGATAGATAGATAGATAGATAGATAGATGAACAGCTGTGAGGCTGAATGATTAATGGATTGAAGAGAGAAAAGACAGATGAGATATATATATATCCTTGATAGATAATAAATAAATACAGAATAGATAGATAGATAGATAGATAGATAGATAGATAGATAGATAGGTGAATAGTTGAAAGGCTGATTGATTAAAAGATAAGAAGAGTTAAGAGAAGAGACAAAGAGATAAAATCTAGATGATAAAGATATCTATCTGTATATCGATATAAAATACAATATATATAGTACAGAATGATTGATTGATTGATAGATTTGAAGAGACCCCAGAGTATACTAGTACTTTGTGGGTGGCGAACCCCGGAAATTTCATGTTCAACCGAACCCCAAATTTTTTAAAAAATTTGTAAGGAGAACCGGTTTGGTCATCTCTATTTATATGCCAATAGTTCACATTATACTTTGTGGAGGAGCTACTGTGGGACACTATATTGTGTGGAGGGGCCACTGTGGGACATTATATTGTGTGGAGGGCCCACTTTGGAACATTATACTGCATGTAGGATCATTTATGTGATGATTTGGTAGTTCCCCTTTAAAAATGTAACAAATTGGACAGTCAATGAAAATGTTGCAGACAATAATCAGACACATTTATAGGTCTCGGCACCAACAATGTTAACATGCTTTGTATATACGGTCCTTCTTATACAAACATCACATTTACAGAGATTAGTTGTGTGTCAGTCTTTGTCCTAGGGCAGCATATTTCCATCTCTTTAATGCCATATTTAAAGTTCATAAAAATCACTCATAAGAAATTATCAGTGTACTAAGTATTTACTGATGTGTCAGTGTAAATGTGAGCCTGCTAAATGCTAATGAATGTTGATGAGTTAAAAGAGGGCAGAAGATCTCATTTCATCAGCTGATAATATGCAGACGTGATTTAGAGTATGATTTACAAGCAGTTTTTAATTAAGAAAGTGAGTGTAAAAGATGGCGGCGGAGCCCACTGCGCCAGGAGCCCATTTGGATTTTAAATTTAGATTTAACTGTAACCGTGCCAAGTCGTGTCTGCACAGATGTTGCGAGGATGTACGGTAAACATCAGAACTTCATGCCTTTAGGCTCAAGTTGTGACTGTGTCATTTTTTATGCAGCATGAAGGAAGATTCTGCTCTTCATTTTCGTTCCCATACTAAATATCCTGCCAAAGCCAAATATGTGCTTCATCTTATGAAAAATGTTTGTAATTTTGCATACACAAAATTATAGATTGTGTTGAATATGTTTTAGATTGTTGCAAGGAAAACAACAACATTTATTATAAGTTTCAAATACTTATTGTTATAAAAAAAAAATCCTGATTCTTAAAGGGGTGGGCCTCTTTAAATAATCTTTACTATGATGGGTCTATTTCCTAATATTGTGCTGTATACTAAGTAGCGCTCTTTCCTTATTAAAGTTGATGGATGTCCCGCCCCTGTTCTGCCGGCCCCCTGCGTAAAGCATACCTAACATTTATACAAACTTTGCATAAATCAAGACTACAGTGTGTGTATAAATACCAATATTCCTGTTATACTGCGTGACCCCTCTAATTTTCTAGTAGTTTTTCTCTCTGCACACCGTATCTTTAATTTTCAGTTCTCCCTGAGTTAGTGAGTGGAGACCAGCTGCTATGATGTCTCTTATAAACTGCACACAGAAAGTAGAGGAGAATCTGCTTATCTCAGTCACTCTGACTCAGCAGGGTCATGTAGGACATTATGGAGAAGTGGAATTGATGTGAATAAAGCACTTGGGTGAGACAGAATCTTTCTATTCTTCTGCAGAAGGTTCTGTCTGTGATTGTTTCTTCTCTCTCTCGGTCCCTGCTGACTCCTCCCCTCTCTATAGATGTCTATGTAATTTGACACTTCTCTAAGCTTCTGTATTATGCCTGACCAATGGAGGCAGGGGAGACGGTGAAGAGTTAAAATCAAATAAATAATAAATGTTTGTCCACTGGTCCCTGCTGCTTCTGCCTCTAATCACTGCTGTGATCATATAGATGTGTGAAGCAGGTGTTGGCTTGTCTGGTGATCAGGACCAGCCCCCACTTGCTCCTGGCTGCTCTGGCAGTCAATAAAGTATAGACAAATGCTGCTTTCATGAGTAATGACATCATGTTTATGGTGGGTGTGGCTAACAATTTAAATCGTGTGTACAATGAACGGCATATAATCAGGACAAGTAAGAAAGTGACTGTAACAGAGACTGTGTTGCTCACACAACTCTGTAAAAGGCTAGGAAATTTGTATGTGGTCTCAATTTGAAAAATTCATTTCAGCAACTTTTTTTTCTATCTTGAAAAAAATGTACTGGAAAACCCCTTTAAGTGGGCAGCTTCACCCAGTTAATAGCACAAATGTCATAGTTCCCCATGGACAGTCACCACTAATGTATTATTATAATGAGTATGAGAAAAGTAGTAGAGGAAGTTAAATCCCCTTTAAATGGAGTTGTTAGGAGTTGTTTTATCCCTTCTAGTTACAGTAAATAGAAGCATAAGGATTAATTAACTTTAGATTAATTGATGAACTATAGACTCTCAGCCCACTATATCTTTTTGATGAGAGCCAGCTTTTGATTTTTCTAAGCAATTTCTCCAAAATGCTGCTGCCAGAGACTGAAAGTGGCGTTTTCCTCTCAGCTAGGATCGAGCTTGTTAAATACTCTTTTATCACTCTCATTAAATAGGAAAGGCAGCAATGATTAGGCAAACATAACATCAAAGAGAAGGGGGTGTTCATTTTACTGATTGTACAGCTGTTTGCTAGAAAAAAAGCTTCCCATACCATGCTAGAACTCAGGAGTTCATCCAGATTATATTACTGCATGTAACAACTGCTAAGACCAGGGAGAGTTTAAAGGGGTTGTCCAGGAATTTTTTATGTATGGCCTATGCTATCTGATTGGCTAAGGTTGCCCCATATGGATCAGCTATTCAGGGCCACTTCCATACTATACATTGCTCGGAGCTGGAAGCAGTTGGCTCCATACCTTGCATATTGGCTGGGCACCAATGCTGCAGCTTACCTCCCATTAATATTGATGGGAGCTGAGTTGTAGTACCATTGCCCAGCCGCTATTAAGTGACCAGATCCAACTGGACTGGATGTACCCCTGAGCCACCTGTCAACCCCCAGCAATCAGATATTCATGGACTATCCTAAGCATAATCTATAAATAAAAAAATCCTGGACAACCCCTCAATCACAAGGTGTGTACTTATGGGGGAAGATTAATTAAAATCAGCACAAGTCTTAATCAGTTTGTACCTTAGCGCAAGTTGCTCCAGAATTATTAAGATGCGCTGGCCTCTTAATAATTTTGGTGCACCATGACAGAGTCCATTGCACCAGAGATTAAATCTATTCCAGGCAGGAACTGGTGTAACTCTCTGGTTTAACTCATATGAATTTTCTGGCATGAGTTATAGTAAATTTGACAAGCTGAGGTTTACCAGCTTCAGCCTACCCACTTTTTTGAAAAGTGATGAGTGGGGAACAAAGCTGGTAAAGTCACAATTTTTGTTCAAAAAAAGAAATAAAAAAATAATGTGCACCAAAGCAGATAAAGTAGCCCCAAGGTCTTCTTAGACAAGGACTAACATAAGACAGCAGTACTGAAGCTTGGAGAAAAGGTGCTTTATACTCCTTCCATATACTGTACTACTTCTGGATGCAGTCTGCAAGTCATGGAAATGGCAGAGATTTCCCAAAATTGATTGTTTGATAAATGTTAAATCACAGCATTACCCCCAACTCTCAAAAGTATTTTAATGTTTCCCTATGGAAATAAAGATGTTAGTGATCCTGTAAGTATTACAAAAATCGTATATACAAGGCTTGTATCTTGGCTATATTGGAAGATTGGTCAGAGAAGTGGTAAATGAGGCTTAACACTGATAAATGTAAAGTTATGCACATGGGAAGGAAATACATGGCAAGATTACTTACTAAATAGGAAAGTATTGGGGAATACTGACATGAAGAGGAAGCAGGAAAGTTATTTGACAGTAACTGGTGTCAGGCAGATTATAGGATTGGGTGTGTCAAAAGTGGCGTAGATGGGAATAGTTGTGGGGTATCTTTGGCTCACAGCCCTTTTTTGAGCAAAAGATGCACCACTTCCCTCTTTCTGCACCCCAATTTCCACTTTTTGCAAAAGTGAGTAGAGTAGGGCAGAGAGCAAGACGGAAGTCATGGTTGGGTGTCAGACAAGTCCCAGACCATAGAAAATTCCTGCGTGGTCTTATTCATTGACAACCGATCAAGACAACAGACTGTCACCACTAGGATGGTTGGAGAAAAATTTTAAAACTCTGCAAAATTGTATTTTATTTCTATTTACAAACATGTTTAACTTTTAATTGTCTACAAATCTAAATATGGTGATGTTCATGGGGAAACTCATTTAAGGGCTTCATTGAAAGTTCTCACAATAGGCTGGTTGACCACCATTACATTAGACTATTGGTAAAAGTAGCCGAATATGCCGATAAATAAGTCTATGCCAACTTGTTTATATCCATTTTCCAAATGTCATGTAATTTTCATGAGATTACTTGAAACATCTTGTTTGTTTTAGAGTCACCCAAGCCTCAAGTTAATAAAACTTAATGACTAACAAATCCGAGAATATTCTACAGAAAAATTAATATTTTAGAAGCGATATGGAAATTCTTCCATGCTCTGAACTGACTTCTTTTGTATTGACGGCAGTAAACATTTCCCCTTGTTTTGCCCATAAGAAAGTCAGTACATCACAATGGGACAAAACAAAGAAAATGTCATGAGACCGCAGTGTCTGGATGCATTAATTTTAAAGCTGGTAAGCATTGGCTTCCATTAATTTATTCCCTCCTTAGGTTGTTTTCTGAATATTTAGAAGTTCAGCTAATCCCTTGAAATTCCTATAATCTAGTTTTCCGATATTAAAAAACTGTGGGTGATTAATACTATTATTGTGGTTCTGAGAAGGGAGAATAACGTAAGTTTGGCGGCTTTATCTGTCGCTTTCAGAGGAAATATATACAATATTGTTCAGCGTTCTGTACATTATAGAAAGTCATATTTGACAAGATTTAAAAATCTGGGGGAGTGGCTTGTTGTGTGAGAGGTTTGTTGTGGGTTGTGGCTTGCCATGGGCAAGTTTGCCAGGATATACATTTTCCTGAATATTTCCTCTATGTGGTCCTCACTATAAGGATCTTATAATGAGGACAGTATAAAGGGAGGCAAGGACGGTGTTACCCAACAAGCAACCAAAGCAATGCATGGTCCCCCAAAGATTAGGTGGGGGACACCTGTTGATAATATACCGATAGACAGTCAGGGTTTTTTTTGGAATTGGCCATTATCTATTGGATTGTTTTAATAGGTAATGGCCCAAATTAATTACTACTCACCTCTCCTCGCTCATGGCTACTCCTCCGGAGCCCAACATACTCTTGTACATGATGTCCTGATGTTGTTAGTGTTTGGACATAACACACAGCAGCTCCTCTGCCACTCCATGATGGCAGCCCTACAGGTCTCAGAAGGGCTTGCTTTAAGGAGTTTTTAAACGATGACTTATCCTTAGAATAGATCAATTGAAGATTGGATGGGGTCTGACAACTAGGACCCTTAAGGATCAGTTGTTTGCGAGGCTTTTCTGGCTTCCGCTTTCGTTAAATCACTGCGGTTTCTTAAAACAGCTCACTGACGGAGGACCCAGGGCCGCTTAACCATAGGTCAAACGGTGCATTGTCATCAGGCCTTATGATAGTGGGAGACCCCCTCAGCCAACCTGGATAGAACAAGACAGTCCCACATTTTAGATGCTGTCCTGCTGGTAGGATTTCGATTTCCACTCTATCTGCATCCTTAGGACACAGATAAAGTTGAATACAATAGTGATGCACATAGCTGTCAGCTCCGTGCTCCACCATTCAGGCTACAGCCAAAACTGTCTGCAGCAAAAAAGCGTGATGAGCGCCAAACTAGAGATGGCAGTACACCCAAAGCCTGCAGGCAGTTTCATAGAATTGGGGTTATGTGAGTATAACTTATAATTTTTGTAAATTTGTATGTAATATTCTGACTGAATTGATCACTGAGAGGGCAGGGGGCATTATGTGGAGGCTACTTGAGGCAGCACTATATTGTGTGGGCCACTTGAGGGGGTATTACATTATGTGGGGGGGGGCCATTTATGAATCCTTTGATCCCACCAATATGTTAAAACGGCCCTGGAGAGCCCAGTTGCCAGACCCCCTCCTAAGGATAGATCATCAATTGATAAGCCTGAAAGATATCTTTGGTTAGCACCCAACAGTTTAATCCTATAAGTGCATTTAATAGATGGTCTTGTGATGGCTCATGTCAGGGGCACTTTATGCCAAGGCAAACCTAAATGTTTTGGGTGTTCAGTTTGATCTTGTCCTGACTGTCATGGAATCTGTATAGTAAACCTGCAATTGATGAATGAATAAAGAACGGCATTTGGGAAGATGTTTCTGATGTGTAAAGTAGGTCATTGGTATTTTTACATTTTTACTGTATTTCAATTAAAAAGTGATCACATCTAATTAAGATGAATGGGATAAATGACTTACTTTGTAGCAGAAAGTTACAGAAACGCTCACATATCCTCCTTTCTTTCATGTAGATTCCACTTGCATTATAATTATAATTTCCCTTTCAGCCTCAATGGCAGTCACATTGAATACCCTCTATCAAACGTGTCCCTGATACATCGGATTATGGCCTTCTGGATCCTGATTTTGGACTTCTAGTTCCCAATTGTTTTATTACAAAGTGGAATCATTGAAGTATCATTCTTCCCTGCACAATCTCAAGTGGCCAGTGCCAAAACAGAAGTGTGCCGCTGGCCAGCTGGCTACGAAAAATCTTTACCGTCAGTCGTTGCGCTTGATAAATAAGACCCAACGCTCGTTATTATCCCTCAATGAAGAATATTGATATCATTCTGACGGGCAGTTTTTCATTTTGGGAACATGAAGGTGACCTTCACTGGCTTTGACCAGCTTACAGATTGTTTCTCTAATCTCCTTCTAATATGAATCCATCTCACTCAACACAAACAGCATTTCAATGGCTGCGGCGAGAAAACATTAATTAATATTGCTGGACAAGATGGAGATGTATAGAAACCAGCAAAAAAATGGATGAAAAATATGGCTGAACTCGCTACATGTGAACTTAGTGTTTTGAGGTGTTAAGCTGGGAGTAACAAATACAGTTCCTTGTAGTGGCTATTGGCATAGAGAATGCATGAAATGCCTGGGTTCCTATGTGAAAAACTGAAACAAGTAGAAACGAGCGCACCGGTGTGTAATGAGCCAGATTTGTTACAAATTTTCAAAAAATTTTGGCTTTGGTTGAAAATGAAATTTTTGGAGTTCATCACCCTTGAACCATTATTATACTTTGGGGTCTGCAAAGTATAATCAGCAGAGGTCCAGGGGAGGTGCTGGCAGAATTAAAAACACAGATACCTTTTCTCACTTTCTTTTTTCTTTACCCTTTCTTGTCTTTTTTCCCAGTGCCCTCACCTGTTGGCTCTTGCAGGCTCTTGAGCCTCTTCCAGCATCTTCTCCAACATCAAGCATCCTTGGCTCATTGCTGAGGCCTGTGATTGGGCAGTCATGTGGGGCGCACCAACGTCATGAGTCTCTGACCCACCATCTAATGCGTTTTGCCCCCAAAACTAACACTGACCATACAATTAACATCTATTCTTCTCCCCTGCCTCCTAATCTCTGATAGCGATGGTTCTTCAAATAGCAGACCAAAGAGATAGAGTCAAGATGAACACATGATGTCTCTCCTGTTTGTAAACAATTGCATGGCTAGGTACTGGATTTTACACACCTTTGACAATAGGACTAAATTAAACACCTGAATTCAATGATTAATAGCTATGTCCCAAAATATAGTGTGTGTGTGTGTGTGTATATATATATATATATATATATATATATACCATTGGTGAGCTACTTTAAATTCTGACCTACGGTATAGATATACTTTTTCAGTATAAATTTGGATCTGCAATGTATTCTGGTTATATCATAGACTCTAATGGGTCATGAACGCTAGAATCGACATAACTAGACTAGACATTCTTGTGATTTTTTTTTTTTCTGGCCTTTGTCTGCTATGACTAGTCTAGTATATAATAGTTCCAAGTGTGTTTCTATGGCTTCGGTGAAAACAATGAGGCATCACAGCTGGAAAAAGAACTGACAAACATTCATACAACATGGACAGACAACAGAATGAAGGGTTGGGCATCTGGTTATGTGCGCCTATGTATTCACATTCTCCATTATAAGGCTGGTGGTAGATGGTGGCCACTATAAATCTTGACTCATGTATTGTACTAGGTAGTAAAGCGTCCTTTAGCCGAGGCTTTGTCACACTGACACCAATCCCTCTTGAATTACATTGTTACAGCACATAATGGTGCAATTAATTATTCTGTACAATTATATGGCAGTAACAGATGCATATACAACACATGGCCAACGAAGCACGCAAGATCTGATTACTCCTTCCAGAAAGGGCTGCTGGTGGCCTCATTGTTAAGGACTTGGAATCCCCTCTATTCTGTGGGATGAACAATTTGTGCCATGTACAGAGAGGTATATAAATGTATACTAGGTGAAGAAACTAAGTCTAAAATCCAAGGGCCAAAATATAACTATCCAATTCATGTGTTACCCACAAACACCAGGAGCTCTAGACCTATGTTATAGTCAGTAGCGAAACCAAAAAAATTCAAGATAAAGAAAGAAACTAAAAGGTAAAAGTTGGGAATCATAAGAAATGTTTTTGTTTTCCCCATTTAGTAGTGAGTGGTCGCATGCAGTATGGGGTGCCCTGGACCACTATGTTTATAGCACAGCATGACACCGTTATCGGCCGGGCATTGGGGTAGATGATGCCATCATCCACCTTCTGCACAGGGCTCTGTCTCACCTGGAGAAACCAGGGAACACAGTGAGAATAATGTTCTTTGACTTCTCCAGTGCTTTTAACACCATACAGCCCAGGTTATTGAGAGACAAGCTGGGCCTTGCTGGAGTGGACCACCACCTCTCCAACTGGATCCTAGACTACCTCACAAATCGACCTCAATACGTGAGAGCCCAAGACTGTGTGTCAGGTACCGTGATCTGTAATACGGGGGCACATCAGGGTACGGTTCTCGCCCCTTTCCTCTTCACACTGTACACTGCAGATTTTAGGTGTAACTCATCCAGCTGCTACCTACAGAAGTATTCTGACGACTCTGCAATAGTAGGTCTCATCACAGACGATGATGACAGGGAGTACAGAGAACTGAACCGGGATTTTGTGGACTGGTGCCACCGGAACCACCTGAAGATTAACGCGGGGAAGACCAAGGAGATGGTGGTGGACTTCCGCAAAGGCAGAGGCCCTCCTAAACCAGTGGACATCCTGGGGACGGGCATCGAGATTGTGAACACCTATAAGTACCTGGGTTTGCTCCTTAATAATAAGCTGGACTGGGCAGATCATATGGAGGCCCTGTACAGGAAGGGCCACAGCAGGCTCTACCTGCTTAGGAAGCTGAGGGCCTTTGGAATCCGGGGGGCACTTCTTAGGACTTTCTTCAACTCGGTAGTGGCATCAGCCATCTTCTTTGGAGTGGCCTGCTGGGGGAGCAGTATATCAACCAGGGACAGAAATAAACTTGACAAGCTGATTAGAAAGGCCAGCTCTGTCCTGGGGAGCCCACTGGACCCAGTGCAGGTGGTGGGTGACAGAAAGATACTGTCCGTGGTGAGCTCCATGCAGAAGAAGAAGTCCCATACCATGCATGAGACTGTGATCGCGCTGAGCAGTACTGTCAGTGACCGACTGCTCCACCCTAGGTGTGAGAAGGAGCGCTATCGGAAGTCTTTCCTCCCCACCGCGGTTAGGCTGTACAACCAACACCGACCTAAGCGGAGATCATTACACACAGAGAACTGAAATATCTTTCTGCCTGTTAAATCCCCCCCCCCCCCTGCTACGTCCTATCTGTCTGTCTGCTATTAATGTAATGCCTCTCACCTTGGAACATTCCTGTACATGTTGTATTTGTATTTGTATCTGCTTATCTTTGCTGCTGTAACACACTGAATTTCCCCATTGTGGGACTATTAAAGGACTATTATTATTATTATTATTATTATTATTAAGATGGCGCTTACTAGATCTGTAGGTAGAAGAAAAAAAAAAGCAGCACCATAATTCAGCAATTGGCTGCAAATCTGAAATTACTGATATAATGTCCCAGCAATACAAGTAAGAAACAGGCGGCACCCATATTTGCAGATAGCTATATAGTAAATATATAGAGAAATACATGATAAATACTATAGATAGATAGATAGATAGATAGATATGAGATAGATGATAGATAGATAGATAGATAGATAGATAATAAATATATTGACATAATTGTAAATATTTACATAATAGTTATGTAGTGATGATAAATGTTACACAAAAAGTGTCCTTGTAACCCCTTCCCACATCCAGAGGCCTTATCAAAGCCTCCAGCAGTGTCTATATTAACCCAATATTAGTATTGTTTTTATGTTCTTTGTGTATTTTATAAGCGATCAGTATATAGTAGTACAATTTAGACAATATAAAAAAGATAATAATGAATTGCAGTTAAAATAAAAAAAGTAAAAACAATTAAAAATATAAAAAAAAATAAAAAACAAAAATCCCCCTTTTTTCCATTTAAAAATGCTAATTATGTAAAATAATGAAAAGCAATAAAAAAAATATGTATTTGTTATCGCTGCGTCCATAACAGCCTGTACTATAAAACTAATGCATTTTTTAACCTGCACAGTGAATATTGTAAAAAAAAAAAGTGAGGCGTGTTTTTTTGTTTTACCTCAATTTCACTAAATGGAATAACAATTATCACAAAGTTACATGTACTGCAGAATGGTACCAATAAAAAATTTAGCTCATCCTGCAAAAAGCATTTCCTAAACTAGATCTGTCAGTGAAAAAATCCCCAAAAAAATTATAGTTTTTAGATGATGGAAATGCAAAAACAAATGATTTAAAAAAAAAAAAAAAGTATAATCACTTCCTATTCAGAGAAACGTATACAGCAGGCAAACTGTGAATATTCCCAAAATCTCACAAGGTTCTCTCATTTCTAAAAATGATATGCCAGAATCGATGGGGTTGTTTTCATACCCCCACATATCAGAAAGAGTTAATAAAACTCAGTCAATAAGTTACAAATAAAAATACAACTTGTGTCACAAAAAACAAACCCTCAAACAAAAAAAGAAAAATAAAGTAATGGCATTCAGGACTTGACAAAGATAAAAACTTAGAAAATTGCTGTGTATTTAAAGGGAACCTGACAGGGCCATTTACTGCACTAAACCACCCACAGGTTTTCAAGGATTGGGTGTTTAGTGTCTCAAACTGACCTGTTATAATGCAATCCGCAGTCTTAAAAACAAAAAAAAATATATTTTTGCCTAGAGATGAGTCTGATGAGTCTCAGCAGACTCATCTCTGGTGCTTCCAGCACCTGCGCTGTTCTTCAGTGAAGCCGGAGATGTACACCCCCAACTTCACTGCGCATGCGCCCGAGGTTCAGCGCATGTGCACTATAGTTGAGATATACGCTTCAGCTTCAGAGAGTACATCTGATAGGTGAGTATAAAGCTTTTTTATTTTTAATGCGACCGCAGTTTGAATTATAACAGGATGAATTGAGACCCTAAAGCCCAATCCATAAGGAGCTGTGAGTGGTTTAGTGTCCCTAATCGCCCTGACAGATTCCCTTTAAGGCCAGAACTGACTTTGTCCTTTAGGGGTTAGGTAAGGACGTGCTTGCCCAATATAATACTTCAATAGTTAAGTATAGACAGGTATAGGAGACATTGTGAAAATGTGCGCCTGCTAATAAAACCTCCAGCATAATGGAGATGTCAGCGCTCAGAATTAGCCAGACTTGGTCAAACAGGAGCTTTGCTCTTTCCTGAACTTGTGTTGTGCCATTACGCTGAATGATGTTGTATAATTATCTGCTTAACACTACATATAATAATCTGGCTCTGCTGAGTACAGAGGGCACGAGAGAGACAGAGGAATGAAGAGTCTGCCAGTAGTTAGCAGTGGATGTGTTACAGAAACGAGGTCTCCTGTATATTTGCCTTTCTGTGAACCCTCCCATAGATCTCTGCTTGAAACATACTGTGGAAATTCACCAGGGTTGCATTTCTTCATTCCTTACCAGTATTCGGCTCTTTATGAAGCCGGTAATTATTCAAATAGCTTTTCTGCTGAAAGAACACAGAGACACTCTTTGAAATCCAACAATGCAATGCACTGGCTGTTCATCGGTAACCAATGGCGCCCTCTAGTGAGCATACAAGGCAAAGCAATAGGTTACAATAGCGGTGAGAGTTTTACATTGTCCTTTCCATCCTTTGTTGACATTTTCTTTAACCACTTCATGACCGGACACATTTTGGGGTTTTTTCGGTACATGAGGTTTTGAAGGTATACCATTTTTGTTGTCTAGGTTATTCAAATCATTTTTGCATTTTTTTTACATTTTTTATCAAATTTATTTTTTTTTCATTTTTTTAATATCTCGAAAAATGTTAACAAAATTTAGAAGAAACTTATATCATGGTTATTTAATAGCCTAAAGTACTAGTTTTACCTCTTCGATACGGTTATTTTCATGTAGGTGACACACAGTTTTGTGTCGCGGAGGGCGGAGCTAGAATCTATAATGTTGGATGGTAGTGACATTTTTTTTTTTAATTTTACTTTATTTCTTATTTTCTGTTTTTTAATGGATTTATTTACACATTGTGCCCCCAATAAGATCATAATATGCTTTTTAAAATTACATTATTTTTTTTTGCAGATTTTCCCTGTAACTGGGTTGATACATCAGCGGTAGTTACAGCCTCCTAACATGAACTGCAGAGCTGATCTGGGTCCTCTAGGACCCCCGTGCCAGGAGGAAAGCTGCATCATGGTAGCTCCTATAGCTGTATACACAGCATACATTGGGGCAGATTTATTAAAATGGTCTAAAAACACAACTGCATTTGTTGCCAATAGCAACCAATCACAATGCAGCTTTCATTTTTCAGAAGCAGAATATAAAATGACAGCTGCACTGTGATTGGTTGCTATGGGCAACTAAAACAGTTTTGCTTTTAGATAATTTTAATAAATATACGCTGTTGAATGCTGTGTATACAGCGATCAGAAAGGCAGGGACAGTAATAAATCACCCCTGCCTTCTCATTGGTTGTTACTACCAGTTGGCGCCCGCCCCTGAATGATCTCATTCAGCTGCTTAAAGGGGTTGTGCCATTATGGACACTTATCTCTTATCCACAGGACAGGGATTAAGTGTCCATTCGCTGGGTTTCCCAAAGATCAGGCGTTCCCCATGTCACCTCTTTGTGAATGGAGCGTCAATGCACTTGTGTGACTGGCGCTCCATTCACTTCTATGGGGCTGCAGAGGCTACCTGAAATTACAGTCTCAGCCGCCCCATAGCAATGAATGGTCACGCAGGCACACTGGCACTCCATTCACTTTCGGTCCCTGCCTCCTGATCTCTGGGGGGCCCATCGATTGAGTCTTCAGTGATCAGACACTTATTCCCTTTTCTGTGGATAGGGGATAAATGTCCACAATGGCAAAACCCCTTTAACTCTGCAAAGATATACAAGTATGTTACTGTAGAGTTAATTGGACACTGCCCGGACGTACATAGTCAATAGGTGGTCGGCAAAAAATTACATATGAAACTTGGTACTTATAAAAAGATGTCAAAAATTTAATGGAAGTCTCTATGCAGACATTATAGAAGAAAAATACATGCAATGGGATTTCATATCCTTTGGCTCAATACAATACATTTCTATTTTATATACTTGAACTTTATTAGTTTTTTACAAGAATTGGCCTAATACATACCGAACGTTATACCTAGAGGTTCATTCCAACAGACTTCAGATTCACAATGAATCATTGTAATTTTGGCGAAATAATGAAGAGTCAAATTTTTTCATTTACAAGATAGAAATACACCAAATAAGATACAAAAATTATCTGAATAACCCAAAGAACCCTCAAAACCTTATGTATCAAGAAACCCATAAATGTGTCCGGTCAGGAACCAGGAAAAATAGCCTGGTCATGAAGTGGTTAAAGAAAATGTAAACAAAGTTTTGAACCGACAATATAAAAGTATAGATACTTGGCTTTGTGCTTCTCACGAATTAAAATACAGATTTTGCCTCCAGTATCCCCAGTTTCACTCACCTCTAGCCTAACAATGGAGTGACACTTGCCAATGCTGTAGTGGTTTTCTTTGTAGCAGTCACCTCGTTTACATCACAGACTACAATCAGAACTACTATAGAAGATAACACCTCTATAAATAACACCCATAGTGACCTATCCTTGAATACACTACAGACAATAGATGATGTCACAATTTATCTACTCTCCTACCTGCACAGAGCATGTCTAGAAAAATCTCCCATAAACCTCAAGGAGTCTGCTCCAGTCTATTACTGCCTATACCTATAAGACTACTGTAAAGCATACTGTATCACTAAATGCTGTTAGCAGAGCAAAGTAGAAGCTCAGGAAAGATGGTCGCCCCCATAATCCGGTACAGAAAACAGAATAAAATAATCTATAATCAGAAAATAAAAACAGATTTAATATGTAAATAAAAAAATGGCAATACATTCAATTTACTTCACAATGATCAGTTATAGGTGATGTATAATATATTGAAATAAGAAAAAATTTGTCTTTTCTCTTCCACTAGTTTAGTTCTTGGTGCTGTAGCAAGGTCAGGCATAACATCAAAATATAATACACAATATACACATACTGTATATAGCATTGCTATGCATAAGGGAATTAGAAGATTAATTTTCCTGTAAAAAATAGAAAAAAAAAATCACCTATAGCATGCAGCATTCCAAAAGGTTAAATATAACATTGTGCAACACCGCTGGTGATGAAAGGGTGAATCTCTACTGGCAACGCTGGGATGAGCACGTCTGGTATTGCTTAGAACATGGGAAATCTAACATATATTTTCCCCTAAGAACGGATGCCTTAGGGCCAGAGATATTACACTTTTTTCCCCAAACTGCAGAATTTTATATCAGATTCCTAACAAAACGTCATGTCAAGCCTCTCCACAAATTTAATATAAGAATTCACACTATTTGACCTCGGCACCCTAACCTACATTGTGTAATCCTTCACGCCCATAGTCTTCAGAGGGCTTTAGAGCAATAAATAAAAGTAAGTAGTGAACTTGATCTTTATTCGTCCTTTTACCTAAAGAGCTACAGCACATCTTTCCACATTGACCTTTACATAGTAACATAGTAGATGAGGTTGGATGAAGATACAGATCCATCAAGTCCAACGTATAACCTACAGTGTTTATCCAGCGAAAGACCAAAAAACATGAGGCTGATGGCCCATGTCAGGGGAAAAACTCCTTCCTGACTCTAAATTCAGCAATCAGTATAAAACTCTAAATCAACTTTTAATCTTCAAAATCTAATACCTGTAACCTGTAATATTTTCTTCTTGAAATCCTGTGGCAGTGATTTCCATAGCCTCACCGCTCTTACTGTAAAGAATCCCCATCTATGATGCTGATGAAATGTTCTTTGACAAGGATGTCCCCTTGTCAATATCACCAACCTAGAGTAAAAAGATCATTAGAAGGGTCTTTGCGTTGTCCCTTCATGTATTTCTACATTGTGATTAAATTTCCCTATAGCCGTATTTTTTCTAAACTGAATAACCCTAAATTTGGTAATCTGTCATATTCCTCCAATCCATCCATTCCCCATAATATCTTGGTCACCCTCCTTGCACTCTCTCTAGGTCAGCTATGTCCTTATTTTGCAAATCTTTGCACACATTCTATTATTTACGTTTTTTATGTTTTATGACTAGTCAATTCTGGATCATCCTTACAGGAATGTTCTATTCATAACATTGGTTATGCTTAAGCACTTAAGAATAAAAATAAAATTGTTCATATAGCTCAGCATAGGCGATTAGAGAATACTGTATAGCAGGGGTAGGCAGCCTTTTTTGTTCGGCGTGCCGATTTTAATTAAAAAATCAAAGATGAGGTACTCGGAGCGCCGATCAATAATTGTAAGTCTGACGACCCCTAAACCAAAGTCATATACCACAAACCATAACACAGAAGTGCTGCCACGAGATGCTTTAGGACACATGTGTTTACTGCTATTTCCTGGGACGCTCCTGTACTTTCCGATTAGAGGCAATGAAAGTCCATGTGCAGCCCCCAATTAGTGGTAAATGTGTCCAGGAGCAGCGTATGGCGGCATCCTTATGGTGAAAACACACTATGTATCTGGATGCAGATATAGTCTTAGGCCACTGGAACTTTTACTTCAATGTAAAACTGCGTTCACATGGTTCATTTTTGCACAAAAAAAATGCCTGTGTTTTCTGTGCAAAAACACATCCTTAATGCAGAAAACACACAGTTATACAGAAAAATGTCCCATAGCAGCCCCTGCACACGGTATTATGTCCCATAGCGGCCCCTGCACACAGTATTATGTCACATAGTGGCCCCAGCACACGGTATTATGTCACATAGTGTCCTCTGCACACCGTATTATGCCACATAGTGACCCCAGCACATGGTCTTATGTCATATAGTGGCCCCAGCACACGGTATTAGGTCCCATAGCGGTCCCTGCACACGGTATTAGGTCCCATAGCGGTCCTTGCACATGGTATTAGGTCCCATAGCGGTCCCTGCACACGGTATTAGGTCCCATAGCGGTCCCTGCACACGGTATTAGGTCCCATAGCGGTCCCTGCACACGGTATTATGTTCCATAGCGGTCCCTGCACATGGTATTATGTTCCATAGCTCTCTTCAGACCCCCAAGTATAATAAATCCAAGAGAGGTGACAAACATAAAAAAACAATGCTACTCACCTTTTTCCACGCTCCGCAGCCGCTCTGTTCTCTTCGGCGCTTCTGCCTGTAGTCAGCGACCGCTGATTGAGTCTCTGGGGTCACGTCGCGTCATTATGCGTAATGACGTCAGACACAGACGTGACCTCTGAGGCCTTGTCAGCTGTCAGAAGCGCCTGCAGATCGCACAGCGCTGCGTAGCGCAGGGAGCAAGGTGAATATCATTGTTTTTTATGTTTCATCACCTCTTTTTGCCCTCCACTTATTATACTCGGAGGTCTGAAGAGACCCCACAGTATAATAATAGCAGTTTCGTTTTGGCCATGTTTGGTCCGATCGAAGCTGCTGGGTGAGGACACCACTGCCGTGCCAGGGAAATATGCCTCGCGTGTCGGGGGTTGCCGACCCCTTCTGTATAGGCTCCTGTGTGTGTTTTTTCTGTATACCTGTTTTAGTTGATGTACAATTTATGAGTCTGCCATTTTGATTCCGTGTAACTGCGACTTCTGCACCCCCAAAGTTACATCCCTGAGACCCAAATCTGGTTGTCCTGCCCTTCGATGACTTCTGAAAACATGCAGAAAGTTGTCTCTCCGCAGGGACCTAAACATTAGCAAATAAGAGACTGTAAGAGCTGTATAGGAGGAGGAACATTCACCAGACTGTCATATTATTAGGATGATGACATCTGTATTATCAGAACAGGGGTCTATTTGCTTTTGTGATGGAAACCATTTGTTTCTATATATGTATGCATAGACCTCTCACACAACATTGTATGCAAACATTTTATTGGTCTGAACCCTTATTTTAGTGATTTTTTTTCCAGATCATGGAGAGGTCTGATCTAATGGAATTCACCAAAGTGATATTTTGGCAAGCCTTTAATGTAACAAAGTTGACAACTAAGCTGACACTTCTACAGACAGGAAAATACTGGGGTTCTTGCAATGACCAGCCAAATGTTCACTCATTTTCTAGATGGCTCTCCAACAATGACATCTTCACATTACTCCGATGCTATGGTAACATCACAGTTTCCTGTCCATAAACGTTTCCTTTCAATTGAATAGATGAAGAGATTTTACCAGCTGAGACTAACTGCTGTGCAAGACACAATAACCTTACCCAGGCAATGACTCCAAATCAATACAGCCAAGTAAAAATGTAATCCTGCTGTTTTCAATGCAGCAAAATATCATTGTCAGGCCCAGCACTTGTTGTGTTGCGGTGGAGATTGTAATGTCTGTGTGCCACAGTGTTATCAATGCATTGACAGATTATGCCTATAAATATACCCCATGATCTGGTGCAACAAATCTGTCTATTGTAGTTTCTGTAATCTAACTGTAACATAATGACAGACTTGGACCAAAACCACAAAATAGAAAAATACATATATGTGTTGAAAGGTTATCCCTTAGTTTGGGTTATGTAGGCCACCTTGGCTTCAATAAGTTATCCAGGCTTTTAAAATTGGTAGCCTATTCTTAGTATAGGCCATCAACATTAGATAGATTGGGGGTTCAACCCTTGGCTAATCTGCAGTCCGGTTGAAGGAGCATTCAGAGCTGATCAGCAAGGGTGCCAGGACCCCCTTCAATCTCATATTGATGATCTGTCCTAAAGATAAAAGGCTGGATAGCCCTCTAAGTTATTTAGAATGCAATGCATATTGTGATTTATTTATTTATTTATTTATTTTTAAGTATTTTTGTCTTGGTGGTAGCTAAATGTTGACTGATCTGTACTGCAGTCACATATACAATGGTTCTACCTTTAGCCATACGTACATTGTCCTTGTCTCTATCTATACTGTAAGTTCTTTGGTCTGTTTACTAGCCCTACAAACATTGATTTTGACAGTGGTCCTATGTGCACTGGTCATGTATGGGGCCATATGGTTCTGTTGCCATGTCTTTGACCACATGGTCTTACCTCCGACTATACATACAATGGTTTGTGATACATACATGTGTGTTACAATTTAATCTAGTCTGTAACCATACTCACAGTATATTAGTTTTGCCTTTAGCTATATGTTTATTGATCTTGTTTTTGGCCATACATACAGTATATTGCCCCTGACTGTATTCATGAATACATTATCATTGTGCTTGAGCACATACATTTGTCTTCACTTTGATAATATACAGGGGCACATCAATAGAGGGTGTAGAGATTACTGTGACATTTAGGCCCTACTACCTTAGGGGGCACAATAATACCTTATAAAGACCCACTGGTTTTGTGAATGGTATATGGTATTTGGGTGGTAAAGTTAGTTTTTGTATTGGGCTCAGGAGCTTCAAGTTAAAGGGATTTTCCAATCTCAGTATTTATAGTTTTATCCATAGGATATACCATAAATAGCTGATAGGTGTAAGTTTCTCCTCTTGGATCTACATCTATCTCAAGCATGAAGCCCCACCTATGCCAACAACTGAATGGAGAGAGGTCACTCCTCTCGTACAAGTGAATGGAGAGACATGCGCAGCCCCTTTCCATTCACTTGAGGACACAGAGCCCATTCTCAGGATACATGTGGGTCCTAGAGGTGGGACCCACATCTATTTATAGTGTATTCTATGGATATAGAAATAAATACTGAGAAGGAAATACAGTACCTCTGTTTCTGACACTGGTCTTGTCTGTGGATTTATGTCCATTGCTCTTAACTGTGGTCATAAATACATTAGTTATTCATTACCCAGGATACAGTGACAACCAACTGAAAACAATTTCATGACATGCCACAAATCACAGCCAGAATGAGCCGTCACTTTTACTAATTTTCCAAAATTTTAAAACAATTCTTTTAAAACACATAATAAATGGGTGACAATGAAGAAGCCCCTCAACAAAACAGATGTGTCTTATATAGGAGCCATCAAATTGCTATTATTGTATATCACATGCTCCATTTTATTCTACAGAAATGAACTATAGATATTACACTTTCATATACCCAGAGAACAATCACAACCACCACACAGCTGATATATGCACATCTGTAAAAATTTGTTATAAGCAAGGAGTTAAATAACACCGCTGCTCCTCTCAGCATAGCATTTACCCGTAAGGAGCAGTGGTCTATGCTCTGTGCTCTCCGAGAGCAATCTGCGGCCGTCACAAAACACTTATTTTTGATTTGGTTCAAAGATCACTAACAGTAAACAGCAGCGAGGTGTTACATGAAGCCTTATCACACAAATAGGACCTAAGCCAATGTATTCCCAAACTGCGGTTCCTGATTGTGGAGTCCTGCAGCTCTGACTGTATAATGGAAATATTAAATCATCTGATAAATCGGATAAAGAAGAAGATGTTTTTTACCTTATATCTTAAAATTCCAAATGTCCACCATGCCCACTGGAAATTTTAATTATGAGCAGTTGAGATATAATATTTATTGTGTTTGCTTTATCTTTATATAAAAGGTGTGTCCACCCTTAATCTAGCTCTAATTTCTCATTAATCTAATTCAATAAAACATTACGACATGCTAGCTAAATGCTTGACAGGTGGCGATTCATAACACAACCGCAGGGTGCCCACAGAGAGACCCATATAGCATATCACTTTGTGACACAATATCACAAAATTGTGATTTTGTTTTTTGAAAATATGGTTACCTTGTGACAAATATATCTGCACATGTGAATAGCATATCAGGAACCAAAACTAACTCCACTTATGGATCAGGTAGGGGCTAATGGAAAAATTCCAACTGTGCCAAATTAGTGGAGCGGTGCCTAATAAATGATGCTAAGAACTGGGGATGGTGGAGGTGATGAAAGGCTCTCTTTAAAGGAGGCTGGCTGTCTCACTTACTTCATTATTTAATCCAGCTACTTCTCTAACTCCACATTAGAAATTATGCAGAAGGGGCTTGCTATTGAGCTAAGTCTGAGAGGCGCCTCCTTTAGGCCCCTCACCAACCCAGAGTGTATGCGTAAGCTTTTGTTAATGGGTTTACTAAACCAAATATAGCATATCACCAACACAAAATGAAGGAGTAAGCTCTTTCCCTGTATCGCAACAACAGGAGAAGTGCAACTTCTGGGACAAGGGTCTAGCACAAAAATCAGGACATCCATAGAGGTTTCATAGTTAAATTATATTGGTGAGTTTCATTTATTTATATATAGAAACCAATAAAAAAAACTTTATGTCTTTTTGGACAGCCTCTTTAAAGGGAGTCTGTCACCAGAACATCCCCTATTGAACTATAAGCAAGGTCAGATAGATGGATTTCACATGAATAAACATGTTTTTTTCCTGCAGCCCTATTTATGTCTCTGTTGATGAGATATTAGCTTTTTGGCTTGATATGCTAATGAGCTGTGTGACACCTGTGCAGGATTGGTTGTGGAGGAGAGGTATATTTCTCCCAGGTTACTCTCCTATGTGATGAAGCAGGTAGAGGCTCTCCTGGGGACACATTCACATCTATTGGAGACTTTGTGGAAGTGACCACCTGAAAATCGGCGGAGGAAGAACTTTTTCCTTCAGTTTCAAAATGACGGACATTAGACGGACTCAATTATAGTCAATGGAGTCTGTCAGAATCTGTGTATTACTGCTATTTTAGTGATCTGCCTCTCTGTGAACAATGGAGAGGCAATGCTAGTATGAACCTAGGGAAGCCTGTCTGTCTGAGAGATACATGTGAGCAAAAGGTTGCTGGATGTTGTTATGTTTGGTGAAGCTGGCAGGGAGGAGCTCTCCAACTGCTAGCTAGTGTTATATGTTAGTAAATGGCAGACATGTAAGGATTTTCTTTTGTTGCTGTTTTGTTTTATTTTCTGTATACTTACAGCCCTAACAATAAAACATGATCCGGTGTCAGCTTACACCTGTCTATTGCTGTTTCGCCTTGTTCTGATAATAATAATAGTCCTTTAATAGTCCCACAATGGGGAAATTCAGTGTGTTACAGCAGCAAAGATAAGCAGATACAAATACAAATACAACATGTACAGGAATGTTCCAAGGTGAGAGGCATTACATTAATAGCAGACAGACAGATAGGGCGTAGCAGAGGGGGGGGGGGGGATTTAACAGGCAGAGAGATATTTCAGTTCTCTGTGTTTAATGATCTCCGCTTAGGTCGGTGTTGGTTGTACAGCCTAACTGCGGTGGGGAGGAAAGACTTCCGATAGCGCTCCTTCTCACACCTAGGGTGGAGCAGTCGGTCACTGACAGTACTGCTCAGCGCGATCACAGTCTCATGCATGGGATGGGACTTCTTCTTCTGCATGGAACTCACCACGGACAGTATCCTTCTGTCACCCACCACCTGCACTGGGTCCAGTGGGCTCCCCAGGACAGAGCTGGCCCTTCTAATCAGCTTGTCAAGTTTATTTCTGTCCCTGGTTGATATACTGCTCCCCCAGCAGGCCACTCCAAAGAAGATGGCTGATGCCACTACCGAGTTGAAGAAAGTTCTAAGAAGTGCCCCCCGGATTCCAAAGGCTCTCAGCTTCCTAAGCAGGTAGAGCCTGCTGTGGCCCTTCCTGTACAGGGCCTCCATATGATCTGCCCAGTCCAGCTTATTATTAAGGAGCAAACCCAGGTACTTATAGGTGTTCACAATCTCGATGCCCGTCCCCAGGATGTCCACTGGTTTAGGAGGGCATCTGCCTTTACGGAAGTCCACCACCATCTCCTTGGTCTTCCCCGCGTTAATCTTCAGGTGGTTCCAGTGGCACCAGTCCACAAAATCCCGGTTTAGTTCTCTGTACTCCCTGTCATCGTCATCTGTGATGAGACCCACTATTGCAGAGTCGTCAGAATACTTCTGTAGGTAGCAGCTGGATGAGTAACAGACCCCAGCAAAGATGATCCATAGTACATCCAGGGCATCACCCATGCTCTCATTGTATTAAAGAACCACTTTCTTGCTATGATTGACAGGGCCAGGCTATGTATATGTCAATCAGAGCAAGGGGGCAGGGAGGGACTGGGAAATGGAAAGCATAGCTTTCTGATACAATAGGAGCAATGGTGATACCCTCATTGCACCAAACAGCTCATTACACATCAAGAAAAATGCTAATATCTCAGCAATGGAGGCAGACCGATCATAAAGCACATTTTATTCACATGAACCCCAGTTATCTGACAGTCCTTACTGTTCCATAGAGTCTGTGCTGACTATTCGTAATGTTTTCACCTGCTAAATTTTGCCTTTTTCAAATATGAATTTCTGGCATCCATTTAATTTCTCCCCTTTAACCTGAATAGTGAATACATGTTATTACTTACAGTACCCCATTATTCACATATGTTCTTCTTCCCTTCCAGCTTTTTTTATTTACTATGTCATTTTTTTCATAGTGTCTATTTTTCTCTGTATGTGTTTTCTATACTTCAGCTGAGATCTAAGCAGTGACTTTATTGCAGCAGAAGCCAAAGGATTTTCATAATATCTATGATAAGCTTCATGAATTTAGAAAGCAATTCCATTAGTCGATTAAATTAAATAAGGCAGGCATTCAGAGCTGTTTATTTATGTAATATTCTCATAAACTCTTCATAGACACGGAAAGGAATGACTTTGGTTTTTGAACTCTTTAAGTCGATAACATTTCAGAAGACCTCTAAATCATATGTGAGAGTTATTTTATTCTTCATTAGCTAGTAAAACATTTATTTAAAAACAGTGTTTCTTTAAAACAACCACATTACCAAAATTATATTATTAATTTATATACTATATAAAGTATAGTCCTATAAAGTCCTCATATTATAATGCCATATGGTACTAAAATAATAGTGTCATACAGTTCATAATTTATAGTCCTATAAAGTCCTCATATTATAATGCCATATGGTACTAAAATAATAGTGTCATACAGTTCATAATTTATTGTCCTATAAAGTCCTCATATTATAATGCAATATGGTACCAAAATAATAGTGCCATACAGTTCATAATTTATAGTCCTATAAAGTCCTCATATTATAATGCCATATAGTGTCAAAATAATAGTGCCATACAGTTCATAAATTATAGTCCTATAAAGTCCTTATATTATAATGACATATTGTGTCAAAAAATAGTGACATACAGTGAACAAATAATAGTTCTATAAAGTCCTCATATTATAATACCATAAGGTGTCAAAATAATAATGACATACAGTAAACAAAAATAATAGTCCTATAAAGTCCTCATATTAAAATGCCATATAGTGTCAAAATAATAGTGCCATACAGTTAATAAATTATAGTCCTATAGGTTCCTAAAATAATGTCATACAGTATGGTAACGCTACTTTTGATCGCCTGAGGTGTGTAACCCCCACCATTCCAATAGCTCTTCAGATCAGGTGTCTAAAGTGCAGTATTGAAAGAAAACTTGCCATCTTTATTGAGATGTCAGTTTCAGTAAATGCCTGTATTCGCAAACACCAGCTATATCTTTTCTCATAGTTCTGTGTTGTGCCATTCCTCTGTTATTCATCTTAGAAATTTATGAATAAAGTGACAACTGGGTGTAACCACCCCATTGTCAATGAGGTGTGACCCTACATAGTCTTAAACTGATTGGACAATGTAAGACTGTGTAGTGTGTAGTGACACATTCCAAACTGGCAACACTCAATATATTTAAAAAAAAAATTCTAGGAGCAATGACAGAAGAACAGCACGGAGTTCTAAGAAAAAAATGCTCCATAATTGTTAATTAAAAAAAGGAATACTAAAAAAGCACATATTAGGAGAGGCGGTAGGTTGCCTTTAATTAAAGACGTTTACCTCTAATGATATGATTGAAAAGAAAAAAAAAAAAAGCAAAACCCATAATATATGGGTTCCCTGCTGCAGGAGTGAGGGAGTCAGGAGTGAAGCCGGATCTTTGGTTTTTGTTCAAGCTGTGTATAAGCCTGATAGGAGTACTTTGGTACTGACCATAGAAGATAGTAGAGCAGTACTACCTGTCTTCTCAGCTGCTCCACCATCTTGAGACCATCTGGCATTGATGCAGCCATGGCCATTGCCTTAAAATCCAACAGTTTTTAGCAGTCAATACACAGAGACAGAGAATGGAGCAGGAAGCAGATAGCTGCGTTCTCCGTGTAGTGGCCAGGACATGTTACTGTAGATCAGCTCCCATTCACATTAATGTGCGGTAAGCTGCAGTGACACGGATTAGCCACTACACAGAGAATGGAGCTGTCTGCTTCCTGCTCTATCCTGCTAAGAACAGCTGATCATTGGGGGTGTCGTGTGTTAGATCCCCACCAATCTGATATTGATCACCTATCCTTAGAAAGGGTCATGAGTACTCAAAATTAATTAGACTTTCCGCATCTAAACACTAAGCTCCGAATAACCCAAAACCAATGATAACAATGTACGCAATAACACATTTTTATGTATCGTACAAACCAGAGCTAACAATATTTTATGTATGTTTATTAATTATTAATAAAGGATTAAATTATCATAGTAACAGACCAGTAATAGTCAAAATTGTGATTGTACCAACTGGCCCTGGACTAGGACCTTACCTGGGGCCCCATTTAATCATGAACATATTATTTCTAGATTCAATTGTAACATGTTAAGTTTTGTATTTTTCCATTGGTATAACATACATTAGAAACAGACACTTAGAACAAGTTTAGAACTTGCACAATTTTGTTCATTCCGTGCAACTGATATTATAGTGTATTGTAAAAAAACAGCTATGGATCTGAAAGAAACATTTTATTTCAGCTAAAAAACATGATTTAGTCTGATAGATTGATAGAGCGTAATACAGGGAGTTCACGACAAATCATTTTTGCATAATGCATTGCTCAAAGGACATCTTAGCCGTCATTATATAAGGAATATTTAGTGTTGACAGATTAATGACCGGTCCCGGATTAAATTGTTCAACCTCTTTGTTGCATTTGCGCTGAAGCCAAAATATATATTGTGAATTGAGTATGCTGGCTGTGTGCAGAGGTTTGTGTTATTTTATTCTCTTTCTTTAAATGGTTAACTCATTGCTAGGAAATTGGAGAACAATTCTCACTACACAAACACGCCATGCAAATGAAATGAATCATCACTCATCTGTTGTTTAGTTTATTTTTATTTTGTTACTATGTCTATATGAATGTACGTTCATTGTTAAAATGAAGATGAGCTTAACTTGTCGTTTGACTATTTTTGTAAAGCAACTTTGTAAATACTATTGAATAAAAATTATCATATCATATCATATTGTGTCTACAGCTCCCTGGCAGATCTACCATATGCGTTACCATGGTACAGAAATGATACAGACAACAAACCCTGTATAATTTAATCCTAAATTTAATAACTAAAAGGTATATTACAGGGCCCATATACTGGACCAATTATTGGGAACGTAATTGTGTTCCCGAATCGACAAAAAAAGGGGAAAAAACTTGTTTGTCAGCTGATTGCTTCTATCATGCAGTATTAAAGGGGTTGTCTGGGGAGTTGTAATTTATTCGCCTGGTCTGGGGATCACTGATGATGAAGCTGGGGGTTCCAGCCTTGTCCCAAACCCTGGGTCATGTGATCCAAAGCAGTGTTCCACCCCCAGGTTGCTCTGCCCCCCTGCGTCACACCGCACCCTCCTCTCCGGATCTCACAGGGCTGAGCGCTGACTTTATTATAGTCATAGTACAGGTAATGAATTACTTGTAAGAACGGGGAAGGAGGAAGAGGGGCAGGCAGAACACTGCTTTGGATCACATGACCTGTGGGGTGGTGACGTGGCCAGAACGCTCGGTCCATCATCAGCAATCCCTGAATCAGGTAAGTAAATTCCAACTTCTTGGACAACCCCTTTAATGATTAAGGATATGCCACCAATATTCAATACATGCATTATGTAAACAAGCACCGATCAACATGTTTATTATCAGTTGATGATGGTCAGTCCACACATCAGTGTAAAAAAACCTTTAGCAAGACATAGAAGGCAGATGAAAGGTAGCGTTACTGCAGGATCAGACTACTAAGGATTTATTTGTTGTCTGTAGCCATGGAGACACATAGGCTTGCTTAGGATCTATAGACAAAAAAGGGAAAACCTCTCAAAATTACCACTTGTTTGTGAACCCTAACCCCTTATCCAGACCAGATTAACTGCAACAGATTTTCAACTCCACCATAAAAAGTATTCACTGGCCATTTTGTTTAAACTGCCTATGACTCTAGAAGGCTACTTGTTGATGCAGTTTGGAGTGTCATTTCACAAAGATTTCACTGTATAGGTTAAATGACAATTTTGAAATAGTGGATTTCCCTTTGTTGAACCTATACTGATATATTGCATGTAAAAGAAGTGAGAGCAATCCAGTAATAGGGCAAGACAATGCTTGGAAAATCATGGTGGCTCAGTGGTTAACACTCTTGCCTTGCAACACCATTGGAAATCTGGACAAAAAAGTGCTGCAAGTCTGACTTTTTCATCCAATGGTTTCAGTTTAAAAGAAGGGACACCCAACAGATTCCATTATAGATAATGGGGTCTGTTGGGCACCATTGGTGTCCACTATTTTAGGGGTCCATGTGTCTGTTGTTCAGGTCATCCGACGGAACAGAATAACGGACACACTGTCATGGATGTGAACACAGCCTAAGCCAACAGTCAGGTTACATTCCCATCTGTCTGGCGCAGAGTCCTTCTTAAAAAGTTTCTTCAAGTCTGACATTTGCGTCTAGCAATGTCAGATAATAATAGATACCCAGTGGACCCCATTATAGTCAATGGGATCCCTTAGGATGTTCTCCATCATTAGGTGGATTTGTTTTATTGTTCAATACATTCTTCTGGCTCCACAATGGACAAATGTGAACATACCCTTACTCTTGACAGATATTCCATGCAGAGCCCTTGGCTAGTCCTTATTGTAGTAGTAGCTGGAGATTGGAATTATATGTTTGTTCTTTCTAAAGTTCATAAGTGGTTAAATAACTTTATAAACTAACCTTAAAAACACAAAAATAATATAAAAAAAAAACCTTCCAGACATATAAAGCCCCATTAACTGGTCTCATTTTAGATCCTGAATATTTTCCAATACATTTTATTTTCAACAACACTAACTAAATGACAGAGGATTACAGCTTCCCCGATGCTGACAACATGTTGCATATGAATGAACATTATGATATACTTTATATGTCACTCGCCTTTACCACTAAGCCAAGGAGAATAATTTGACAAAGCTGCACTCGCTCTGCTCCCTGCTGTGCTCTGGCAATGATTTCTTTCAAGTGGTAATTCAAAAACAACCTTTCTGGGAATATCTGACACAGGAAAGAGAAAGTAGCCAAGTCTATGTCCCAAGGTGCCGCAGCGCAGATGAAAACTGTGAAATCCTCTTGTAATTATTTCGACAAGAGAAGAAGCGTCTTAACAAACTGCTAGTGACCCCGGCAAAACAAAATTCTCCTGGGCCAGTGTAAGCCGGGATGAATCTAACTCCAAACCAAGTCATACATGTGTCAGTAATACATATTTCACATAGAGGTCGAGCCATCTTGTGTAATGATGATGACTCAGGTTAGGCTTCTGTGCACCGGGAAACAAAAACAAAATGACAGCCATTGTCTAAGGGATTGTATGTGGAGAGCAAAGCGACAAGACATGGAGAACTAAGCAATTATGGTATATAAAATCGTACCAAGAGGTCACTAACAAACCAAGATCATGTTATATTATACAAGAGAGGTAGAAAAAGAACCATTTAGGAATTATTGCTGCATAGTTTCTTTATCATATTTCTGCAATATGCTTAGTTAACCTATCTAACTTTCTTTTAATAAACAGGCTCTAAAATTCTTCCCAGCAACCCTCTAAGGCTGCAGTCACATAGTGTTTGGGGACGGTGTCCCCTATTCTGCTTAAAATATGCAGGAAGAAAACCCCTGCAATTAGGACTTTTCTTTCCGCCTGAAGAACGGAAACCCCAACGATAGTGTGAACCTAACTTAACTGAGCTGGGAAAATCCTTACACATTTGTTTTACCAGTATGTAGAGCTGTAGCATTTTCTTCACTTCAAATGGGTGTATCTCCAGTTTTATACAGCCTAGATGGTTCTGGTATCATATGAATACTGAGATTCTCAGGTTTCGTAAATTGCCAAGATTGTAGTATTAGCTCTAAAATAACCTGAGATATTACTAGTTAAAAACCCAGTCATGAATTTGTGCTTTAGATGCAGCCGTTCATGTTGCATATAAAATTACAATAACTACTGATATCTCAGTTTTTCTTATCACTAGAGCAGCATGTGAAAGCTGAGAATGTTATGTGATACCAGAACTATTTTTCTAGGTTGTATAAAACCAGAGATATGGCCATTTAAAGTGACCACCCCCTTTGTCAAACGCTACATCTCTACATGCTGCACTATGTTCAGGTATATGGGACACGTTCTCTCTGGCAGTGCTTAGAGCATTGCTAGTGGAAACTTTACAGCCTGTTTTCTATAAAAAGGAAGTTAGATAGGTTAATTAGGCATATTACAGAAATGGTCCTCAAACACCCCCTGACATAATAGCAAAAAAATACCCATAAAAATGTGTGTTTTATATTTTGAAATAGGGCAAAATTATTATTACTCAAATTGTGCATAAATGTTCACCCTTTTGATAGCCTGAATATGACTGAGGCTAAGGCTCCACGTTGTGGAAATGCAGCTTTTTTTGTTGCAAGAATGGATTCAAAAGGAATGGGAAATATATATAAAAAGTACCGTTTGCTTATTCCACTCCTGACTTTCAATTAAAAAGTCTAAGAAAATCATTGGACACTAAGGACAAAAGCTGCTTTTTTGTTGCATATTTTGCTGTATTTTTGTGCCAAACAAAGGAGTGCCTACAAAAGAAATATAAAGGAAGCTCTTATATTTCTGCCTTCTGTCACATCCACTCTAGGCCTTGGCTAAAAAAAATGCAGCAAAATCTGCAACAAAAAAGCAGCTTTTCTGCAACGTGGGGCCTCAGCCTTAAGGACTCTTTACCCAAATCCTTTACAGGCTGCAACATACAACACAACCACTGGATGGCGGCACATAGACACATATAGATTAGACATAGTGTGACAGAGTATCACAAAATCACATTTTTGGATATGTTGAATCTTAAAGGGGTATTCCCATGAACATAACCATATCTATATCTGTAGATAATTAAAAGTTAAACCTTTTTGCAAATATAAGTAGTTAAAAATTCTGCAGAGTTTTAAAGATTTCCTGTAACTATCTTAGTGGTGACATCTGTTGTCGTGATCGGTTGCTAATGGATACGACCACAAATGCAGAAACTTTATATGGTCTGGGACTTGTCAAAAACCCAGCCATGATTTTCTTATTGTAGCTGGGTTATCAGACAGGGACATTACATGTATGAGAAGATATCCCGGCCACGATAAGGACACCATGGCTGATTTTCTAACCTTAGAAAGATCCTGCATTCATGGTCGTATCCATTGGCAACCGATCAAGACAACAACTTGTGACCAAAAGATACTTAGAGAAAATCTTTAAAACTCTGCAAAATGTTTAATTACTTATATTTGCAAAAATATTTAACTTTTTTAATTATCTACAAATTTAAAAATGGTTATGTTCGTGGAAATACCCCTTTAAGGAAAGATAAGGTAGGACATGTTTGTACATGTGGAGTTTACACTCTTCATGTACTAATCTCGCATCTTACATTTTATCTGATTCTTTAACCATAAATAAATGACTGACTTACTGAATGTGAATATCTGAAACCTTGCTATATTTCTGCCTGTAGTTTCCCCTTTTCCACCTGCAGATTCTGTGTATGTGTTTAGAAACCTCTTCAGTCGTAAAAAAATGTCTAGAAAACAGTAATGGGAAAGCTTAAGTGGGGGGGTGCTCTGCCAGAATCTATTCCTGTGCTGTGAGAGGGGAGGAGGTGTACCTAAAAGTCATGCAGCTGTAGCTACCTATAGATAGACATGCTGTTTAAAACTTTCATTGATAAGGTCTTTTCTGCTATTCTCCAAAATCTCACATTTTACTACTATAGTAGAGTATATGGCTTATTATTAGAACTGTTTATACTGCTTTTGCCACTTGTATGTGTCATATAAGAGACTAAAATATTAACTCCAATATAATATTTCTATTGTAAATAAATGTGAAAACTATTTTTTGGGCATATGTATCTGATCATTACCCATATTAAATATAATTTCATTCCAAACGTGAGCCTCTTCTACTGCATCTAATCCAATATTAGCCCCATCTGTTCGGCATCAGACTATTCATGATGCTTTATTAAATATTATTGATCACATTGCAGAACCAAACCGCAACGGTTTATCATAGCAGGTGTGATGGCGGAGTCCTCCCACTAACAGCTGGAACCAGTCATCGAAACCTAATTGTGCCTTTAAGTGATAGGATATTATAATAATTTACTTATTACCATCTCCTATTTTCTGCCTATGAGTCCGTCAGACCGGTATGTTTCCTAACGCAACATAAATCGTTTTCAATAATAAGTTTCACAGAAAAATCCTCGGCGAGATCCAGTTTAAAATGTCCCTTTGACCTGATGAGCTGCAGTACTCAGCTGGAACAGACAGTATTATTAGATACCGCGGAAAAGCTTGATGTGCACTGCATTAAATTGAAAACCTAAATCTCACTCTGAAAATGCTGATCGCATTGAATTTCATCATCTCAACCAATCGTATGGAAATGGCTGATTTCGCACAGGTTGGACACGCAAAACATACTTAAGAAACTACAATGAGATGTAAATCCAGGCAATAATGGATTCGAATGACTGCACTTAGAAGTCTGCTTTTTCAGAACTTTCTTCATTTAACCCCATGATTATTATTTCTCAGCCTGGTGTATATGTGTGTGGATATGTTTTGCTAAACGTGAACCCATTTACAAACCAACAGGCTCGAGACGTAGTGTGGTCTATGGCTCTTCAAGCCAATAAACAATACCTAGTGGCCGGGGCTTAACTAAAGGCTCATGGGCATTAGTGCAAAAGCTTGGTTTGGGCCCCACTCGGACACCCATCGGCTGTATCCCATCCATACATTTTAGCAGCATTTGTCTTTACCATTACGTCTCTATCTGGGCCCAGACCACCAAGAAGAATTGTTTTATAAGCCATCTGTACACATAAGCTTTCCATCATTCTTATCTCCTGTTGGTGCCCCTCACATCACAATCATGCCCCCCTTTTTGCCTCAGCCTTTCTCACAGAATCCCTCCTTAACTATAAGGAGGGATGCTGACCAACTAATATTTTTGCACTGAAATAGCTACTTTTCTCCTTTCTGACAGTGGAAGGCTTTGTATCATAAATCAAAAGGACAGGGGTAATACATTTACAATGGGAAGACAGCCTTCAAAAGAAATCAGAAAGGAGGTCAAATAAGTTTATCTATCCCTAGTGTTGTAAGGATGACCATTGGGCCCCCTTGGCTTCTGGGCCCAGGGGCAGCTGCCATTACTGTGACCCATATAATTATGCCAGTGCCTAGTGGTCCTCAAAATCACACACTCTCCTTGGAAATCTTCATTGGCTTCAAGATGACAAGCATCTCCATAACCTTAGTTATACAAGTTGCTAGTTATGTCTATATGCCCCCAGAGGACATTATTGAAACTACAAGTCCATGCAATATAGGATATAGAAGAAATAATGGAAAACAAAGGATCTATGGCTAATATTGCAATATTAATGGGGTATTTTGGGACCTGGATACTGGTGGGGGTCCAACTGCTGATCAACTGTTTGTGCATGCATTGTGACTTCCTTAGTGTCTTCTGTCTGTCTTCCGGCATGCCCTCTACTTGGAAGCACCGCTGCAGGGTATTTCAGCTTTGTCGTATACACTCAATGGGATGAGGCTGCAATACCTGCATCTCCGCTACTACTGTATGTGTACGCCGTGTAGATAGACCAAACAAGGTAAACAGCGAAGAGACCTCAGTGCTCACACAAGTGCTGTGGCCCTTTCAAACAAGGGTTCCAAGAGCAGAATCCATATTGATCCTATACTAATGGCCTATCCTAAGGATCTTATCTAGATCATTTAGACTAGGCCCTATTCACACATCCACATTTCACTCCTACCCTGCTTATTTCCTGTAGCTTTCAATGTCTCTGGGTCCTTGAAAAACATTTTTTTTTTTTTTTTTATCATAGACTTGCATTGATGTGATGTATATGTGATCATTCACTGACCTTAGACCAGGAAAAAAAACAGCAAGATGCTAATTTGTTTTTTCACAGATGCATCACACCAATAAAAGTCCATGAAAAAAAAAACAGATAACGTCCGTATGCTGTCTGTGAATATCATGGAAATCGCACGTCTGCAAAATGCGAATTATATCGTGTGCATAAAAATAATACTAAAATACTAAAGAAAGTAAGGATTTTTGGACGCTGTTAAACATGTCAGAGAGACGTTCTCTAATGATACTGGCATCCAAGTCTATCTCTACATTGTAACATGTGGAAAATCAATTATATTCCTTCATGAATATTACTTCACACTTTCCCGCCATGCTGACAGAGCTCACGTTGTGATGGCTGATGAGATCCAAGTACAGAGGGTTCATTTTATCAAATTAGGCACGGAGCAGTTTTTAATATATTTTCCTTCTCTGACTATTAAAAGCCCCTTATGAGAGAGGCTGAAAATTTGGGCTCCATCTATGTCACTTATTCTTGGAAAGTTGAAGCACCCTACACTTAGGGATGTTTTGTGGCATCATGTACAGCAGCGATCTGGAACCTGTGATCTTCAGTTGTTGTAAAACTATAACCTTTAATGTGTCTTGACAGCCAAAGGCTGAGAGTTGACTGTAGGATCACAAACTGGGGACCCCTGATTTTCGGCATCAACAATTATTTAATGGAGTTATCCACCTATACAAAACTGATGGCCTATCCTTAAAGGGCTATTCCGACCTCAGCCAAACACTGCCGAGATAGGAACAACTGCTCCCAAGACCTGACCCCTAGGGTGGGACTTACAGACACTGCAGTCCCATCTAAGAGGTCAGGACAGGGAGCAGTTATTTCCATCTCAGCAGGCACTAACCAACATAGGAATGACTCTTTAAGATAGGCCATCAATGTTAGATCATCAGGGGTACAACAGCCAGGACCCCGCAGATCAGCTGTTTTCCATTGTATGGAGCGCCTGGTATTGCTAACACATCAGGAGCTGCAGTGTTCACTCGCTGGATGGAAAAATGGGTCCATCTGTGGTTGACCAGATTTAGAAGTTTAGTACCACAATGGGTAAAAAAATTTAGGATGATCATAAACAACATGCATTGATCACTGGAAACATGTATCAACCACCACCCAATTCTCTGCAGGCCTGTTGGATAATATATATATATATATATATATATATATATGTATCAGCCAAGTACTGTATACCATGCATTCCTGCATTATGATGGTTCAATGGTCAACAATGATGAAGGCATTGCTAGTTTGTGGGTATACCCTCTCACTTTTCACATATCATGTGTCCACACTTACCTGCCCAACTGTTCACAAGATAAATAGCACAAGATAACAAGCTTCGAAAAAAATAAAAAATAAATGCATAATTTTACTCTGTTGGGCACTGTAATAGCATGACCACAACAAAATTATAATAAAATATCATTTTATTAACATAAATAATGAAACAAACATATATGGGGAAATAAATAATGAAGGTACACCATAATAACGATAGGGAGGGAAATGGGGGCCACAATAATAATAAATAGGGGGATATATACCGCTGGTACAAATAAATATGTGTAAGGATGGTTGAAAACAACCTATATAGCACTATATATGCATAAACATACCATAAACAGTATAATAGCCCAAAGAAATCTAGTGAAAACTAGAAAAATAGAAATAAATATGAACATAATAAGCCACCATTGTAACCTCACCTAGTCACACTCCACCCCAGCGAACGTTTCGCCAGACAGCTTGATGAAGCCGTCTGGCGAAACGTTCGTTGGGGTGGAGTGTGACTAGGTGAGGTTACAATGGTGGCTTATTATGTTCATATTTATTTCCATTTTTCTAGTTTTCACTAGATTTCTTTGGGCTATTATACTGTTTATGGTATGTTTATGCATATATAGTGCTATATAGATTGTTTTCAACAATCCTTACACATATTTATTTGTACCAGCGGTATATAGCCCCCTATTTATTATTATTGTGGCCCCCATTTTCCTCCCTATCGTTATTATGGTGTACCTTCATTATTTATCTCCCCATATATGTTTGTTTCATTATTTATGTTAATAAAATGATATTTTATTATAATTTTGTTGTGGTCATGCTATTATGGTGTTCTATGGTTTTACATGATCTACAGAGTTTTTCATGCTTAGCTATTAGCCCTTTTTTGTATCTGTTGGGCACTGGTAGTACCACAAGAGTTTTTTTGTTTTTGTTTTTTAAGTTTGGTTATCCCGTGCTGATAATCTTGGCGTATGGGTAAGTGTGGGCACATCTGTTGACTCAACTGGTCCCTCTCTCAAGTTACAATGGCCTCAAACTACAACATTTCCTGGACTACAGTAACTTGACACTGAACTCAACATATATTGTTTGGCTGGAGGTTCCAAAAATTCATCATGGTAAAACCCCTGTATTAGTGAAGAGCATGCACTGATTGGCTGTAGCGCCTCTCTACAGTATAGTGCAGTACTACGATGAGTTGCTTCTTTGGACACCAAGTGAGATCAGCACCATTTTATTTTTGGATGCGTTGTGTATTGTACTGTACCCCCAAATCTCACCATTATAGAAAGTGACTTACAGCTTCCTCCAGCTCTTTGTATAAGGATTTGCTATTAGTTATCTAATTTTTCTTTATTTTTGGGGATATTTTGGGGTCTTTGGAACCAATTACTAGTTTTTTTCCATGAAGTTTTAGTCTCGGGTTACATTGGAATCATCTTACAATGGCCTTCCTGGAACCATTTAATAACTTGAGGGCCCACTGTACAGTTGAATGTCTACATTTTAAGACCAAATTTTTCAGGAACACAGCCCGTACTCTAAATATACTCTACTATAACTTTCAGAAACTGTTCTCAAACACCTTAAATCATACCGTATAAACAGATCCTAATACATGGATGCCATCCTGCGATAAACGAGTTGAACTCTATTCAAGCTAATGGATGATGACTGAATAGTGGTCATTATGGGCTGTCAATATAATATCTGCCTTTCTGATTATGCATAGAAATCTTCCAAGGACTAGAAACTCTTTCTTCTTAATTGCACGGTAATATTTTTTTTTTTTTTTACTCATGGCACCAAAAAAATCATAACATAAAAAGCTTTAATTTCTATGCAAAATAGATGTGATGATTGAGGTATAATTAAAATGGTAATTATAGCCTTAATGCTCTATATTTGACTTTAAAAAATATGTTATGTCGGGAGAAAAGCTATTTAAGGAAAGTGTTTGAAATGAATGTATTCAAGGCATATTAAATCCTTTTAGAATCCAGTTATTGATTTTTACATGCTTTCATGTGTAGTCTAAAACATTTTCTTCATTTATTTCAGTCGATGGGAATAATGCAAAATCATTGGGACGTGAAAAGTCCAAATGAATGCAATATTCTGGATGGTGATATTTAATGCGATAAATATTTGTAATGTCGGGAGAAATCGTTATGAGATGACTAATTATAGAGGCCCTCCGAGCTCAATACGATTACAGAATGCCGGCTTTTGGTTGGCACACGGCTGATATTTTGGGAATATGTCACCACCTCACTCGGCAAGTGTAAAAATGACATTTTGCTTTTTGATCCTTCACTGACTGTTTAGACTTCGGCAGGAAAAAAAAAAGAATCACCAACAGCCATACATCAAATGTCATGTGCAGCAGTGTAGTGGAACCATATCAATATTTCATGATGTATGGCTTGCTCGGAGGTTTTAGAAACAGTGACCGTGCCAAAAATGACACCAAGTATGCTTTGCGCTTACTCAACCATGATGTCAGCCTAGAGCAGCAGAAAATAGATGAGGATATTGTGTACATTTGCAAAAGTATTATTAGTAGACCGCTGAGACTGCATTGTGACGGCGCCTCCGTTACTTGGATGTAATTTTCCGTGGCTGCTGTGTTCATTTCAATTTTTCCCAAAATTGACCTTTTGATTGCCCATTATAGTAGGAAAATGGTTACAATGTTATGCAAATATGAGTATCACGAGTATTTAACATCAGTACAAGCAGGGTCGCCATCAGGGCAGTGTAAATGGTGCTGTAGTCCGGGGCCCAGGTAAGTTGAACAACACTTGGTTGCCACCTTGGTAGTCACTTTGTAGGACTCGTATAGTTACACCATGAGTAACTGTATGAACTCTTTTTCTAAGGGTCATGAAAAAGGCATAATATGATTTTTACACTGCATTATGATCAGATTCTTGGGGTACAAGATAGAGTCTAGAAGATGTGGGGCAGAATCTAAGGGCTCTAGCCAGTTGACTGTTTTTAGCCTAGGTATTTTACATTCCAGCACTGAGTACAAGTAGACAATACAAGATTTTCCTTTAAAGCCTACATGACTTTGGTCAAAACTACTGCACAGATTTGGCGTGGTACTACGGAATACTACAGAACTATCTGTAGGGCTGGACTGATTTAAACCTTAAGCGGGACTCGAAGCATCTGCAGTAGGAATTGGAGCTCGTTACACCCAACTTATCATAGTCGTCGCAGTCACACTTTAAGGCCAAGGCCCCACCTTGAGGAAATGCTGTTTTTTTTTGTTGCAGATTTTGCTACGTTTTTTTGAACCAAAGTCTGGAGTCAATTTAGCAGAAGGGAGAAATATAAGATCTTCCTATATATTTCCCATTGCTATTGAAGCCACTCCTGGCTTTGGCTCAAAAAAATGGTGCAAAATCTGCAACACAAAACAGCAGCTTTTCCGCAACGTGGGGCCTCAGCCTAAAATAAGCAAATGGGGCCAGTGGTAGTAGCACAACTGTGGTTATTTCAATCAGCTTTATTGTAGTATATCTACACCAATAACAATCATATCATACTATTCTATATGCTTAAAATGTACCTGCTGTTTCATTTGACTTTTCAGTATAACCTGCTATGTGTGTACGTGAGGAGTAACATTATTTTGGTAATTATATGACTGCTATATTTTTCATTATTTAACAGCTTCACCCAAAACATGATACATCTGTAATTTGCAGTCCTCTGTGAACTGGTGGATGGTTGCCATACACTGCACACAGTGAGTAGAGGAGAATCTGCTCTATAACTGTCTCTCACTCACTAAGTACTGACCTATACTGATGTGAGTAAAGTGCTTTGGTTGAGATAGAAGCCTTCTGTTCATCTATAGAATCAGTCTAAGCATGGGTTTCCTCTGTTATCGCGGGCTCTTCCTGCTCGCTTCTCCCCCTCTGCTCTCTGTAGACTTCCATAGTGATGAGTTGTCTGAGTCATGTGACCAGCAGTTTTGAGACTGATATTGCAGAGATTTTCACAGTGAAAGTAATTTTGGTAGAGGGAGCAAGGAAACAGCCTGATAAGAGCAGAAAGAGGCATTTCTCTTGTGTAAGAAATTAGATCCTTTTTTGATACTGATGATCTGTCCACAGGATAAGTCATCAGTATCTGATCTGACACCTGGACCCTGCACAGACCCGATGATCTGGCTGCCTCAGGCTGCCAGGGTTACACCTGTGGAAGGAGAGTGGAAGCAGTCTATTCATATTCAAGTAATCGAAGCAAAGCTGCAGTTCCCCACTGCTATACACTCCTATACACTCTTATTACTCGAATAGGAGCAGACTGCTTCTGCACCCTGTGCTATAGCTTCTTCCAGATGTTGGACCCCCACAGATCAGATTTTATGGAAAGCTCATCAACCTCAAAAATACATTTGGGGCCAGAAAACACCTTTAAGTATAGCAATGTGGAATTCCAGCCTCTCTACTGTTGCTTAGAGCACCAGACTATAAGGGGGTATTTTAACTCTGTAGCAAGGATTTCAACTCTTCAGATTTTCTTAAACCTAGGATCTGAGTGGATTCTTGATAGCGGACTGAAATGACTTGTCCAGCAATTTAGCAGAGCACATCCACTTACCATGTGACAATCTTAAAATAATGTCGAACTTCTTCAAATCTGTCCTTAATGCCATGACTGCTCCGTACACTGAAACTCTAAAAGTCCTGTGTTTGCAAGAATCTCCCTTAATGCTTCTTATGCTGTGAAAAGCATCAGACCAACAGGTATAATTTGCTTTTTCTTGAGTGTTTGCTCCTGAGGACTTTTAATGTGAGCCATTTTCAGTGCCACTTTCTTTGTGCATTTACCACAACTGAGAAACAAAGATACCCTGTCACTTAGAAAGGCTTCAGTGGGTAAAGTCTGTTATATGGGCTGCAAAGCCATCTGGACTTACTGCTGAAAAGGTTGGACATGGTTATAGGCAAGATTTTATCGCATCTAAAAAAAAATAAAAAAACTTTGCACACGGCTTATATCTTCCAAGGTTGATGGGGGGATTAGTATATTTTGTACTTTCTGTTTTGCTCTTGCAAAAAAAATGACAAGTGATGGAAAAGCAGCAAGAAGCGAGATATATATCTTAGGTGAAGGCTCAGGCTGCAATAGCGAAACACAAACAAAAAATAAATTACTTCTGGTTTAATCAGAAACTAGTGGACAGACCTCTGTGCTGGATCGGTCATTCGGTGCCGCGCGAATATAATAGGACATAGCAGGTGGGTTTTAACAAGTTTTCATAAGGATGTCATTTATTATTATGGTCATTAATATTAGTATATTGTTGATGTTTTTATTACTGTTCTTATATACACTGACATGAATACAACATGAAATAAGCTCAGGCCAGCACACTGGATATTGTTGTGTACTTTGTTCCCTTTTTGTAGCTAAAAATCAAGGTAATGAGTGACTGGTTGATGCTAGGCTCACGCTTGCGTCCACTTGGAGACCCAAGAAACGGAAACCCAGTCCACTTAAAAAGTGGTTACCCACAGAAACCCGCAGACTCCATAGACTATAATAGGGTCTGTTGGATTTCCACCCGAAAAATGCAGAGAGAAAAATTTGCTGCTTCAAGCCGAATGGGGGATGGAATCCCCGAACGGTCACCGAGCGCAGATGTGAACCCAGCCTTAGAGGGTGCTATACGCTAGGGCATAGGGCAAAAAAGGACGTTAATATCTACAACCCTGATGATCTATGGCAGGGTTTCTCAACTTTATTTTAACTCGGGTCTTACCAGTCAGGGCTTTTTTTTTTTTTTTTTCAATGTCTGTTTTGAGAACACATTGAATCCAATGTGTCTATTCACGTGTCTGTTTTTTTGACAGCCCATTTTACATTCGCTGAAAAAGGATCAGTCTTTCAAAAATGAAAGACCAATGAAATTCATCCGTTGTTTTCACTGACAGTTAAAAACTGATGCAAAACTGATGAAACTCAGCTATTAAAAACGGAAAACTGATTCAAAATGGATACAAAATGTCCATCAAAAACAGATATTAACGGATGATAGATCCATCAAAAACATCACTGTTGTGTGCAGGAGGTCTCAATCTGTTGTGAAGTCAGGGCCTCACCAGCAAAGAAACACTACTACAGAGCACCAAACAAATGCCACTGTGCTTTACACATAATACCCACGCTAGTGGTAACTAAATTACACAGTACAGCACACATAATACCCTTAGCAACACCATATACCACAGTGCAGCAATAAATACCTTAGCAGAAGTGGTAAACACCACAATACAGCATCGCCGGAAGCAGCATTGCCCCCAATCTTCCTCGTTTCTTATTGCGGGCAAAGTCTCCCTCTTTCTTCCTCTATCCCATCCCATCCCATTCACATTTACATCAAATATTACCCCAATTTCACACCTCCCACACTATCAGAGAGAGAGAGAGAAGAGAATAGTCTCCTATCTCCAGTACCAGTCTATGATGCCTCCAAATGTTAGCATCCAGCTTGCAGATATAGCCTAAACTTCTCCCAGGCGAAGGACCTGTGGACCCTTTGTGGTGATGTTATCACAGGTCCTTCAGTCATACTGTGGGATAACCTATTTAATGTCTATATCTTTGGTGGTGTATGGTATGGAGGGGGTTACTACCAGTATCACTGGTCCTAGGGTGGAGAAATACTTATTATCATCATCCCCGGTGGTGTAGGGATAGAGAGAGCTGATGGATTCTAGTGTCTAGGTAGGGAAAGGGTTAGCATCAGCATCTCTTTTAGACTAGAGACTATGGACATAATCTAGTCTATAAACAGTAAGTAATAATTCAATTATTAGCTGGCTACTTAGTGATATGGATGACTGAGGAGGAAATGTAGTACTATATTATGGTCATATACATATGTACTTTACGGCAAGTTCACATTAGCCTCAGCCTTACTGTTGCTCTGGTCTGTTGGAAGACCAGAACAACGGATAGGCGGCTGCTACAACAGGGGTCACGTATGGAGCCAGACAGATCCCATTAACTATAATGGGATAAGTTGGGTGTCTGCTCTTTAAAATTGAAGCCGCCAGAGAAAAAAGTTAGACATTCATGACTTTTGTGTGCGGCAAAGGGGAGACTCCAACACAGATGTGAAAGTGTCTTTATATTGTTGACTGCAAGTCTTGTTGAAATTTCAGGTTTATATTCTTGGGATATGCCAGCTGCCTACCACAGATCAGGCACTAAAATAAATTCAGGAGAGAGGATGGGACGAGGAAGCATAGAAGAATGAATGTGATTGAGTTCTACGAGGCGTTACCAACTGGGGGTTGTCTCTGTACACTCCAGTAAGGGTTGATCCTACCAGACTATTTATGGATAGACCTCTTTAACATGGTGAATGGTAACGCCCAGCTGTCTCTTAATCAAAAATATTCAGAAGAAGTGGAAGACTAAAGGGTGCAATGGAGATTTAAGGGAAGGAATTGTTATATCATGGAAAACACAGGTATTTACTAAACCAGACATGTCAGGAGAAGTAATAGATCCTTTTTAAGATGTTGTAGAAAATCAAACATATTTATACATGAAAGTGATATTGCTAGAAAAAAATATATTCAGGCTTTACCTGGATGTCTCATTTGTAGTGTAAGAGATGGCTTGAGAGAAATAATCTGTAGAACGGCTACAATGTATCTGCCACAGTATAGATTGTCCTAGACTATTATAAGAACTAGCATGAGATTGATGCATCGGCTACTGTCTAAATTCTGTTTCATGTTTTACAACAAAATCTCAGGTGAAATAAAGGGGACAATTTTGATGTGGACATCAGTCATTGTTCGAAAGCAGATCTTTCACTATAATATTAGGTTCTTGTTAGGGACAACATATTATGTTGTCTGAGGAGAATACAGATGACTTAACTCTTGCCTCACTTCTACCCGCCATAGATGCATGCATAGGTTGTTACTGGTATACTCAGGCTTATCCTAATGTATTTTGGGTTTTTTTTGCTACTGTCAGAAGGAATGGTATGTGCATATTGCAGCATCTGCAGGTTTGATCTGTCTTATCAGTATGCATGATTATTTTACCATATCTGTGCCCTGGACTTTTATCTAGTACTATATCTATGTGGTAAGGTCCTCTATGCACAGATTTATACACTTATCCTACTACATGAATCCAGGGTCTCTGGCTAAGGAAAATGTGTACATTATGCTATGTGCACCACACCCCAGAACATGCCCTACAGTGGGGAAAAAGTATTTAGTCAGCCACCAATTGTGCAAGTTCTCCCACTTAAAAAGATGAGGCCGGCCTGTAATTGTCATCATAGGTAGACCTCAACTATGAGAGACAAAATGAGAAAACAAATCCAGAAAATCACATTGTCTGATTTTTAAAGAATTTATTTGCAAATTATGGTGGAAAATAAGTATTTGGTCAATAACAAAAGTTCATCTCAATACTTTGTTATATATCCTTTGTTGGCAATGACAGAGGTCAAACGTTTTCTGTAAGTCTTCACAAGGTTGGCACACACTGTTGCTGGTATGTTGGCCCATTCCTCCATGCAGATCTCCTCTAGAGCGGGAATGTTTTGGGGCTGTCGCTGGGCAACACGGACTTTCAACTCACTCCAAAGGTGTTCTATGGGGTTGAGATCTGGAGACTGACTAGGCCACTCCAGGACCTTGAAATGCTTCTTACGAAGCCACTCCTTCATTGCTCTGGCAGTGTGCTTGGGATCATTGTCATGCTGAAAGACCCAGCCACGTTTCACCTTCAATACCCTTGCTGATGGAAGGAGGTTTGCACTCAAAATCTCACGATACATGGCCCCATTCATTCTTTCATGTACACGGATCAGTCATCCTGGTCCCTTTGCAGAGAAACAGCCCCAAAGCATGATGTTGCCACCCCCATGCTTCACAGTAGGTATGGTGTTCTTTGGATGCAACTCAGCATTCACTCTCCTCCAAACACGAAGAGTTGTGTTTCTACCAAACAGTTCTACTTTGATATTGACATTCTCCCAATACTCTTCTGGAACATCCAAATGCTCTCTAGCAAACTTCAGACTGGCCCGGATATGTACTGGCTTAAGCAAGGGGACACGTCTGGCACTGCAGGATCTGAGTCCCTGGCGGCGTAGTGTGTTACTGACGGTAGTCTTTGTTATGTTAGTCCCAGCTTTCTGCAGGTCATTCACTAGGTCCCCCCGTGTGGTACTGGGATTTTTGCTCACTGTTCTTGTGATCATTTTGACCCCACGGGGTGAGATCTTGCGTGGAGCCCCTGATCGAGGGAGATTATCAGTGTTCTTGTATGTCTTCCATTTTCTAATTATTGCTCCCACAGTTGATTTCTTCACACCAAGTTGCTTGCCTATTGCAGATTCAGTCTTCCCAGCCTGGTGCAGGGCTACAATTTTGTTTCTGGTGTCCTTCCACAGCTCTGGTCTTCACCATAGTGGAGTTTGGAGTGTGACTGTTTGAGGTTGTGGACAGGTGTCTTTTATACTGATAACAATGTCAAACAGGAGCCATTACTACAGGTAATGAGTGGAGGACAGAGGAGCCTCTTAAAGAAGAAGTTACAGGTCTTTGAGAGCCAGAAATCTCGCTTGTTTGTAGGTGACCAAATACTTATTTTCCACCATAATTTGCAAATAAATTCTTAAAAATTCAGACAATGTGATTTTCTATATATGTTTTCTCATTTTGTCTCTCATAGTTGAGGTCTACCTATGAGGACAATTACAGGCCGGCCTCATCTTTTTAAGTGGGAGAACTTGCACAATTGGTGGCTGACTAAATACTTTTTTTTTCCCCACTGTAAATGTCAGATAAATGTGAACACGCTAGGACTTTACCTACTGGATCTCCAGAGCAGGGACCATGACTCTTGTCCGACCTCTGATTACTTTAAAGTGTATCTCACCTTTAAACAAACTTTGCATAAATCAGTAGTACAGCATGTGTACATGAAGAGTAGCACTGTTTTTGGTCTTTATATGATTTGTATTCTGCATTATTGAGCAGTTTTCCCCTTTGTTTGCATTCCTCTCTGAGCTGGTGGGTGAAGACTAGCTGTCATAAACAGCACAAAGAAAGGCGAATACACAGTAGAACTTCCTCTCACACTCAGAAATATTATCTATATTATGGAAGGTTCCCATAGATAGGTTATGTAATAACTATAGTAGAGCCATTATAATTTCATCTGGTTCATGTTTTACTGCTGTGTCTCCTAGTACTGCAAAGCTGTGGAGCTGCAGGTTCCTTAAACTGATTTGAGATGATGACCTTGTAATCTAATCTTTGCTCAAACAGAATTATTAGTTCTGATAGATGACTTCCCTGCAGCTTTCCAAATAACAGACCCCTCCTCATCAGTTATCATTTTTCTTCTTCAGCACACTCATAAATCCTCATTGGTACCGGTGATTGCGGGGAGGAAATGCTGTAGTTTTTGTGTATCAGCCAAGGGAAGGGTGACTATAATTCACACTTTACTAGGAGGGTTTATTTTTGTGTTTTCACAATGAATTTTTATTATAGTCTCACGTATGAAAATGAGGTGTGCAGTGGAATATAGAACATAAACTAGCAACAGTAACCAACAAGTAGATAAGTTGCAGGGCAGTATAAAGAACATAATGGTCACCTCCCATTTCTAAATAATGGGCTTCCATGTTTAGATATATCACTTTGGATGGACTATATGGATCCATTGCAGTAGAGAAAAGGTAGTAATGTATGGAAATTAAATTACAGAGCAACTCCAGCTATTGTTATTAACAGCATTGTGACCCTTTTTATGGTCTTTAGCATACTTATCATATTCACTGATGCTGAAGCCAACACACTAAGAGACCTCAAAGGCATTTCTTCATACATCGAAGGACTGTATATCCATATTCAGTGAGGGCTATGACAGTGGCTAACATAGTAACACAATTTGTAAGGGGAACAAAGACATATATGTCCATATAGTTCAGTCTATCCAGAAGACAGAACTTTCATTGGGTAGATGCCAATTTTCCTCATCATCTTGCAGTCAGAATATAGATGTGTCCTTCCTTACCTTTCCTCTTAGCTGAACCTGTCCAAATGTGTTGAGAGATGATCAGCTTTTCGTTACAATATTGATTTGCAATATTTATGCCACAAAGTGATATCCTATCATGCTGAAAATATGTTGTTTTGAAAAAACTGATCATCTTAAGACATCTCTATCTGGACATTTTTAGCCAAGATGAAAGGTACTAAGGAAGTACACATCTCTACTATGTCTTTCATGAACACTGGTGGATAGTAGAAATGATCAAACCAGATTCAACCTGAATTTTTCCATATGTTTTGGGTTCGATCCAAATCTGAAACTTTGGGGGTTCGTTATCCAAGCAACCAGAAGAGAAATTATTATACTATGGGATCTCTTCAGACCTCAGAGTATAATAAGTGAAGGCCAAAGAGAGGTGTAAAAAATAACAAGCAGTTATACTCATCTTCCTTCACCTCTTCTGGGCCTCTTTGCGGTATCCAGTGCTCTTTCTGGGTCCTCTTTTGGCCTCTTTCAGCCCCCTGAGTGATGTCATGTGCCCCAACATCACTTCTGACTTTGGACTCTATAACATCACGACACTCATTGACATGCCCCATGTGACCACTGAGACCCAACCATCTGAAAAAGAAACAAAACAAATCTTCAGAGGTTTACCTATCTCTAGTGGATAGTCCTGTATTCATATTGTACCACTTACCTACAGAGCTCCATAATTGTATGTATACATGTGTGTGTGTATATATATTTACATATATATACAGTACAGACCAAAAGTTTGGACACACCTTCTCATTCCAAGAGGTTTCTGTATTTTCATGACTATAAAAATTGTAGATTCACACTGAAGGCATCAAAACTATGAATTAACACATGTGGAATTATATACTTAACAAAAAAGTGTGAAACAACTGAAAATATGTCTTATATTCTAGGTTCTTCAAAGTAGCCACCTTTTGCTTTGATTACTGCTTTGCATACTCTTGGCATTCTCTTCATGAGCTTCAAGAGGTAGTCACCTGAAATGGTTTTCACTTCACAGGTGTGCCCTGTCAGGTTTAATAAGTGGGATTTCTTGCCTTATAAATGGGGTTGGGACCATCAGTTGTGTTGTTCAGAAGTCAGGTGGATACACAGCTGATAGTCCTACTGAATGGAGTGTTAGAATTTGTATTATGGCAAGAAAAAAGCAGCTAAGTAAAGAAAAACGAGTGGCCATCATTACTTCAAGAAATGAAGGTCAGTCAGTCCGAAAAATTGGGAAAACTTTGAAAGTGTCCCCAAGTGCAGTGGCCAAAACCATCAAGCGCTACAAAGAAACTGGCTCACATGAGGACCGCCCCCAGGAAAGGAAGACCAAGAGTCACCTCTGCTGTGGAGGATAAGTTCATCCGAGTCACCAGGTTAACAGGTCACCGAGTCCCAGGTTAACAGCAGCTCAGATTAGAGACCAGGTCAATGCCACACAGAGTTCTAGCAGCAGACACATCTCTACAACAACTGTTAAGAGGAGACTGTGTGCAGCAGGCCTTCATGGTAAAATAGCTGCTGGGAAACCACTGCTAAGGACAGGCAACAAGCAGAAGAGACTTGTTTGGGCAAAAGAACACAAGGAATGGACATTAGACCTGTGGAAATCTGTGCTTTGGTCTGATGAGTCCAAATTTGAGATCTTTGGTTCCAACCACCGTGTCTTTGTGCGACGCAGAAAAGGTGAACAAATGGACTCTACATGCCTGGTTCCCACCGTGAAGCATGGAGGAGGAGGTGTGATGATGTGGGGGTGCTTTGCTGGTGACACTGTTGGGGATTTATTCAAAATTGAAGGAATACTGAACCAGCATGGTTACCACAGCATCTTGCAGCGGCATGCTATTCCATCCGGTTTGCATTTAGTTGGACCATCATTTATTTTTCAACAGGACAATGACCCCGAACACACCTCCAGACTGTGTAAAGGCTATTTGACCAAGAAGGAGAGTGATGGGGTGCTACGCCAGATGACCTGGCCTCCACAGTCACCAGACCTGAACCCAATCGAGATGGTTTGGGGTGAGCTGGACCGCAGAGTGCAGGCAAAAGGGCCAACAAGTGCTAAGCATCTCTGGGAATTCCTTCAAGACTGTTGGAAGACCATTTCAGGTGACTACCTCTTGAAGCTCATCAAGAGAATGCCAAGAGTGTGCAAAGCAGTAATCAAAGCAAAAGGTGGCTACTTTGAAGAACCTAGAATATAAGACATATTTTCAGTTGTTTCACACTTTTTTGTTAAGTATATAATTCCACATGTGTTAATTCATAGTTTTGATGCCTTCAGTGTGAATCTAAAATTTTTATAGTCATGAAAATACAGAAAACTCTTGGAATGAGAAGGTGTGTCCAAACTTTTGGTCTGTACTGTATATATATATATATATATATATATATATATATATATATATTGTGAGAGTCTGAACCTAGAGGGCGCCGGTGATCGACCCAAAACCAGCGTTAAAAAGGTCCTCAACCACACCCACAGGTGGGGCTTCACTCCAGAGGGAGTTCATACAGCAGAGGAGTGCTGCTGAGAACCTCCAGGGAGCAGGTAAACGGTGGACCAGCTGGAGACAGACAAAGGGGTCTTTCCCAAGAGAACTGGACTCCACAAGTGGACTTGGTGGGATCAGTGTGAGCCAGATTGCTGAGGAGAAACCTCAGCAAAGCATCTTGCCCTAAGAGAGTAGTCAGGGTTCAAGTAGTGAGGTATTGCCCTGTGTGTGGGCTAGGCTGTTTTGTTATTTTTGTTCCTGTTATCACTTACTAGCTAAATAAAGCCATTTATTTTGGATTGCCACTACCTGATATGCTGTTTATTTGGCACCCAGCGCCACCAACACCTCTGTCAAGTCCAAAAAGCTGCTACTTTTGATGCTAAACTACCCCCAATTGTCACAAAATATATATATAGATATATATATATCTATATATATATACATTTTAAAAAAAAAAAAAAAGGATTGAACAGAGTGGAGGAAAAGTTATACCTTCCAAATCTGATTTTAATTCTACCAAAGTAATTGAAGATTTCAGGTTTTATGATCAAATTTTTTTTTTGAAAATACATATAAATAAGAATACAAATACTCTACACTGCTACAAGATGTCAAACTAAGTAGGAACATCTTAAAGTAACACTCCAAGCGAAACCAATATACTGTGTTTTGTCTAGAGTAGGCTCAGAGGAGGCGGAGCTTGAGAGAAGTCTAGCACCTCCTCCTTACGTCTTGCACATGATATGTCACATTGTGTCAGTACTAAATTACTAAATATCAGATAAATCATATTGTCCTTTATCCTTCTACTGCAGAGTTCTTCAAACTGCTATAAAACAGAAATATCTTATTGCTTTGGCAGACAAGATGATTTCCTTTGGCTAAAAAGAAATTTTCTCAGAAGTTCTTCTCTTCTCCAACTTTACAAAGTCTTGCCAGATAATTTGAAACCTGAGGAGAGACCCAAGACTTGAATAGTATGAAAAGCAGATTGCCATATGCCCCTACAAATCAAGTATCAGACCATTAGCATTGCTACAGCGGGAAATCCACAACTATTAGGCTAAAAGACAGCATGAACCTTGACAGGAATAAAAAGAAGAAATCCAATATGTTTGTAATGACTACTTAAATCGTGTCCTTACCATCCAAACGGCACGGCTCTGTGTAATTCCTCTTGGAGATTATAAACAGCCCACAGACATTTAATTCCATCCAACAAACTGTTAATATGTGGTATACAATTTATATTATATATGGGGTAAAACTAAAGATGTGTATTAAAGGGGAAAATTGGGCAATTTGAATAGTTTGTAGAAGATGACTATTAGGCTGGGCCACAAGGGCAGTACCCTATGGTAGAAGGGGCCCCCTCTGCTGACCCAGATTGAGGCTGGCAGGTACCAAATTCAGATTTATCATTGTCCTTAAAGGGGTTGTCCAGGATTGGTAACTTACTTACCTGTTCCGGGTTATTGCAGATCAATGGACTTGAGGGTTCTGGCCACATCACGACCCCCAGGTCATGTAACCAGAAGCGCCATTCAGTTTCCTGGGGTGTTCCGCACCCATGGTCAATCTGCCCCCTCCTCCACTGACTTTACAGGTATGTTCTGACTCAATAGCTTGGCTGCAAGTGTGAGGTTGTGAGAGTGTCCTGTAGTCTCTATGCTAACCAGCAATTTACACCAAGATATTTATCAGATAGTGTTCAACTCAACTGAGGAGGCGTAGATAAGATTCCAGATGCTTTAATCCAGGTAAATCTTGTAGAACCTCATACAGCAGTAGGTGAAAAATGATGAAATACCAGGAGCTGAGCAGACATGTTGCTTACAAAGAAGTGAAACTAAACTGAGAGAGAGAGAGGAGGAGCTACAGCATCACAGCTAAGGATACAGAGAGAGAAAAGGGACAAACTACAAAGACAAACAGTATCACAGATACATGTCAGTGAATTAAACCAAGTCCTGGGACATGACACTCCCCGCCTGAAATCTTTAGATTTCAATGAAAACAAACATTAAATGTCCTGAGATGTCCATAAAGTCCTCTTCAAACCTGAAAAACAAAAAAGAAACATGCACAACAAACAATAATCAACAGTTAGTCCAAATAAACCAATCTTCAGGTCGGGAAGCCGCAATTTGCCAACACCTCCACCGACCCACACTGTAATCCACAAGAACACGGTTTTAGTTCATGGAAGGAAGCTCCCCGCCATGAGCTGTGAATGGTGTCCTTATCTTCTTTTATGTGACGTCTCCTCTTGGAAGAAGAAGCACCAGTTCATTAATTGGGCGGAAGAAAACTCGCACTGAGCCTCCCTTGGTTACCTTGACCTCCACTTTCCGAGTCTTCCCATCATCACTAGGGACAACTTTAGTGATGAGACCCATAGGCCATTCATTCCGATGGACTTCTTTATCCCTTAGAAGGACGAGGTCACCCACCTGGAGATTAGGTTTTGAGGTCTGCCATTTGTGACGGCTCTGTAGCATGTGGAGGTACTCTGTTTTCCAGCGGTGCCAGAACACATTGGACAGGTGTTGAACTTGTTTCCATTGGCGTCTGTAAATGTCACTGTGATCTAAGGTACGTGGAGAGGTAGCAGCAGTACCAATTTTCTGAGTAAGAAGCGTTGCTGGGGTTAAGATAATTGGAGATTCAGGGTCTGAAGATACTGGGACAAGTAGCCTTGCATTGATTATCGCAGACACTTCAGCAAGAAAGGTTATTAACGTCTCATGGGTAAGCAGTGTCGACTTGTGGTCCATCAACATAGAGTCAAGGATTCTGCGTGTGATCCCAATCATACGTTCCCAGGAACCTCCCATATGGGATGAATGTGGAGGGTTAAACGTCCAAGTGCACCCATTGTTGGATAAGAAGTTGTCTAACTGCAGTTCTTTGCAGGCTCCAACGAAGTTAGTGCCACAGTCAGACCTCAGTTGTTTCTCAGCAGGCAGTGGAGTGTTCCAGTCCATGTTCTCAGTGGTAAGCTGTCTTAGTAATATCTTGCCTTGAATGGTGATGGGAGCAATGAAACCAAGAGGATCATAAATGCTGTTCACAACAGATAAAACTCCTCGTTTGGTGAAAGGTTTGTCACAAGAAGACACTTGGAATGTGAATGTGTCTTGTTCAGTGTTCCATAGCAATCCTAGGCTGCGTTGCATAGGAGGAGCATCAGAACTGAGATCAAGATCCTTCAAGTTGATTGCATGATCATCAGAGGGAAATGCCTTCATTACCTCCATATTGTTGGAGATGATCTTGTGAAGTCTGAGATTAGCTACAGACAGCATTTCCTGTGTTCTAGAGAGGAGATCAATCACTTCTTCACTTGCAGGTAAGGATTTAAGACCATCATCAACATAGAAGTTCCTCTCAACAAACTGACGAGCATCAGAGCCATACTCTTTCTCACCTTCTTGGGCGGTCCTTCTCAGTCCATAGATCGCTACTGCAGGAGATGGGCTATTGCCAAAGACATGTACCTTCATCCGGTAATCTATGACTTCATTGTTGACATCATTGTCCTTATGCCATAGGAACCTGAGATAGTTTCTGTCATCATCCTTAACGATGAAGCAATGAAACATCTGTTGGATGTCGGCCATCACTGCAACTGGTTCCTGTCTGAAACGGATTAAGACTCCTATGAGGCTGTTGTTTAGGTTAGGACCAGTGAGGAGCAGGTTGTTGAGAGAGACGCCTTCATACTGAGCACTAGAATCGAACACGACCCTGATTTGGTCAGGTTTGCGAGGGTGATACACGCCAAATGATGGAAGGTACCAGCATTCTTCTCCTTCTGCATGAAATCTACAAAGTGTTTCTCCATCTCTGGTTTCCTCTTGAGGGTACGTTTTAAAGAGGAAAATCTAGAAACTGCTTGCTTCAGATTGTTTGGTAGTTTTGATCTCGGGGAGCGGAAAGGTAAGGGTGCTACCCAGCTGTTGGAATCATCTTGAATGAATTCCTTGTCCATAAGTTTGAGAAATTCTTTATCAGCTATTGCCGGTGCCAGCTTGTTGTCATCACTTGTTGTATTGAACACTGTTAATCCAAGGGTGTCGTCCCCAGGCAGGAAAGTATTCACGTTGTCTCGGTGATTATGCAGCCACTTACTGTTGCTTATCTTCTCTTTCACTTGGTAGTGATGTGGACATGGCTGAAAACAAGTGCTGCGACCGTTTGGTAACATATGCGTCTTAAATGAAGAAATATTGGTGGGCCTTTTCATCCTACCTATGCAGACGTTGCCAATGATTACCCATCCTAGATCGAGGCGCTGGGCAAATGGTGCATCATGTGGTCCATTAATTTGCTGGCGTATTTTGTGCAGTCTGAGAATGTCTCTACCTAGCAGAACTAGAATGTCTGCATTTTTGTCAAGGGATGGTATTTCACTGGCTATAGCCCTTAGATGAGGGTGCTGGAAAGCCGCCTCTGGTGTGGGTATCTCTTCTCTGTTTGATGGTATCTGGTTGCACTCAACAAGTGTGGGCAAAGGTATCTCCAAATTGCCCTTGAGAGAAGCTATTACGAGACCACTGGCCCTTCTTCCTGAAACCTCTGATATGCCACTACAAGTACCCAAGGTATATGGATAAGTATCACCCTTTAAGTTAAACAGATCAAAGAGTTCTGACCTTGCAAGTGAGTGGTTGCTCTGGTCATCCAAGATGGCGTACACCCTCAGAGCCCTTTCTGATTGGCCCTTGGGGTATATATTGACTAGGCATATCCTTGCACAGGACTTGTCACAAAGGTCTTCTCCGCAGACTTCTGTACATGAGGAAGATACTGTGGTAGTATTTGCTGCTTGATCTGTGTTCTCCCCGCCATGCTTAGTTGGGGAAGGGGAACCTCTAGGCGGTGTGGCACTAGGCTGGGATGGATGAAGAGCTTGTACATGGTTCTCACTGCCACACTCTATACACTTAATAGCAATTTTACAGTCTCTAGCAACATGTTCAGTAGAGGAACAACATTTGAAACATATCCCTAGTTTCTTAAGAAGCTCTCTACGTTCCTGGATTGGTTTCCTCCTGAAGCCAATACACTTCTTGAGGGGATGAGGCTTCTTGTGAATAGGACACAGACGGTTAGGATTTTCTACCTTTTCGTCTTGGTTGTTGTTGCAACTGCTTTCTTCTGGTGCTGATGTAGGTATAGGAAGAATATCAGTCTTTTTCACCGAAACTGGGCCTTTGCGGTTTCTGTAGTTAGAATGTGAGCGGTCATACTTAATAGGAGGTGAACCAGGAACACTGGGATCCCCATAGGAAAAGCTTGGGTCATTCTTGGATTCTGCAATGTTCTTGATAAACTCACAGAAGTAGGAAAATGGAGGAAAGGAGACTCTATTCTCATTTTTGTATCTTGACCCAACTGTGGTCCACCTTTCTTGAATATTATATGGCAACTTGGAGACTATCGGGTTTACCCCACGAGCAGTGTCCAGGTAACTGAGGCCCGGTAGGAGAGTGTCCGCCTTAGCCAGTAGGAGCTCCATGAGTAGGTCACTAAGTTCTTGAAATTTCTGATGATCCTTACCAGATATCTTTGGAAACCCTTGCAACCGTTTGAACAGAGCATTCTCTATTGCTTCAGGACTGCCATAGGTTTTCTCCAGTCTTTCCCAAGCAGCGGTAAGGCCTGCTATGGGGTTGTAAATGTGGACGGATCTGAGTCTTTTAGCACGTTCTGTGGACTGTGGGCCAAGCCACCGGATAAGCAAATCTAATTCTTCAGCTGCAGTAATGCCAAGGTCACTAATTGCAGTTTTGAAGGCACATTTCCAGCCTCTGTAGTTCTCAGGTTGGTCATCGAACCTTGTGAGTCCAGTCTTAGTAAGCTCACGGCGAACCATGTACCTTGCAAACTCTGACATGTCTGTTCTCTCTGACTTTAAATATTGAGTTGCTGGCTGAGTAGCGGTGATTACGTTGTTAGTGGGGTTCTGGTTAACAGAGGTAGGTAGTGTAGGGGCTGCGTAGGCATTCAGCCTAGGAGCTAGCTTAAAGTCCATAGGTTTAGCCACATATGGATGTGAGACTGGACGGTTGTTTGCAGTCTGGTAGTATGGTGTCACATTGGTGTTTACCTGAGTATCAGTATATTGCATTTTCTGAGGTGAAAGGCTTTGGGAATCCATGAAGGAAGAAGAAACTGGATTCTGGACAGGCAGGGCATTGTACTGACCTTGAATGCGGTGTGCTGCAGAAGATACTGTGCCCTGTTGCTCTGGAGAAATGTCGTCCCTGACAGGAACATTTGTGGCAAATAGGGATTCACTGCTTTGGCTTAGTACATAGTCTCTTGTGCGCTTGAGGGGATCCTCTGCTTCCACATCACACAAACTGGTGCTGTCGCTTTCACTTCCACTGATGGCCTGTTCTAAAATGCTTAACCTTGCCATGGCTGCAGCATGCTCATACTGTTTCTCTAGAGCCTCTAGTTCTGCCCTTTTTTGAGCTGCATTAGCTTCCATTTCTGCTTTCTGTTGTGCAAAGGCTGCCTGTATCTTAGTAGCTTCTGCCTCTGCACGTGCTTTTATAAGTTGCTCACTGAGTGTGGAAGATTTTGAGGAACGTGACTTAGATGTACGCTTTGAACGCTTGGTAGACTCAGAAACATGGGATGCCATTTCCTGCAGTTGCGCAATTCTTGCCTCTGTCCTTAACTTAGTTTCATGTACTAAGCTGTCTCGTTCTGAATTGAGATGCTGGAAGCTTTGCAATTCAACTAAAGAATCGTCTGTATGAAGTTTCCTCAATATGCTTTCATACTCCTCAGCTTTCATTTTATAATGTCCATGCATAGCACAAAGCTGTCGCAGAGCTCCCTCTAGTGGTTATACATGGTATGCAGGCAAGCACATGACAGATATCTTAGTCTGTATTTTCTGCCACCATTTTGAGAGTTCACAGGAAAGTTCATGCTTTAAACCTTCTAGATTGTCTCTAACCTGTTTAATTGAGCGTCTAGCCTTCTCACTGGGCTGCAGACTGAGGTCCATGCTACCTTGTGCTTCAGGGTGCCCTTCAGCCATGATGCAACACAAACAGGATAAATATAACTTTGCTGGAGTAAGATGGCTGCTTGATAGAATCTTCTTATGCTGAGGGGGTCTGAGCTGCAGATGCAACTTACACAATGCTGATTCCTTCTGGCCTCAGGTAACTTGCTGTGACTGACTGTATGTCAGAAGTTGGTGAACTGTCTTACAGCCGTATCTGGCAGTCTTTATGCATCATTTTTCACTGTTCTGACTCAATAGCTGCAAGTGTGAGGTTGTGAGAGTGTCCTGTAGTCTCTATGCTAACCAGCAATTTACACCAAGATATTTATCAGATAGTGTTCAACTCAACTGAGGAGGCGTAGATAAGATTCCAGATGCTTTAATCCAGGTAAATCTTGTAGAACCTCATACAGCAGTAGGTGAAAAATGATGAAATACCAGGAGCTGAGCAGACATGTTGCTTACAAAGAAGTGAAACTAAACTGAGAGAGAGAGAGGAGGAGCTACAGCATCACAGCTAAGGATACAGAGAGAGAAAAGGGACAAACTACAAAGACAAACAGTATCACAGATACATGTCAGTGAATTAAACCAAGTCCTGGGACATGACAAGGTAATTCATTACCTATGCAATGGGGGATGGCTTTACTATAGTCAGCAAGCCCCTATAGAACAGGTAATTCATTATCTGTGAGATCGGGGAAGGAGGCAAGGGTGTGGTGACCCAAAGGGCAGAGCAACGCCAAGAGGCTGAACACCGCTTCAGGTCACATGACGAGCCCGAGACCACCGGGTCTATCAATCTGCAATAAAACAAAATTACCAATCCCTAAGACAAGCCCTTTAAAAAACAGGTAGAGTTGAATACAATAGTGGAACACATATCTATCAGCTACACGCTCCATTATTCAGCTTTCAGCTCATGATGCCTCCTGCAGGGAGGTGCGATGAGTGCCAAGCCACAGACATTATTACAGCCAGAGTCTGCAGGCAAGTCCATGACTGAGGGGACAGGGGCCGTATGTGGGGGCTATTTAAGGAGACATTACATTATGTGGGGAGGGACCCCCCTATCTATTAAAATGGCCCTGGCTATGTTATTTCATGGAAAATACAAGTGTTTACTAGAACAGACATGGCGGGAGGGCTGTCCGACCCTCTTAAATATGCTTAACATTTTAACTGAGGTTACTGTGCCAGGTATTCCTCTGAGGTCGATACATAGGGGAAGATTTACTAATACTAAGCTTTAGGACAAGTTTAGACAAAATGGCGCCAGATTGTTGCGCTAAGATTGCACCATTTATTTGCTGACTTAAAAGCTCTTGCCACATTTTTGGCGCACAGTATTGCAACTTAAGTCACACCCCTTTCCTGTGAGGCCACACCCATTTTTGATGGACCATGCACTTTTTACACACAAGACGTAAAAGTGTCTTAAACACTTGATAAATGTCACGCACAGCATTTTCTTATATGAGCTTATCTTCTAGGGTTCTGGAAATTTTTGTTCATAAAAATATTTCAAAAAGATGTTTATTTTTTGGGGGTGAGGGGTTAATAAATTATTAAATTAAAAAGTAATGAGTCCTGTTTAAGGCATATACTCATCTCTTCTATGAAAGTGATATTTGCATTATTTATCTTGTACTAATCCACAGTTACTTGTAACATAGTCCAAAACTGCATTTACATCAAGGCAGGCTTCAGAGCAGAAATCTTCTAACATTGCTTACTGGCTCAGAATTGCGCAAAGTGGCTGGTGGTCGGGATATCCCATTATGGCTGAGATCAGAATACATCTTAAGACTACAAATTTTGACATTCTATTTTAAATGCTTCGCCATAAAATACAGAAATGATCGTGCTCAGATGTAGCAAAGTTTAACTTGACACTGATAATTTTTTACAACACAGACTGGAGTATAACAGTGACGCAGAACAATATGCTTATTTTTGTCAGTGCTGTAGAAATGCTTAACACATAACAATATGCTCATTTTTGGTGGCACCGTATGTGCAAACAGAAGGAAATGATACAATATTAGCACCAGGATTAATGTTATTGAAAAATAATTGTGAATGATGTGAAATTAAAAATTCTCAGATTTATGTAAAAATTGTATAAGTGTAGTAGTTCTCGTAGCAATGGCTGCCTGTGCCTGCCTAACTAACACAGACACCAACTGACTCCTATCTCTCTCTAAAGTCTATCAACTTATTGTAAGTCAAACTATCTGTTCTCCCCTCCTTGCTTCATTCGATCCTTTCTTTCTTTCTTTCTTCCTCCCTTCCATCCTTTCTTTATTTTTTCCTTCCTTCCATCCTTTCTTTCTTCCTCCCCCCTTCCATCCTTTCTTCCTTCCATCCTTTCTTTCTTTCTTCCTCCCTCCCTTCCATCCTTTCTTTATTTCTTCTTCTCTTCCATCCTTTCTTTCTTTCTTTCTTTCTCCCTCCCTTCCTTCCTTCCTTCCATCCTTCCTCCCTCCCTGCCTTCCATCCTTCCTCCCTCCCTTCCATCCTTCCTTCCATCCTTTATTTCTTTCTTCCTCCCTTCCTTCCATCCTTTCTTTATTTCTTCCTTCCATCCTTTCTTTCTTTCTTTATTTATTTCTTTCTTCTTCACTTCCATCCTTTCTTTATTTCTTCCTCCCTCCCTTCCATCCTTTCTTTCTTTCTTTCTTTCTTTCTTTCTTTCTTTCTTTCTTTCTATCTTCCTTCCTTCCTTCCATCCTTTCTTTCTTCCTCCCTTCCATCCTTTCTTTCTTTCTCCCTCCCTCCCTCCCTTCCTTCCTTCCTTCCTTCCTTCCTCCCTCCCTCCCTCCCTCCCTCCCTCCCTCCCTCCCTCTCTTCCTTCCATCCACCCTCTCTTCCTTCCATCCTCCCTCACTTCCTTCCTTCCTTCCTTCCTCCCGCTCTTCCTTCCATCCATCCTCTCTTCCTTCCATTCTTTCTTTCTTTCTTTCTTTCTTTCTTTCTTTCTTTCTTTCATCCTTTCTTTCTTTCTCCCTCCCTTCCTTCCTTCCATCCATCCTCCTTCACTTCCTTCCTTCCTCCCTCTCTTCCTTCCATCCACCCTTTCTTCCTTCCATTCTTTCTTTCTTTCTTTCTTTCTTTCTTTCTTTCTTTCTTTCTTTCTTTCTTTTCTTTCATCCTTTCTTTCTTTCTACCTTCCTCCCTGCCTTCCTTCCTTTGTTCCTCTCCTCTCCTCACACCTACAACAATATAGTCCTTCATGGTTGGCTGTGCTAGATGAAGGGCTGTCTCCAAGGCAATATGGGGGAAGCCTAAGTCTGTCATGTGATCTTTTTTTTTTTTTTTGCTTACCTCTGTTCTATAAAACATTTTGAGCAATTATAGGCAATTTTGAGATGATTTGCTTATCTCTAACTTTTCTACATCTGTACGTACTGAATATATAGTCAAAGGTTATCTATAAGATGGATTTAATGTATTTTCTAGCAATGTGGACAAAGCAATACTTTTCCGTCTCTTTCCCCCAAGTGCAGGTGATTTCGTAGAAGCTTTTATGTAGTTAAAGAAAACCTATTTGCGCTAATTTAATATCTGTTCTAGTACAACAGCTTGACACCTGAGGCTTTTCCTACAGCAGTTACAATGCTGTGAACTGAACATGCAGCTCCGTTGTATTGAATTATTCATGACCGCAGCCAATCTTATATATGTCCCTGTTGGGATAAGTTGGTGGGTTAGAGTTCAGTAGGAAAACGTCCATCTGGTTATTCATTGCCAGATGCAGTATTGACCCCACAATATTGATATGGAAGGAAACCGTGCCAAGTGCTAAGTGCAAAACATTGCCTCCATTTAGTACAGTCTGGTGAATTGTTATTTGTTTTATGCTAAAAGAATTGAGGAAAACTGGTGCATGGCTACGTGAGCCACGAGGAGGTGCTGTAACCATGATCTCCAGATGCCTTCTTTTCAAGGATGAGCAAACTGATTCATTTAGAACCGGATTCAACGCAAAATTTCCAAGAATTTCATCACCCACAAAACACTATTATTCTCTGGGGTGTCCTCAGGCCCCAGACTAAAATAAATTGAGGCCACTGGGAATTGATGAAAAATAACAACAGTTATATTGACCTTGATTCATCTCTGAGGAGACCCCAGATTACAACAAATTTGGCCTGAAATGAATTGGAGGACTGAACCTCATGAGTATTTGTTGAAATCTCGTAAGGTTCGCCCATCTCTACTAACAATAAGTTATTTATTACTACTGTGGCTCTTATGTATAAATTAGTACAAGATGTATGTAACATAACGGGTTCATCTTATCAAGACTAGTGTGTAATATAACGGAAACAGAGTGAGATGCACCAAAATTAGGGGATTGTCTCTTAATTTTGTGGCATCTTAGATGGTACATGCAGCAGAAGCTGAATTCAAATGTTATTTAAACCAGTATATAGTGGTATAATTTGTCAGGTTGGGAAGGTCAGTCCATGCCACGTCCCACTCACTTTTAAGAAATGTGGCGTACATGGCCAGATGGAGAATAAGTCTCAAACTATTTCACAGATAAGAACTTACACAAAAAATTGTGACTTTTCTACATCAGAAATCTACTGTCTACTGAATGGTGATCTTTATAAAGTATTCCAGCTAGCAACCTATCCATTATAGATTAAGTGTATGTAAACTGGCTCTTCCCATATCTCTAAATTAGGAAGGTTTTAGGCTGTGTATTTATGCTTCTAGCAAAAGGATTAGATGATAAACTAACTAACTACATGATTAGAAATTACCTAAATATACTCATGTAAACCTACAGTGCATTAATACAAAAACAATTACTAAGAAAGAGTTAAAGTAGTGTAAAGTGACATCAGCACCTCTTCTTAGACTCTATTCACTGAGATCTAAAACTTCACTTTTAATAAAATTACTCAATAACACAGCTAAGAAACATCACACCATGTGCAGTGAACACCTGTAGATGATTTGCACTTGCGCGATCAAAATCTCGGAGTGTACTGCGCATGCACGAGATTTCCCGCTGGACGTCAAAAACTGCAGGTGCAACTATGAAGACAAGCAGGGGGAAGGCTCACAGATAAAGGGGCGTTCACTAACAGGGAACAGGCATTGAAAAGATGATGACGCGGCTGTACTCGGAGCACAGGGATAACGCCCCCTGTGCTCACCCTGCCGCTGTACTCCCCACGCCTGCGCAGTTCTTCAATGAAGCCAGAGGAGTACACCTCCGCTTCAGTGCGCATGCCCCGCAATTACGCAGTGAAGCCGGGGTGTCCATCTTTGGCTTCACTGAAGAAAAGCGCAGGCGCCAGGAGGCGTGCCTCATGAATAAGCCGGACTGTTCTCGCCAAACAGCGTTGATCAGACACTTCTCTAGGTAAGTATAAAGGTTTTTTGTTTTTAATGCACCTGCTGATTGCATTACATCAGGGCGATTTTAGTCCCAGATTGACCTGACAGATTCCCTTTAATGTAGGCTCCCTTAAATGGTGAAAGAACCTTTTCCACCCTACACCAATACTAATAATATTAATGCATTCTTTAGGGACGGGAAGTTCAAATTTCCCTTTTTAGGGCGCACCAATATTTACAGCACTGACTTAGGGATCATCTTTGGGTTGAAAGGATCCTTTCACCATTAATTTTCAGCTATACCTAGACCCCTACCACATTTAGAGATTTGACCCCAACAGCTCTAGGGGTTCACTTGGACACGTGGTGTCATTCTTAATAGCCACATTTTGAGTAGTTGTATTAAAAGTTAGGTTTTAGATCCCCTTTTCTTCAGAGAATAGTAATTTAGATAGGATCTGAGATGGGGTGTCAGATACTATTATCCTGAATTAGTGAATATCACCTCTTCTTAGATGTGTGAATTTATAACTTTTTAGCTGTAGAAAAAAATGGAACAAATATTGAATGTTCACTTATTTTTTAATTAGAAATAGATCTAGCATTAATTCTTGTCATAAATTTCACTGTGACCCCCACCAATCATGAGAATGTGGTGTTTTGCACCCCAGCTTGAATGTAACGGTGGTCAGAAATGTGCACCCCCACCCCATTTATTTTAAGGTCATAGACAAAGTCCAGCTCTTAGTTTTCTCTAGCAGACCCATTGCAATGAATGGAGTGGGGACACACATTTCTGACCATCTGTGGAAAGGGGTAACTTTAATACACCTTTAAATCCACTGCATAAACAGTATACAATGAACTTTTAAAGAGAGTCTGTCACCAGAATAAAGCATAGCAACCCAGCCCCAAAGATAGATAGATTAGGGTCACCTGAATCATACAGTGTTTCCCCCTTGTGAATCGCTACCTCCTTTACCAAAATATCACTGTTTTCGTCAATATGCAAATGAGCTCTGTGGAACAATGAAGGCACTGCTGCGGAGAAGTAAAGGGAAATGCCCTTGCATTTGCATATTAACACATTCTGGTGACCCTAACCTATCTATCTGCAGGGCTGGGTTGATATGCTGGGTTTTGGTGACCCTAACCTATCTATCTGCAGAGCTGGGTTGATATGCTGGGTTTTGGCGACCCTAACCTATCTGCAGAGCTGGGTTGATATGCTGGGTTTTGGTGACCCTAACCTATCTATTTGCGGGGCTGGGTTGATATGCTTGGTTCTGGTGACATTAACCTATCTATTTGTGGGGCTGGGTTGATGTGCTGGTTCTGGTGACCCTAACCTATCTATCTGTTGATATGCGGGGTTCTGTTGACACTAGTCTATCTATCTCTGGGGCTGGGTTGATATGCTGGGTTCTGGTGACACTAACCTATCTATCTGCAGGGCTGGGGTGATATGTTGGGTCTGGTGACATTAACCTATCTATCTGCAGGGCTGGGTTGATATGCTGGGTTCTGGTGACACTAACATATCTATCTGCAGTGCTGGGGTGATATGTTGGGTCTGGTGACATTAACCTATCTATCTGCAGGGCTGAAGTAATATGCTGGGTTCTGGTGACCCTAACCTATCTATCTTTGGGGCTGGGGTGATATGATGGGTTCTGGTGACCCTAACCTATCTATCTGTGGGACTGAATTGAAATGCCAAGTTCTGGTGACAGACTCCTTTAAAGCAGGCAGAATATTTTCAGTTACCTTTATGGCAGTGCATATTAATACATTAATCAGTAGAGAATCACACTTCTAAGATAAAGGCTCTCATGTGAACTCGGCCTTACTTCCACTCATGTAAGTATTTTTCATTTCACAATGTTGGAGTATACTGATGAGGCTGTTATTATAGAGCTACAGATTGCGGTACTTTAGTCTTTGAGATTTTTATTTGTAATCATTGTTATTTCATAGGTGGTTGGAATACCATATACTTGTCTGCAGAGCTGTGCAGTCGTCTACCATATTATTTCAGTCCTATGGCGGTCTGTCCCATTTACCGTCTTTGCCATACAAATGCTGCATTCTGTTTTTCTATAAAACTAACCTGCCCTGTAGTACAAACACGGCGTCATTCCTGAATAATACATGTGACTATTAGAATACTTAATACATTCAAATATCACACTGTAGCAAAATCACATTTCTTTGTATCTTTTCTGTAGTGTATGCTCCTACCGATATGCAAATCTAACCTTTCAGATACTTTACCCAATAAACCCAGAGGCCGTAGCTGAATAAAAATGTTTACTAAAAGGCTTTCTTTTGTATAATCTATTGATTTAATATCTTTTTGACAAGAGTCGAATGCCAGTATTACCCAGAAGGCTACTGATGAAAATCTCAGCACATTTGTTTTATATATATTATTTAGCACAAAGCCACAGACAATGGGCAAAGTGGAACATATGTCGGGTTTATAATTGCTGATAATCTCCTTCATGTTGGTGTTGGAACTATTTACTCAGTAGGCAATCGTGACAAAGCAAGAAAAATAGCAATACACAATTGTGAACATGGACTGAAATACAGAGACTAATAGTATAGGGAATATTACTGCCGCAAATCTCATTGGTCTATCCATGTGTTAGAAAGAAGTAAGATTTTTTTTTTTCATCTTAAATTTTGTGGATAAAAACTACTAAACTATATTTGACTTATTTTCTGCTGCTTGTATAGTGGCAACATATTCTACACTGCAGTACAGTGCTTGGCATCACTCACATAAAGAATATATGATATGTCCATAAACAGTATGTATGTCTTGAGATAACTGGCTTTTCAGGGCGACATGATTTTGCCTTGTGCTACAAAGTGCTGTGCTATTTGTGTCTATGTGTAGCAACCCAGTGGTTATGTTGAGAATTGCAGCCTGTAAAGGATTTTTTTTGAGTGGGTTACGATATTGTATTGAATTTGCTGCATGAGAAATTGTCCAAAACCAAATTGGTAATGGTAGAAACAGCTATTTTTTAAAGGGGTTTTCCGGGATTGACATTTTGATGACCTATCCCAAGTGGGGATAAAACACCCAAGACCCCACAGATCAACTATTAGAAGAGGCCACAGCACTGACAATTGCTGCATCCCCTTCCCCGTGCCAAGAATACATTCACCAGTCACATAGTACGACAGCAGTTCAGTCCCATGTATTAACATATCTTTTTTCAGATGGTATTGGAAAGCCTAGTTGACTATATTTTTGAAATATATGAGCAAAAAAGGTAGTTGTTATTGTATGTACTATAGAAGTCAATGGCAAATCTTACATTTCCAAATATTTCTAGTGTGAACAGAGTGTATGTTGGGAGTGGCACTGCTTCATGAATAAGACATAGGCGGATTCTTCAAGACTGGTTGTACGTCGATCTTGATGATCCCTGCACCAATGGAGAAAGAGCCAGATTTATGACGAGACACAGACCTCATCGTATTGCATCCTCTGTTGTGTCGTGCACCTATCTGAAATGTATGTTGGTGCAGATGAAGGCCATGGCCACAGCTCACCCTTGCCATAACCCCGTTTAGGAAAGTAGCAAGGGTGGAGTACAAGTGGTAACAACTGTGACAAAAATTTAAAAAATTGCAATGTAAATTGTTAGTGGATGTGCCCCACTGAGCTTCAAGGTGTTCATACATCTTCCATAACTGTTAGTTGAATGCTTGTTTTGCAAGCAGTTATTCCCTCTTCCCCTTATATGCATGCATATGTTGTCCATGGTAAGTGGATAGTTAGCCACTGCCACACACTTCTCCCTAAAGGGTCAGGCATGATAAAATTCAGCATGCCTGAAACTTTCTTTCCCCAAGCATCATCTGTCTGGAGGCCCCCATACCCATAACATAGTCAGCCGATCCCTCCTAAATTGGCAAGGTCAGGTGACTTTTCTTTTTTGTGTATGGGGGCTTTACTGCTTTACGCCTTTATTCTAGACATCCCTGGAGGTCCCATCAGTGGCACCCACATTGATCAGACATTAATGGCATATCAATATGGCATTACTTTTTATCACTGGAAACCCCCTTTAAGTACAGAGTCCTGATGAGATGTATTGCGCTCTCACAAGTCTAATCCATTTTTACAGTTTTATGTGATAGATGTGGAAGAGTGAAGAAATCAGGCGATACCTTTTAGAGGCTAACTGAGTATATTTATGTGATAGATGATAGATATGGCCCTACTGCTTTCCCTTTATGTCTACGGTCTTCTATTTGCTTCGGGTTATCTTTCCCTTTTATGACCCAAATTTAGCTCTGACCCTTAACTATAAAACTAAACAGGTCACTGCCTCCTACAAAATCAACACATTCCTCTCCTGCTACTATTATGTGGTTCTAAGACATAGTAACAAAGTAACAGTGCTCAGAACCTATTAGGAGACAAGACATTGGGTACAGGATCATGGATAACACAGGTAAATCCTACTGACGTCTACGCGGTCTGACGTAACCTCTCCGGATGTCTATGTCAGGCCAAATTACAACCAAATGTATTGGATAGATTTGTTTTTTCCTGTCCATTTTCCCCCCAAGATTATCAGCATTAGGAGGCCCGCAGCTGCTCATTCCTCCCATCCCTACCCTAACTTTATAGGACTAGCATATGTTTGATGGAATTAGTAGATAAATATAACAAGTCTATGTTAATGGTAAAAATTGGAGGTGAGGAGGAGAAAAGATTTTTCGTACATTAGTCATATATTGACGCCCATGACAGGTTAGCCTTTGTTCATCCCCAGCATGAAGACTTGTCAGATGAGTTCATGTCATTGCTTTTATGATCAAGTCCATTTTTGTCTACTTTTGGTCCATCCTTGATATTATTTTATTAATTTGTGTACCCTAAAAGCCTGCAAGCTCGGAGAGTTTGCTCAGTGTACACAGCAGTCATTTGGCAGCTACAAGTGCTCCTGGCACTCAGTAACCAGCCACTGATGAATCGCTTCTCTCTCTTCCCTCTGTAAAACATTTAGATAAAGCAATGTTGAAATAATAAAGACCTGGAGGAAAATTTCTTCTCCGGCTTATTTATTTATCTCCCCTGCTGACCTTTTCTGCTTGGTGCGCCTGTTACATTATTTCTTTTGTCTGGATGCCTTGTGATCACTGCAAATTGGAGTCTGCAGTGAATGAAACTGGTTAATTTTAATGGGGTTGAATGTATTAGTAATTCTGAGTCAGATATGTAGTGAGTAAAGGTATTTATAAAGCCAGAGCGGCTAATATCATTCTCATGCATGCAGAGACTTAACATGAAGCTCTTGGGTCCCTGATAAAAAATGGAGTGTTTCAGTGCCAAGTTTACACCTCTACTCATAATGTTTCTGTAGCATGGGTAGCAGGTATAGCAAATAATATAGGTGTAACTGCCAGGATAGCAGGCATAGCAACTGCTGTGGGGCCCAACAACTAAAAGAGCCCATCTCCACTCATATATGTATACATTTATGCTGTCTGTGGCGGGTGGAAGGGGCCATTACCTTTTAGACTACTAATAATCACTGCATAAAGCCCCGGCAAGTGTTCATTTTACCTCTATGGTGAAATCATTGTGTTTTATCTTTTTCTTTTCTGGGATGTCGCATGGTGACGTGTTATGCCTGAGCTATGATATGACATGATGGTGTACAATATCCCTGTACTATGGGATTATTTTTTTCCGGTAATTCCTGTGCAGTGATATCACTGAGTGGATTATTTCTGCACTGTGATGTCATCGTGACCGTTATCGCTGTACGGTGACATCACTGTGTGTATTTTCCATTTACTGTGACATCACTGTGTTTATTATCCCTGTACTGTGACATCACTGTGTGTATTATCCATTTACTGTGACATCACTGCGTGCATTATTTCTGTGCTGTTACAATACTGTGTGCATTATCCATGTACTGTAAAATTTATGTGACTGTTATCCCTGTACTTTGACATCATTCTGTGCATTATCTGTTTACTGTGACATCACTGTGACCATTATCCCTGCACTGTGACGTCACTGTGTGCATTATTTCTGTGCTGTGACAATACTGTGTGCATTATCCATGTACTGTAAAATTAATGTGACTGTTATCCCTGTACTTTGACATCATTCTGTGCATTATCTCTTTACTGTGACATCACTGTGACCATTATCCCTGCACTGTGACGTCACTGTGTGCATTATTTCTGTGCTGTGACATCACTGTGTGCATTATCCATGTACTGTAAAATTACTGTGACTGTTATCCCTGTACTGTGACATCATTCTGTGCATTATTCCTTTACTGTGACATCACTGTGACCATTATCTCTGTACTGTAAAGCAACACTTTACAGATATATTGTAAACACTGTCCCATATAGGGCTCACAATCTAAACACTCCATCAGTATGTCTTTTGAGGGTGGTAGGAAATTGGAGTACCATGCAAACACGGGGAAAACATACAAACTCCTTGATGTTGTCATTGCCTGGATTTGAACCACTATGCTATAATCCATATGTACAGCTGAAAAATAGACATGTTCATGTGACTATAGATGGGCTTATATAGATTACAGTATCCCAACCAGTGCTTTCAAAATCTTAAGAGAGGCAATATTAGCAAAGGGACATTAAACCAAACTCAGTATATTTGTTGTGCAATTACCTGCAATCTGTTGTTCTCTGTTAGCAGACATTTCAGTCTCAGCAGCTTTGGAACTGAGATCTCATCTTCATATCTGTTTGTGTTCTAGGAATTTGCAGACTCAATGTATCAGCTGGTAATACAAAAATTCCAGGAGCTTACCGAAAACTTCTCAGTGTGCGCACGTCACAAAGCCCTAGCAGCCATCGTCATGACCAGAGGTGAGTTTCTTTTACATAAGTTCTTCTTTTCTGCTGTGATTTATTGTGGACACTGAAGATGCAGTCTAGTGCATGTAGTGATGTCATTATACTGGATATAGTGATGTCATTAGCATAAGAAAATGTATTTAATACAAAGCGGATTTCAACTAAGAAGTGTCTTCTCAGCATACTGAAGTATCAAGAGTTATATGCCTAAGATTTGTGTTTTACACACATAAGTGCACAAATGTATGTGTAATATGTAATAAAGAGTTGCTACTGAATATGGTGGGCTACTAAAGATGGACACAATAAATTAATAAAATGTTTGTGCGGAAACAAGTTGGATAGATAGATAGATATATAGATAAATAGATAATAGTGCTCATGTAGAATCTGTTCTGACACTGACAGATACTGATGCTAAGCAGTGTGTGCTTTCCCCCTCTCTCCCCCAAAGAGTTTGCTCCCCTCTCTCCCTCTCTCTCTCTACACTGATACACAGTCCTTTTTTCTCCATCCTTCCTCCGCAGACTGCTAATGTGTTCTGTTCCCTATCTACACTCTCATACAGTACAGTTCACGTGATCGTCCCAGAATCCTTGAGTGCTTTTCTCCAAATCCACACTCTAATCTGCTGTGTACAATCTTGCCCCATCCCTACTGGTAGGTCTAACATTGGGCTACTGTGAGCAAAGGAAGGGTAAAGCTAAAATAGCCAACTCAGCAATGAGTAGTGCGGTATGCTGTCTGATCTCTATCTAGGGACAGGAATCTCTCTCCTTGGGGAGAGCACCAGTGAAGGTGTGTAGAGTTTTGAATTGCCTTTTGCCCTCTACTTAGCATCTACATATCACAAGGCATTATAGGAAAAGGAGCTGGGAAGCTCATGCACCCTCTGTTGGATGTAACAGATCCTCAATTTGCTTTTTGACTCACCGAGTCTTGAGACAGCAAATGGGATTTTAGCCAAGCCAATTTCACTTATCTGCATACAGCGCTGTTTCGGCGCTCTCCTCAATGTGAGAGATTCCTGTCCCTGAGCCACTCATTGCCTCTCACAAAGCCAGCCAGTTCACTTTGCTCTGCACTGATGAGGGACAAAAATCCTGAAACAGTGCTGTATGCAGATAAGTGAAATTGGCTTGGCTAAAATCCCATTTGCTGTCTCAAGACTCGGTGTCAAAAAGCAAATTGAGGATCTGTTACATCCAACAGAGGGCGTATGAGCTTCCCTGCTCCTTTTCCCATAATGCCTTTTGATCTCTATCTAAACAGCTAATAAACATCAAGAGGTGTGGACTTTCCTACTGCAGTCCAGAGAGAATGTAAGTAGTTTTATTATAGCTTTACTTTCGCTGTTCGGATCGCTGTGGCAGAAGCAGCAGGATAGTCAGCTATGTGAAGGGGTTCCACAGTCTCTACAGCAATAAAATGGTAGAACTTTTTTGATGGAAAATATGTAGAAAGTTTCTTAGCTTTGCATTTAAGTAGTAAATTTGAAATAATAAAATATCAATAGCTAAGTCTCCATAACCTTTATCTACTCTAGACCTTAAGTATACATGCTTATATTTAGTGTATATACAGTGCTGGCCAAAAGTATTGGCACCCCTGCAATTCTGTCAGATAATACTCAATTTCTTCCAGAAAATGATTGCAATCACAAATGCTTTGGTAATAATATCTTCATTTATTTTGCTTGCAATGAAAAAACACAAAAGAGAATGAAAAAAAAGTCAAATCATTGATCATTTTACACAAAACTCCAAAAATGGGCCGGACAAAAGTATTGGCACGCTCAGCCTAATACTTGGTAGCACAACCTTTAGACAAAATAACTGCAAACAACCGCTTCCGGTAACCATCAATGAGTTTCTTACAATGCTCTGCTGGAATTTTAGACCATTCTTCTTTGGCAAATTTCTCCAGGTCCCTGAGATTTCAAGGGTGCCTTCTCCAAACTGCCATTTTGAGATCTCTCCACAGGTGTTCTATGGGATTCAGGTCTGGACTCATTGCTGGCCACTTTAGAAGTCTCCAGTGCTTTCTCTCAAACCATTTTCTAGTGCTTTTTGAAGTGTGTTTTGGGTCATTGTCCTGCTGGAAGACCCATGACCTCTGAGGGAGACCCATCTTTCTCACACTGGGCCCTACATTATGCTGCAAAATTTGTTGGTAGTCTTCAAACTTCATAATGCCATGCACACGGTCAAGCAGTCCAGTGCCAGAGGCAGCAAAGCAACCCCAAAACATCACGGAACCTCCGCCATGTTTGACTGTAGGGACCGTGTTCTTTTCTTTGAAGGCCTCTTTTTTTTTCCTGTAAACTCTATGTTGAAGCCTTTTCCCAAAAAGCTCTACTTTTGTCTCATCTGACCAGAGAACATGCTTTCAAAAAGTTTTTGGCTTTCTCAGGTAAGTTTTGGCTTTTTTATGCCTCTGGGTCAGAAGTGGGGTCTTCCTGGGTATCCTACCATAGAGTCCCTTTTCATTCAGACGCCGACGGATAGTACGGGTTGACACTGTTGTACCCTCGGACTGCAGGGCAGCTAGAACTTGTTTGGATGTTAGTCGAGGTTCTTTAGCCACCATCCGCACAATCTTTCGTTGAAATGTCTCGTCAATTTTTCTTTTCCGTCCACATCTAGGGAGGTTAGCCACAGTGCCATGGGCTTTAAACTTCTTGATGACACTGCGCACGGTAGACACAGGAACATTCAGGTCTTTGGAGATGGACTTGTAGCCTTGAGATTGCTCATGCTTCCTCACAATTTTGCTTCTCAAGTCCTCAGACAGTTCTTTGGTCTTCTTTCTTTTCTCCATGCTCAATGGACACAGGACAGAGGTTGAGTCAACTTTAATCCATTTCAACTGGCTGCAAGTGTGATTTTGTTATTGCCACCACCTGTTATGTGCCACAGGTAAGTAACAGGTGCTGTTAATTACACAAATTAGAGAACCATCACATGATTTTTCAAACGGTGCCAATACTTTTGTCCACCCCCTTTTTTATGTTTGGTGTGGAATTATATCCAATTTGGCTTTTTGACAATTCTTTTTGTGGTTTTCCATTGACGACAAATTAAATGAAGATATTATTACCAAAGCATTTGTGATTGCAATCATTTTCTGGAAGAAATTGAGTATTATCTGACAGAATTGCAGGGGTGCCAATACTTTTGGCCAGCACTGTAAACAGCATTAGGAGAGTCTATTTTTTGTCCAAGGTCCTCTTTTCTTTATAAGATACACATAGATGGATACATGCAAAATATAACGTCACCAACAACGCCCCCACCCCGTCTTTTCTCTGGTATGATTTTTGTTGTCATATTACCACTGCGGGATGCACCTTTTTCTTTAGATAGATAGATACCTGGATAGATAGATAGATAGATAGATAGATAGATAGATAGATAGATAGACAGATAGATACCTGGATAGATAGATAGATAGATAGATAGATAGATAGATAGATAGATTACATAGATTAGTTACTGCTAGTATGGAAGATAGTTTTTCATATTTTAGAAAGAAATAGATGTGCATTCTATTTTATTTCATTTTATTTTATTTGGCTTCAATTTCTAAGTATGATTTACCACTGCCATCAGAATACCCTGACAATATCAGAATTGAATTTTTCAGGGCAGGGGAAAATAATAAATGCCATCCATTTCCACTTAATGTTGATTTACAATGTTTCTCCCTTTAACAACCATAAAATACTCTTCAGTACAGCTAGTTGTGTCGGTGATACAGTGTATTGTAATAAATGTTTGGTGGGTAAAGTAAAAGTAATGAATATTGATTATGGAGATGATTGGTGATTTATAAGATGCTGCTTGGATTTATGAGGCTGGTAATATGATCGGAAGAAACCTGTAATGAATGTCCAGTGTATGTCAGTGAATTTCAGCTCCATGGTGTGACTGTCTTGTCTTTATACATACAAAATACTAACATGTTTCATATGGGCTGAATTGCCTAAAGGGGTTTCTGGGATTAGAAAAAGGGTCTTTCTTCTTAGAAACTAATCTTTTTTCACGGGATGTGTTGCGTATTGTATGTCATTATTATTGAAGTGAATGGGGCTCAACTATATTATCAGTTACAGTCCATGGACAAACGTCTTTAACCAGTTTCTGGCCTGGTCTTTAACCAATTTCAACCTCACCTTTCAAGCTTTACATTTTTATTTTTCAGTAAATATAGATGTCTAGTGACCTGTTTTTTGTTTTGCGGGACGCGTTGTATTTTTTTAATGGCACCATGTGATGTTTCATTAAATTTATTGCTAAAGAACAATATTTGTGGGGTTAACAGGGGTAGAAAATGCCATTCCGTTGTTTTTTGGCTTTTGTTCTTATGTTGTGCACTGTGCAGGTAAAACGACATGCTAACGTTATTCTCTACTTCAGTACAATGATGGCAATACAAATTTATGTGGTTTTTGTTATTTTTATTACTTTAATTATTTTTATTTCTTTTTGCTGCCCTATAAATATTTTGTTTTAACATGTAAAAAATTGTGTAAGAACTTATATCTCGAGGGGTGAAGTGTAGTTTTTATTGGCACCATTGTAGTATGTTTAACTTTTTGATATTCTTTTTTAATGTAAATATTTAGGAGATAATTAGAGAGAATCGAAGCTGATGAAGTGGAATTCGATCTGAATTTCAGGAAATATTCGATTTGCATTGAATACTGATTTGCTCACGTTTCATGGTAACGAATCGCATTTTGTTCAAAATGGCTGCTGTACATGTTAGGACATGGGGCAAGGAACTCTGGGAACGGGGGATCACCCACAATGCCATGCGTGCAGCCAATCAGCAGCCAGCCCTGTGATGTAACAGCCTTTTAACCCCTTCCCGAGCGCCCACGGCATCTGCATCCAAGGTGTTAAAACCCCCAATTGGTTATGGAGCAGGATGTTAGCTGTAACTGACAGCTAACACCCTGCTCCATAACCAATCAGGGGTTTTAACACCTTGGATGCCCTGGTCAAACATGACTGCGGCATCCAAGGGGTTCTGCCATTTCGCCGCCCACCCCAGTTCTCTGCAGACAGGAAATAGCTGTTTATTCGCCAAGATTTAATTCAGATAGAATCGTATCGGAAAATTTGGCGAAGTTGCCGAATCGAATTTTTAAAAACTTCACTCATCTCTAGAAATAATGTGATCAAAAATAGCAATTCTGGCATGCACTTTTTTGGGATATTTTAATTTTTTTTTTTTTGTAGTTTAGTCTCTCTAAGGACTTGAACATTCAATCACTTGATCGCTTGTACTATACACCTCAATACATACAGATGTAGCAGAGTTAACCTGAACTTCTACAATTGGGTGAACTGCTGCATGGTTATACCTTATCGCAGAAGACAACAAAAAACAATGAAAAGTCATTGGAGAAACATTTTTCAAAGACTTTTAATTATTTTTGCTGTCTTCTGTGATACGATATCACTGCAGCAGTTTAACCAACTGCAAAAGTTCGGGTTAATTCTGCTACATCTGTATGTACAGGTAAGATAGCTGTGTCCAGCTGACAATTCTCTAAAGTGTGTGGCAAGCTTTAGTTAGGGAGCTTACTGCATATAGTACTCTTTATAAATGACATTGCTTTAAGGGAACTTGCCACCATGAAAGAGAATTTAAATCAAAATTAAATATATAGTTTTGTATAAAACAATTCAGTATAATTCATAAATTATTGATTGAAATCCCTGCTCGGTCTATGCTGGAGTCCAGTGGGAGGTCTCAGTCAGTGTTTGGCAGCTATCCCTGTATGAGCATGCATATAAAGAAGGTTGTCAATCAAAAACCAGGACTGCCCATTGGACTCTAAGCATGGAGAGAGCAGGGACTTCAGTCAATAAGTTGCATGTGAGGCTAGGATCACACAGTGGAAAATTAAGACAAATTCCTCTTCATTTTCAGCCGCCGCATTCGGCCGCGGGATTGCTGCGACAGGATGCCAATGCAGGGCATCAGCTTTCCATTGCCACTTTCCTCTGCTGTTCTGTCCAGATAAATGAGCCTAATCGGCAATGACTCCCGAGCCGCAGAATCTGCAGCAAGATCGATCAGGACACTGATTTTTCCAGTGTCATGCTGCAATCTCCCATTAAAAGCAATGGATTGGAATCCAAATCCATGGCTTTAAGTAATGAATACTAAGTTATAACAGTATCACACCCGTACTGTGCAAAGTTTTTAGGCAGGTGAGGAAAAAAATGCTTTAACGTAAGAATGATTTCTAAAAAAAAAAAAAAAAAAGTGTTAATAGTTTATTTTTGTCAATTAACAAAATTAGTCGAATGAAGAAGAGACATGCCAAACTACCATACCCTCAAAGGGTGCTTCAATATTGAAAGCTCACAGATAATAAGGTGAAATCCCTGTTTGGGATCATAATAAAATTCTACCATAACAGATAGTGTGAATTTAATGCAGCCATGTGACGGCCTTAAAAAAATTGCCATCACACAACCAATTTTCACGGTCATGTGAATGTAGGCTAAGTATGGACAGCAGTAGACTGGACTGATCGTGATCACTCTTAGGAGGTGTTCACACGTAAGAATTTGACGCTGATTTGGGGGCGGATTCTGCTCCCAAATCAGCGGTAGATTTCGCCCAGATTCTGCCACCCATTTTATTCAATGGGAGGCAGAGATCGCAGCAGGACGCAGAAAAAATAAGGGTCTTGCTCAAACTTGGCTCATTTAGCCACGAAGTCCGCGGCTCGAGACTCCCCACTAATCAGGCCCATTTATCTGGGCCTGATCAGTGGCAGAAAGACTATCGGCATTCAGCCGCGGGGATCTGGTGGTCGCAAAATTGAAGAGGAAGCCTCAAATTATTCTTTATTTTCCACTGTGTGAAAGGCCCCTTAGCCCTCCCATAAGTCAGTTATTCCAAATGGCTTCTTTCCCAATCAATTGTTGGTACTCATTACCATTAAAAAATGTAATTATTATTTATTTATACACACAAAAAAAATTGAAAATGATTTAAATATACCAATTTTCTAAATTTCCAAGTTTTTCTCAGGTATAAAAGTTTTCTTAATCACAAACATTAGCCTACTCCTTCATTCTGCTAACCAAAACCTGACATGGTCTAGTAAGTGGCAGCAATAAAGGCGAATTACTTGGCACATGTCTGTTTTAAAAATAGAACCGCGCTTCACTAGTAAATTACACTAGTCAGCGCACTTAGGCTTGTGAGGGCAGAGGAAATTGCTCACTAGGAGCACCTGTAAGAGGAGGCCTGGCACTTAAATGTGAACTTTCAACAGCGGTCACAACGTGTTCGCTGCCGCTAGAAAGCTTGTAGGATACAGGATTGTAAATTGCACATTATCTCGGCATGGGGAAGGTTTTAATGCAATCTTTTTGAGTCTGCAGTATCTTCGGAGCTGCTGCTGGAGGGGCTGCAAAACCAAACCTGTTCAGTCTCCGCAATAAGAAGCCAGTTTGGCGAAATCTGGTGCTACGATGTGCTGTCATTGTTTCTAGACACGATGACTTTTTATCTATTATATGGACTTTTTGAAATTAAATGGAAAGCGGAAATCAATATTGTAATTTAGTGATTTTTACTTGCCTTTACATTTCTTGCAGTGCCCTTAGTAGGAAAAAAAGAAATACCCAGAGCTGTAAGTTGCCAGAGCTGTAAGACAGATGTCAAATTTTTGTCATGTGCCTTGTGATACCACCTTCTTGAGATTAAAGACCTGTGACCCCTAGAGGTCAAAAGGAATTTTGTATGGCTATATGGGATCTCATAGATGTTGCAGTGGGGCTGTGATGTTATGGGCTATATCTTACGTCAGTGGTGCACCTATTGGTTTGACTTGGTTCAAATCTTACCATGGCAAAAGTAAAAAAGTTTCCAGCTCTCCCCGAATGTCCATGAGTTTCCTGAAAAAAAGAGGTGACTTTCCTAAATCCCGAAAAGGGCAAGCAAAAATCTCTCTCTCTCTCTCTCTCTCTCTCTGGCCCTTCATCCACTGTGCTAGCTGTCCGATTGCATATGAAGCGAGCACTTTATGTGCCTTTCATGTCCTGAACAGGGAGCGTGGCCAATACATTTTGTGTCCATGTCACAAAAGGCTAGATGCTTGGCACGCCTATTGGTAACATGACCTTACTCCATCACCATGCCACACACCTCTCCTGGAGGCCAAACTTTGAACACTGGCAAATATGCTCAATAGTCTAGTTTTCTAGAAAATATACTTATTTTAGAAATGTTTTCACAAATAACCTTTTGTTAGTGAGACTGGGTATATACCGTATGTATAACTGGTGGGGTCTACTGGCACCTCTACTCTACCAATCCTTAAACTGGCTATTAACTTTTTTAACAGTGGCTATAAGTGTTTGTAAAGTAAGGCAGAATATGAAGGTACTTTATTATATGAAAAAGAGAAAAAAATATCATAAGGAAAGGCATCTGATCTTAAGTAGTGTTGATGCATGACAGCCAAGACTTGCTACTTACTAGGGGGTCCCAAAATGCAGAGATCTTAGGGATTCCTTCTGCCTGTATGGATCATTTTAATGAGCTGCCATGGGTAAATGTGAAGGGAGTTGTTTTGGTACATATCACATGGCAGATCATGACATCATTTTGTGCAGATGATAAAATAGCTAAGAAAGCAATAGCTAAGGAAGTAGGGGAAAAAAACCCTATGATCTCCATATTGTGTGATCTCAGGTATATAAGGTTTCGAGATTGGGAGATTGACTCTTACATATACTGATTAATATCTAAATGTATATTTATAGCAGCAAAATCTCAGCCTTTCTGATACCGAGTTCCAAATACTCTGCATAGACAAAAGCAATAAAGTCTGCTTGTGTGCAACCACTAGAGGGAGCTTATGAGTTTACTTTATAGTGTTTACGCATTGAACTCAATATTTAAAGGGGACCTTTCACCACCTACAGCAATTCTAGTTCTTAGCATCTGTTAATAGATGCTCCTCCACTGAATCCAGCACAGTTGGAATTGTCTCTCTAGCCCCCTCCACTCCTGAGCAACAAGCACAGGCAGTTTTGGTGTCTGATGTGCTATTTATGCTCTGTAATGTCAGAAGGGCGTTGTCAGGCAGGGGGTGTGATTCTGAGCTCCAATCAGAGGCAGCCAGTGTCAGAGGTCAGAATCACACCCCTTGCCTGCTCCTGCCTGACACCGCCCTCCAGACAGTACAGAGACTAAATAGTATATCAGCACTAAAACTAACTGCTTTGATTGCTCAGGAATGGAGGGGGCCACAGAAAAAAATTCCAACTGTGCCAGAATCAGTGGAGCAGAAACTATTAAATGATGTAAAAATGATACAATATACAATAAAATATTCCAGTACTTTCTCACAGAAAGGAACGAGTCAAACAATAAAAATTAAAAAATCCCATCAAGAATATATACAGGCTGAAACAGAAAGGAATGGTGTATAGAAGCTGTACAATCATAGCCCTAGAGGCAAAATGCACATATTACTAAGAGGCTGTGCCCTGACAATTTTTTAAGCTTTTTTTTGACAATTCACAGACATCTCCTTTAAGCTTCTCCTTTCCTTTCATACGATTTAGTGTCATATTTCAATTAAAACCAATAAATATATAAAGATAATATAATTTCTCTGTGTGTCCTAGACATCAGCCATGTTTTCTTATACTCCTTCTTCCCCATTGTCGTGTGTCTGACAGTAAGACAACTGGCTGGAGCTGAATCGTCCCTGCTGTGTCCTGTCTTTGATTTAAAAAAGTTATTGAAGGGGTTGTCCAGGATATTGGATTTTATGGCCTATCCTATGGTTCTACTGTATACTCAACACAGGGCCAAAAGGAGTTGGCTCTGTGCCCTGTATAGTGGCAGGGCGCCGCTACTGCAGTTTAGCTCTAATTGTAGTCAGTGGGAGCTGAGCTGCAGTGACAGTGCCCATCCATTATACAGGGACCAGAGGTTTTTGATTCAGGCCCCATGTGCATAGTACGGGTGCAGGAATTGACCCGTAAGAAGGCAGTCCTATCAGTGATTGACAGCTGACTGTGTATGCACAGTCATAGAGGGGAGGCTGTCAGTCACTGATAGGACCACCTCTTAGACTTCTCAACATAGAAAGAGCAGAGATTTCAATGAATTGATATACAGTTTTTGGAGAAATATTCTGCATAACTTGTCATTAATCCATTGAAATCTGTGCTTTTTCTATGTCAAGAAGGTGGTCCTATCAGTGATTGACAGCTATCTCTGTATGCACAGTCGTAGAGGGGAGGCTGTCAGTCACTGATAGGACTGTCTCCTGCACTTCTCAACATAGAAAGTACAGAGATTTCTATGGATAAATGACAGGCTATGCTGAATCTTTTCCTACAAAGTTATATATCATTCTGCTCCGCTCCTCCTGCTCTATAACATGCTGCCTACAGATTGTACAGCATTTTCCATGTGGCATGTTCCCTTTAATAATGACATCATGTTAAATGGTGATTTGATTACAAATATAGAAACCAAGAGAGAGTTAGACCATTGTGCGCCAGGTGACATAGATCTGGCCCCTCCATAACCATTGCCCTGCTCCTTAGGAAAGACTTCATCCATATCATCTATTCTGCAGAGAAAAACATCTGTATTATTCCACCGCTCGTACTTCCATCCTAAATCCATCCCAATTGATTCAAGTGCCTGAAACTACTTATTACTTTCCTTTTACTTATTTACCAGTAATTGTCTCTCCTTTGTTAGAAGTATTAATAGGCTTTCAGTGCATTACAGCTCATCACAATTAGCCTCTTATTAAGAATGCATTTACTGGGCTGCAGAATTACAAGAAACAATAGAGGATGCCAGTAGGCCACTTACTACACACATTGCATTGCCAAAATCCCTCTCTGGCAGAAGCGTCACATTATCATTGGGAACAAGACGCGGCAGACATTTAAACACTATTTTCCTATCTGCCGCTGATCGATCTTGACAGTTTAAATGCGTCCATCTAGTCTTTATCACCTTGCCTCCTTTACAAAGTGTGGCATTGAAACGTCCGCTGTAATCATGGCGGGGTGGGGGGAGACATCCGAGCAGATATTTTTCTTTGCTTTGCTTTGCATTAGATTATTTCGACGGTTCCTTTGTGGAGCTGACAATCACTCTGGTATAAAAAGCACATGGCTAGTAGTTTAGTACAGTGTATGTAAGATGACATGAGGAGGGGGCAGCGACACGCACGGATGATGGAATTCTCAAGGAATTCAATCAAGGTTGCATGCCGAGGGGCAAAAATATAGCTCTGGATCTGATGTTTAACTGTAGGGGCGTCCCTGGCGATCTAATGCCATGATTATAGGTCTGTTGTCATGCGGTGTGTTTGGTTGGGTTCTTTTTGTGTTAAGAATTTTTGATGATTTTAGTTTTTATTTATCATTTCAAAATTATATATATATATATATATATATATATATATATATATATAAATTGCATTTTTGACTCTGGCTACTAAGCCTAATAATAGAATGACACTTGCCAATTCTATAGGGGTTTTCCAAGTCTCATTTACATCACAGACAAGATAGAGAGGATTACAATAGAAGATTACACCGCTGTAGATAACACCCAGTGTCCCATCATTGCATCCAGTACTGACAATAGATGATGTCACAGCTTATCTACTCCTACTTACTGCACAGAGAATGTGTAGAAAACTCTCCCATAGACCTCAAGTAGGTGCCTATCATCATGTGAGTGCTGTAAAGTATATCACTAAATGCTGTTAACAAAGCAAAGGAGAAGCTCCGATAAAGATGGCAGCTGATTATACTGGGGGAAACTAGAGGGGGACATTAAACTGGGGGCTACTGGAGGGAGACATTAAACTGGGGGGTAGCTGGAGAGGGACATTAAACCGTGGAGGTAGCTGGAGAGTGACCTTAAACCGTGGGGGTAGTTGGAGGGGGACATGTCTGCCTCTAGGTGCCCCCAGTTTTATGTCACCCTCCAGTTACCCACATGGTTTAATGTCCCCTCTAGTTGCCCCCAGTTTAATGTCTCCCTCCAGTAGCCCCCAGTTTAATGTCTCCCTCTAGTTTCCCCCAGTTTAAACTGGGGCACCAAGAGAGGGACCTCATACTATGGGGTAATTGGAGGGGAACATTATAGTGTGGGGGCATATAATGGTGATTGTAGGAGCATTATACTGTGTGGGGACAAATCAGAGCGTGCGGAGTCAACGAAGAAGTGGGTGGAGCTAAATTTGCCACATGTACTGTCCCTCTTTCTGTCCTTTGAAAGTTGGGAAGTATGTGTGCGGTTAAGTCAGGTCAGTTGGCTGCTGCAAAAAAATCTTCTACGAAACAGAGAGTGACAGTATATTATTTGGCTTAGTGGCCAGAGTCAAAACTGCATGAGTTTTATGCATTTTTTTTAAATATAGATAATAACATGGAAAATTAAAGAAAACAATCTCACCAGAAATCTCTCCTTGTTAGCTGAAGGGATAGATATACTTAGCTAAGAATTGTACGCATTTGGCTATCGCAAGCTCACCACTGACATGCTGTGATTTACAAAAACGTGAGTGTTTTTGAAATCGCAGCTTTTCTGCTGCAAATTTTTTTCTGCAATGTGTAGATGGGATTAGCCAGAATCCCATCCACTTTGAAGGTAATGTAAAACGCTGTGTTTTCGCAACATGGGGCTTAAACCTTTCCTTAAAGGGACGTATCATCAGAAAATGACATAATATTTAAACCATGTTTTATTATAATATTGTATTTTTTTAATTTTTGTGACTATCCATATAAAAAATAAAAATGTTGCAATTTCCGCCACTGATGTATGCCAAATAGGCTGACATTTTCTAATATGATTTTTTAGCTTTGCTGAGTATACTGGGACATTATATAGTTAGTACGGTTGGAAAAAGACTTATGGCCACCAAGTTTAAGCAAGCGCTGGGAAAAGACATGGCAAAAAGGAAGAGCGAAGGAAACAACCATTCCCTTTAACAGGGGTGTAAGGTGAAGCTCATGGACCCCATTGCAAAATCTGTAATAGAGTCCCTACCTAGTTTGTGCCACTTAGAATAGTGGCATATTTTATGTGTCAGAGCTATCTTTGGTGCCCCCCAGTGTTTAGTAGCGACTGCTACCACTATATCCCCTATAGCTACCCTGCCCTTTATGTAATATAAGGAAATCTATCCAGTAAGCAAGAGAATTCTATAGAGTATTTTCTACATTGAGCCTTGATCTATCCTTAGCATAGGTCACCAATATCAGATCATTGACGTTCCAACACCTGGCACCACCATCGATCAACTGTTTGGGTTTCAGATGTGTGTTGTGGCTTCTCCACTGCTTACCAAGCAAAGCACTGTGCATTGTGTAGTAGTTGTGCTTGGTCTTGTAGTCCAGCCCCATTCACTTGAATAGGACTAAGCTGCAAATAAGTCTTGAAACCAATAAATGTGACATCAATGTCCTGTGAAGCAGCTCTGCAAATAGATGAGTGGTGGGAGATAGGTCAATAGTATTAGAATCTTGGAAAATTCCTTTAGGCTGAGGCTCCACGTTGCGAAATGCAGCTTTTTTTGTTGCAGATTTTGCTGTAGGTTTTTGAGCCAAAGCCAAGAATGAGAAATATATAGGAAGCTCTTATACTTCTACCTTCTGCTCAATCCACTCCTGGCTAATAAATTAATGTTATCACCTTATGATCTGTAGTTGCCAGAGGCTTAAAGGGATTCTCCATGAAAAAGTTGAAAGTGAACCCCAGGGGTGGTCAAGGTGAGTGCAAAATTAAAAAAAAGTTGTCACAATCTCACCTATTTCCCTTGCTCCGTTATACAGCTCCAGTAACCTGTTCTCTCCGCTTATGATCCTGGCGGTACTGAAAGTGGAGAGCCTCATGTGACAGCTGTGACCACTGGCCTTAGTGGTCATTGGAGTGGGACTGGTGACATATCAGAGTGATATTATCGCTCCCTTACCAGTGTCCACCGAGGCCAGTCATTGGCCGTAGCAGTCACATGAGCCTTTCTACTTCTGGTCTGGTCAGTTCTGCCGCAGAAGGAAAAAGGGACTGGGACTGTACAATGAAGCACCAGGTATAGGTGAGTATGACTTTTTTTTTAATTAAATTTTACACCCACTCCAGCTGCCCCTGGGTATTGACTTTTTCCTGGAAAACCCTATAATGACAAGTTCAATGTACTGACAAGTCAGAAAAGGAGCAGTAAAGCGTTATCGATGGAAGGCTAGTGATCGTACCTTCTTAGGCCCGGTTCACATCTGCGTTCGGATTTCCGTTCAGGGAGTCCGCTTGGGGACCCCCTGAATGGAAACCTATACGCATAAAAAAGCGGTTTACCTGGGAAACCCATGGACCCCATAGACTATAATGGGGTCCATGTGGTTTCCACTCGATTTCCACACGAAACATGCGGAAACACTTGCAGCACTTTCGTGCAGAAACCGCTTGCTTCGTGCGGAAACCGAGCAGAAACCACACGGACCCCATTATAGTCTATGGGGTCCGTGGGTTTCCCGGGTAAACTGCTTTTTTATGCGTATAGGTTTTCGTTCGGGGGGGTCCCCAAGAGGAGTCCCAAAATGGAAACCCAAACGCAGATGTGAACTGGGCCTTAAGTGACAGTCTTTCCTACTATAAGAAGACAGTGGGGGTTAGCAGGTCCATAAAGACCTTGGGAGGACATAAGGAGAGGGGCTTGTGGTGGCTTCAACATTCTACCTAATGGGCAAATGCCATGCTGCGATAGTAACTAGTAAGGAAGAAAAAACATCTCTGAGTCCTGACAAGGGATTGAAACATGCTGGAATCAGATTTTTGAGTAATGGCCACCTTCTCTCCTCCATGTACTATACATCTGTGTCTCTTAATTGTCTGGTTACCATTAGGCCAGAGCCTCTACATACTGTACTTATGACTGTTAATTCTGCAACTTTTTGACTTCTTAAAAAAAAACAGTTTGTGAGATGTTAGTGTCAAATATGTCAAAATAAAAGTGTCAGAACATTTGGATGTTTTCTCACCTATGACCAGATGATGCACATTTCCCAGCAGCCGTGTCTGTGTGAAATGTACAGCTTGTGTGAACTATCCGGAGCAGGAGAATATTCTCACCCAATCTGACACCTGTTCTCAGGCCGAGCCCAAGGAGGTGAAGACACAGTGTGAACATGTAAATTGCAGAACTGTTCACTTTCAGCTTGCCCTTCACTACATTAGATTTAATGTTTGGGAAATATAAGTTTTAGTGAGAAGTGTTTTAGGCTAAGGTCTAATATTGCAGAAACACAATTTTTGTTGCAGATTTTGCTGCGTTTTTTAGAGGCAATGCCAGGAGTGGATTGAGCATAAGGTAGAAGTATAAGAACTTCCTATATATTTCCCATTCCTTTTGTAGCCACTCCTGGTTTTGATTCAAAAAAACGCAAGAAATTCTGTAACAAAAAATGCCAATTTTCCACACCGTGGGACCTCAGTCTTACTGTAGGCTTCAGAATGAGATTCTTCTTTTTCCACCAGTTTGCAGTGTGGTCTGTGGTGTCACTAGATATCAGCACATGTAAAAGTTGCAACATTTTGTAAGCGTTGCGATATTTCATCATTTTTTTAATTTTAAATAGACATAACAAAAAGTAACAAGTAATGGCAAAACAGAGAGGAAATATTTTCAAACACATTTACAAGGAATATGTTTCAGTGTTTCCAAGATTTTTGTATTCTGTTAGCGAATGTGAGCTTTCTTCTAAATATCCAAAGCCTGAACTCAACATTTTTGTTATGAATGTATGAAGTCTAGACTAGTCTAGAGAGTTACACAACCTGAACTCCTTGTAGGAAATCCTCAGCAAAGATAAAGTGTATGAGCTGCTGAGTTAAGCCTCATTTCAGTGGTGAAACCTCTTTGCATACAAGCACTTTAATAAGTATATACAGTATGTGCAAAAAAATTAGGCAGGTGTGGAAAATATGCTGCAAAATTAAAATGTTTCCAAAAATAGAAGTGTTAATAGTTTAGTTTTGTTAATTAACATAGTGAAGTGAATGAAGTAAAGAGAAATCTAAATCCCATCAATATTTGGTGTGGCCTTTGTCCTTTGCCTTCAATCAATTCTTCTCGGTACTTGCAGACAGTTTCTCCCACTAAGCCAGCCAATTCACTTTGCTCTGTACTGATGAAGGACAACAATCCAGAAACAGCGCTGTATGCAGATAAGTGAAATTGGCTTGGTTAAAATCCCTTTTGCTGTCTCAAGGCTCGGTGAGTCAAAAGCAAATTGAGGATCTGTTACATCCAACAGAGGGCACATGAGCTCCCCAGCTCCTTTCCCATAATGCCTTGTGATGTGAAGATACTCGGCAGGGAGGTTGTTTCAGACTTCTTTGAGAACTAAGCACAGATCTTCTGTGGATGTAGGCTTGCTCCAATCCTTCTGTCTCTTCATGTAATCCCAGACAGACTGGATGATGTTGAGATCAGGGCTCTGTGGGAGACATATCATCACTTCCAGGAATCCTACTCCAAAGGGTGGTCCGACTAAATATGGATGGGACTTAGATTTCTCTTTTCTTAGTTCACTTCATTTTGTTGATTAGCAGAAACTATTAACACTTCTATTTTTAAAGCATTCTTACTTTGCAGCATTTTTCTCCAGACATGTCTAAAACAATCTCAGTTTGGTGTCAATAAAAGGAAACTTTCTTGCTTGCATACGAAGGACAAAAACTTGAGCATTTCAGGCTACTCATTCGTAGACAACATTGCACCCAGTCATACACCTAGGTCTGTTGGATATACTCATGTTTACAGTCTCTGGGCATAAGGGAACATTGCTTCACTTATTGATAATAGGTAGAGATATTAAAAGTGGTACTGAAATTATATTGCAATTATTTTGCAGCATTCACTTCATTTACATCACAAACATTATTACAAAAGAAGATAACACCTCTATAGATAAAAGTATTGACACATCATTACATCTGCTACTGACAACAGATGAAGTCACAGCTTATCTACTCCCTCTCGCTGCACAAAACACAAAACTTTCCCATAGACGTCAATATTAGCTCTTGGTAATATAATTATTACGGCATGTGGGTGTCATCATTTGACATGTGCGGCCTGCTGGACCTTGCCTGGTACCAATCACTAGTAGTTTTTGAAGCCAGACCTGGGGTGAGCCTCTGACCAGTCGGCTTCAGTATAAAAAGGGACACTCCTGATGAGACCCATAGATCTCCCACTGGTTTAATTATCACCCTGCTAATTATATATAGCCAAACCCAAGAGCAATGAAAAGGTTAACGTAGCTTTCAGCTTATTCATTCCATCAGTCCGTTCCAGAAGAACGCTATGTGATTCGAGATTGCTTTACTATTGTTAACCTGTCGTTGCTGTTTCCTATATAATGACTACATTTACATAGACAACATGAGGTCTGACATGAAAATTATCTATAAACTACAAAATCCAAAGACATGACCATTATAGGCTTGTTTAAGGTTTGTTCACACAATGGTTTAGAACATTTAACTGTATGAAGATATAACACTACCCAACCTTGTATGGTGGCACATGAGGGCAGATCCACAAGTGGTGCAGGTTGAGGCTGGTTCTTCTCTTAGCATTCACCTTATCCATTACCACCATTGGCGTGATCTGATGACCCTTGAAGTCACCAGAAGTCCCATATGTTATTTTAAACCAGACTTAAGGCTTGGGGTACAGCCCTCAAATTCTGATTCTGGGAGCTACTGTATATACTGTTGGGCTGCTAGTATAACTCTTTATGGGATTATTGCTCCAAATGCTTTAAGAAGTTTCCCCACTACATTTTAGGTTTACAAAACTATGGATAATATAAAACCAAGAGAAAAAAAATGTAATCTAAAGCAGTTGTTCAAGACCACTGTTGGACTTCTCCACTAGAGTACTAGAAGATCCTCCAGTGGGCCAAGACTCTAAAACTATAATGGTCCAGAAGAAGACACCCACATTTCTAGAGTACTATGGTCTATTTCCAAGTAGTTGTTGGAGGGTAGACCCCCAGAATCATTTTATCTGGAGGAACCAAGAAATCTCAGTCCAACACTATCCAAGGCTATCCTTCAAGTGGTCTACATACTAAGGACTTTCCTTCAGTTTCCAACTCTGCCAATTTCAGTTGATTGGTGGGGGTGTCGGACCCCAACAGTCTCATACTGATGACATATTCTAAGGATAGGCCATCAATATGCAGCCTTGCATAGCCCCTTTAAGGAATTACCCATGAACTGAAGACACCGAGAGGAGTTTACAAGATTAAAAGAATATTGCTGTTTTGCTCCAAAAACAGTGTAACATTTGTGCAACCCCTACACAAATGTGGCGCTGTTTCTGAAAAAAATCAGCCATGTTTTTCTAATCAGGGATGTAGCTTTAAGGGGTGCTGAGGTAGCCATTTCTACTGGGCCCTGGAGTCTAAGGAGGTTCAAAGGACTCTCAACAACATAAGTAAACACCAGTATTATAGATAACATATAATAAGTGGGGGTCCCATTACATCGTCAGCTTCAAGTTCCCCTTCTGTTTCCATTCCAGTACAAGCATTTCAAGTTGTTTAAATTATTTTTTTTTGGAGACAGAATGGTTGCAGGATTTTTTCCACCCGATAGAGTTCCCCTATAGGTCAACACCCAACTTTTTAACTGGCCTTGCAACATGACTATGGATATGGAAGACTTTTTCAAAAGAAAAAGAGACCCATCTATTGAAAGCTGTTTTGGGGGGTTTTGCCCCTCATGAGGGTAGCTATTACAACTAGGTGGCACTAGAGAGCTATTTACTGCTAAAAGAGAGTCGATCTACATATTCTTTTACCAGGGAGCAACACCTCACCTATAACAGTCTCTAAGCCATCTCTGACGGCCTCCACAAAGAAACAGATCCCCGAGTCCAATGATCATATAATGCCAGCAATACGACAATATAACCAAATACAAAAATAATAATAAATATGGTAATGTATGGATCTGCGTATCTTAAAGCTGTGAAGTTAGTAATAAGAATGTCATTTTTATGTGGTTCTTTAGGGTCAGCAAATTGTGGCACTTCTGTTTTTAGGTCATCAGTTGTTCTCTGCTCCGCCACAATAAACTAGGTGCGGTCATTGTGTACTCAGCTTTCTTTCTCTTACAATTTATCTAAGTTCCTACCTGTCCTCTGCCGCATTGAATCTCAAATTCACTGTTGATGATAGACCATTACAAGCAAGGTTAAGATGACACATGAAATGCCTCTAGCATTTATCTATGTCAGTATAAAGCCAACGTCTGACCAAGAGCCGGCACAGCACAAACCCCGCATTTATGGACTCTGTTAAGGAATACGCATTTGTACTCACCGTGCCTAAAAGTCGTGTTCTGAATTAAAGTGTATTCTTTAGATATTACACAACAGGATAGTCACTAAAAGGCTCCACACAGATACTTCAATGGCTGCATTTAAAAGCAAAAAAATTCTTCTCTTTATGTCCCGGGTACTGTCAGCAATGTATAGTACTTATACAACTTTGCAGGTATTTTTCCATCCTGTTAGAGCATTGGTCTCCAACTTGTGACTTTCTAGTTAGGATTTAAAGGGGACTTGTCATCTTTTACAGTACAAACTATTGCAATGGCCTGAAGGGTTCTAAGACACTGATGTCAAATATGTCCTTTTTATATTTCCACTTACCGCCAATCCTCTATAATCATCCCAAAATTGTGTTTTATGGTAACTTTGCTGATTCATTGCCCCATCAGCTGCTCTTCCTACCTATATTGTTAGTATTCTACCCCATACATGATGTCAGAGCCGGGTCTTCCATCAATCATGATGGGTGGGAATAGTTTTTTCCCTTTTGCATACACCGGACTCCTAAATTCAGCAGTATAATGGTGAGGACACCTAAGTGCTTTAGTGCCTGTATATTACAGTCCCTGACAGAAGTTCTGCAGGAGACCTACTGGAGCCCGTATGGATCCAAGATACACCCAGAAAACAGTTAAGTTTGGTGGTGGAAAGATCATGGTCTGGGGTTACATTCAGTATGGGGGTGTGCGAAACATTTGCAAGGTGGAAGGCAATATCAATAGCCTAAAATATCAAGAAGTATTAGATTCCTCTTACATTCCCAATCATAAAAGGGGTCAAATTTTGCAGCAGGATGGTGCTCCATCTCATACATCTATCTCTACATTAAAGTTCCTCAAGGCAAAGAAGATCAAGGTGCTCCAGGACTGGCCAGCCCAGTCACCAGACATGAACATCATTGAGCATGTTTGGGGTAGGATGAAAGAGGAAGCTTGGCAGACAAAACCAAAGAATCTTGATGAACTCTGGGAGGCATGTAAGACTGCATTCTTTGCTATTCCTGATGACTTCATGAATAAATTGTATGAATCATTGTTGAAACGCATGGATGCAGTCCTTCAAGCTCATGGAAGTCACACAAAATATTAAATATGGCTCTAATAGCACCACAACTTCATTCACCAATGTTATGAAACATATCTTTGTTTTTGAACAGAATTATTGGTTTGATTTTCACATTACTTTATGTGTGCGACAAAACTTTTGTCTTGCCAAAATCTGACCTTTCTGTGTTCATTAAATGATCAATATTTCAGCAGCGAAGCTAATTTATTTTCTTAACCAAAAAATCATTTGGGAGGGTTTCAGCTTTCATATGAGTCATTTCTAAAACTAATGGATGAATTTAAAGTGAGGTTATAAGCTTTTGATTCCACAACATGGATAAGCGACAGAACTTCTGTCAGGGACTGTAGGCCGGGGTGTTAAATGGTTTTTCTGGCCCTTAATGGACTTCCAGACAACCAGACCCTGCAATGATCAGCTCTTTCAGCAGTCTCCAGGTGCCGTAGGCTACATTGGTGGTGAGGATCATGTGCAACTCAAGTAATAGGAGCAGTGCTGCAATTCCCCAGAGCCACTGCTATGTAGCCGATGGGGCTACAGTTCTGCTGCTACCGTATTACTTGAGTTGCACACTCTTCCCATCCACTGCTGTAGCTTCTGGTGCCTGGAGGCTGCCAGAATAACTGATCTCTGCAGAGTCCGAGTCTCAGACCCCCGTAGATCATACTGATGACCTATCTTGCGGATAATCCATTTTGGACTGGAAAACACCTTTAAAGTAATATAGTATAGTTCAGCTGAAGACCACCATTTCCAGATGAGTTTTGGAACCAATCACTTTCCACTTGGGTCTATTTTTCGGTCCTTGCACTGTAAGATCAATACGTAATCCATGGCTGCCGTGACATGCAGGCAGTTGTAGTTTGGGAAGGTTTAGAGCCCGCTTGGCGCATCTCCAAGATACAGAGAGAGGAACACTTACATGGTGATCTATATGGCTGTAAAGTACTGTTGTGTCATCTCATGACATCAGAAGGAAAATGAACAGATCTCCATATAGGTTTGTATTTTGTAATGAGGTATGCACAACGTCATGAACATGCATTAGTATCATATTGCATGGCTTCATGTAGTACGAAGTCTGGGTATAGTCGTACACATAAAGGCCTGTATACGCATTAGGGCAACTGGCTTATGTGTACGATGGCCTCTTAATTTTCCACAAACAGATGATATAGGCAGAAGAAGGATCAGCATACTGAATTTTAATGCCCACTCCTTTAGGCATATAAGGGAAGATAAAGCACACTGTCTCGCAGTGCTTTACTCCCTTCTACCCACTGACAGTATATGCATACTTGGCAAAGGTGAGCATGTATGTGTGTGGGCAGGTCAGGAGGAATAACTGTCAGCCGAACGAGCATTCAGCCAACAGCTATGAAGTATATGGACACCTTAGATATAATTCAATTTAGTTTTCTGAATTGAAAGGGGTTATCCAGGTTTAGAAAACATGTGTACCCGCCGCCAGAGGTGTCCGGACGGTGGGTTACTTCCCTGCATATATACAGTGCCTTGCGAAAGTATTCAGCCCCCTTGAACTTTTCAACCTTTTGCCACATTTCAGGCTTCAAACATAAGGATATAAAATTTAAATTTTTTGGTGAAGAATCAACAACAAGTGGGACACAATCATGAAGTGGAACGAAATTTATTGGATATTTTAAACTTTTGTAAAAAATAAAAAACTGAAAAGTGGGGCGTGCCAAATTATTTGGCCCCCTTAAGTTAATACTTTGTAGATCCACCTTTTGCTGCGATTACAGCTGCAAGTCGCTTGGGGTATGTCTCTTAGTTTTGCACATCGAGAGACTGAAATTCTTGCCCATTCTTCCTTGGAAAACAGCTCGAGCTCAGTAAGGTTGGATGGAGAGCGTTTGTGAACAGCAGTTTTCAGCTCTTTCCACAGATTCTCAATTGGATTCAGGTCTGGACTTTGACTTGGCCATTCTAACACCTGGATACGTTTATTTGTGAACCATTCCATTGTAGATTTTGCTTTATGTTTGGGATCATTGTCTTGTTGGAAGATAAATCTCCGTCCCAGTCTCAGGTCTTTTGCAGACTCCAACAGGTTTTCTTCCAGAATGGTCCTGTATTTGGCTCCGTCCATCTTCCCATCAATTTTAACCATCTTCCCTGTCCCTGCTGAAGAAAAGCAGGCCCAAACCATGATGCTGCCACCACCCTGTTTGACAGTGGGGATGGTGAGTTCAGGGTGATGAGCTGTGTTGCTTTTACGCCAAACATATTGTTTTGCATTGTGGCCAAAAAGTTCGATTTTGGTTTCATCTGACCAGAGCACCTTCTTCCACATGTTTGGTGTGTTTCCCTGGTGGCTTGTGGCAAACTTTTTATGGATATCTTTGAGAAATGGCTTTCTTCTTGCCACTCTTCCATAAAGGCCAGATTTGTGAAGTGTACGACTGATTATTGTCCTATGGACAGACTCTCCCACCTCAGCTGTAGATCTCTGCAGTTCATCCAGAGTGATCATGGGCCTCTTGGCTGCATCTCTGATCAGTCTTCTCCTTGTTTGAGATGAAAGTTTAGAGGGACGGCCGGGTCTTGGTAGATTTGCAGTGGTCTGATACTCCTTCCATTTCAATTTTTGATCGCTTGCACAGTGCTTCTTGGGATGTTTAAAGTTTGGGAAATCTTTTTGTATCCAAATCTGGCTTTAAACTTCTCCACATCAGTATCATGGACCTGCCTGGTGTGTTCCTTGGTCTTCATGATGCTCTCTGTGCTTTAAACAGAACCCTGAGACTATCACAGAGCAGGTGCATTTATACAGAGACTTGATTACACACAGGTGGATTATATTTATCATCATCAGTCATTTAGGACAACATTGGATCATTCAGAGATCCTCACTGAACTTCTGGAGTGAGTTTGCTGCACTGAAAGTAAAGGGGCCGAATAATATTGCACGCCCCACTTTTCATTTTTTTATTTTTTACAAAAGTTTAAAATAACCAATAAATTTCATTCCACTTCACAATTGTGTCCCACTTTTTTTCACCAAAAAATTTAAATTTTATATCCTTATGTTTGAAGCCTGAAATGTGGCAAAAGGTTGAAAAGTTCAAGGGGGCCGAATACTTTCGCAAGGCACTGTATGGGGAGGCTCAGACGGGGAAATAGCCAAGCCAGACGGGGAAATAGCCAAGCCAGTATAACTCTTCTAGACGGGCACTGCAGATGGCTATTTTAGGTGTATGGGCACCTTTGGCTAAAGAAAGTAATGAACGATAGGAAAAGCTATAAAGTAATACATATTATCTACTGAGAAATAGATAACACTCAATGCACAGATTTCTCCATCCTCACCTTTCCTCCTGGCTCGAGACATCCTGAGATATGTGTCACAAGATGACAGCTTTGAAAACTAAGTTGCATTACTCTGCCAGCATAGTTTATGCCATATGTGCCTGCGTGAGAATGTATGTATCCGAGTTTGTAATGAAATTCATGGAAAGGTAAGGGTGAACACGTCTGTATTACAGTTGTATATCTACACACAGTATACACTTCTCAGTAATCTGCTTAAATTCACTGAGCTGTTCTTCAATAAGACTCCAGTCTCTAGACAAAAAATAAACCGCCATATATCCTTATGACAAATCATGTGTCAGACTACATGATAAATAAGGTATTGCTTATCAGACACAGAACTGTAAAATCAACAATATGTTAGCAGATGTAAGACGCCATATAATGCACCATTCATTGTTCCATATTTTGAGCACATCGGCAATTGCTCAGAGTCAGACTGAATTTAGAACATAAATAAATCTTGACCCGAGGCTCCAATGTTATCCACAGTTCTGTGAAATTGCTGCTTTCCTTTTGGCTGATATATTTACCATGTACTGTAACCATCTTTTCTATTTTTACTTTATTTCCACTGTCACTTTTTATCAGCGTAAAATGAAAAGATAGTAAATAACCTCTTTATGATATAAATATGTATCAAAGAGTGATGTCGCTCAACAGTATAACATTTGGGGTGACATAAAGAAGACCCTTTGGAGCCCCCCTTATTGCAGGTCTGCTAAAAAAGTACATTGTATATGTGTGGCAGTGAGCTATTTAAAAAATATATATATTTTGCTTAATATATATATATATATATATATATATATATATATATTTATTTTTTTTTTTAATGTGGTTTTTCTAATAATTCTATCCTCAAGAAATGATTGAACAGTGGACTTGTGCCAAGACAATACAATTAGACATACACTTATAATACCAAAAATCAGAGCTGTAGTGTTAAGCTGGGGACGAGATAGAGGAAAGAAGAGAACACCAGTCTAAGGGTATGTTCACATGGCATAAAATAAAAAGGAAATTGTGGCAGACATCCGACTCAGATTCCTCTTCATTTTCCACCTCCTGGATCCCCATGGCTGAATGCCAAAGCAGAGCTTCAGCATTCCCCAGCAGCATTCCACTATTGGTTAGGCCCAGACAAATGGGTCGAATCAAAGGGATGTCTCGAGCCACAGACACTACAGCTGAATCAGCTGTGGAATCTGTGGCATGATGGAGCAGGACACTTATTTTTTCTGCATCCTGCTCCTATGTCTGCCTTGCTTTGAATATAATGGGAAGCAGAATCAGAGCAGAATCCACCTCAGAATCAGCGCCAGATTCCGCTGTGTGAATGGGACCTAAAGGTTAAAGGGGCTATGAAGGGAGTAACAACTCTAGACAGTGTACTCACTGCATCATATCAGCAAACTTACTAATACACACCCCCATCCCCTGTTGTGCTGATTCTTACATTAGTTGGCCTCATGCACACGACCGTGTGCTCAGTCAGTGTGCTAGCCATGTTTTTCACTGTTAGCACACTGACCCATTCATTTCTATGGCCCCATATTGACGACCGTGTATTTTCACGGTCTGGTGTTTGGGGCCGTGAGCCATGACATCCGTGTGCCATCCATGTCGTTCAATTATGTCTTGACGAGACGCACACATGTAGCCTTAAAACGATGTGGGGGTGGGGGGCTGGACGTTTTCTTACTCTGCTTTCTGTGGTGACGTTCCAACTCTGGATCACATAACCAGCCCCACTGTACTCAGTATACCAGCAGCAGGAGTAGAGCAGGGTCGGTCATGTGACTCATTTGTTCATTCACCTCACTTTATTTACAGTATTGAAAGTGAAACTTTTGCACAGTTCTGTAATATTACGTAGACAGAATATGTGTGTATTTTTTTATTTTAAAACTTAATCCAAAAAATATTGTGCAATTCTCACTTGGATGGATTGGAGTTATTGCAAGAATATCTCCAACACAGTGCCTAATGGAGTCACCATATTGTGGCACGCATATTATAGTACAGAGCTGCAGGGACTTGTGATACAACACAAACACATGGCTCTCCTTATGTGCAGTGTGCCTTGAAGACGTTGTCCAGATTAGAAAAAAAAAAACATTTTCAGATATCTTATTCAAGAATTCTTAGTTACTAGATGGAGGTCCTCTGTTCAGGATCCTTTATCTTTTAGCAAAAATGGAGAGAGGTTACAAAGAGTGTCTGTCTTCCTGCAGGACCTGTCCTGTCCAGCATTGCATAGACAGTTCATTCATTCCAGTGAACATTGTGTAATGCTTAATTTGGCCTGTTGTGGAGCTGTTACTATCGTTTCTCCATAGATTACAACCAATCATTAGGGGTCCCTGCCTGGAGCTGTACTTTGTGATGAGCTCATTGTCAAGAGACCTTTCTAACAAGTAGGTATTATCCAAGTAGGAAAACCACTTTAGGCCAGGGCACCACGCGGTGTAAACGCCACAGCAAAAAATGCGTCATTTTACCGTTACTGCAAAGTGGATGAGAGTCTAGCGAATCTCATCAACACAGTGCAGAAAAATACGCAGAGCGGAAATGCTGCGATTTCAAAAACCGTTGCAGTTTTGTAAATCGCAGCATGTGAATTATACCTACAGAAACGCCGGCAGTTTCCCTATAGGTACAATTGAAGCAGAAAGTCCGCAGAGGTTTCCGCAGAGATTTTACTTTCTGTGAAAAGCTCTGAGGGAAAAATCGCGATGCATTGCCGCCGTGGTTTTTCCCGCAGCGCTTTTTTTGTCTTGGCCTTAGCCTTAAGGATTTTTTGGTAGAAAATCTGCTTTTTAAATAACAAACAAGGTTCTTTATAGGGTTTATCCGAATTCCCTGATACATTTTTGGTCTTGTGCTGTAATACGAAACACATAATGAACAATCATGATGGGTTATTGCAAAAAAATAGTCTACGAGAACAATCCTGAACTTATGGCTCCTTCAGCAATGAGCTGACAACACAGAATTACTGGATGCATGCCCTGCAGGACGGAGCTGGTAAGCAGACATCATTACTGTAAGCTAAAGCCCAGCATTTCCATAACAATGCAATGCCTGTAAAACCTGCGCTTACATCCACTACTTGTTAGATAAAAGGCCTCTGACAAAGTTTTCTTGTTCAATCAATAACTACATCCTTGGAGCGCACATTCTATATGAGGTAATAAACATCTCCCACTGAGAGGGAAAACGACTGGGTTGTTTATGGGCTGCTAAAGCTATTGAAGATGGTTACAGAGTCCTTATAAATGTACCGATCACCGCAAGTACTAAATAAAACCTAGAAATCAGTCTCAGTTCTTTTCCACTTTAGTTGGCACAGAGAGTTCAGATAAATCATGGCCATCACCTGCTTCGGGGCTATAAGAAGGTAGAAATGGAAGAAGTTCTACAGTATATAATATTTATTTATACTTATAATTATATGTCTATGCACCATATGTGTATATTATATATATATATATATATATATATATATATATATATATATATATATAGTAGGGAAGGTAGCTTGGTAGCAGCACAGGTATGGACCCAAACAGTCAGAGAAAGGAACACAAAGCTCTGGTGCAACAGGTTTATTTAAAAAAATGGCAAAAAATAAATAAACCTTACATCAGGTAAAACAGGCAAAGTAAACACAGCCTTAACTTCAGGCAAATAAGAAAACAAAATCCTGCTCGTCTGAGCTTCTAACTGAACAGAAATAATCCTATCTATACGTGTGGCTTGCTCCAGCCACACGAACAAAACAAAATAGCACAAGGGACAGGTCTCACCAGACTCTCAGCTCCAGGCACACCCAGGCGCCTCCACTCTCTGTAGGCTCTGTAGGCTTTTATGGCCCAGTAATGAGGCCTAGGACCAGGGCCGGTTTTAGACAAAGTGGGGCCCTGGGCAAAATTAAAAGCGGGGCCCCAAATGCTGATATGCAAACAACACCATCGTCTTCCAGTGACAGCCCCTATAATAACGCCTCCTTTCTGCCAACAAAAAAGTAATAACAAGCCCCATTTTACCACACACAATTCAAATGAGCACCTTTGTACCACCTAATAGATTTTTGCACCCAGTCATCAGTTATTATAGCACCTCCTTAGAAATAATAGTCTCTGCTTATAAATAATATTACACTGTTATCAGTAATAGCGCCCTTATAAATGATAAATAGTGCCCTGTATCAGTAATATTCCCTCTTATCAGTAACAGACACCCCGTAAAAATAATACTGTTCCTTTATTAATAATAGCCCTCTCATAAATAATAGTTACCCTTATAAATAATAGTCCTCATTATCACTAATAGCCTCCTTTATAAATAAGCCCACTTAATTATACCCCCCTTATAAAAAGTTCCCCTCTTATAAATAATAGCTCCCCCATTATAATGGATGCCTTATATATAATAGTTCCCCCCTTATAAATAATAGCACATATTATAAATAATAGTTCCCCCTTACAATAGCCCCCTCATATTTAAGTTTCCCAATTATATATAGTAACCCACCCTTATATATAATAGTTCTCCGTTATACAGTGTCGGACTGAAAGGACTTAGGCCAACCAGAGGAACTTGTTCTGGGGCCCCACCCAACAGCCTCCTGCTAATAGCCTACACCACGGCTCCTTCACTGAAGTCTTACATATGTGCTGACTATCTGGCGTTACTGAGTATGTTCCCAGTATAGTCAGCCCCTATAGTACTGTGCAGGTCCCAATAACTCCATGGCCAGCTCATGCACAGTACTGTATGGGAAATGACATGGCCATGGGGCACTACACGTATGTGCAAGATTATAGTGAGGGAGCTGTGATGCAGACATAGCACACAGGGCTGCCAGCAGGAATTTTGAGCCCCCCCCCCCCCACAGTATAATGCTCCACATGGTATATAATGCTCCACGGTATAAAATGCTCTCCTGAGCCCTCCAGTTTCCCCACATGGTATATAATGCTCCACAGTGACCCCACATGGTATGTAAGGCTCCACACAGTATAATACTCCACTGTGGCCCACACAGTATACTACCCCTTAGTGACCCCAGACAATATGCAATATGCTCTCCAGCAGCCTCACACAATATAATATGCTCCATACAGTATAATATGCACCCCACAATGCCCCCCCAGTATAATTCTCCAGTGGCCTAACACAGTATAACATGCTGCATAATGACCTCCACACAGTATAATATACTCCCCAGAGGGGTTCCCCCAGTATAATGCTCCACAGTGGTCCCCCACAGTATAATATGTTCCCCACAGTCCCCCCCAGTATAATGCTCTACAATGGCCCCACAGAGTATCATATGCTCCCGAAAAGCCCCACAGAATATAATACACTCCACAGTGGCCCCACACAGTATAACAGGCTCCCCACACTGTCCCTTCCCCCAGTATAAAGCTCCACAGTGGCCCATAGTATAATATGCTCCCCAGAGGACCCCCTAGTATAATGCTCATTAGTCCCCCCGAATAATGCCCCACAGTGGCGCCACGCAATATAATATGCTCTGCTGATAGCCCCCCCAGAATAATTCTCCACAGTGACCCCACTCAGTATAACATGATCCAGAAATGGCCTCCACACAGTATAATGTACTGCCCAGAGAGGTTTCCCCAGTATAATACTCAACAGTGGCCCAAAACAGTATAATATGCTCTCCAGAGACCCCCAAGTATAATGCTCCACAGTGGCCCCGCACAGTATAATATACTGGGGGGCCCCTCTGGAGAGCATATTATACTGTGTGGGGCCACTGTGGAGCATTATACTGGGGAGGGGGCCCTCTGGAGAACATCTTATATTCTGTGGGGCCTCTATGGAGTATTATAAAGTGGGGGGCTCTGGAGAGCATGTTATATTCTGTGGGGCCACTTTGGAGCATTATACTGGGAGGCCCCTCTGGGGAGCATATTATACTGTGTGGGGCCACTGTGGAGCATTATACTGGGGGGCCCCTCTGGAGAGCATAATGCTCCAAAGTGGCCCCACATAATATAACATTATCTCCAGAGCCCCCCCCCACATTATAATTTTCCACAGAGGCCCCACAGAATATAACATGCTATCCAGAGGGGCCCCCCAGTATAATGCTCCACAGGAGCCTTACAGTGCTATTATATTATATTCTGGAGTCTCTTTAGTAGTATAATAATCGAAGGCCCGGGGGAGGTGAGGGAAAATAACAAACAGTTATACTCACACTCAAGCTGTCAGCACGCCCCACGTGATCGCTAAGGCTGAGGCCTGGCCTCAGTGGTGATGTCCGCAACGCCAGAAGATGACGTCGGACGCAAGGACAGGTGAGTAAAAATGTTTGTTATTTTTACTCACCTTGGAATGGGGCCCTGCGGTCCCTTTCTGTTATTGATTTGGCCGGGCCTGACTCCGGGATCTGGAGTCATCAGGTTCCGGATCCCGGGGGCCCCTTTGGGGACGGGGCCCTGGGCAATTGCTCAGTTTCCCCCCCCCTAACGCCGGCCCTGCCTAGGACTTACACCTGGGCTGAGGCCTACTCAAAACCCGCCCTGGACCAGACATATGTTAAAAACCAGGGGCTAATATAGCGAGACTCCAGTACTCTGCCTGTCACCTTTTCACAATATATATATATATTTATGTTTGTGGATATATATGCTCAGCCTTTACTTTAAAACCAAAAAATATTGTTTAACATCTTCAACTCTTTGTCATCTTCCTCAAACCTCCCCTGAACAATTTTTGCAATGTGTAAGAAGTCATAATTCCGCCACTGCCCTTAGGGCATACAGTTACCATGAAAGTGTTAAAGATGTACAGTAAGTGATGGTGTACAGCGCTATGGAATATGTAGGCACTATGTGCAGCGCCCCAGAGGGAAGTGATCTGGAGTGGCAGGAGTTAAATAATTCTTTAAGTAGTTTCCTACTTGGACACTATGTTAATAAAGTACATGACTAAATGGCATCATACTCTTAGGCTAAGACCCCACATATCGAGCCACAGCCAAAAAGCGCTGTAGAAAAGACAGCGGCAGAAAGGCATCATGTTTTTTTCCGCAGCGCTTTTCACAGAAAGTCTGGAGACATTTCCTCTGCAGACTTCCTGTCCCTATTCTACCTATATGGAAAACACCAGCATTTCTGTAGGTATAATTGACATGCTGCAATTTAGAAAAACACAACGGTTTTGGAAATCGCAGAATTTCCACTGCAGATATTTTTCTGCAATGTGTGGATGGGATTAACTAGAATCCCATCCACTTTACAGGTACTGTAAAAAGCAGCCAAATCGTGGCATTTTCGCAATTTAGGGCCCCGGCCTCAAAGACGTAGTAGTAAATATCCATAAATAGAAAAAATGTTATATGGCTCTATTCAGATTGTTAGAAACGGATGCAAATGGATGGTCATACATTTACAGTACATAGACATCAATGTTAAAAAAAAAAACAAAAAAAAACGGATCCCTTCTGTCCTATTTCGGATGGACATTTAAGTATGGTATACTATGTTTTTGTGCCCTTCAAACAAAACAGACAGAAATGGGTCCATTTTTTTTTTAACATTGATGTCTATGTAAACAGATGGCCATCCATTTGCATCCGTTTCTGTCTGTTTTTTTAATCCATTTTTTGCATCTGTTAAACATGAGCGAGAAATGGACACAGTGGTGTGAATATAGCCTAAGGGTCCCCTGGCAGGGACGTAAATACTGGGGTAGCAGCGGTAGAGGCTGCCACAGGGCCCGGGACATTAGGGGACCTGGAGCCCTGTGGCAGCCGCTACCACGAACCCCACAAACACTGCCATCATTATACTCCTGAGTATAACTATCGGAGGCCCAGGGGAGGTAAGGGAACATAAAAAACAAGATTACTTACCTCTCCTGCGCTCCAGCAGACTTCAGGCCTGTTTGGTAATGTCCCAGATGCCACGTGGGCCAGGCCTGCATCATTATGCGTCGTGACTCTGGCCTGGCTCATGCGAGATCTGGTCCTGCATTGAAGATGGCCGAAGTAGCGGACCAGACAGGAAGAGGTAAGTAACATTGTTTTCTTTTTTGGGTCTCTGATCATTATACTCTGGGGTCTGAAAATGTCAAATGTTCGCCTTGGGGCCCAGCCATTCCAAGTAGGTCACCACACTATTTCACCTCATTTCCTTCTTACCATAGTACACCCTGGCACCATCTCACCAAAATTGGGCTACTGTCTGCAAGCACAGGGCCACACTTGTTCCTGACTATGTCTCATATATCAGTTCATCCTAATGCAAGTGATTGGAGATAAACTGCTATACCAGATTAAGCCCATGGTAAAGTGTGGTGCTGTTTCTGTAAAAAAAAACAGACACTCGTTTTCTGTCCCTGTACAATTCCTTTGATATTCTATTTTTGTGGTAAAGTATGAAACATTGAGTCTGAGGGGAAACAATGTTCTGACAGAAATGCATTCCCTGTATAATATATTTGCATAAATCCATAATTTCTATGAATAAATCCTTTTATGCTGCTTTGCCTTTTCATGGTTTTCAGTTATATAGGCATCTTCTGACCATGGCCGGTTGTGCAAAACAGGCAGTATTGTAGGTGCAATGCTTGACTTGTCTGTATGCCGGTTACTTGATATAATACATTCAATAACTCTTTGAATAGCTAAAACTACAACTAAAGCAAACTTCTCACATGATTTCTGCTGCTGTGTCTGAGAGTTGGACATGATAGAAGGAGAGAAGCTGATCTCTATGATATGTGTGTACACTGTCAATCACTGAGTGTAGGCGGAGTTAGGTGATCTTAAATCAGATAACCCTATATATCACAGAGCTTAGTTTCTCTCCTCTATTATATAATCCTATATATCACAGAGCTCAGCTTCTCTCCTCTATTACATAACCCTATATATCACAGAGCTCAGCTTCTCTCCTCTATCATATAACCCTATATATCACAGAGCTCAGCTTCTCTCCTCTATCATATATATCACAGAGCTCAGCCTCTCTCCTCTATCATATAACCCTGTATATCACAGAGCTCAGCTTCTCTCCTCTATCATATAACCCTATATATCACAGAGCTCAGCTTCTCTCCTCTATCATATAACCCTATATATCACAGAGCTCAGCTTCTCTCCTCTATCATATAACCCTATATATCACAGAGCTCAGCTTCTCTCCTCTATCATATAACCCTATATATCACAGAGCTCAGCTTCTCTCCTCTATCATATAACCCTATATATCACAGAGCTCAGCTTCTCTCCTCTATCATATAACCCTATATATCACAGAGCTCAGCTTCTCTCCCTCTATCATATAACCCTATATATCACAGACCTCAGCTTCTCTCCTCTATCATATAACCCTATATATCACAGAGCTCAGCTTCTCTCCTCTATCATATAACCCTATATATCACAGAGCTCAGCTTCTCTCCTCTATCATATAACCCTATATATCACATAGCTCAGCTTCTCTCCTCTATCATATAACCCTATATATCACAGAGCTCAGCTTCTCTCCTCTACCATATAACCCCATATATCACAGAGCTCAGATTCTCTCCTTTATCATATAACCCTATATATCACAGAGCTCAGCTTCTCTCCTCTACCATATAACCCTATATATCACAGAGCTCAGCTTCTCTCCTCTATCATATAACCCTATATATCACAGAGCTCAGCTTCTCTCCTCTATCATACAAACCTATATATCACAGAACTCAGCTTCTCTCCTCTATCATATAAACCTATATATCACAGATCTCAGCTTCTCTCCTCTATCATATAACCCTATATATCACAGATCTCAGCTTCTCTCCTCTATCATATAAGCCTATATATCACAGAGCTCAGCTTCTCTCCTCTATCATATAACCCTATATATCACAGAGCTCAGCTTCTCTCCTCTATCATATAACCCTATATATCACAGAGCTCAGCTTATCTCCATCTATCATATAACCTAGATATCACAGAGCTCAGCTTCTCTGCTCTATTATATAACCCTATATATCACAGAGCTCAGCTTCTCTTCTCTATCTTATAATCCTATATATCACAGAGATCAGCTTCTCTCCTCTTTCATATAACCCTATATATCACAGAGCTCAGCTTCTCTCCTATATCATACAACCCTATATATCACAGAGCTCAGCTTCTCTCCTTTATCATATAACCCTATATATCACAGAGCTCAGCTTCTCTCCTCCATCATATAAACCTAGCACAGAGCTCAGCTTATCTCCCTCTATCATATGAACCTATATATCACAGAGCTCAGCTTCTCTCCCTCTATCATATAACCCTATATATCACAGAGCTCAGCTTCTCTCCTCTATCATATAACCCTATATATCACAGAGCTGCTTCTCTCCTCTATCATATAAACCTATATATCACAGAGCTCAGCTTCTGAATTATATTTTAACATATCTTTATAATATTTGGATGCTATGTAGTGGCTGATGAGTCACTACAGATCAACTCCTATTCAAGTGAATGGGAGTTGAATCCAATATACAAAGAACTGAGCTGTCTGCTTCCAGTTCTATTTTCTTCATATACACTGCTAGGAACAGCTGGTCAGTGGAAGTATCAGGTGTTGGACCCTTGCTGATCTGATATTGATGACTTATCCTAAGAATACAACACCATTATACTTGGCCCTCCTTCCGAGGATGGCCAGTCAAAGCCAAACAGACGTGAAGGAACACTTCTACTCATTTTTTTTTTTTCAGAAATCACTGGAGGTCTCACCAACTGAACCCCACTGATCAAAACTTTGTCATTTTCTGATATTCCTAATTTATTGTAACTCAACTATACTTTGGTTTCCTAAATACAAAAGGATTTTTGAAAAAGAAAAATGATTTTGATTATTTAAAAAAATGTGTTTTTGAAGACTATTTTCTCTTGCATTATTGTCTCTTTTGGTCTTTCAGGTTTAGACTTGAGGCAAGCGCAGGTCATTGCTATGTCATCTGGCACCAAATGTATCAACGGAGAATATCTTAATGACCAAGGACTGGTGGTCAATGACTGCCATGCGGAGGTCGTAGTACGAAGAGCTTTCATCCACTTTCTTTATACTCAGCTGGAGCTACATTTAAGGTAAATGGAATGTGCTGATGACACGACATGTTATAGGATCTGCTGTGGGGCAAATCTGTCCTCTAGATGTCTGATCCGCACGCCTTTCATGAAGACGTCTATTTATTCTACGATTCTGAGTGACCAATATTTGAAGGAAATAAGCAAAGCAATTTCATACAACTTTCATCTTTCAGTGTCTGGTCTATGAAAGCGGATTTCCTTTTATGAAGAATTAGATTTGCGTAAGTCAAGGGATACTTTCAGATATTTGTTTACATAATTCATGAAAAACTTAGAACTGAACCGACTGGAGCAAAATGCTTGATAGAAAGCGAGATTTGTCGCCTCCCGTGGTGACGCGATTCAGGCTATTTACTTTTGCTCTGTACTCAAAATGTCCTTGTGTTTCAGATGAAGCAAAGCTATTACAAACTTAGAAAATCCCGATAATTCACATGGTACTGATAGGAAGCAGTTTGTGGTTTCTGCTATTTTATTAGGTTTATTTTTCAGTTGAGTGAACATCATTGCAAATTATAGTAAAGCTTTATTGAAACAATAGACTTCTAAAGAGTTACTAGTCCACAGACTAAAGGTGCATTCACACGGTACAGTTGGGCGCTGTTGAAACTGCACCTAAACTGCATTGGGTAAGACACATGTATTTAATGTCTTACCTGTAAAATTAAAAACTGCATCAAAAACCACATCATAACTGCATGCAGGTTGTTCCAATGGAGATTTAACCTCACCCAACTTCACCCTAAAGGTGCCCAATGAAAATAACAGCTCAGTTGAATGCCCTGATTTTGGATGGCTTTCTCACCACCCTTCATGTATATGAGGATTTGCTGCCTCTTCCTTTGACAAGTAGACACCATAAGAGATAAGTCCACACCATAAGAGGCAGCAGCTTTCCTCATTAAACATGCATGCTTGGAAGAAATGAGCGTGGGGGGGGAGGGGTAGAGGGCGTCATTGGGAGTTACATCTGTTAAACAAATACAAATGCTCAACCCCCACAATGGCAGGGGCTACAGTGTTGCCGCTGCAAAGCAGCATACCTATTTTTTATAGAATTTCAGCACAGTCCCATTTACTTGAATGGAGCTGTCCTGCATAGCACGTTGTGAGGAAGTAGAGAAAAACTGGGGATACTGTGAAGAAATAGCACAGTCTCAGGATTGTGGGGGTCTCATCAGTCAGTTTTCTATCAAAAAGTGATAGCATATTCTAGCTATATGCCATCACTTTATGTGATGGCAATAACTCTTTACAGGCGCACAAACTGGCAAAGGTCCACCCAGTGCAGTTTTACTGGGGCTTATAAACTAACCCATAGGACCCTGTTGTGTCCAATGGCATTCTGTTATTGCTGAAAGTTCTACTGCATATCAGACTGATTTGCAATGTCTCAAATCTTTTATAAGGCTGAGGCCCCACGTTGCAGAAACGCTGCATTTTTTGTTGCAGATTTTGCTGCGTTTTTTTTTTTTAGCCAAAGTCAGAAGTGGCTGGAAAAGGAATGGAAAATATAGAGGAAGCTCTTAGACTTCTTCCTTCTGTTAAATCCACTCCTGACTTTGGCTCAAAAAAATGCAGCAAAATCTGCAACAAAAGATTCTGCGTTTCTGCAACGTGGGGCCTCAGCCTAAAAGGATTTCTTCAGCTGTTTTTAATGGATTAATGGATGTCTGACACCCAGACCCTACACCGATCAGCTGACATGTCTGTTACTACTGTGGATGAGGCTAGAAGCAACTATGTTCCTGTTCAAATTATAGGTGCAGAGCTGCAGTACCCCAGCACCACCATTCTAGAATGTATGGCGCTGCAGCTGTGCACCTACTACTTGAATAGGATCAGAGCTGCTTCCAATCCAGTAACTTCCAACACCCAGTGACAGCTAAGGCTACTTTAGTATATAAAACTACCATTAAGATTTATACCTTTCTCATGCTATTGCCACCTCCTTCGTATGTTGGTATCCTAAGCATTATCTACAGTAATAACAGCGGCCATGCTCTTTTCACTTTAATAAAATTGTTCTCTCTTCACAGCAAACACAGAAGTGACTGGGAGAAATCTGTTTTCATTCGGTTAAAAGAAGGAGGTTTCCGGCTAAAGGACAGCATCTTATTTCATCTGTATGTTAGTACATCACCGTGTGGAGATGCTCGGCTCAACTCTCCCTACGAGATCACATCTGATTGTAAGATTTGGCTTCTTAAATACATATGTAGTATCCCAGTGAGAAAAGTGGGGACATTGGGAAAGGAACAGATTTATTTGCACTCATCTGCTGTTCTTTTATGCAGATTTAGCACATGTTGCAGCTAAACAAGACCTGTATTGGTTGCAGAGGAATATACCATTTAGGCTGGGACTGAGCTGACGGTACAGCCCTCAACATAGGATATTCTAGTTAGGGGTAAGAGACAGGCAGTTGTCTTCCCACCCAGATAGGGAGAAGGAGATAGTATATGCTAACCTGGTCACACTGGCCCCATCTTGCGGTATAAGTCAGTCCTAGTGTCATGTTGCATTTAGGAGATGAGCCATAGCCCTGCTCACTTTTATGGAACCTTGTGCGCTTTGCAACGACTGTGTGGATAATTTTGGATGCATCTCATAGCTGCGATAAACCCAGTTTGGGCATCTTTTTATATAGCACCTGCAGCCTGAGCATTGCAAGGATTTTTGTGAGAGACTTGATGCACACTTTTTATGTAGAAGACTGCCCCAGGTTGTACTATCACCATCACAAAAGCTCCAGCCATGCAGTGTTCTTAAGAACAGTGCCTTCACCATTGTTGCCTGTGTTACTTGCCTGACTTTAAGTAAACTATGCGTTCTGCTCAACACTGTCTCCTGGGACCTCAATCCTGCATTCACCATCAAGGGCACTCCAACCGCCATCAGACTCAGTAAGGCTTACTACTGCCACCATCTTCCACATTGCTTCATCAATGCACCAGCTCTGAGGAACGCTGGAGATTTGGTCGAGGTGACTACAGCCACTGTGGCCGATTACTACTCCCAACCTACCTGCTTTACTCCAAATGAGTTGCTCCACGTACATTTTTAGAATTTCTTTATTGTCATAAAATCAAAGATTGTCAATCACATGTAAAAACATTAAGGAGGCAAAAAAACAATGATGTGATATGGTGAAATTTCAGATATTTGCTGACCCCCAAAACACACAGTAATGTTTGCCTTCCTACACAGTCAATTGTTCCTCATATGCTTTTACAGGCAAACAGATTTTCTTTTGATTGCTTTTTCCTTTGCCTTATCTATACCTTTACTGTGTATCCACATGTGCAGAGAAAGAATCGCTTCAGTGATTACCATTTACATGCACAATATCAGTCCCCTCAGGCTCCTGAGAGCTATTTCCACCATCCAGCTGATTTTATTACTGAAAATTCTACATTTCTAAATTTCTGAACATATGGGCAGCCTGTGTGTATAGTATTTATTAGCTTTGATCATTACCCAATTCTCTAAATATAAATTCAGATGAGAATTAAACTGGCCAAAAATGTCAGATTTTTTTTTATTTATTTATCCCAATTCTGATGACCCACATTGAGTAATACCTTTGTGTTAGAAGATCAATCCTCACCAATAAACTGATCACAATCATCTGTAATCTGTGTGAGCACCTGGCAGCAAATGTTCAAGTCCCATGCAGCACCACTACAGGGAAAATGAAGTATGAGATAGCTCCCATTGATATCAATGGGATGCCTGTACTGCATGAACATACAAAGTCCTCCAAAGCGAAAGACACTCTTTATGGCTGCTCTTTTCTGTTACTATGAGATATCTTTAACGTGGAATGATGAAGATCTTGAAAAAATCAAGCAACTTTGCAATTAATTATAATTAAAAATCTCCTTTGATTTTGTGTTAACAGCACTGATGCAGAACTGTGTGTCTCCATGGTTACAGACTACTAATAAACTCTGTGTAGTCTGATGCTGCAGTCATACTCCATTCGATCTTTCTTTCTCCTCCTCCTTATTAAAGACTGCTCAGACATTTATGGTACTTCCACAGGATATTCATAAAGTGTCTTATGATGCCTTACCCCCAACTTATCTGGCAAGGCAGCCACCAGACACTGCATCAAGGAGAAGAATGAACAGCAGCTCCTTCCATTCACTTTTCTGCGAGTTACAGAAGTAGCTAGGCAGCCATGTTTTAGCTGCTTCCTTAACTTCCATAAAACTGAATCAAGAGAGTCACACATGTGAGGCCAACCCTGTATTCGTTCTCAACCTGCATGTGGTGGTCACTTTGGGGGAACCCACATTACAAATATTATACATACACATACTTAAACTTATCATACATTTATGGCATATGTTATGGATATACCATAAATGTCAGAGATGGGAATACCTGTTAAATCCCTCTTCTTTTTGGGCGTAGGATTTCAGTCAATGGTCCTACTCCTAGTCATAGAAAGCTATATAGGGAAAGATGTCAATAAGTGTATAGGTCCGCCCACTGGACTCCTCAGCATAAAAAGAGCAGGGATTATGAAATATATGTTTTATTGAATCTTTTCCCATAAAACTATGTATCAATCCACTCAGCTACTGCTTTTCTATAACATGCTGGCCACAGATATGAATGTATATGCAACGTGATAGGTTCCCTTTAAGCAGTGTGGAGGGAACAAAAAAGAGTAGCTTAAAAAGGTACTATATTTCCTTCTTTTTCTTTAAAATTCATGCTGTACCTATGCTCATATGTAGGTTGGGTGAAGAAGTAGAGTTCCAAGTCCAACGTTTTTGAGGACCCCTTGCTTTTTGGTTATAATAATATCAAGTGCATTAAGATGTCTGGGTGCTTAAAGAGTTAATTAGAATATATTATTATAATATAGTTGCATGCTGCTTTGTAGTTTAAACACATAAAGAGAAGGAGAGGAAATTATATTCTGACATAGGCTTGATGGGGTAATTACGATAAAAAATACAACTTAGCTCCCACAATTTTCGTGACTATATTCATAGCTTCAAATTGAGAGGCCACTCGAACAAAGCGCTAAGAGAGGAAAACAATTCCAGTTCTTAATGTATGCAGAACAATGGACACCACAATAACAGATGATACTTCCAGCTCTTGCTGTAATTTCTCCAGTTTATTTACACTTTCACAGGATATGCCATAAATATCTGATGAAGCCTGACCGGGGGATCCCAACCCACCTGGATCCCACAAAAAATGTAGAAATGTATATAATGTAAATTGTAGTGAAAGTAATCTTACTGTGATATTTTTGAGTTATTTACTCTCTTCTGGTCCTCAGCTGTGTCATGTGACCAGCAATCAGAGTCTCCAAATGACAGTGTGCCATTTGTGGACAGGAAGTCAGTTTCTTTATTCATTCCTAAGATAATCACATTGAGTCTCTTATAGTATTATATAGAGAAACTGAGTTCTGGTTCACACATGAGACACTGTCATTTGGAGAGTCTGATGGCTGGTCACATGACACAACTGAGGACCAGAAGAGGGTGCCATATCAAGTTATAACCATCGGTAAGTAGATCATCATATAGCAACAGGCCATAGCATTAATTTTTTTTGTAGGAGTGCAACTTTAAAGGGATTTTCCATGAACATAACCGCACTTCTATTTGTAGTTTATCTGACCACAATAGGGAAATCAAGGCTAAGTTTCTGATAAGTGCCATACCATAGAATATTCCTGCATTCATGGTCCTATCCATTGGCATCCAATCAAACATTATCACCGCTAAAATGGTTAGAGAAAATCGTTACAACTCTATAAAATTTTTATTTATTTAAATTTACAATTTTTTTTTTATTTTCTACAATTTGAAATATGGTTGTTCATGGGAAAACCCCTTTAAAATAAAAACCCAAGTCACAGAATTAAAATCAGCGATGGTAGGTTTGTAGGTTTTTGCACTTATCATAGATTAGGCTTTGTTCTCTCAATACTTGCTCATGTAGTCTGGTTACTCCACTAAACCTTGAGGCTGGATGACAGATCATTGCATGGTTCTCCTGAAATATAGTGGCATAATCTAGGAATAAAGCCAAGCCAGAAAATGTTTTCTGAAAGGAAGAGAGACCCATCTACAGACAACTGTACTGGCTGGCTGGGTCAGCTACCTTCCAAAGGTGGCTTAGAGCAAGTTCCCCTTTTCCACCAAAAAGGTCTTATTTAGTCTAACCCACGTCTATGACCTCAAGTGTTGATGATGAGGAAATAAAACACCAACTACATTATAATGTTGCATAAATTTTCAATATACAATAATTTATCTTAATTTGCATTGCTGTGAATTTTTATCATATTTTTTTTTTTCTTTTAAGTGAACAAGTGCAAGCACATAGTAAGGAAATTTCGAGGGCATCTTCGCACAAAGATAGAGTCTGGGGAAGGAACCATTCCAGTTAGGACTCGACCTGCAGTCCAGACATGGGATGGTGTGTTATCGGGAGAGCAACTGGTCACGATGTCTTGTACGGACAAAATTACCAGGTAATGATAGTTGATGTTTTTATCTTTTGTTCTATACTTTTTATATTGTTATTTTACAGTTGCAACTTTTAAAAGTATTTTTTTTCAGGTACAACATTTTTTGTTAAAGCATCACTTGGTATATTCTAGTAGTGGTTACAGCTCACCCCATCTCCCCCCCCCCCCCACACACACACACCCCATTGAAGTCACATCTTCCACTTTGTCTGCAGTTAGGAGCAGTTATGTAGAGCGGAGAGAAGAGCCCCAGCAGGAAAAGAACTTCCCTTAAAGCCATTTTCGGCTAATTTTCATAGGAATAAAATGCTGATTTTCATGAAAATTGAGCTGCAATGCCAAATAATAAGGGCATATTTGGAAAGTCTAGAAACTGCCCAACAAGGTGCTGTATTAGTTTGATAATGATTTTCCTGTTGCTGACAGATACCCTTTAAATGCAATATCCTGGACTTACTGGAGTCCTGGATTTAAATCCAGCCAAGCACAACATCTGCATGGGCTTTTTATGTTCTCCCATGCTTTAATATGGTTTCCTCCCACACTCCAAAGACATACCAACAGCGAATTTAGATTGTGAACCCCCCTTAGGACAGTGAATGATGGCAATAAAGCGCTGTGGAATATGTTGGTGCTATATAAGGAAGCAAAAAAAAAGAATAATAGTGGCTATGCATGGTACCGCAGATCCATTGAGCCAATAGAGCAAACTTTCAATGGAATTCTGACTTAAAGAGAACCTTTCACCACCTCCAACAAATCTTTTCATCAATTAATAGATGCTGCTCCACTGGTTCTGGCACAGTTGGAATTTTTTCTTTAGCCCCCACCGTTCTTGAGCATTCCATACTGTAAGTTTTGGTGCCTGATATACTATTTAGTCTCTGTACTTTCAGGAGGGCGGTGTCAGGCAGGAAAAGACAAGGGGTGTGATTCTGAGCTCTGACACTGGCTGCTTCTGATTGGAACTCTGAATCACGCACCCTGCCTGACACCGCCCTTAAATAGTGCATCAGGTACCAAAACTAATTGCACTTGTTGCTCAGGAATGGTGGAGGCTAGAGAGAAAATTCCGACTGTTCTGGAATCAGTGGAGCAGTGCCTATTAATAGATGATAAGAACTGGAATTGGTGGAGGTGGTGAAAGGTCCTCTTTAATGCTAATTTACTAAAGCTCATTCCCCCAGTATACAGTATGTGTAGCATTTAACTGATGTTCATCTTTTACTCACTAGTGATTTAGTAATACAGTATGTAATCTATAATCATTATGTCCTTACTGTAATGGAAATTCTCTATGCAGTGACTTCCTTCTGAACCTGGGATAGTGTTTATAAGCCACAGCCAATCAGATAAAGCAGAGCTGCAGGGAGAGGGAGGGAGCAGTAGTCTGAACCAATGATAAGGCAGGAGGTGTGTCTCAGGCGACTTCAGATTCCCTGCAGGTATTGGAGCTGTAGTCACAGGTCAGACTAGATCAGTTGCATCCTAATGGAACTGAGCTAAAAGAAACAAAGCTGCAAGATCTGGGGAAATAAATAGCGAGTAAGTATTCCCTGTAGGTATTAATTTTATTGTACTTATTACTGAGCATGCTTGAGCTTATGACTAGTCAGCTGCTTTAAATTTCCATCGCTGCCTCCCATTCACCATCTTTTTCGACCTGCTACCAGAACTTGACTTCTGCAGCAATGGCCCCATTGGATCCCCCACAAAAGAGTTCAGACCTTGCGTTGTCTCCTACGTGCAACAGAAAATTATTCCTATAATGGATAATTATAACAAGAAACTCCCATTTTTTACTAGTGTTTCTCCACAAAATGTACTTTTAAGATGCCATTGTATAGAGAAGCCATATCTAGGTTTCATTTAAGACAAGATTCTTTCTTATATGGTTCTCATGGTGTGATCTCCAGGACTTCCCATCTTATCATTTGTCCATGATTTATTTTTGCAGTTGGAATTGTTTGTGTACAGCATAGATATAGAGATACAGGATGACATGCTGACTCCAATAACCTAGGAAGCAGCAGCCAGCAATACTACTTCATGGCATGACAAACCAGTGGTTACTTGTAGTTGCCCTGGATATTATACAATTAGTAGAAAATTATATTAACTTGGTCTGAGGGCAAATGAAAGAAATTACATTTCGCTGTAGACACGCTCTGCCATTATTATCAATATAGTAGATTATGGGGCATAATCAGTCCAATGATATGTTGCCAAAAATCTCTGAAACTGTCCCCAACATCAGACAATGGACAGCCAGGGATAATTTGTCACTAAACCACAGGATAAGTAATAAATGTCAAACCGCTGGAAACCACCAATCTCTAGAACAAGTGTCTTCCAGAGCATACTCACTTCCAGTCCATTTGGGACTGATGGAGATAGATGAGCACTCTTAGTAATGGGGCCACCAGTGATCATGGCAGATGGTGGTAGACTGAATGGATGGGCATGTTGGAGTTCAGTATGTCCAATCTTTATGATCTTGGATCACCAGGGCTATCTGACCGTGCCTTTGTACCAACGTATCATTGGGAACAAATGCATGATGATGTAGGAGATGTATGTGTATACAGGAGTCAAAAGCAACATCTATTAGTGGAGCAAACATTTGGCCAATGGATCTCTAATGTGTACTGCTAACCTTACATTGCCTTTATTGCCTTGAGATGAGGTACTGAGTTAGGACGTGTTCACATCTGTGACGTTGTCCTTGTAGTTCTGGTTCATCGCAGGACCAGAAGAATGGAAAATTGGTTCATCTAATGATGGACAACAATAGATCCTGAGGGAACCCATTGATTATAATGGGGTCCGTTGGGTGCCAGTTATTTTTCATAGACATCGCCGAATGAAACAGTTGGGCTTCCAGGACTTTTTCATCTGGGATTTCTGACGGACTCTGCGCCAAAGATTTAGAACAGAGTACAGAACAGACTTTAATGCACTCCTTCAACAATTCTTATTTATGAAAGGCCCTAGGAAATGAAACTGTAACTTTTTCTTCGAAACTAGTCAGTGACAAGTGAGGAATAATGCTTTATGTAAAAGCTTCCTTGACAGCAATAGGACATTGTCCTTCCAGGCTTTGTGTGTTTTTAGACCTTTCTGATTGTTTTAGACAGTTTGATCATACTATGGGGAGCATAGTCTGGTTTCTTCCTCCCAGTGATTTCCACCAACTCCATGTCACTCTGGTTAAAGTCTGATGGATGCTAGTAGTTTAGTACATTGCCTGTAGCCCATCTATCCCACATGGCAAAACATCATATCGAGCAGCTATATGTTTCTTTTAGCTTTTAGCTGTTTACATATAAAATACATTTTACTTGATTCAATGTTACTTTAGCCTGGATGGACATTTCACCTGTCTCTTATGTTTTTAAGAACTTACGGCACATCTGCTACCTTTCTTATATGGTGGATACATGCTTTTATTATATTTTTGATCTAACAGAGTGCAGTAAAATAATCTCTGTCTTATTTATAGGGTTTATAATTGTATAGAATTTTTATACCTTTATATGTAGTTTTGTAGTCTTTTTTATGTAGTTTTGTAGTCTTTTCTATTTCGTTTGTAGTCTTTTCTATGTAGTCTTTTTATGCAGACTGTTTCTGAAATTCCCTAATAAGGAATAAATACAAGGGGTTCGCAATACAGAATCATCTTCTTTTAACCACAGAGGACAACGACTACAAAGAGCATCCTGACACTATTAAATTCAATGGTATCTATGCAGTGCTTCATTTTCCCTACGGTGGTGTTCTAGATATCAACATTATTAATTATTAATTCCATGGTGCTGTACATATGATAGGGGGTTTACATGCGTAGTACAAAAACAAGTACAATAAACACAAAATAACTATATGACTATCTGGTATAGCAGCAGAGAGGACCCTGCCCGCAAGATATTACAGTCTACAAGGGAAGGTGGATGGAGACAGCAGGTGGGTTAGAAGTTGTTCACATGGTATTGTAGTGGCAGTAGGGTTATTGTAAATTGTATTCCAGAAAATAGGGTTTGCAGGTTGAAGGTTTTGATCATGGGGGACAGTTTGATGTTTTGGGATAATGGATTCCAGAATTTGGTGGATGTACAGGAGAAATCTTAGAAGACAATTATGTGAGGAGCAGATAAGAGGAGAGTGAAGAAATGAGGTCTTCTGAGTATTGGAGATTATGTGTGGAGAGGTGTTGGGAGATTAGGTCAGAGGTGTATTTAAGTGACAGGTTGTAGATAGGTTGCATGTCGTATATAATATTTTGAGTTACATTTTTGGGTGATGGGTTGCTAGAGAAGGGATTGACAAGGGGAAGAAACATGGAATTCTTGTTAGGGAAGTTGGGAGATACTTACTGTAAGCCTATGTACAGTACAGACCAAAAGTTTGGACACACCTTCTCATTCCAAGAGTTTTCTGTATTTTCATGACTATAAAAATTGTAGATTCACACTGAAGGCATCAAAACTATGAATTAACACGTGGAATTATATACTTAACAAAAAAGTGTGAAACAACTGAAAATATGTCTTACATTCTAGGTTCTTCAAGGTAGCCACCTTTTGCTTTGATTACTGCTTTGCACACTCTTGGCATTCTCTTGATGAGCTTCAAGAGGAAGTCACCTGAAATGGTTTTCACTTCACAGTTGTGCCCTATCAGGTTTAATAAGTGGGATTTCTTGCCTTATAAATCGGGTTGGGACCATCAGTTGTGATGTTCAGAAGTCAGGTGGATACACAGCTGATAGTCCTACTGAATGGAGTGTTAGAATTTGTATTATGGCAAGAAAAAAGCAGCTAAGTAAAGAAAAACGAGTGGCCATCATTACTTTAAGAAATGAAGGTCAGTCAGTCTGAAAAATTGGGAAAACTTTGAAAGTGTCCCCAAGTGCAGTGGCCAAAACCATCAAGTGCTACAAAGAAACTGGCTCACATGAGGACCGCCCCAGGAAAGGAAGACCAAGAGTCACCTCTGCTGTGGAGGATAAGTTCATCCGAGTCACCAGCCTCAGAAATCGCAGGTTAACAGCAGCTTAGATTAGAGACCAGGTGTGATGATTCTGCTTAAGTGTGGCAGTGGCTCAGGGATGTATTTTGATCTCTGGGTATAGTATCTCCCTTCTTACCTGCATTGATTCATAATGTGCGCAGCCCTAATCCTAGGTATATGGTAAATAGAAGTACCACTGTAACAATAGGGCTCCATTGTATTCCTATACAGCCCTGAGTGATCAAAGAAACAATAGTGCATTGTTCAAGCCTGGGCTGTTGATCAGACCTGCCTGATAACATTGTATCATTCCACTTGATCTCAGCTGTATACAAAAGATCTGGACTTGATTGCATTAACTCATCAGACTTGCTGTTGCCGGTGACCTCATTCTGGGAGGTGGCATAAAGGGTATAAAAGATGAGGTAAGAGGGCTGTGGGAGGGAGATTATGCTATGGAGATTATGCTAGGGAGATTATGCTATGGAGTTTTTGGGCTGAGACCATCACAGACTACAGAGTTGTTACAGACAGACCATGAGAGGAGATTTTTTGTGATGAGACTACTGGACTAATGCTAAGAGACTGTGATGAGAGCATGCAGGCTGGATTATTGTATTAATGCCACATGCTAAACAGCCTCCACTGGTTATTCACACATGACAGAGCATGTGTGAGTGTTGGACTACAGAACCACATCAAGGACATGTGTGGTAAAGTAATCATTTCACCTTTATCCCTTTTATTTTATTTGTACTGTATCTTGTAACTAGTAACTGTTAATGCTTGCATATATCTGCATATCTGTTCTGAACTGCATGTGTTAGATGTTAATACCGACCCATTTAGGGGTTAATAAATATATAAAATTTAGAAAGCTTGTCTTGTATTTATCTTGTGAACCCGACACTCACTGGTGGTGAGTGTGGTTTTTATATGAAAGAAGACTCAGGTGGGGCCACAGCGGTGTTGGCGCACTGAGGATCTTTCACACCAGGTCAATGCCACACAGAGTTCTAGCAGCAGACACATCTCTACAACAACTGTTAAGAGTAGACTGTGTGCAGAAGGCCTTCATGGTAAAATAGCTGCTAGGAAACCACTGCTAAGAACAGGCAACAAGCAGAAGAGACTTGTTTGGGCTAAAGAACACAAGGAATGGACATTAGACCTGTGGAAATCTGTACTTTGGTCTGATGAGTACAAATTTGAGATCTTTGGTTCCAACCACCGTGTCTGTGTGACGCAGAAAAGGTGAACGAATGGACTCTACATGCCTGGTTCCCACCATGAAGCATGGAGGAGGAGGTGTGATGGTGTGCGGGTGCTTTGCTGGTGACACTGTTGGGGATTTATTCAAAATTGAAGGAATACTGAACCAGCATGGTTACCATAGCATCTTGCAGCGGCATGCTATTCCATCCGGTTTGCTTTTAGTTGGACCATCATTTATTTTCCAACAGGACAATGACCCCAAACACACCTCCAGACTGTGTAAGCGCTATTTGACCAAGAAGGAGAGTGATGGGGTGCTACGCCAGATGACCTGGCCTCCACAGTCACCAGACCTGAACCCAATCGAGATGGTTTGGAGTGAGCAGGACCACAGAGTGAAGGCAAAAGGGCCAACAAGTGCTAAGCATCTCTGGGAACTCCTTCAAGACCGTTGGAAGACCATTTCAGGTGACTACCTCTTGAAGCTCATCAAGAGAATGCCAAGAGTGTGCAAAGCAGTAATCAAAGCAAAAGATGGTTACTTCGAAGAACCTAGAATATAAGACATATTTTCAGTTGTTTCACACTGTTTTGTTAAGTATATAATTCCACATGTGTTAATTCATAGTTTTGATGCCTTCAGTGTGAATCTACAATTTTTATAGTCATGAAAATACAGAAAACTCTTGGAATGAGAAGGTGTATCCAAACTTTTGGTCTGTACTGTATATTCTTTGGTTTTATCAGGTAATGTTAGATGGATTTCTGCTATAAGAGGTTACATGAGGATGCCATACAATCACTTTAAATACCATACTGGGTTTGTAAATTGTTGGTGTCATGAAATCCACCCCAAGATTATTTCTATGTGCAGCCAAATAATTCATTATATGGTTGGAAAGGTTTACAACTGAGGTCAACAGAAACAAATGTTTTATAGGGGAAGTGCATGAAACACTGATGTAGATCTGAACCTTATTATAATGGAAATAAATTAATGTTGAAAGAGAACCAATAAATGTTATATACACACGTGGACAAAATTGTTGGTACCCCTCGTTTAATGAAAGAAAAATCCACAATGGTCACAGAAATAACTTGAATCTGACAAAAGTAATAATATATAAAAACATGTTGACAAGCCACAAAGCTTCTGGGAGAATGTCCTATGGACAGATGAGACAAAAATCGAAATTTTTGGCAAGGCACATCAACTCTATGTTCACAGAAGGAAAAATGAGCATATCTTGAAAAGAACACTGTCCCTACTGTGAAACATGGAGAAGGCTCTGTTATGTTCTGGGGCTGCTTTGCTGCATCTGGCACAGGGTGTCTTGAATCTGTGCAGGGTACAATGAAAGCTCAAGACTATCAAGGGATTCTAGAGAGAAATGTGCAGCCCAGTGTCAGAAAGCTTGGTCTCAGTCGCAGGTCATAATGACCCAAAACACACAGCTAAAAACACCCAAGAATGGCTAAGAGGAAAACATTGGACTATTCTGAAGTTGCCTTCTATGAGCCCTGACCTAAATCCTATTGAGCATCTTTGGAAGGAGCTGAAACATGCCGTCTGGAAAAGGCTCCCTTCAAACCCGAGACAACTGCAGCAGTTTGCTCATGAGGAGTGGCCAAAATACCTGTTGAGAGGTGCAGAAGTCTCATTGACAGTTACAGGAATCGTGTGATTGCAGGGATTGCCTCAAAAGGTTGTGCAACAAAGTATTAAGTTAAGGGAACCATCATTTCTGTCCAGGCCTGTTTCATGAGTTTTCTTTTTTAAAAAAAAAATTCTGTTGAAGCATGGTTGAAAAGCAATGATCATTTTCATAGAATTTTTATATATTATTACTTTTGTCACATTCAAGTTATTTCTGTCACCATTGTGGGTTCACATTTATGAACAGTGTGCACCAGAAAGCACAGAAAAATACAACAGGCTCAACACTTTTGAAAAATATGCCCCAGAAAGGTCGTGATTTAGAAGTGTCTCACTTTACAACACATTTATGTGTTTAAATGGTGTAAGTTGGTAGAATTTGGGCCAATTTGCTTCTTGCACCATAAATTCCTGTTCTGTGCCACATATCTATCTCCTTAGTAAGCAAGAGATGATTTGTGTCTGCTTATTTTGTGGCAAATATTTATTTCCTGGTGAATTTCGACACTTTTATTCGGATGGTATTTGAGTCAGAATTTTGACAATTCTAGAAATACGTTTAAAATTATGAACAGGATTTGTAGTTTAAGACGGTTTTGATAAATATGTTTAAAAAAAAAAGTTAGCATTTTTTAATTTTACCTGCAAATATGCTGCATTTTCCCCATAGACTTATATGGGGGGGGGGGGATGAAAAATGCAAAACAGCAGAAAAGTAGTGAAAAACACAAGCTTATTTTGCTGCATTTTTTTCTGCAGTTTTTTTTTTCAACAGCATGTCTTTTCCTGCGATTCGCTACATGTGACCTTATAGTATACATACAGTATTGGCCATCTTCTTTAAAGGGGTTTTCCAGACTAAAAATTTCTGATGATGAGTCACTAATATCAGATCAGTAACAGTCTGACACTTGGCACCCCCATGAATTAGCTGTTCTTAGCAGCTGATATACAGGTAAAGGAGCAGGAAGCAGACAGCGCTGTTCTCTGTGTAGAGGTGGAACTGAGTCACTACATCTTACTCTGTATTAAGATTAATGGGAGCTGGTCTGCAGTACCTAATCTGGCCACTAAGCAGAGAACAGCGCTGTCTGCTTCCTGCTCCATTCACTCCCACCAATATCAGCTGCTGAGAACAGCTGATCGGTGGCAGTACTAGGAGATGGCCCCTCACTAATATGATATTGATTTCCTATCCTTAGGCTAGGCCATTAATATTTTTAGCTTGGAAAACCCTTTTAAGGAAATGATTCTCCAGAAGACTATTGGCAAATTTAATTTTGTGTGGTTATCACAAAGAGGTTTTACTGTACATAATTAGAATATATTAAAGCCAACTTTTATACAAAAAAACAATATATATTTATATATATATATATATAGGAAAAAATGAAAATTACTGTCAATACACATTCATTCAATAGGTATGGACGACACTTTGACCATTGGTAAAAGTAATGTAACCTTTAGCTTAACCAGCCTTAGTGTTTTCTTAGTCATATACGCAGCTGATCTGGGATTCTATGTTATATTTCACAGGATGGAGTTTATAGTAAAGTTTTTGACAAATTTTTGGCTATTGTAAAACTATAAAGCTGTGTTATTCTTTGCTCAGAGATCTTTAAATGACCCGATTTGGTTTTATGCTGCCCAATGCATTTATGGTGCGCACGGCCAGAGTGGTAGCTTCTTCCCGCATGATTAAGTTTGTTGGCAGGTGCGAATAGCAGATCTTATACTATTGAACCAGACCCAGATTGTAGTGCGAGCAGCTGTGTTATCTTAATGAAGCAGTTAAACTACATTTGTACGAGATGCTGCAGATGCAAATCTGGTCTTTTAATTCTTCACTTTTTACTGTAGGGGCTACGAGAGATAAGGTGCCCATACATAGTAGATTATAATGTGGGTTGAACCTGTTGGCTATCTAGTTGGTGGCAGCATCCTAACTAGAGATGGGCGAACCGACTTGAACTGAGCTAGGTTCCACCTGAGTATTCCAAATTGTTTGTTTTTTTACAAAACTGAACAAATGGAGAGTCATCTTGAGTGAATTAAAATGGCCGTTGCACTATAGTCTGGGGTCTCGTCAGACTCCAGAGTATAATAGGTGGAGGCCAAGGGAAGGTGACAAAAATAATAAAAAACCCTTCATAATCATCTTCCCTTAACCTCTTTTGGGCCTCCTTGTGGCACCAGTGGTCACATGGGCATGCCGAGCATCATGATGTCATGACACTCGACATGCCCATGTCACCGCTGAGGCCCAATCACAGGCCTCAGCAGTGACCGCAAGCACATGACATCACAGGAGAGTGCCAGATGTCATCGAGGAAGCAGAGACAAAACGCTGGATGCCACGAAGAGGCCCAAAAAAGGTGAAGGAATGTGAATATGTTTTTTTTTTTTTTTTTCACCACTCCCTTGGGTCTCCACCTGTTATAATCTGGGGTATAATAATGTCACTTTCATTTTGACATAACTTCGGCTGTATTTGCCTCAGAGAGCTAGAAATAGGATAGATAGATTTCTAGGAGCCCTGACAGTGTTCTATTCTATGTTTTATAGATAGGTTCCTAGGAGTCCTGACAGTGTTCTACACTATGTTTTATAGATAGGTTCCTAGGAGCCCTGACAGTGTTCTACACTATGTTTTATAGATCGGTTCCTAGGAGCCCTGACAGTGTTCTACACTATGTTTTATAGATAGGTTCCTAGGAACCCTGACAGTGTTCTACACTATGTTTTATAGATAGGTTCCTAGGAGTCCTGACAGTGTCTACACTATGTTTTATAGATAGGTTCCTAGGAGCCCTGACAGTGTTCTACACTATGTTTTATAGATAGGTTCCTAGGAGTCCTGACAGTGTCTACACTATGTTTTATAGATAGGTTCCTAGGAGCCCTGACAGTGTTCTACACTATGTTTTATAGACCGGTTCCTAGGAGCCCTGACAGTGTTCTACACTATGATTTATAGATCGGTTCCTAGGAGCCCTGATCGTGTCCTACACTATGTTTTATAGATAGGTTCCTAGGAGCCCTGACAGTGTTCTACACTATGTTTTATAGATAGGTTCCTAGGAGTCCTGACAGTGTCTACACTATGTTTTATAGATAGGTTCCTAGGAGCCCTGACAGTGTTCTACACTGTGTTTTAAGCCATTTTAAATTGTGGTTTGTACCAAACTTGTTCAACTCGAAACAAATTTTGGACCCGAACCCAAAATGAAACGAATCCTGAGAGATTCATCTCTAGTCCTAACTCTCCCAATAGATAATATCAAGGGAAAGAAGGATCAGGCATGTTCTTCATAGGAGCTGTGAATACAAAATGGTAAGATACTGTGTTTGATAGAAATTTCATGCAAATTTAATTTTCATTGTTTTTTTTTAGATATAGTTTTATGTAAAAGTGTACATAACCTTTACAATAAATCTTAACTACCAAATTTTAACACTGCATGAGTAATTGCTGGTCATTACACATATGTGTAGAGGTTTGCAGTAGGTTACATGGCTGTAAGATAGGCTGTGGTTTATCCCGCAGATAACAATAAACACCTCCATCATGTACAATAAAATGTCCCTCATGTCAATCATTCTAATTCTATGTTTGTCCATTTCGGAGAAGCTGTTTTGCTGCCGCTGTTTTGTACTAAACCTATCTAATTCAGCAATCTAATAATATGTATTTGTGCCCCATGGCGTGATTTGCTTTTACTGAAGAGGCGTATTTGTCTCCTATTCTTCAAGGTGGTTATGAGCGTTTCACCTATTTCATCTATGGCATTTCTATGATTGACAAATGGGGGAAAAATATTTACTTAAGGTTTAAGTATATTGAAAACCGGACAAGGGATTTTGTCTCTGTAAACAGTGCTGTAATATCGAGTGTTTGAACAAATGAGAGAGGAATTTCTCGCTCACTTCTGGCTGTGGAGATTTCCCAGTTAACATTGATTCTGATTAGAAATAAGCTATTGGATTTGTGACTCAGCGATCGGCGGGCTGTTCACTTTTTAAGGTTTTGTTGTTTTATTCACATGAGAAAGTTTTGTCAGAAAGCCATAAAGATTTTACAATGGATCCTTGCTGGGATGGATTTTTGGCCAACAGTTGGAATAGAAATAACAGAAGAGTCCAGTGGGCGGTCCTACCCACCATCTCTCAACAATACATACAAAGACAGCTGTCAGTCACTGATTAGGACCGCCCACTGGACTCCTAAACCCAAAAACTATGTAGCGATCTGGTCAACTCCTTCTGTCCTATAACCTGCTGTCTGCAGATTGCACTTTTTTGTGTGTGATTTGTGAAGTTATATGACATTAGAGGTTTCCATTGTCTGCAGCAAACAATGAACTGTACACTGACAAGAAAGATCAAAATTCTTAGAGGGGTTGTCCAGGATATAAAATAAAATCATCTTTTTTCCAGAAACAGCTTCACTTTTGTGCACAGGATGTGTTTGATATTGCAGCTCATTTCTGATCAAGTGACTGGAACTGTGCTACAAGACTAAATCTAATAAGACTATTTCACGTGATCGGGGTGCAAAACAGCTGGGAAAAATGTCCCTTTTACACAGCAGTCTTGCACCCGAGGCACATCCGTTTTCATGGATCCCCCAAACATTTGAGTGTATGGAGGGGTCAGTGAAAACGGACAAAATGAGGACATGACCTATATTTTGATGGTCTGTTACAAAGGACTGTCAAAATAACAGTCATGTGAATATCTCCCATTCACTTGTATTGAATGTGATGCTGCTGTGTGACATCCATTAAAAAAAATGGATGTCACATGGCCATTATTTGCTGTCTTGTGAATATAGCTTAAGCAAAAGTTTATACAGATTAGGAAACAGAAGCCAACCCTCTTGTCTTACACTTTAGTCATGCATCCACATATTATTGAATGCCAGTCTTTATAACCCCGACGCTGGCAGAGCAACCACCTTATTTTTGAGGAAATGCACGCATCTTCATAAATGCGCTAGCTGTTTCGTCAAGCCATTCGCCTATGTTAGAATCTGCGCCATTTTCACTAATAAACGGGTGTAAATTATCTATAAGTCTATCAATGTAGAGTAACTTGCACACCACTTTCTCGATGGAGGCGCAAAAACGCCAGTCGTGACAGTTATTGTGCAGCTGCCATTTAGAAGTTGCAAACCCAAGCTTCGCCATGGCCCCACGTAGTGTAAACGCCACGATTTGGCTGAGGCGGAAACACCGTGGCAAAACCTGCAGCATTTTACAGTAACTGCAAGGTGACTGGGATTCTGGCTAATCCCATTCACACATTGCAGAAAAAAAATCCGCAGCGGAAATGCTGCGATTTCAAAAACACTTGTGTTTTTGTCAATTGCAGCATGTCAGTTATACCTATGGAAATGATGGCGTTTTCCATATAGGTATAATAGAAGCAGAAAGCACTGCGGAAAAAACTTTTTGGCTGCAGCTCACTACATGGGGCCTTAGCCATTTTCAGTTTTTGTGCAACAGATATTGGGTATAAATATAATGATAAATATGCCACATCTCCTTACTTTGATGTGATGCCTCTGCATAGTGAAAAAAAATTAACCTGATACATTGAAAAGAATGGATACATGCGTCATCCAAGAAAAATGTGGATTGCGTGTGTGAATAGTGCCTTATCCTGTATAGCCCTTTTATTTGGCTGATTCAAACCTTTGAAAATTTTTGTTAAATTGTTCATTTCTGTTCAAGTCACCCTGTTGTGTTCAGGAAATAAATGACAATGCCTAAACTATTGCCATCCCACCTGGGAGAATAAACTAAGTTCTCTGCCTATCGGTCCGGCCCGCCAACAGCTTGTCTCCACTGTGTTTAGCTAATATATACTCTTTACGCCGCTCGTCCAGACCATTCACAGCAGAAAGCTTGTATCAAATCCTCAAGCAAATAAACACTGCTTACACGTCCAATATAATTTATTAGAGAAAGGTAAAATATAGACATGATCAATAATAATATCACATAAAAAAAAAAAATATTGGCAATCGCAGAACATAGATTATCCGTCTGCTGGCGTAATTGTTCATTTAGCATTTTGAAAAGGTGAGTATTTAATGATATTCCTTTCTTTCCAAATATTACATTACTTGGAGGAATTGCCGAACAGAGATATGCAAATCTGATAGTCTAAAGTAAATGTTTCATAAAATCAATGACTGTTTAAATTGTGGGACTAAATTGTTTGTATATAAATATTACCTTTTATATTCCATTTGAGTTTTATGTAGATGAACACATTACTTTAATGACCTGTATTTGCAGAGTGAGAGAAGAAGATTCTCTAAAAATTCTCAGCAGCCAGATGGCTGCCTTTTCTAGCATGAGATTAAAAGATGTTTCTAATTCACAGCTCTGCTTCTGAGGCAAATTAATATAGCAAGCTAAATTGCTTGTGTTTTTGGAATAAAATTTAAAGGGACCCCAATTTTTTTTTTTTTTTTGCAGAGTGCTTTGTGTCACAGGTTCCTTAAGCAGATTGCTCCTCAGGTACAATGCGCCTGTTTAAACATTTGGTAATTAATGGGAAGTATTCCGTGGTAATTGACTGCTTTGGGAAAGGGAAAATATAATGACTCCTGATTAATCATGAAAAGAGATTCATTGCATAGAGGCAGAACAATAATTGCTCTAACGATCGAGAAATGCTAATTAATGAACAGGACAGTGATGTTAGAAATTAGCTGCAAAATGCCCATTTTCCGGAAAAAAAAATGTGATCGTGTTTGACTGTCTTGAAATAAATTCTTTGCAGCGTATGAAAGGCAAGAAATGGCTAAAAGCAATAAGAGCAGATGACCTTTCCAGCCTAGAGGACAGTCCTCATCTATGGATGATTGGGGTCATTAGCAGCGGCCAGAGGCATATACCATGTGTACACGTGCCTTGGATTTTATATCATGTATTGACAAAGGTTTTCCCATGAACATAACCAGGGCAAACAATGCTTCTGCATCGGGCCCTATGGTAGTGGGGGCCCCCTTAGCTGACCCGCATCAAGCAGGACAGTCCCACATTTCGGGCACTGTGTCGGGAAGCAGGTAGCAATTTCAACTACAATGGTGGAGCATGGAGCTCCATACTCCACCATTCAGACTTTGGCCGATGATGTCTACAGCAGGTAAGCACCATGAGTGCCGAGCCAGAGACATCGCTACAGCCCTATAGGCAACTCTGTGGGAATAAAGATAGGTGGGTATAACTTTTTTAAAAAATTTGTATGTAATATATTGATTGAATGGTAGGGGGAGCAGGTGGCATTATATGGGTGCTACATGACGGAACACTATATTGTGTGGGCCAAATTTTTGTTATTTTTTGCAGACATATTTAACTTTTTATTGTGTCAATTTAAAATTTGGTTATGTTCATGGGAAAACCCCTTAACGTAGTTCCTGCACCTCCATACAAAATCTGTAACAGGAACCCTCCAACTGTCATGCACCATTCATAATACTAGTCTTCTTGGAGTAGGGTCAGATGTGACTGCTACCACTGTACTCCTTATAGTTGTATTGCTATATTTTCATTATAAGATATGGTTAGCCTGCACAGTCAATGCCTCAGCCCAGAACTAGGACGAGTAGTATTTTTTTTGTACTAAGGTTAACAATAAAGGTGATTCAGTTGGTTGCTATGGATACATTTTGTTAGAAACAATTTTTATGCATGACAATCTCTAAGTTTTACCAATAATATGACTCACATACAGCAAGTTAGTTCTAAAAGCAAACCTGCCAGGAGATTTCTGATGCCCTATCTGAGACCATAATAAGGTAGAGGGTGAAAAGCTGAACTCTGTGATATATGGGTTTATATGATTCGGAGCAGGAAAAAGCAGAGTAAATCCTGACAGGACTCCTAGGAGAGACAGTGAGAGTCCTGATGACCCCGCCCACACAAAGTGATTGACAGCTGATAGCTTTACACACACACTGATACAGTAAAGGCTGTTAATCAATGTGTGTGGGCGGAGCCATCAGGACTCTCACTGTCTCTCTTAGGAGTCCTGTCAGGATTTACTCTGCTTTTTACTCAAACATTCTGCTCCTGATACGTAGACAGTAATAATTATTATAATAATTACTTTAATAATGGTAATAATCAGTAGTAGAGTTATTATTATTATTATATATTATTATATTATATTTCTTGGCAATCATATAGATATCATTTCTCCGTAACGCCATGTCTTCTGATAGACATTTTATAATTATTACACATCCACACATTGTACTGGCTGCCATTTTTTAGTTAATATGAGGCTCTGCCAAGAACCTACTCTTGTACACAATTATGCCATAAATCTCAGAGTATTTATCAATTTTTTCTCATCAGTTAGGGTCAGAGTACCAATGGACTCCAACACCATACTGAGCTTCAGCACTCCAGCTCCGGGCAACCTCATTTGGGTTTATTTTTTGTGCGTTATTCAAAAATATATGTGTATGCAATGATAACAAATATAAGCATACGGTAAGAAACAGATTATAAACATAAGTCTATAGATACAGTGAATTAAGGTCAGCCAATCCCACTGATTTCAACAAGAAAAGTTGACTATATAATGTGTATGGGGTAACCCAGCTTTCTTCAGCAGCAGATGTTGGGTAAGAATCATGGAGATGTTCCAATTCAACATGCCCAATCATTTATTCTTAGGGGAGATAAACACTGCCTGGCACGCTTACTCCCCTCTCCCTATTAAGAACATAGGTCGCTCAGTCATGCTGAGTGTGCATGTGTATGGGGTATTGAGAGGAATACCTTCTGGTGGAATGAGCATTAGTTCGACGGCTATTTACGATGTATGACCAATCTTTGGCCGAGTTTGATGCCTTAGTTTAGAGATAATATATTGGTGAACGAGTAGGAAAACTTCTTATCTCTGGTTCTGAACCAACATATTCATGAGTCTTGGAATTTCTTGCTCCATAGCACATCCTACATGTTTCTGGTTTTGTCAGCAGATAACTAGTGTTCTTTTACTGTAACTGCAGTTCCTAAACACCTGATTCTGTATTTTCTGACCAGTGTAATTTCAATTTCTTTGTCCAGATGGAATATCCTGGGGTTACAGGGTGCCCTTCTTAGTCACTTCATCGAGCCTATTTACGTGCACAGCATTATCGTCGGCAGCCTACACCACACAGGCCACCTGTCCAGGGTAATGAGCCACAGAATAGAAGAGATTGGTAAATTGCCAGCGCCTTATCGGCATAATCATCCTCTCCTTAGCGGTAAGCAAATACCTTTCTTGTAGACAAATGACATTGTTCCCTTCAGTTCTCCTAAACTGTAGTAATTGTGCAAGAAGCCTGCATGAAGGTTAATCAAGGTCAAGCAGCTACAAGCCTTTCCTTCATTATGTATTATTTACTGAAGACCCCTCTCACCGTGACTTCCATTCCTTGTAGGTTAATGTCTTTTCAATTGAATATATGTACTTCTTTTCAAGCATGTATTTTCAATTAATGTAGAGAATTTGCACCTCTAAGACACTGAAATCTATGACGTACAAGCAGTACACCTCCTATAACATGTAGCGGATTCATATGGTGGTTTGTATTATGGACCTTAAAGTGAACGTGCCATTATAAAATGACTTATTTATATTTTTTATGAATTTTTGGTGATGTTTAATTAAATTTTTCATGGTACTATCCATATTACAAAAAAATTCTAAAAGCCTATAGTTTTCACACAGGCCACCAAGCCAGTGTTACACTATTCATCAGTACTCTTATTACCATCACAGGCAGGATTACAATGAAAGATAGCACCTTTACTATAGAAGCCACCTATCCACCATTCATAATAGGTGATGGTCACAGTGTATCTAATCTTCATCCTTGCACAATGACCTCTGCACAGGTCATAGGTCACATACCATGTTTAGAAATAGAAGTCCATAGGGGAGATTTATGAAGATTTATGGGATTTCATATCTCCTACAATGGTGGAGAATGCACCTCATTTTTGTCAAGGCACATAACTCCTCATAAATCAGGCGCACCTTCTGCATTGTCATGCACCTGCACTGAAATCTACGCCAGCCAACTGGCATAAATTTTAGTAATCATTTACACGAGTAAACTGACGGAAATGATAATAAATATAGTGCAATTTTTTGCACAAAGCACAATTTACACAAAAAAAAAAAATCAGAAGTCTTTATTCCTTGCATGCCAGACAACTCTGCCCCAATGAATATCTCTAGACTATTGTGTCTATGGTCCATGTGGCTGCTTTAAAGTGTATGCATTAACAGCAGCTCAGGTAAGATGGCTGCCCCATAATCGTACATAAAATAGAACTGAAAAATCTATAAACAGACTAGAAAGCACTGTATGTATGACTATCTGGTATAAATTAGTAAAAAAAATATAGGTGATACATTCCCTTTAAGGAGAATGAATTTGCTCCTTACTTCCTTTGTCTTTGTTCTTCGTTGACACATTGGCAAAGACAGTTAAATGTATATTTCGAGATTGTCCTTTTACATTTACATTGATCTTCAGTTTTATTCATTAAAGGGGTATTCTATATCTAGACAATTAAAAATTTAACATTTTTGCAAATATACATAATTCAAAATTTTGCAGAATTTTAAGGATTGTCACCACTGAGATTATTAGAGAAAATCTATTGTCTTGACCGGTTGCCAATGGATACGACCATGAAAGCAGGCCCTTTCTATGGTCTGGCACTTGTAGTAAACTCAGCCAGGATTTTATTTCGGGGGACAGGTTATCAGGCAGGGACACTACATGTATGAGACGATAACCCGGCCACAATAGGGAATCCATGGCTGGATTTCAGAGTATTGAAAGTTGTGCATTAATAGTCGTATCCATTGGCAACCGATCAAGACAACAGACTGTCCCCACTAAGATAGTTAGAGAAAATCTTTAAAACTCTGCAAATTTTTAAATTATTTATATTTACAAAAATGTTTAACTTTTAATTGTATATAAATTTAAATATGGTTTTGTTCATTGAAAAACTCCTTTAAGTATTTGCTGGTTTGCATGTGCGACATTAGAAGTGGTGTCACCTAGCAAAGGTGCAAAATCCACCAACTTCTACAGTAATTCATGCTCAGAAATTTTGTGGTTTTGCCCATAATATTTCATTAAAATTAATCATAAAATGAGAAATAAAATGTTGTGAAATGTTTTATATATACTTTCCATTAGTGCTCCTAAATAAGTATTCTGGTTTCAGCAAATAAATGTTATTCTTTGTATACCAAAAAGTTACACAATTTTCCAGTATAGATTCTATTCACATGACTGTGTCCAACTCTTGACTGTGTCAAACAGATGCTACAGTCCCTTTTTCACGGCCAATTTGTATCTGTGTGGAACCTGTTTTTCACTAATCCCATAGTCTATGAGTGATCCATGAAAGGCCGGGCCCAAACCGCAGCATTTTACAGTCCCTGCAAAATGGATGGGATTCTAGCAAATCCCATTTACACATTGCAGTAAAATACGCGCAGCAAACGGTTTCCAAAACCAAATCAAGTCAGTTATACCTACAGAAATGCCGACGGTTTCCCTATAGGTATAATGGAAGCAGAAAGTCTGCAGAGGAAACTCCTGTGGACTTTCTGTGAAAAGCGCTGCGGAAAAAACTGTAATGTGTCGCTGCCATGGTTTTTCCTGCAGCGCTTTTTTGCTGCGGGCCACTACATGTTAGCCTCAGGGTATATTCCGACTTGAAATGGTTGTAGTTCAAATAATGCGTTTTTGCTATTGTTTTCAATGTGTTTGCGCTTCCACCGGTGAAATACATTTCGATTGCAGAAAAAGTTTAGTGGGAGTTTAAGGCAGAGGCCCCACGTTGCGGAAACACAGCTTTTTTTGTTGCAGATTTTGTTGATTGAGCAGAAGGGACAGATATAACAGTTTCCTATACATTTCCCATTCCTTTTGCAGCCATTCTTGGCTTTGGTTCGCAAAACCACAAAAAAAACTGCAAAAAAAAAAAGCCGCATTTCCGCAACGTGAGGCCTCGGCCTGTTTCTGCATTGACATGAACAGGAGGCAGATTTCAGGCATTTTTGAAGCAGATTTTGAGGCAGAATCCACCTCAAAATTAACTCCAAATTCCACTGTGTGTGTTGTCACGAGTCATGCACCTGTATGTCCATCACATGACCAGGACAGAGTTTTATCCCCTAGAGGTAAATGAAGAATCCTAAGCCATATCGAATGACAACAAGCAAAGACCGTGGAAACTATAATCAATCATTACAGAAAGTAATCTGGAAAACCATAATACCCCTTAAAATTGGTGCATTTCACTGGGATAAGTGACCCCACTTTATGTTGGACATCTAAACTGTGATATTTAAAGGGATGTTTCACCAGAAAATGACATATTTTTTAAATCAAGCTTTAACCATATTTTTAAGAATTTTATTATGCATATTAAAAAAAATGCTAAAAATCATGTAGTTCTGACTCTGGACACTAAGCCAAATAATATGCTGACACTTCCTGTTTTCTGAAGGAGATTTCTTTGCAGCAGTCACCTCACTTATGTCACACAGATGATCACATCTATCATGTATATGTCCACCAGTCACAATAGGTGGTTTTACAGCTTATCTACTCCCCCCTCTGTACAATGACCTCAGCCTAGGTCACAGAGCATGCCTAGAAAACTCTCCTATACAAGTGAATAGGGTCTGCTCCGGACCTTTGTGTCTATGGCCCATGGTCCTTCTATAGGAAACTGGAAGTCTCAGATTAGAGTGGGAATTGCAAAATTTTTTTATATTTTTTTAACTATAGATAATAAATGGAAAATCTTAAAAAAAAGCATTGCAAAAAGTTCTAAGAAAATATGTTTAACATAAAATTGTGATTTAAACAATGTTATATTTTACAAATGTTTGCAAATCTAGCCAATAAGAATCATAAATTCAGTAGAACCAAGAGAGAAAAAGACCTCCATAGATGCTGAAAGAGTGCCGTTTCTAATATAAAGTAACGAGGGATTAGGTTTTCCTCCGACTGAGACTTTTATAGCATGACTTCAGACCAGAGGAATACTTTGAATTGCGCACAAGTCATTGCATTGCTGTCAGTTCAAGCTGTCACTTAATAGCTGAAACTGGCAAGTCGCACTACAGACAGACTTCATGTAGCCCCAGCCTTGAAAGAACATATTAAGAGATGTAGCTCAATAGGCTTTGAAGAATAGGCTATTCAGTGAACAGAAATTCAGTAGGGAGTCATTGCCTACAAATGTATAACAGGGTTGCCATAGAAATGCATACTACTGTGTAGTTTATGCCCGACGGATGCTAAAAGGATCGCAAAAATTGTGGTATGTTCCCCTGGACCTAAAGGTTTTTCTGTGAAGTCCACCAATCACATATTGATGGCCTATCCTAAGGATAGGCCATCGATATGTAAGTAAAACAAAGCAGAGATTTGTATGGCGGCTGTGCTTGGTATCACAGCTCAGCCCATTTTCACTTGAATGAGACTGAAATGCAAACAGGCCATGTGACTGATGAATGTGATGTCACACTGTGAAGCGGAAGTAGCTCTGCCACTTAAAAAGCTGAACCATGAGTCCCGGGTGTCAGACCCCTGCTGATCTTCCTGTGGATAGGTCATCAGTATGAAAAATCCATTTGGTGCCAAAACCCCTTTAACAACTGCATGCTTTTTTTAATATCCATAATTTTTACTTCACATTTGAGCTGTAATCTAATGCCCATTAAAGAGGACCTTTCTCCACCTCCACCAATTTAAGTTCTTAGCATCTGTGTATAGGCACTGCTCTACTGATTCCAGCACTCTTGGAATTTTCTCTTTAGCCCCCACCATTCCCGAGTAACAAGCATAGTTAGTTTTGGTTTCTGACATTCTGTTTAAGCTCTGTAATGTCAGAAGGGCGGTGTCAGGCAGGGGGCGTGATTCAGAGCTCCAATCAGAGGCAGCCAGTGTCAGAGCTCAGAATCACACCCCTTGTCTGCTCCTGCCTGACAAAGCCCTCCTGACAGTAAAGAGCCTCAATACCATATCAGACACCAAAACTAACAGCAGTGATTGCTCAGGAATGATGGGGGCTAGAGAAAAAATTCCAACTGTGCCAGAATCAGTGGATCAGCAGCTATTAAATGATTTAAGTTGGACTTGCTGGAGATGGTGAAAGGTCCTCTTTAAATTGAGAACACAATATTATACAATATCTGCCCTAGTTGCTGGAGATGGGTCACTGATCCAGAAATATATTCAGCTCACTGTATTTGAAGATGGTAAGGAATTTTTTTATTCAGATACTCCTGTTTTGCCTTTCACTGTGTGAAACTTTTTTTTATAATATTATTCAGATGATTTCTAGGATATATGTAAAATATATATGATGAAACATAATAGGTAATTTCTATAAATTGACCACTTTTGGTGAGCACTGTGCATGCCTCATCGCCACTGTTATTGTACATGATGTAGAAGTTATCTTTAGAGGTAAGTATTCTTGTCCTAAGAGATTAGAAGTATTTATAGCCGCCTTCTAGAGCCATTATGGCCACAATTACGGCATCTTTACTCTGTTTAAGCCAATTAACCCCCTGGCGCTTATCTCAACTAATGTGAAGAAAGTATATAGTGTTATTCACATCAATCCAGATAAATTACTGAGATACAGATTTTTCCGATGAATTTCAAATATTATTCTATTTCCTATACGGTGACATTATCCACCTACAAATCATTATATTTGGAAGAGAATCCTACAATTCTAATATTTTACATTACAAAGGACACGTGGGTGACTTAGCTTAAAATACAGAGCAGCACGCTTGCCACTATTGTTAGGGTATGTTCACATGTGATAGATTTCGGTTGCAGAAATTTTACATCTGAATAGGTTTGTAAAGATCTTAGGCATGAGCTGCAGAAACAGCCCATTCAGATGTATGAGATGGATTTCTGCCACAGAAATATCTACAACAGATCTGTACAGTACCATACAGAGACCCTGCGGCTCCAAATTGTGGAGTTGTAGGATCCTTGTGTGCTACTGTGTGGTGCTTTGTATAGTGTGGTGTTACATTGCAGCTAGAATATGGCAGTAATGTGACAATGGAGCACGCTACTATTTTCCTGTCTAAGGCTAAGGCCCCACGTTGCGGAAATGCAGCTTTTTTGTTGTTGCGGTTTTCTGACTCAAAGGAGTGGATTGAGCAGAAGGTAGAAGTATAAGAGCTTCCTATATATTTCCCATTCCTTTTGTAGCCATTCTTGGGTTTGGCTCAAAAAAACGCACAAAATCTGCAACAAAAAAAAAAAGCTGCTTTTCCGCAATGTGGGGCTTCAGACTAAAACTGCTTTCACACTACCGAGTTTTAGATGGGAGACTTGGTCCATGTGAGCGCCTTATTTCCTAGCCTGTACCTTATGCCAGTAGAGGGACTCCTAGCATCATACATAACTAGAATGCTAAGAGTCCCTCGCCAACCATAAGCTACAGACTAGGAAATAAGGTGCTCACACATACAAAGTCTCTCACCCAGGACTCAGTAGTGTGAAAGCAGCCTAACAAAAACAAATCTCTAGTAGAAGTATAAGAGGCGCGGCTTTGAATCAAGAAACCTAAAATGAGATTTCATACATGTAATGAGATTTGTATGTTAACCCTGTATAGAAATCTCCAAGATCCTCAGAAACATACAGAATAGTTAAAGGGTATCTGAGTTTTTGTCAAAAGTTAAAATATCTTCAGGGTCTTGCTGGGCAGTCCATTCTATGGCTGTATCAGTTTTTCTGCTGCTAATAGCACCATTATGGCTGCAGTACATTTTGCATTTCTCTATAAGGCAGAGTGCGTATACAGTAAGGAGCAGTCTGCCCCATCCATTATTCCTACTACTGGTTGCCTTACATGTAATTCTGCCAGGAGTAACTGTAAAATAGCAAACAAATAGCTGAGAAAAACCCAGCTGAACACAATATAAGAGATGTGTAAATCTGTGAAATGAGACCTGCTCCTCCTCCTCCTCTTCCTTCTTGAGCCTGTTGATCTCTAGAGACAGGGTAGAAGATAGAATGGTGTGGGTAAAATCAAGGGCTACCTAGTCTGCCATGGATCCAGCCTCCTGTGACTGTTAGTGTGAGGCACCACCAGCTGTATCCAAGTCCAACAAAAGTGGGTTAGGGTTGGATATAAGAAAGGCATAGTTAACCTCTACTTCAAATGCAGAGGTTCTGGATGTGTTAGCTGTGACAGGCAGGCAGGCCACACAGCTAGTACTCCTGGAGCTGAGGCAGCACCACCTACTGGATCAACGACACCTCTGATTTAAACCACTGCATTCTAGTCTCAACCTTAAAGACAGACTTGCCCTAGAAACAGGGAGTGAACAGCAAGTTGGAAAGAAGGGAGACACCTTGTGCCAGGAACTTTAGAGAGGTTTTCAGGCATTTTGGTCCAAATAAGACTAACTTGTCTAAAAATTTATTGACCATTTAATAATATCCTGTATGACTGACACAATTATTCAATATGAATATAATAATGTGTGCATTGATACTACTTTAATGCCATATGTGCAGAGATTCACTCATTTGCATAGGGTTCAGGTTAAATAAAAAATTGATCCATGGACAGCAACAGATCCCTTTTTTTTACATCGAATTTCTATGGTGATGTGAATGTACTCTTAAGGTCCTATCAGACAGGGCGATTTAGCAGGCAATTATTGAGAACCAACTCTCATACAGGTGTTTATTCCCAATAATCAGCCTGTCTGATAGTGTCGTCAATCACTTGAAGGCCAAGTGTTTCTTCATTAATCTGGTGATTTCGGCAGGACAACGCCAGTGGAACGACCACTTTAGTGACCATTCCTTTAGCATGATCTCTGTATCAGATGGTTTTGTATCTGATTGGTGCCCGTTCAGAAATAGCTTTAGTTATTTATTATGATGGCTACCTGCTTAACAGGAACCTAAAGGATGCCTTGTTGTCCTCTGATAAATAGTAACATTTGAAGTATGAGCTGGTACCTTTCCTAGTACATACACTGAATGCAAAGTAAAAATGGTATGTGAACGTCGCCTTACACATAGCACATTCAGGTAACCAAGAGCAGGAAAATGCTGAAATAATTTCAACACTGCTTCGCTGAAAGAAATAGCAAGATGTTGTTATAGACAGAAAGTCTAAAATTCCAGCCAAATACGTGTCAGTTACTACAAACAGACTTGTTCAGGATCCGTCAAATCACATTTATTTTTTTTATATGGATGTACTGTATCTATATTAGGATTCTGTACAAGCGCACACATAGGGGTTTCCATGGAGTAAATGTAAAAAGCAAAATGATGAAACCAGTAATTGAATCTTGACTTTTTTCTTTCTTTATTCCAAGAATTGCTCGAAAAAGGAGTGTTTAAAGGGACCTACGGTACTGTGCAAAAGTGTTAGGAAGGAATGGAAAAAATGCTAGAATGTAAGAATGCTTTCAAAAATTGAAGTGTTTGTCAATTTGCAAGATACAAAGTAAATTAATATAATAGAAATCTAAATCAAATTAATATTTGTTTTGAGCGCCCTTTGGAGGAGGAGTCCTGGAAGTGATGATACGGCTCCCACAGAGCCCTGATCTCAGCATTATCCAGTCTGTCTGGTATGACATGAACAGACAGAAGGATTGGAGCAAGCCTATATCCACAGAAGATCTGTGCTTAGTTCTCCAAGATGGCGGGAACAACCTCCCTGCCGGGTTCCTTCAATAACTGTCTACAAGGGTATCAAGAAGAACTGTGATGGAAGGCAAAGGGCAAAGGTCACACCAAATATTGATGGGATTTACATTTCTCTGTTGTTTATTGACATAAACTTGTTATTTAATAAATATAAACTTTGCAGTATTTTTCCACGTCTGCCTAAAACTTTTGCACATTGCTGTACATTCAGCATATTGCTCCTTTGACAGGTATCTGCCACCAGAGCAGACTCATGCAGCAAGAAACATCCTGCATAAATAAAAGGAGGATCAGCAGGTGCTGGCAGTGAGATAAGGAGCTCAGTCTCCATGTAAAGTAGCCAAACTTACTACTCTAGCCCATTAGTGGTCTCACATTCTGTGGTCACTGTTCCTTTCAACAGTTCCAGAACTATTCAATCCCTCACACTCACAATCAGTGTCTTTCTGTCAGGGAACCATGGGGAACCAACTATGCAGTTGCAGCCCAACAGATAGCTTGCAGTCACATAAATGTCTCAGACCATGTGGACAAGAAAACCCATCAGCATTTATAAACTACATGGCACCTAACTGACTTCCCCAAGGACTGTGCTAAACCCAGAAACATGGCACATAGGGAGTTTCTTCTCACTACTATTTATTCTGAGTGCCCAGAAACTGCCAGTCTTACATTGAACATTGCCACACAAGATACTGTATGCATCCCCACAGGTATACTTGTCATTCAGGCAGAAGTCAATCACCTATCCTGTGGATAGATTGTAGAGGAGTTGGCTGTTTAGGATGGTGTGCTCCTTTAAATAATCAGATTGCAGACTTCTGTGGTGTGACTACTCATCTGGCCTCACAAATGGACTGACTAAACCTTAAAGGTGGATCCTCTGTGCCCCATAATTGTCATAAAGATATCACAATTCATTACCACACTTCAGTAAGTGACATTAAAGTAACAATCCTGACTATAAGGGTAAAATACTTATTAGCAGTCAAGGGAGTAGCAATTGCTACCAGGTCCTGGAGCCTTAAGGGACCCATAGACCTCTCAACAACATCACAATACACCAATATTATAGATGGCACATTGTAAGTGAGGGCCCTATTACATATTTTGCATTGGGGCCCAGGAGCTTCAAGTTACTCCTCTAGTATTTTGCCGGCGATAATGAGTACACCATAGCATAGCATACATTATATGACATTACATGTACCATGGTATTAACACAGTAAAAGTAACCGGGTGGTATTTCCACTGCTACAGGGTCAATGGTAACTCACTAGGTACAATAAGGGTGCAACCGTTTAAGTACTAAACAGTGAATTCAATATCTGGTTGGTGTTTCTTTTCTGTAAGAGGGTGGTAGACCCATGTTCAACCCTTTGTTCTTTGTGGGGCACCCCATTTACACTGTGATACACCCTACTGGTACATGTAATACTGAGATACCACCAATACAGTAAAAAAATTAGATCCAAGGATCTTATCCAATGAACTTTCATCCACCAGTTCCTTAAGAGTCAGTCTTCACTCTAGCCGTTGATAGGAATGTGTTGGGCTGGACCAAACAGCCTCATCCAAGGATGTGAAGTTGATGGACACTTGTCTTTTTCCACCCTATGTAACTCTGTTAATGGAACCCATCAAGACCTGAGAATAAATGGTTGATCGCTTGATAATTTCCACGGTCAGTCTAAAGATATTCATTTCTAATTCATATTGGACATGCTGTAGGAATCCTATTTTAAGGCTTAAGCAATTTCCAGTGAATTATGTGAGTGGCGTAATTACTGGCCGTGTAGTCACCTCTGATTCCGCCCACGTTTCCATACTACATTCAGTCATCATCACAGCCCTGGGAGAAACTTCATCCAATATACGTATTGTACTTCAAGAAATGATATTTCCAGCCATTTCCTTTGTTCCATGGAGTAAAACTTTGGCTAATAAATATATTTTTGTGTTGTCTCGCTTTTTGTTCGTAAGTGAGATTTCATATCTGTGGGGAACATTCGTCATTTTATTCAGCATGAATGCGGCATGACAGGGTCTACAGGGAGAAGATGTTGCCTAATCTGTTTTATTCTGTTTATGTAGTGTGCGTGCCGAGTGTCTGTTAATTCACTTCCCATTTATGTATCCTATTCCTGATCTCTCTGCCTCTGTATGTAATCTGTGTCCTGTGGCTACCATTTCTCAAAGTATATAGAGAAAGAACCGAGTTGTTTATGGCTGTCATAGTGTAAAGTCCAGAGAACCGTCTAGTCATCTCATCCAAGCAGTAGATACATTCCAGCTATACAGTATGTGATCTGTAACTTTTCTGGGGTTTTTTTTTTTACCAAATCCTTTACTTTTACCATTATATGACCACAAATTCTTAGAGGGTAACTCATATGAGAATCTTGGTTTTCTATCCAAATTATATTCCATTGAAATAAAATTATAAGCACTGTTCTAAATTTCTGGGAGTACATTAAGATGGCTTTTACCTATGTTTTAGAGTGTATACCCTATAGACAGCCCATATAGCTGTCTATAGGGTCTGTATACTGATGAGTAGGTAATCTACATGGCATTCATTGGTGGATGAGTGAGCTCAAAGACCTCTCTGACACATAAGAAGATCCCAATATTATAAAAGGCATATGTTATGTGGAGAACCCCAGGAGCTATGAATAACGTCTCGCAATGTGCTTTATACATTACTTTGTGAATTACATTATGCTGATGATATAGAAGACTTACACTTTGGTCCATGCTGAACCGCGGACACAATCCAGTATAATATGGGGTAGTTTATTAGTGAATTGGTGCATTATCATTTTCCAATAATGGGACCAAAATACTCACAAGCTTTTCATGGTCTGAACTTGCTGTGGGATGTGGTCATGGTGGAGTGGAGCACCATTGTAGGTTTTAGGGCATCTTGGTTACTTGTTATGCTCCTGGTTACATGCCCTCCTCTTCTACAAGTGATAGAGGTAGTAAATAAATGGTTGGCCCTTCTGTCCCAGGAACTCCATTTTTATTTTGCTCCTAGAAAGTCCTTTTGCGTCCATGCTTTTCCCTAAATTTTAGCCTACAATATTATGTTTTATTTGTAGAGAACTAAACAGTGTTGCAGGTTACATTGATGAATCACAATTTTGTAGACTAAGACCAGCTGTGACCGGCATGGCATATGTCATCTTCTAACCTTAGGACTAGTGTCGCCACCAGATGAACCTGGGCAGATCCCAGGGGCCATGGTGCTCAGGAGTATTCATAGCAATATGGATAAAAATTTTCTTCAAGCTGAGTGTTAGGTATACTGGTCACACTGTACCTTTGTCACTCAAAAGCCCACATAGACCTAGAGCCAGGCGTATTAAAAGTTGGCCATACATATCACATTAATGTCGATGGGACTGGTTGACTCACATCTCATGGCAGATAAGAAAGAAAAATAAGCACCAGGTAGTTCGATTTCAACATGCCCAATCTTGTTATTCTCAGGGGAGATAAATCCTGCCCAAAGTGTCTGTCTGTGGCTTACTCATTCTCTATAAAACAAGGGAATAGGGGGATCAGGAGGAACAGGTGTTGGCCAAATGAGTCAACAGCCATCTGAAATGAACGGCCAGCAAAGAGAATAGATAGATATCTATTAAAGCCCTGCTCACTAAACTACCACTAATATCTCAGGACTGGAGTAGCATAGGAATACATATATTGTAAAGTAGAAATTCTTATGCCATGCAATGCATGTATGGACGGTAATAAGATATATGATCCAAGCATGAGCCCCGCTGCCTCCATTTCATTATGTCCTCAATAAAGATTCCATTTTGTGGCTGGCGGTATTGAGCATGATAAATATCACATTAGTTTGGAGGTCTGTGTTATCACCATTGGCCTTGCATAGATTATTCGCATTGACAATGGTGTACAGCGCTGCTGGATTTTGCCACTAACATGGCTGTTAAATAAAGAAAGCCGCTATCATAACAAGCTTAATAACGTGTCACTTGCGCGCTTTCCTTATAATTAGCTAGCTCCAGAGACGAGATTACAATCTGCATAAACACTTCATTTCAGTCATCTGCATAAAAGTGTTTAGGAATCGCTGTGGACATTATTTACAGTGTCACCTCTTAGCTAGGCTTGTGACTGCATTTACTAAACTGCAATTTTGCGCTGGTGGAGAAGTGTCTTTTGCAGAATAAAAAGTGAAGTACGATTCTCAGAAGAATGAAATACGTACATTAGTAAGGAACGTTTCCTCCTTAAATCAAAGCCATTGGCTACAGGCGCGAAGCTATAGAGGCTTCAGTAGTAGCAGTCGCTACCAGGCCCTGGACCCTGAGGGGGCCCCAAATGTTCCTCCTCCATATAAAATATAATACTCTTCTAAGGCTGGATTCACACCAGCGCTCGCACTCTGTTGAGGGATTCCGTCCCCGAATCCACTTGAAAAATGCAGAACAGGACTTTTATCTTCACATTTTTCAGGCAGAAACTGGGAGTTTATGGGGTCCGTGGGCTTCCACAGCTAACCGCTTTTTAAACAGATTGGGAAACCTAGTGTGAACCTACCGTAAATGGCACAATGTAGGTAGTGGCCCCATTACAGATTTTGCTTTGGGGCCCATGAGTTTCAAGTTCTGCTTCTGATTGGCCGTCAATATCCGTGACTCATTGTCATGTGTCGTTAATACAACCAAGCGAAATGTCTCAATATATATGACATTATGTAAAATAATAAAAGTTGTACCAAGTCTTAAACTTATCTCCTATCCACCGGATAGGTGATGAAGTGCTGAATCGGTGAGGGTCCATCCTCAGAGACCCCCAGTGATCATGAGAATGAAGGCCTGGTATTCCTCCAGATGAATGAGTGCTGGTTTAATATATCCTTTAGCTCTGTTTATCTCTAGAGGACTGTCGAAAATTGTTCTGCACTTGGCACGTGCTGGTCTGTCACCGGCATCCAACATATTAACTCAGTCCTGCAGATAGATAGGTTAGGGTCACCTGAATCAAAGGGTGTTTTCCCCTTATGAATCGGGGGCCTCTATTCTCGAGATATCACCGCTATGCACTCTTGAGAGGTTGCCACTTAATTCTTTGGAACAAGGGCAATGACCTTGTTGCTCCAAAGAGCTCATTTGAATATTCATAAAAACAGAGATAACTTGGCAACGGAGGCCCCAACTCACAAGGGGAAAAACATTGTTTGGATCAGATAACCCTAACCTAGATGTGGGACCAGGTGGATATGCTGGGTTCTGGTGAATAGTTCTCTTTAGGAGGTGCTGTGCAACTTTTTCATGTGTCAGCTTCATTCAATATTTTTCCAGAGGGCCAAAGAAATGACCATTATAGTCAAAGGCTGTGCATGTGGCTACCCGAAAAGGTTAAACAGTAGCAAAGGAGCATGCTGCCGCCTTCTCTTTACATAGCTGATCTACTCCTGTCTCTACACAATGACCTCTGCCCAGGTCGTAGAACTTACCTAGAAAACTCTCCCATAGAAGTCAAATGTAAAACTCGGTCCGTGTGTTGGCCAGATTTACCAGTGATCATGAGAATGAGGGCCAGGTATTCCTCCAGATGAAATGAGTGCAGGTTTAATATGTTCTTTATCTCTGTTCATCCTTGTGTTGACCGGATTTACCAGTGATCATGAGAATGAGGGCCAGGTATTCCTCCAGATGAATGGAGTGCAGGTTTAATATGTTCTTTATCTCTGTTTATCCATGTGTTGGCCGGATTTGCACCCTATATGGGTAGAGGGACTCCTAGCAGTATAGTTTTCTATAGTAGTACATGTAGTACAGGACAGTATGTGGCTGAGAGGCAGGGACTCCTACTATCATATATAACTATACTGCTAGGAGTCCCTTTCCTGGCATAGGGTGCAGGCTAGTAAATCTGGCCAACACACGAACCGAGTTTCATCGCTGGAACTCAGTCATGTGAATGCAACCTTAGTTGGAATTGCAAGGTGCAACAACCACTGCTAATAAATACAATGCTACGAGTCTGTATATCTATAGAGTGTGGCATATGCTATAGTTAAATGCTTATGAATTTGGTCCCTTTGCATATAAGACAAGTGATTATGACTAGAATCATCTGCCTCATATGCCATTCCTGAAGCTCACCTGAACGCTGACAGATGAAAAATACAGAACTGCGTCCAAGGGATTTATCTGTGAAAATATTTTCATCTTAAAAATGTCACTGCAAAACTAGATTAATTTTGCAGAACATGAGTAAAGCTTTGATAAATCCCCTGCAAGATGTCTTCTGCATAAATTAGACTGGGTCACATAAGAGATAGCGGCAGGCAGACTATGCCCATCTTCTATTTCTTACATTTACATTTTTATAGTTTTTTTATATTTGACCAATTATAATAAAATGTAAAGTAATTTCTTATTTAAACATATTTATATCTATGTAAATTTGATGCGTGTCGCAGTAAATATGGATTTTTACTTGATTATATATGTATACTTACTTGATAAGTTTCATCATGTTATTCTACTGTTCTTATACCGTCAATAAAGTTCCGCTCTTTAGTAAAAATGAAAACTTAAACTCAACAATAAAGGTCAGCTTCTGTAAATAAGGCTCTGTTCACACTACCATGAAAGATTCCGGCAGCCTTGGCAGATATGGAAATGATAGCACTACATAAAGTTGGAAATCACAATAGAACCTGCCGAACTTAATTATCAGTCAACGGGGTCTGTGAAGCACTGGTTGTGGCTTCTGATCTAAAAGGAGATCGCAATGGTAGATTCCCCATATTTAATGCAACATCCCCTGTTTATTAGCCATATACTCTAGGACCCTTAAAGGGGTTATCCAAGATTAGAAAACATGGTTGCTTTCTTCTTCTCAGGAAGTGACATCACATCCGTTGGTCACATGGCAAGGATACAGCGGGGGCTGTGCTGCAGCATGTCCTTATGGCCAATGGCCGTGATGTCACTTCCTGAGAAGAAAGCAACCCTGTTTTCTAATCCTGGATAACCTCTATAAGGATCGATCAAACTAAAATAAAACTGAATTTCTTAAACGGAATCTATCATGTCTTAAATGCCTTCCAACCTAATAATAGTGCTGTGTAGAGGCCTTTAACAGGAACAAAGAGATGAAGCAGTGCAAATTTAATCATCTTTATATCAAATCAGTCCATTGGGACAGACCTAAAGTAATTTGCCAGACTTGCCTACAAACAGCCACAAGTGCTCTATTTTGCTATCCATTTTCCCCTTTAGCTGTCTGTAGGCAAGTCTTGCAAATTGGTCCCACCCTCAGTGCACTTACAGAATAATTTGCATATCCATAAAAAGATGATCATCTCTGAATTGCTTCAACTGTTTGTGGCCACAAAAGTATGTTTCCCCCTACATTGCAATGTTATTGGTTGGGGAGGTATTTTGGACCTGACAGACTCCCTTTAAGAAAAATAACAAATATATGTTTACTACAGATGGGTGAACTGCTTTGACATGAGCCAGTTAAACCCAAATATCCCAAATGGTTCAGTTCTTAACGAAACCAAACATTCAGGGATTCATCTCAAATGAACTAAAATGGTCAACATGCACTGCGGTAAATTATTAGACTCTGGGGTCTCTTCAGACCGTATAGTATAATAGGTTTAGGCCCAGGGGAGGTTTAGAAAATAAATGTAAAAATACATTCCCCACCTTCCCTCACCTTTTCTGGGGCCTCCTTGTAGCGTCCAGCGCTCTCCTGGTGACGTCATGCACCCAGGGTTACCACTGAGGCTTATGATTGGGTGACATGGTCAAGTCGAGCAACATGAAGTCATCGAGAGAGAGTGCCAGACGCACAAGGAGGCCCAAAAGAGGGGAGTGAAGGTGAATATAATCTTGATAGGTTCGCCCCTCTCTAAGATTGAAGAAATGACAAAAAAGTTCTGTGTTTGATCTTATTTACACATCACAATAAATGAACATCTAGTAGGCCCCATAGACATAAATGACATCACGTAAATCCTGGATTTCCATTTAACATGTGTGATTATAACATATACTGTTTCCCATACTATGCTCTATGTTCTGTAACACTCTATTATGCGTGCTTGAATTAGAAATATATATTTTTGGAATCTTCCACCTCCAAAAATCCCTGTGATCATCTACCGATTTCTATTAAATTTCTATTAAATGCAGCACCATGGAAACACCATAGTGCCACCCTCGTGTGCCGCTGACATACGTCTTTTTGTAATATGTAGATAGGAACATTTGTCCTGCCATCATTAAATGGCATTTTTTATTAATATCCTACAAAATGCCAACAAAACATGCAGTGTCTGTCGGCCAGGACTGTTCATTAAGTAATGATGTGATCGAAAATGTCACCCAACCAGTGTGAATAAAGCTCTCGCCGTCACAATTCCCGATTCAGCTCAGATCATATCTGATTCAAGACAGGAAATTTGGCAGCAATTATTTAACTTATGAAAGATAAGTTCATATCTTCAGTTAAACAGTCTAAATGTAAAAAGCACAGATACTAGTGCTCAGCATTTTAATTGCCAGACTCAGTGCTGGAATGTGAGGAGGAGATTTTTTTTTTTCAGGTCATTAGCTAGGGTGGAATTAAAGGAACATCTCTGGAAAAGCTGTGAAACTATATTATGCCTAGTGCAAGAAATGCAAGGTTTTTTTTTAACTTCTTTAGGCTGAGGCCACACGTTGCGAAACTCAGGTTTTTTTTGTTGCAGATTTTGCTGCGGTTTTTTGAGCCAAAGCCAGAAGAGGATTGAGCAGAAGGGAGAAGTATAAGAACTTCCTATATGTTTCCCATTCCTTTTGTAGCCATTCTTGGCTTTGGCTAAAAAAAAAAAAAAACGCAGCAAAATCTGTAAACATTTCAAACAGCTGATCAGCAGGGGTCCTGGGTATCAGACACCACTGATCTTTTTTATTGATGACCTATCCTGAAGAACTGGGCCGCCCCTTTAAGACATTTTAGAAAATTAAAGCATACCTAACCTTTTATCAAACTTTGCATAAATCAATAGTACAGTGTGTGTACATGAGAAGTGACACTATTTACGGCAATTCAATAACTTGTATTCTGCATTTTCAAGTTTTCCCTTTTGCAAACTTTTATTTTTACATTTCAGTTCTCCCTGAGCTGGTAGGTGGAGACTAGCTGCTATGATGTCTTCCATAGATAACACATGGAGAAAACAGGAGATTTTGCTCCTAAACCTTCATTCACTCACTCAGAAGCAACACGATCAGAAGTGAACAAACCATTGGTGCAGTAGCCCAGGAGGTCAAAGAGCCCTGTTACCTTAACAGTAACCTTCTACTGTCTATAAATAAATGCCTAAGCTAAAAAACAGAATCATAGAGTCTTATAGAGAAGTGCTGACCAACAATGTCAATAATGCACTTCCCTGTGTCTCTCCTCCCCCCTCCATAGACTACTATGGTCACTTGTAATTTGATGAGCTAAGAGTGTGTCTTGGGAAACCACAAAGGAAATCAGCAGAGATTTCAGAGTGAATGTCAGTTTAAAAGGGAAGAGAGTAAAAGACGCAGATAATAGGAGATATGATATATTGCAAAGTGTCTTGTATTTGCTTCTATTATTGCTTTATGCAAAGTTTGTTGAAAACTTTCTGACCATTTAAGGCTAGTTTCACATGAGGCATACTTACAGCAGAATAGCCACCACTAACTTGTCAGGTTAATCTGCTGCGATGTAGAGTTGATGACATTTATGCAAATCTCATTTACACACTGTGCAAAAAACTCAGGGCAAATTCTCTTTCAGTGCGGATTTCAAGCTTCACTATACAGGTTTTCACTGCGCTCCACCCTCTGCAATGCAGTGCTAAATGCAGTGGCCAACTCACAGTGATTACCCTGTGAATTCTGGCAAAATTTTGGAAAATCGATTGCTGGTTTTGGGTATAGGGGAAATCACCTACATATATACACGTGGACAAAATTGTTGGTACCCCTCGTTTAATGAAAGAAAAAACCCACAATGGTCACAGAAATAACTTGAATCAGACAAAAGTAATTTGCCAAACTACATGTTGACAAGCCACAAAGCTTCTGGGAGAATGTCCTATGGACAGATGAGACAAAAATGGAATTTTTGGCAAGGCACATCAGCTCTATGTTCACAGATGGAAAAATGAAGCATATCTTGAAAAGAACACTGTCCCTACTGTGAAACATGGAGGAGGCTCTGTTATGTTGTGGGGCTGCTTTGCTGCATCTGGCACAGGGTGTCTTGAATCTGTGCAGGGTACAATGAAATCTCAAGACTATCAAGGGATTCTAGAGAGAAATGTGCTGCCCAGTGTCAGAAAGCTTGGTCTCAGTCGCAGGTCATGGGTCTTGCAAAAGGAGAATGACCCAAAACACAGCTAAAAACACCCAAGAATGGCTAAGAGGAAAACATTGGACTATTCTGAAGTGGCCTTCTATGAGCCCTGACCTAAATCCTATTGAGCATCTTTGGAAGGAGCTGAAACATGTTGTCTGGAAAAGACACCCTTCAAACCCGAGACAACTGGAGCAGTTTGCTCATGAGGAGTGGCCAAAATACCTGTTGAGAGGTGCAGAAGTCTCATTGACAGTAACAGGAATCGTTTGATTGCAGAGATTGCCTCAAAAGGTTGTGCAACAAAATATTAAGTTATATCTGTCCAGGCCTGTTTCATGAGTTTTCTTTTTAAAAAATTCTGTTAAAGCATGGTTGAAAAGCAATGTCTGACTTTCATTTGTTCATTTTCATAGAATTTTTATATATTATTACTTTTGTCAGATTCAAGTTATTTCTGTGACCATTTTTCTTTCATTAAATGAGGGGTACCAACAATTTTGTCCACATGTGTATATGCCATGGGGATGTACCCTTACAATAATAAATTATATAACATGGAAAAAAGCTGCAAAGTAAGAATGCTTTCTAAAAAAGAAGTGTTAATAATTAATTTTTGCCCCTTAACAAAATGAAGTGAATAAACAAAAGAAAAATCTAAATCCCATCAATATTTGGTGTGATCTTTGCCCTTTGGAGGAGGAGTCCTGGAAGTGATGATACGGCCCCCACAGAGCCCTGATCTCAACATCATCCAGTCTGTCTGGGATGACATGAAGAGACAGAAGCATTGGAGCAAGCCTACATCCACAGAAGATCTGTGCTTAGTTCTCCAAGATGGCGGGAACAACCTCCTTGCCGAGTTCTGCCAAAAACTGTGTCCAAGTGTACCGAGAAGAATTGATGGAAGGCAAAGGGCAAAGGTCACACCCAATATTGATGGGATTTACATTTCTCTTTTGTTCATTCACTTCATTTTGTTAATTGACAGAAATAAACTAATAACCCTTCTATTATGTATGATAGCATTCTTATTTTGCAGCATTTTTTCCACACCTGCCTATATATTACTTTATATATGGATTTTTAACATTTTTTTGGAACTCCCATTTAATTCAGAATCTTTGAAGAAGCTGCCCTCTAGTTTACCACTGCATGAGTAACCTTTATATGATTAGGGACATCACTATCAGAGCCCACATAGACTAGCCCTCTCCTTTATCTCTAGTCAGAGGTCTACAATCTTCCATTTACTGTTGTCAATGTCAACGCTGCTTATCTTGGTTCAGTCAGCACAGTATACTTGTCATTCCACCATTAACACACTTTCTTCTAAGTTCTGATAGCAGAAAACATTCATTTTCAATGTAGGTTTTAAAATCATGTTTTATATGTGTAAGATTGGAGTTTGCTGAATTTAGTGGCAATCGGAATTTTTTTATCTTAGATTTATTTTTATATCAAAGTATAAGTTCACATCTGCATCCTTTTATCGTATAACTGTTTGAATAGTAAAGCTGGACTGTCTAAAGACAGACAACAACGAATCCTGAGGCACCCCATTGACTATAATGGGGTCTGTTGGGCTTCCATTATTTTCTTCCTGTCATCGCAGTATAAAAAATCACCCTGGTCTGTGATTTCAGTCAGACTCTACATCTGTCTCTTAATATAGCCTAAACTTATCTTAGACCTATTTTAGTATGTTAGTACCTTACCTATGGGACGAGGCTAGACACATGTATGTCCACTATGTCATATTGAACATACTTATATACACAGGGTTAATAAAATGTTTTTTCTTTTGGTTTTTGGCAGGTGTAAGCAATGCCCAATCTCGTCAGCCAGGGAAATCTCCAAGTTTTAGCATTAATTGGATTATGGGAAGCCCCGATCTGGAAGTTATTAATGCAACAACAGGGAAAAGAAGTTGTGGAGGTCCGTCCAGACTCTGCAAACACTTGCTGTATGTTCGGTGGTCGAGGTTGTATGGAAAGGTACAGTATTTTTTCAGAATTATTAAAAATGTATAATTTATTGCTCTAAATCTGTATAAGGCTTGGACTGAAAAGCATAACATTTAACTGTTTTTGTTGTAAGACCGATGGTACTGGCACTCATTGAAGAGATCCACCTCCTGGGCCGTTTTAACACATTGGTGGGCCCTGTGCAAAGGTTTCATAAGTGGGTCCCCCATCACCACCGAGACCCCAGCAGATCACCTATACTGAGACCACGCCGATCTCAGTAATGTTTGCATACCGCGAGCCGCGCCGCCCGCTAGCCGTGCAAACTGTAGTTGTATGTGTAGGTATTGCAGTGCTGCCCCATTGAAGTCTATAAGGTAGTGCTGCAGTACCTACACATTACCGAGAGCTGTGCTGTCTTCGACAGGTAATCTGTGGGAGTCCTGAGTGTCGGACCCCTGCATATCTAATATTGATGGCCTATCCAAAGGATAGACCAGCAATACCAAAAACCAGATAACCCCTTTAATCACAATGGCATAAGGATTTTCCCTAGAGGGTGAAAGGGGTTGTCCAGGAATTACAGCTTTTTGCCAGTAGGTGGGGGAAGGTAAAAAAAAACAAAAAAAACAACTTACCTGTCCCCGGAGCTCTGGGGGCCCCTGCCATTGCATTGGGGGCTGGTTCCTGCATAAATCCTCACCACACATGACCGCTGGGACCAATCAGTGGCCTAAGAAGAGGAACCTGGACAACACAAATGACATATGTGTGTGTGACATCCCAGTTCCTTTCCTTGGGCCGCTTTTTTTTATTTTTCACCTTCTCCGGCCTCCTGGCAGAAATCTGTAATTCAATGGGAAGTCACAAGGGCAACACAACTATAGTAGTTTGTACTACCAGTGTTTCCACACTGTATGTTGGGTTGCACGCTTACATTTTTTTATTTTTTCATTTTTTTATAACCCCTTTATATTCTTATGTACTATACATTAAAAAAGATTTACAAATAATGCATTCTAAGCACCTACCTACAAAATAAAAAATAGTGGCCTTGCCCATATGAGCTTGCAATCTACAGGGAAGAGTTCTGGGGCTCCTACATCTCTAAAAATATGCCATAACTCCATAAACTATTTGTATTGTTTAACAGTTTTATTATTTAAGAAGGATTTGTGGGATTTTATGGACTGTGAAGAACATTATACTGCATGATTACCCTTGTTAACTGCATGACTGACAAATGCCTAGTATTCCGAGCACAAAGATTGAATTTGCTGTGTGATATATTTACTGGTAATCGCATAAAGAGGTTTTTCCCAGAGATAATATGGATCAGTGATGGCCTGAAAAAAAAAAAATTTGCATTTCCAGGCTGTTTTCTGTGTTACTGGTTTTCCTGCCATGTACATCTGGTTTCGCATACATCCCTATGAAAAATTTGTAGATGTAAAAAATAGCATGGCGGCCTATGGATCCAGTTTCTTACTTCTATACTTCAATTTACTAACCCCTTAATGACAGTACCATTTTCCCTGGTTCATAACCCAATGCATTTTAGGGTTTTTTTTGTCCATGCAATTTGAAGGCTATAACATTTCTGGCATTCAAACAATTTTTGCACTTTTTTCGGTGATACATACAGCTTTATTTTTATGTCCTTTTTATTTTTGCATATATATATTTTTTAGAATATCCTGGAAATGTTTAAAAAGAGGGGGGTACATGTCTAATTTTTTTTTCTTTTTTTTAAATTTTTTAAATAAATAGCTTTTCCTCTCCGTTCCGGTAAATTTTTTATGTAGGTGACACATAGTATTGTGTTGATGCGGATGAGGCTAGATCCTATCCTGTGGGCAAAGGCGTAATATGAAGCTCCTGGTCCCCAGTGCAAAGTCTGTACCAGACCCCCCAACTATAATGCATCGTTTATAGTATTGGTTATATCACATTGGGAAGAGACACCTGATGGGCCCCCTAAAGCTCCTGGGCCCGGTTGTGAGTGCACGCTCTGCATCCCGTCCAGTTATGCCCTTCAAGTTATGCCCCTGCACTAATCCAAAATATTAAAAAATATAGAAATTTGGTTTAACAAAAAAGTTGATCCGTTTTTCACTGATGTCAAACAAGCTTAGTAAATTTCTAAAATCTCATAAGCCATGACCACCGCAGGCCTGCCGGTCCCTGTCTTGTCAGCACTGAGCTCCTGTCCATAGCATGGAAGTAGGTAGAGGGACATGTCACTATAATGTCACTCTGCCACCTCCACTGCGCCTACACTCGAGCACTGTGGGTTAGTTTTGAGAAGGTTGAGTGACGTTATGGTCACTTCGGGCCATGTTGTGGACAGGCGCTTAGTGCTGACAACACGGGGGGGGGGGCACAATTTATAAGAGCTTAGAAACTCTGCAGAGGTGCCAAAAAGTAACTTCCAAGTCAGTGACATAACACTATTAGACATTTAGCTAAACTCAATGGCCAACCGCTTTAAGTGACAGCATCGGCGGCGGCAGCATTGACTACGACTGTTCTGCAGCCAGAACCCTGTGTAGCAGCACCCTTACTTCTAACATGTTATATATACTAAAGAAAAACAGTGGTTAAATCACATTCAGTATATGGAATGATATTATAATTCTGATCTCTCCGTCACCCGACCCTTTAGCACTTCGTGGTGATGAATGTTTATCAGAACGCAGAATGTGGTATCCAATATTTATACCGTTCTCATAATAACAGTAATCTCCGTCCCTTTGCTGCCGCTCTCTAACACTCTCAGGTACTTATCGAAGACAGAGATAAATAACCGACAAACACATTTTACATAGTCCGTTAACTACAAGAATCTCTACAACCACATTTACCAATCCTATTCTCCGATATTTATGGCCATTTTAAGGCTGGCAATTAGAAAGCATTCGGTGAATGAGCTAATTGAATTCCTAAATAAAAGCTTTCTCCATTACTCACCGCGACGTACATTATTACTCCCGATATTGACAAAATAATTCATTTTACTTAAGCTGCAAAGGATATATTGACACTTGAGATTCTCTCCCTTGTTACTTCGTATAATATATCATTTGAAGTACCAGTCAATTAAATTCTCATATAGATAAGATTTCGACAAAACACAAGGGAGAGTGTAACCCTTCTGTTGCGGGCAGTAAATAAGCCTGGAGAATAATATAGTGTTTTATTGCTTTACCTTTGTTTTTTGTCACTGTGATTTTTAATAAAAAGTTACATTTTATTAGACCTTTTGGGGATTCTCCGCGCCGTAAAGGCTTTTCCTGCTCCTTTGCGTTATTAGTCACGGGAATGTCTTGTGTACCGAGCTTCACAGGAATGCATTTTTATTTTGTCACTAAGGACAGAATTCATAAAGCCGCAATCCCCTGTACTGCTCTCTTTCAACAATTTAAGACATTTGTCAGCCAGCAACACACAATCCCCCTGCAGTGCAAGGATCAAGGCCTAATGAAGTTTGGCTTATGAACCTTTTAACAGCTACGTTCTGCCTGGAGATGTGTGTTTGCTCTATCCCCTTTAAAGGTCTCAATATTTGTCAGGTAAAGAGCAGAGGGGCTTCAGAGCTTTAAAAAAAAAAAAAAAAAAATTCTCACTTTATGAAAAAAAAAAGGTAAAACAAAATATATAAAAGATAACACAAAAAAAAATTATAGAAACAAAATATTAAAAATTCTGACTTCATGAAAAGAAAAGGTAAAACAAAATATATAAAAAGTAAAACAAAAAATTTGCTTATGAAAACAAAATATAAAAAAGTCTGACTTTATGAAAACAAAGGGTATATGAGTATACACATGAAAAATAGCATATGTTCAGTGTTTCTGTTGAAGAGATACTACGTTTGCAGAAAAATAAATATTTTTGTAAAAAAATTATACAAAATTTGTATATAAATATTGTATTATTTCTATTATTGTTCAATATTTTTAAAGGGTTTTCTGGGCTAAAAATATTGATAACTTATCCAAAGGCACCTGACACTCCCATCGATCGACTGTTCTCAGCAGCTCATACACAGTGAATGGAGCAGGAAGCAGACAGCTGCATACTCTGTGGAGTGGCTGAACCAAGTCACAGCAGCTTAGGTCACATTCAAGTGAATAGGAGCTGTAGTAACCTGCTCTGGCCACTGCTCAGAGAACAGCGCTGTCTGCTTCCAGCTCTATTCTCTGTATCAGCTGCTGAGAACAGCTGATCAATAGGTATACTCAGTAGTTTCACCATTTTTGAGGACAGTTGTACTCTGGCGGAATCTAGAATTTGAGACAGAATTTTGGCGCTTCTAGAAATACTCCATATTTATGAAGGTCTGTATAACAGATTCATAAATATGTCATAAAACTAAGAATGGGATTCAACAGTATTGATAAATGTGCCCCTATGTGTTTTCATGTCCTTTATTATGATGTTATCTTGGTGAACGTTCTCTTGTATCTGTTTTATGCAAAACTCAATAAAAAGATTGCAAAAAAACCACGAGGAATTGATACAGAAAGTATCACGTAAAATTGTAACATTTATACACTCCCATTTTAAGTATAGGAAAATATTCAGACCAATAAAATGTAATTATCTATGTAATTGTGTGTTTTAAAATAAAATCTGCTATTTTTTCCTTTATTTTTTAATAATTAATGTTTCCTAATTACTTATTTGCTTCCAGCCTTTCACTTCCTATCTTGTAAGATTGTGAATTAAAGCAAACAAGGAAATAAAATTGTGAGCCTGTCAGATTCCAGATAAATGAAAGTTTTGTAATTAAACAAGAGAAAATCTGTTTTCATCAGTTACATTTTATTTTTACACAGCCATTCCTCCCTCATATAGATGAATGGAAAATAAAATGCTGAAACGCGGAATCGTATTTTAGCCTCCATATTGTTATATACTGTATGAGCAGAGACACATAGCTCCGTAAAGAAAGATTCACCTTTGTGCAGAACACAAATAAAGCAACTTTTTGCAACTTGTATATATTCTATCATCTCTTTTATATAAAATTCTTAAGATATTTTATGCCTTATTACATTATCCTATTAATTCTTAAACTAATACTTTTATATTTAGGAGATATAAATTTCTATAAACAAAATTATTACTGAAATTAATAGTGTTACTAAAAGTAAGAGCCTGATATACAAAGTATAAATGTACATTTGACATTGTTAATTGTAATGGAATACAACTCTCACCATCCGCATTCATATTGAGAGTACAAGTGGTGCATTTCATTAAAGGGGTTCAATTAAAGGAAGTCTAAACCCAGAAATAAAAGCTAAAAGTACACAGGAAATATAGTAGTCCTGACTATTGTTAGCAGAAGAATGTTCTTTATGATCCTGACATGAACAGCCTAATAGAAATCCTGCATAGAATAAAGTTGCTAAACTCCTGGTGGGCTCCTCCATCTTCAGACACATTGGGGAGAGGGGGTGTGGCTTAGAATAAGAGGAGGGGCTTAACGAGCTTCTGCCCCACTGCAGACAGGGCACAGCAGGGAGGTTCCAGCAACTGCCACATGTATTATGGACTGTCACATGACTGTGAGGAAGAGGAGGGATGCATGGCTGAGCTTCAGGAACATACAGAGAAGATTTCTTTATATATTTCTCAGTTTTAGTTGTAATATGAGAATAAATAGAACCAAGGAAAAGGAAAGGCTGTGAGATTTTATTATTTTTCTGGATTAAGTGCTCCTTAAACTGGAATAACTTGATTGCTTTCTTTCATAAACAGCACCACTCTTGTCCATGGGCTGTGTCTGGTTTTGCAGCTCAGCCCCATTCACCTGAAAGGAGCAAAGCTGACATACCAGACACAACCCAAAGACTGTCTCTGTTTCAGGACCAAATCCAACATGTTTTTAGAATTACATACAACCCCATAGGTATATTGGAATGAGGGAGAAGCTAATGGGATGGAACGCAAGCTTTCTCAAACAGTTAACATCACCTATTTCAATATTTCTGTAACAATACAGTACTTTTGATATTAATCTCCTTCATTTTCTTATTTTTAACCATATAGTTGAGCTCACGGACTTCAAGTCAAGAAGAAATGCCTTCGGTGTACTGTGAAGCCAAGATGGTGAATCCAACATACCAATGTGTGAAGCAACAACTCTTTAAAGCCATTCAGAAATCAGGCCTTGGCACATGGGTGAAGAAGCCTCCGGAGCAAGATCAATTTTTACTAACTCTGTAAATTCGGGATAGACCTTTATCATTTTACCTGGATTCTTCTGGAACAATATAAACTGGCAGAATTTTTATGCCTCTCGTGCAAACTTTGTTATCAATATACATAATTAGATTATTTTTGTAATGCAGTTAAGTACATAATATCAATGAAAGACATGCTTTATGTGTTCGAGGTTAGCGGAGGTTAACAAAAAATGTGTTAGACCTTAACTTTCTCCATCTTTGAGGTAGTAGATGTTACGAACAGGACTGGATTTACTCACTGGTGTCCATTGGTGATGAACATTGATGGCCACAAAGAATAATGGGTGGCCATATCTCTAAAGGTGGTCATACACATTAAAATTGATGAAAATGGCCAATTTCTACCATAACCAATGTTAGATGGGTGAAATTTAACAACAAACAATCCTTTAATCTGACCGGTGACAATTGACTGTGTTCTAATTTTTGTTAACTAACTACATTGAAAAAAGTTCCAAGAAAAATTCTCAAAAATGTATGGTGCGTGTGGAAAAGTGTATCGATCAATATGGTCTAAAATGTGTCAGCCAGACCATTGTTCACCAGACGATCACTCGTTCAATGGTTGTTCAACCCTCAATATCCTTCTGGCTAATGTGTATGGCCACCTTTAAATTCTAGAATGGTATTAAATATGCATCAAATATTTTCTATCTGAGGCCGTCTTAAAAATAGGAGAATATAAATGATGGCTGTGTAAATGAGGCACCCTTCCTTTAGGTGTTTGTATCCCTGTGAACCTACCATATGGTTAATTGTAAATCCAGCTCTGTCCAGACTCAAATCAAAGGTCTTCTAGAACAGATATTATCATAGCACTGGGCAACTCTTGAAAGAGATTATGATTTTTTTATATTTTTATGCCAAAAACTCCCTACATTATGTTTTTGTTTTAAATAAAAGCAGGGTTAAGAGAAAATAATGGGTACATGTCAAAGCAGGAGGACAGTTGTGGAGAGGATCTTCTAGTATGTGGTCAAGGTGTGACCTCTATCTAACAGTATATTATGACCTTGCATATGTCATTTAAAACTTGGGATTACTCAACTCAAAAGTACATATGCTTGGAAAATCTCTTGATATGTATGTATCCACAGGCTATAATGGGCTCTGAGTAGGCCAACAAAGTGTCCTTTTGACATATGATCTGGTGGTTCCCAACATACTCATATTTGTCATTGTCATTCCATGAAGCCCATATCTGATACATTACAAACAAATCAAATAAATTCTGTAAAATATATGTTTAGTTAAGGTGCCTGAGAGAACCAAGTTTACACAGTGAAATCCTAATTTCATGCACATGTATGAAGAACCACTGTGGAAAATTATGCCATCTCAATAATGAAAATGGGTGTAAGGTCCTCTATCCATGGTGGCTTTCTAACGAAGGGGGGGACTAAAGGGAGGAAGTAATTCACGTGAAATTCTCTTGTGACTGAGGGACACAGGTGTTACTGAGACTGGTTCTACGAGGATGATGGAGAAGAGTGGGACACATTTTTCCTTTCCCTTTCCTTTGCTATGTCTGTGAGCATATCTAATACTCAATAAACCATAATGATCTCAGTATGAATGTTTGTCCTCCATTCCATACAGAAATGGTTGGGATGGGAAGAGATTGAAAATAATCAGTATTCACAGACTCAACAACTTACAGAAGTTGACCTTGGGACAGAAGACAAAGTAGATGTAAAAGGCTTACGATACTCTAATATCAGCTGTGCAGCTAAGGTATATTGTGAATAGAATCAAAAAGCACCCAATTTTAAGGGGGCATGCATGGAAGAGTTATGTTTTAAAGAGTACGTTCAGATTTCAAGAGGACCTCTCACCACCTTCACAAGTTCCAACTCTTTGCATCTTTCAATAGACACCACTTCACTGATTCTGGTTAGATCTTTTTCTCCAGCCTACCATTTCTAAGCAATCAGTGCGGTTAGTTCCAGAACCCAATATGTTAATTAGGCTCTTTATTGTCAGATGGGTGTTCTAAGGATGTTCTTTTATTGTCAGAGGCCACCCACTTGATAATAGAGAGCCTAAGTATTACAGGTGCATCTCAATAAATTAGAATATCTTTGAAACGTTTATTTTAGTAATTAAATTAAAAAAGTGACCTCCTATATTTTCTAGATTCTTTACACACAGAGTCTTCTATTTCAAGTGTTTTATTTCTGTAAATATTGATTATGGATTACAGGTAATGAAAACCAAATCTAAGAAAATTAGAATATTGTAAAAAAGTTCAGTATTGTAAATTCAGTGTCACCTGCCAAGGTTTCCTAAGCCTTTAAATGGTCCCTCGGTCTGGTTCAGTAGGACACACAATCATGGAAGATGCTGATTATGAATTGTATTACTGAATTACTGAAATGAATGAACGTTTCAAAAATATTCTAATGTATTGGATGCTGAAACTAACAGAAGTGATTGCTCAGGAATGGCTGGGACTAGAGAAAAAATTCCAACTGACCCAGAATCAGTGGAGTGACAGCTATTGAAGAATATCAAGAGTTGGAGATGGTAGACATGGTGATAGGTCCTCTTTAAACACTAGTTTAGAGCTTAATTATCCATATAAATTATATAACAATAGAGTAACAGTAAATGGATAAATGTTTTAAAGACCCCCTGTCTTTATAGCTTGTATAGCTTCAGAGCTGCATTCACAATTCTGCTGATTGTAATTAGAACAGTCAGCATAGAGGAATGTTGACCAAACCCCCTGATTTCTTCCGAACAAGCAGATTATCTAATGTGTAGGGGCCTATTTATGTTGAAAAAAAAGGATCAGGCATGTTGAATTTCAACATGCCCAATTCTTTTTTTCTTAAGGGAGATAAGCCACTGCCAGAAGTGTCTGGCAGTGGCTTAATTTCCTCTCCACATTCAGAACACATGCATGTAAAGTGTACATGTATATGGGGAGGTCGGAGGAATAGCTGTCACCTTTTCAGCTGACAACTGTTGAATGTGTATGGTCGCCTTTATAATGCAGGGACAGAGTTCATCTTTATATCAGATCACTCTACAATACCTGATGTAATTTCTGCACCTGCCAGACTGCAAATAACCCTATGCAGACATTGATCCATAAATAAATGTTGATAGAATTGTGAGAACTGCAGAATTGTGAATGCAGCTCAGGAGCTTAATATAGGGAAAGAAGAGAAGCCAGTGTTGGGAATATAGAATATTATTACATAACCAGTTGTTCAGAGCTGCATGCTGATGTCACTGGTTCAACATTAGGTGCACTTTCCTATTAATAGGGCCATGAAATGACTACCTATAAGAAATGTATATGATATGTTCCTCGAAGAAAGTATAGCAGAATGTATACCCCCCCCTTTCCAAGGCAACCGTTCTTCCGGCTCTTAACTAGACATTGGCTAGATCTTTATTACAGCACTTATACCCAGAAATCAGCTTACACAATAAATAGAAGTGGAATTAAGATAACCTGAAAAATCTCTTCTTCATAACATAAGACAAGACTTTACCCCTGCTTCAAACCCTTTGTGACGCCGCTATGAATGGCTGACATACTATCAGTTATAAATTAGTAGGGTCATTGTAAAATTGTAGGCTACTCAGGGGGAAGGAGATAAGGCGACATTAATCCTTTAATCTGCCCATCCATTCTTGTTTGGAATTTCTATTGCAGCTCATATTTACCTGCAAGACAAATTGCCCATTTCTGCCGTCTCACAGCGCTGTGCTTACTTCTCAGCTCAGATAGTATCTTGCCGCATTTGTCTTCCCCCTTCAGGAGAACAAAGCAAGCATTTCTAAAGGAAATAGCTGCACGGCTCAGCATTTTTAGGGGGCAATGAAACACATCATAGCAATAAATTAGAGTCAACTGAATTTTCTTTTTTTCGATTCCATGTACTTGGCTGATATAGCATTTCGGTCATTTTGATAGAAAATATCTTCAGACAATTATATAAATATATTTATACCCCCAGCGGGCGGTAGATTTTTTTGCATAGATTTTACTTTTCTTTAATATGATTTTTATATTATTTATTATTAGTATATCATTTCATCGGGCTGAAGATGTTTTTGAAAGAACTTTTTAGCATTTTTACTGCCTGGTTGTCAATGCCACTTTGATGGTTATGATCTATAGTAATAGAAAACCTCTAGTCTTCTAGTAACATCATACAATACGAAAGGCAGTGATGTGGGTATAAAGTATTATAAGTACTGAGGTCTGAAAAATGGCACCATTCGGTGTGCAAGTTAGAGTTGTGAAGTCCCGTACAGTACCATATTTTTGACTGAATATTTTTGCATAAGACACCTTATTGTTGTATTTGTACAATAACATGTTTTGTACAGGTACAGTATAAATTATGATATATTTTCTGCTAAAAAAAATAGTCAACCTTGCCAAATTAGCCTATTTACAGTGAAAAGCGGTCATGTGACATCCTTTTTTTTTTAACGGCCATGACACGGTTGCATTAAATTCACTGTATCTGAATGGGGTCTATTCACATCACTGTTTTTTTTGACAATCAATTTCAACAACCATCAAAAATAGGCCATGTTCTATTTTTGTCCATTTTTACAGGTCCATCAATACACTAAAATGTATGAGGGTGCAAAACGGCTGTGAAAAATGTACATTTTTAATGGCCATTTTGAACCATGGTTGTTCAAACTGGCGTCACACATTATAGAAAAGCTGTGTTTTTTGTTGTAAATTTTGCTGCATTTTTTGAGCCAATGCCTGGAATGGATTCAGCAAGAAGAATAAGGATAAGTCTTTCCTTTATATTTCCCATTCATTTTGAAGCCTTAGCCTTACCAAATTTTTACATGAAGCACATATATATGGATCCTAGCCATTGGAGAAACTCAGCACCTGTTCATCTTCCAAGATCCAAAAATCTGGGAAACACAATTTTTTAATTTTTTTCTTTTCTCCCCCATTTTTTCATACCTATATTGTCTCATTACCACTGGATGCTACACTAAAAGCAGTCGTCTATAAATTTCTTATGCTTATAAGAAATTTTTTTTATAAGATATTCTTGTATACCTCTATATCTTATAGAGGGATTTCAGGAGTGAAGTTTCTTTTCAAAAATAAGGGTAAAAACATTAGGAGATTTATCAATATACTGTATAGTATGTCCCAAATCTGCCCCAATCCTAGTTATGAAAGGCGTTGTGACATTACGATTATGTTGTGACATGACAGGTCCTTCATGGGCTCTGACCCACACACATATAAATTAGATCATTTTAAGATAATTTATGAAAACCTAATTCTCTCCATTCTTGGAAAAACTTAAGGTACAAATTATTACAACTATATCAACTATTCTGAAAGTGTATTGCCAGTCACATTTTTTGTCGGAAATTAAGTAAACACATAGTTGGTATAAACTTAGAGTAGACCGTCTAAAGATGCACCAAACTTATCATCTGGCCCTGGCACCTTTTCAGACCATCTAGTCTACATTTGCACCATCTAACTATTATTATTTAATAGTAAATCTGTCATGCCCAATGTTTTTTGTAAAAAAAAAGACTGCAATTTTTGTGACAGTATTTTATGATTTTTTTTTGAGTCGAAGTTCAAATTGAATTTAAAAGGAATGGGAAATATAAAGGAAGTATTTACACTTCTGACTTTGGACCTCTTTTGGTGTTGGCTTGAAAAACTGCATGAGTATGTTCACACAGATTTTCTTGCAGGCTGATTTTGAGGAATCCACCTCAAAATCTGCCCCAAGAAGCTCCTCCCATTTATTTCAATGGGAGTCAGTATCAGTTTTTTTCCTCTATCTGATTTTTTACCCTGCGAAAAACTCTGTGTGAACATACTCCAACAGCACAGTTTTTAAAAAAAAAACAAAAAAAAAACCATTGTGAGTGAAAACACCCTAATATTGAGCCTTCCCTTTGGATTTGCTGCTTGCTTTGGCTAAAAAGGCATTAAGAATAGCATGGCAACCAATTAGGCCTTATATTGCAAAATATTTTCTTACAAAAGAAACACAAAAATTTCTCCAGACATAGTATGAGTGAATACCATTAAATCAACTTGGTTCTTAAAAGAAAATTCCATATTTTCTTAAAGAAAAAAAAGAAAAAAACTGTAAATAGTTATTAACGGCTATTCATAAGAAAAATTCAAGACCCTAACATTTTTTTCTTGTTGCACCTGGAAAATCTTACTTTCATTCTGCACTCGTGGCCTGGTCACAGTACTAGGACAAATAGATTGGATTGAATCGTCTTCCTAATCTTCCAGTCATCATCATCATCATTCAATCTGTTCTCATTGTGGGGTGTTTCTGTAAACTGATTTTATGCATACATAATTTGTGGAAATTAGAATCATTTATCTGCTGCTTCTTGTCTATTTAAATGGTTAATTCTGTCATTTCAAGAAGCACTCCAGTAAAAAAAAAAAAAAATTCTCCCCCCAATTTGAAAATAAGCCTTTGTGTAGTGTAGTGTAGTGTAAAGTAACTTACTGACAGCTTTATTGCGAAGTTATATGCTTACTCTGGAGCACTGAACTCCTCTTTGTTCCTCTGATGTATACAGTGTTTCCTTTATGAACAGGAGGTGAAAGTTACAATGCAAGTCTACTAGAGTCTTGATCTGACTCCCATAGATCTGCCTTGATAGTTTGATAGTCTAAGTCTGAAGTGCAGACTTAGACTAGATCATCTTAAAGTGTGCCAGATTTTTTAAACTGTCTAATGCTGTTTGGAAATCTGATGCATGGTTAGACAGCCAGTCTCACACCTATTATTATTTGGCTTAAAAAATGTCAAAATTTTAACACTAGCTTTGGCACATGATGATAAGTTACACAATTTCTTAGTAAACCCGCGACTTGCAGGGCAAGGCACATAAACTGTTAGAAAGTCTAAAATACTTAGAGAATAAGGTGTAAAGCATGTAAAGCAGCATTATAGAACAAATTAAACATGAATTTGAGTACATTTTCATTAATTTATCTGCTCCAGTGTGTGCATCAGAAAGAAGGTCAGTGCTCCAGAAGAGAGCACATAACTTTCCAATAAAGTTGTCAGTAACTTATTAATTTCCTAGAATTACACTAAACACAGGCACATTTTTCAATGGAGGAGACAAAACAATTTACTGGTGTGTTATTATAATGTTAGAGCATATGTTAGGATATACTATAACATTATGATGAATGGAGGTTGGAACTTTGACAGGTCCCTTTGGTATTTCTCTGCACAGAGGCACTCCGGGAACTCCAGAGGCATATTAGACCCCGATAAGTCTAACTGGTAGAAAGAGCAATTTTTTTCATATCCATATTTTGTTACCTTTTATGTTATTAAAAATGTTAAAAAAGTGTAACCCTGCATTCATTACAGCTCATATATCCCTGCATCTTGTGAAAGTGAAATACAGTAAGTATTTTATGTAACCAAAGGTTAAGGAGGTTCAAATACTATTGAAAGAAACCAAATAAAGGAGTTGATAGAGTATAGGGTCTATAGATGATATAATGTACAAGCTGATTGGTTGGCCTACAGTAGATTAGTATGGACCAATACATCAGATTTTCTTTGCACTAGTATTCAGGAACAAGTCCTGTAGTGATCTATTACTAGAGCACATGTGGATTATTTGGCAATATAGGATGACCTAAGAAATAGACATGTAATAAAGCTTCCTTTATTTCAATATTCACCTTCAAAATTAGCAAATTTTCCACTTTATCAGATAAATATCAATAAGTAGAAATGAGGGACTCAAAATCATTGTTTTCAATGTGAGGCATAAACGGAGCAGGACTCTGAAAAAAGAAGTGTTTGGCTTGATCTTGGCACAGAACCTGCAATGCAAGACGCTCTGCAGATTAGATTTATTGTTCTGAGGCCAATGATTAATAAATCAGAGGTGAAAAGCCGAAGTGGTGGAAAACCACCTCAAATTCCTCTTCACTTTCCACCATGTAAATGGTCCCTAAGGACACCTTGAATTTTACATGTCCAAACTTTTCATTCTCACAGGAGATGTCAGAGAGTCTCACATGATAATAAAATGATTGGACATATAAAATTCTACATGCCTGATTCTTCCTTCCCGACATTACTAGTTGTGAGATAGTAAGTCTCTTATACAGAAGACAGCCGACCAGTCCTGCCAAAGTCAGCTTAGCTTTTAAGGGGGTTGCCCAGCTGTATACAAATTGGTGGCAGTGGACTGCAAATGGGTTAAATAATGAATGAGCCTATACTCACCTCTCCGATCCTCTGCCACTACTGTTCCACTTCCTAAGTCTCCACTGCTTTCCACTTTTTGCTCCAACCTTGTTGCAGAGGAAATGGCTGGGTATACCTGCTCAATAGCAGGGAATGCCCAATACCTGGGTATGTAACTGCTGCGGCCAGTGATTGGCTAAGGTGGCATTCACCGCCACTTCCTGTTTGTTAAGAGGAACCAGGAAGTGAAGACTGACAGTGTCTTTGGTAGTGTCAGAACAGCGAGAAAATGGTAGGGTGAGTATAGGCTCTTTGTAATTTTTTAATCAATACTTCTATGGCTGGAAAATCCCTTTAATCAGCTGCATCTTATAATTGGTCATAATCAGTAATATCCAATGAATCAAAGGTTCTAGGTGATAAGATGGACAATCAAAATTCCTGGACTAATGAAGGCTAAATAATAGTAAATTCAGATTCCTATGTATTACTTGTACCCTTTCTTGTCTTCTTTATGCTAAATGTCCAGAGCAGGATTTTTAGGTAACACTGTGCGTTGCTCTACCACTCCCAGGGTGTCTTGTCTGCTTGATCTATGGGTCACTTCAGCCTTATAAATGCTATGTGCAAACATTCTTAGTTTAGGACAATACTGACCACAACTTATGTACAAAAAGGAAGCATGATTTAATGGCAATACTGTATAATCTCATGTAAATTTGTAAGATTTGTATAAAATAAATAAAATAAATACGTTGGATTTATGAGAGGTGGATTTGCTGCTTGTTCCAGTAAATGGTACTGGTATCTTATACAGTAAGTGAATGTTTCTGTTCAGTAAATAAAAAAAACAGTGAACGATAAAATCGCTAGATGCTGTTTACGTGTATTCTTATATGTTACATCTTCATCCTATGGGAAAAGCACTGAGAAGTGGAAAAAGGCTACACCCAGGTGCTGCCTAAGGCTCCCTCTATTTATACACCCAATCCCCCCATGGTCACCCAAGCGACAATCCCAGGATCACCCGTCCACTCTCTGCCGAGGTCATATACTGTATCAAAACCTATTGCTCAGGAAGTGTACTCAACTTCCCTTCCTTTTCACTTTTTTTTTTGAAGATTGAAGATCAAATTATTTATTATATCTTGACAGTCATTAGAACTTTTTTCTTTAAATCCCAGGACCTTTCACTACTTCCACAAACTCCATCTCTTTGTATTCTTTAATAAGTCCCACTCTACTGATTCTGGCGCATTTGGAATTTTTTCTCTAGCCAACACCGTTCCTGAGTAATTGTTGCAGTTAGTTTCAGCACCCAATGCACTAATTAGGCCTCTAAAGTCAGATGGGCAGTCCTTGTCTATCTGTTTCAGCCAGGGACTGCCCACTTGACAATAAAGAGCCTAATTAACATAAGGTGCTGAAACTAATAGCATCACTTATACCAGGAGTGTTTCCAGAAGGGTGTAATGTAGGGTGTGGGTGATGGAAACACATCGAAGATGATGGTGTCAGGGATGTTACATCTGTTGTTGCTGCTTTAAAGTTGCCGGGTCTACATAAAGAAGGATTGGTGGTTGCTGCATTAAGGTTGCCATGACAACATAGGGAAGCTTCCTGAGCAGGCCTATATAAACCACGCCCTCATCACTCAACTTTGCTGGCTAATCAGTTTCCTAAACTCCTACTAAGCGCCTGACTGTGATTTGACTTCTCCTATACCTGACTTATGGCTGTGTTCTTGGATTCCTCTTGTCTTGCGATTTTGTTCTGGCATTCCTGATTGGTTCCGACTATTGGCTTTGTTTCCTGGATTTGTCTTCATCTCATCATTTGGATCTGTGTTACCCTCCTCAGTTGCTGACCCGTGTTTGACGACCATTCTGTTTTCTCTGTGCCTTTGAGTAGTGGGCAGATCTGGTGTAGGCTTTTGCTGCAGTGCATTTATTTGTGAAACACTTTCTGTTGGGTGACAATTCCGGTCTTCAGATTCAGCGAAAGGCCACCTCTTCTTGCGAGGAGCTCTGGTGAAGGCGTCTGAGGCCGCTCTTGGCTCGCAGTAGTGTTTTGCATTTAAGTAGCATTTTCTACTGCTCGCAGTTATCAGCCCTTTTCTGCTGCTGCTCTCCTATAGACTCGTACATTTCTTACCTTGCATCTGAATCCTAACAGATGGAGTTTCAGGATCCTGCCAACTAACACCAAGTTGTGATACCACGAAGCTAAGCAGTCCCTTTTTTGTTCTAGCTCTTTCACTAACAATGGTAGTTCAATGTTGTGTCTCCTTGCCCTCAGACTTTTCAGCCACACCTGTCACATGTCTTTCTCTCTAACATATCTTCAGCAGGTGCCAAAAATCCAAACCTTTTTACAAGGCATCTAAGGTTCCACCCACTACATGCTGTGGGAAATGTGAGCAGTATTCCCTCTATTAAAAATAGGAGGTAACATGTCAGCTCTGACTAGGGCAAAGGCGTAAGTTGAAGCTCCTGGACCCCATTGCAAAAATCTTTAATGGGACCCCTACCTTCCTTGTGTTATTTAGAATAGTGGTATATTTTATGCGGCAGAAGGACCTTTGTGGCCTCCAGGGCCCGTTACTAACTGGTACCCCTTCAATCCCTATAGCTATGTCATGACTAGGGCAATTTTCCAAGGAACAAAGTCCATACAATAAAGGACAAAGCTATATAGCAAAGTATCAATAATGTAGTATGGACATACCCTAAAAAATAAAGAAAAGGGTTATTCCCTGGGGACACAATCTTGTACCTGCACCATGGCTTTGTGCTAATTGGTCTACTGATTGTAAAATGCTTCATAGAGTCATGCCTAATAATAGCACACCCAAGAAAAGTGAGAATACGCCTATTTGTTGTTTGATGCTACAGTATATGTCTATGGCTAATATACTGTAAAATAACTGCAGGCTCTGTAGAGGGTGCAATATATTTTTTTACAGGTTGCTCCGCATCAGTGGTTCTACCTCCAAGCTGGCTATGATGTCCTGAAAACTCCGATTTGGATTCCTATGATGCTGTACAAAGTCCAAAAAAATGACTTGGGTCTGACACCTGACAACCTGCTGCATTCTCAAGCCTATTTCTTCACTGGGCAGACAGTAGGATGTACACAACATTAACCTCTTATAATAGTACAGCCAGGAAGTGACCTTTTCTGTCTCTTGTAATCCCCTACCCTTCCCATTTTTACCCAACCTCAGAACTCAATGAACCAGAATACATTTTAATGTACCAAAGGGGTTCCCTCATGTGACTAGGCAGGTGTGCATCCTGTGCAACTGTACAGGGGCCCAGTAGGTTGGGGGCCCAATCACTTTAACAGTAGTTATCTACTATCAATTTGACTGTTGGTAAATGTCTATGGTAATAAACTCCATGGCTAATATTACTGATGCACTGTTAGTGTGACTTAAAAGGGTTTTCCGGGCAAAAAAATTATTTTTAAAAAAGGTCTGTTAGTGCTATCAATGGGTTAATAAGTGCACCCAAATGCTTTTAGCAGTGTTTTGAGTGATTTCTGGCTTTCTATGGGAGCTCCTGGTATCCTCTGCGTTTGTTTACATGGGTAGCTTCCTGCTGTCTTAGCCTACAACTACCATGATGCACAACCTCCCTCACACCCCCCCTGTTTCCCTAGCTAGCCCGCGAACTACTAGCCCTAAGTACCTAGCTAACTAACTCAGTCCCCCAACTCCCTCCGCACCTCATCATACTTACCTGACTTCTCGTCCTGGAGATGACTTTCGTCGGTGCCGCTGTCCCCTCTTCTGCCCGCACCTGGGAGCTGGTGGGCCTACCACGCATGTGCAATAGAATGCTGATTCCCTTCACTTCTGCGTCGTTCTATTGCACAGGTGCCAGCTCCAGATCCCTTGTGAAGGAAGAGATGCCCAGCAGAAGAAGAGGACGTGAGCATTGGTGAGTATGATGGGGACGGGGGAGAGAGGAGTACCAGTGACCTCCCGTTTCCCGAAACAGCGAAATGGAACGTCACCTGGAAATCAGAAAATGTGCCTGGGGCGGTCACATGACAGCCCAGGCATACGGGTAAATTAGCATTTTTTTTTAAAAGGAGTAAAATAGAAGTTAGGCAGATGGAGGGGGTTTGGCTTAGTGTTAAAGTTTTAGTTTATGCCAGACAATCCCTTTAAGGAGGGCACTCTATGCTGAGGTATTAGAAAACAAGAGGCCCATAGCTGTTCTAGCACAGGGTCCCCAGTCTGTGTCCACCCCTGTGAATAGTCTGCATGGAAATGGAATTTATGGGTTTCCTGCAAATATTATCTTCTGACATGTCCATGACTTTGCAGAATAAAACTTAAAGAGGAGAATCGCTTTTTAGTCTTAGAGGTTTAATACACGGGATACAAAGTGGTAAAATGCGAAGTCGGTAAATCCATTTCATGTTTGATGTAAAGGAGCCTGTACTGTAAGTTCACACAAGGTTATCTGCCGCTTAACGTTACAAAAATATAAAAAGGCAGGTAACTCATAACCAGATAATGTGTCTGTAAATCTACCAATAAGATCATGGCGGGAGCTCTCTGATTTAGGAGAACAAAACAGCGAGGGATGAACTTTCCGATTTCAAGACCAAACACAGATTTATTTTTAATACTTAATTACATTAAACCACATAGTGTTAACTAGGACAGAGATTAAGAAAGCAAGGGAACACATCAAAAAGCAGAGTAATGCATGTTCTGGTCTGCGCACAGTGGGCCGCCATTCAATCAAAGTAGATTATTAGGTTAAATTACACTTTATAAAGCGGTTACCACTGGAACGGGAGCTAAAACACCAACCCTGCTGTGTTAAAAGAGTTCACCAGTGGTGAATATTACACATTTTTGTGGCTTTTTATCTAAAATTTATGGTCCAAGATCCCACAGGTGTTTTCTGATTCAGCTCAGTTCTAGCGGCTAAGAGTTTCTGTAGAAAACAATGAAGAGAAATACATTTATAGACTGATAGGAATACAACTGTGTTGTACAGGAGCCACATATCTGAAATAACTGTATTCCTGGGTCTTGTATGAGAGTGTAAGGGCCTGGAGTAAAGCAGATTTCTGGATATTTATTCCACACTTCTTGTACAGAAGCACCAAGTGCACTGTTTAAAGAGAACTTTTCACCTCCTCCACCAACTCCAATATATTGCATCCTTCAATAGGCGCTGTTCCAATGATTGTGATGCAGTTGGAATTTTTTGTCTAGCCTCCACCATTCCTGAGCAGTTATTTTTGTTAGTTTCAGCACAACTATGATCTCTGCAGTTAAGTGGGCAGTCCTGAGATGGAGCAGTAGAGTAGAGAGTATAATTAGTATAATTAGCATATTGCATATTGGGTGCTGAAATGAACAGCATTTATTGCTCAGGAAAGGTGAGGGCTAGAGAAAAAATTCCAACTGTGCCAGAATCAGTGGAGCAGAGCCTATTGAAGTATGGAAAGAGTTTGAGTTGGTGGAAGATTAGAAAGGTCCTCTATAAATTCTATTCTTTTATGTAAAACAGATTGTTTTTACCAAGCAGAAAAACACTACGGCAAAAACTGCAATGCGTTGCCGCCACAGTTTTTCCCACAACACTTTTTTGCTGCGGCCCACTACATGGGGCCTTAGCCTATAGTGGTTTTCTAGACTTATAAGATTGACGACCTATCTTTTGATTAATCAAAGGTCAGGAATCTTGACACCCTGGACCTCTGCAGATCAGCTGTTTGAAGTGCTCAGTGAGCGCTGCTTCCACTTCACAGACCATGTGATGTCAACTTTCGGTCACATGGCCTGTTTGCAGCTTAGTCCTATTTAAGTGAACAGGGCTGAGCTGTACTACCAAGCAACTAGCTGCTGTACAATGTACGATCAGTCAACTCCTGATTCTCCTACATCATATTAGTCTATCACAGGGGTGATAACAGCTGTTGTAAAACTACAACTCCCAGCATGCATACTTGCTCTGCTGTTCTTGGAACTCCTATGGAAGTCCTATGGAAGTCCACCACTCTCACCCCAGTCCCACAGGCCCGCTGCCTTGGGATAACCTTAGACACTGACCTATCCTTCAAGCCGCATATTCAAACCCTCAACACCTCCTGCCGCCTCCAAGTCAAGAACATCCACCGAATCCATTCCTTCCTCACCCCTGAAACTACAAAGATGCTAGTCCACGCCCTCATAATCTCCCGCCTAGACTACTGTAACACCCTTCTCCATGGCCTCCCAGCAAACACTCTGGCCATCCTCCAGTCCACCTTAAACTGTGCTGCTCGCCCTCTGCCAATGCCTTCACTGGCTACCCATCGCCCTGCGAATAGAGTTCAAGCTACTAACGCTGACATACAAAGCCATCCACAACCTGTCCCCTCCATATATCTCCGACCTAATCTCCCGCTACCTGCCCACACGTAACCTCCGATCCTCCAAAGACCTCCTACTCCGCTCTGCTCTTATCCGCTCTTCACACAAACGTCTCCAAGACTTCTCCCGGGCATCCCCCATACTCTGGAACTCTTTACCAAGACACATCAGACTGACCCTCACAATCACAAGCTTCAAGAAGGCCCTGAAGACTCACCTATTCAGGAAGGCCTGCAACCTCCAATAACACTACTATCACCACACCACCACCTGTACAGCCTCTATCCCCACCTTCTGTCTCTATCCCTTTTCCCTCATAGATTGTAAGCCCTTGGGGCAGGGCCCTCTATCCCGCTGTGCCAGTTGGTCACTGTTAGTATTATCTGTTTTGTATATCTGGTGTACCGTATGTAAATCCTCATATGTAAAGCACCAAGGAATTAATATAACAATGTACAGCACCATGGAATTAATGGTGCTATATAAATAAACAATAATAATAATAATGTTGAGAATTGTAGTTTCACAGCAGCTGGTGTGTCGAAAGTTGCCGACCCCTTGTCTATCATATTAAGGTAATAGAGGTTTCAGAGGTCACAACTAAGGTTAAGTTCACACCTGTGCCTGTATTCTGTTCAGGGTTTCCGTCCCTGAATCCGTTTGAAAAATGTGGGGATTAAAGCAGGACTTTTCTCTCCACATTTCTTGGGCAGAAACCGGTGGACCACATTATAGTCTATGGGGTCCGCGGGTTTCCACGGGTAACAGCTTTACAAGCTGTTCAGGTTTCTGTTCTTCGGGTCCCCAAGTGGACCCAAAGAATGGAAACCCGAACGCAAGTATGAACCTAGAGTAATCTTCAATGTGACCATTCCAGGTACATTTACACCAACAACCCCATCCAAAATTATACTATTAATAATCTATCCTAATGCTGTTTGCAAGGCCACAGTGCGTCGGAACTAGCAGAGCTCCATATACTAAATAAAAGCACCATATGATTTAGGTGACCCTATTCTATCCATCTGCGGGGATGGGCTGATATGCTGGGTTATGGTGAAAGACTAGAACAATGGAACAATAAATGGATGTGTAGATGTATAGTATTTATATAAATCCTATTTCTATCGATTTTATGCCGTTATATCAAGCTACTTGTAACTGCAGGAGATTCAAGTTATGCTGCTAGCTAGGTATCCATATACACAAGCTGATATTCTGATATTCATAAGATTACATCTGTTTTATTAGGAATCTTTGAAAATTTAAACTAAATTGATGCAAAAAGAAAACAGCAGATTTTACGTATTATCTTATTTGTGAGATCATTACGTACTTAACTCCCAGAAATTCAAGCAAATAAGGATGTGACTATTTCTCTGATTCACACAATTTACAGCAGGAATAACATTTTGTCTTATCTTAAGTCTTTTGTGTAAGTGGAATTGAAATAACCTGCCGTATAATGTAGCTTAGTGATTCAGAATGAGGGTGAATATTCATAAAATACATTTACTAGATGTCAGAATTATGGAAGTAGGATTTTATACAGCTACATAACCTCAATTGATAATTAGATTATCGATACGTTAATATTTCTAACTAAAGTACTGCCTGGAAGAAGGAAGAACGGAATTAATGTTAAATTTGTTAAAAAAAAATTTCTGATCAATTGCCTTAACCCCTTCCCACGGATGACATTTTTCGACTTTTTATTTTAGTTTTTGACTCCCCGCCTCCCAAACCCCATAACTTTTTTTTTTTTTTCGTTCACAGAGCCATATAAGGGCTTATTGTTTGCAGGACAAATGCTTCTTCATAATGGTACCATTTATTATTCTGTACAATGTACTGGGAAGCTGGGAAAAAATTCTGAATTGGGTGGAATTGGAGAAAAAGTGCATTTGTGCGACTTTCTCATGGGCTTCATTTTTATGGTGTTGACTCTGCAGCCAAAATGACATGTCACCTGTATTCTATGTTTCAGTGCATTGCCAAATTTATATACTTTTATTTATATTTTTTATACTTCCGTGTATGGGGATGTATAGGGTGTTTTTTTTTTTTTTTTGTGGGGCCATGTGTACTTTTTAGTGCTACCATTTTGGGGAATTGCTATTGCTTTGATCACTTTTTATTCAAATTTTTATCAGAGGCAAAACAGTGGAAAAACAGCGGTTCGGCACTTTAGATTTTTTTTTCCCGCTACGGCATTCACCATATGGAAAATTATTTTTTGACACTGGGATACCTAATGTGTTTGTGTTTCACAGTATTTAAGTACTTTTATATGTGTTCTAGGGAAAGCAGGGAGATTTAAATTTTTAATATTTTAATTTTTTAAAATAATTTTTTTTTACTTTTTAAAAAATATTTTTCTTACATTTATTAGACTCCCTAGGGGGTCTTGAACCTCAGGGGGTCTGATCTCTGATGCAATGTATTACAATGCTAATGCACTGCAATGCATTGCAAAATATCGGCACTTCTATTTCAGGCTGCATAGAGCAACCTGCAATAGAAGTAAATGGCAGACAAACCTCCCAGGCTCCCAGCTCTCATGCCCAGGATCTAGCTCCGAGTGCCAGCAATCCCTGGCAAAATGGCGCCTCGGTCAGCTTTGCTGGCACTGATTGTGGGCAATAGCAGCAATATATACCATTCTCGAGCAACAAGTGCAGTTATTTTTGACATTTGATGTGTTATTTAAGCTCTGTAATGTCAGAAGGGCGGTGTCAGACAGGGGACGTGATTCAGAGCTCCAATCACAGGCAGCCAGTGTCAGAGCTCAGAATCACACCCCTTGCCTGCTCTTTCCTGACACCGCCTTCCTGGCAGCATAGAGCTTAAATAGCATATCAGACACCAAAACTAACAGCATTGATTGCTCTGGAATGGAGGGGGCTAGATAAAAAAAAATTCCAATTGTGTTGGAATCAGTGGAGCAGCAGCTTTTAAATGATGTATTCAGCTGTACTTGGAGGTGGTGAAAGGTCCTCTTTAAGACAGCAGCTGAATAGTAACCATTACATGAGATAGCGAGAAGAATTACTGATGTCTCAGTGGTCTTCAAACTGTGGCTCTCCAGCTGGTGACAAACTACAACTTTTCATCATGCCCTGAACTGCTGGGAGTTGTAGTTATAGGGGGGCGACGAGTGAAGACCACTGTGTTATTATTTATGTATAGAAGCCATTGATTGCAGACAAGAAAATTTTGGGACATGGAGACTGGACATTTTTAATGACCACATAAAAAACCAACTGTATTTTCCACGTTGTCGCCCTTTTTACCCACATCTTAAGCGCACCAAAGATGTGGTGTACTCAGTATGTGATACCCAGCCTCAGATGGATAATAATATGATAAAAATAATATAATAACAGAGATAATTATAATAGGACTGACAGGTTTACTTAATTTTTGTATAACATAAGTGTCCTCAAGAAACCTACCTCCGATGAGTCCTGTCTGATCGACCTAAATTGGACTGATTAACTGACGTAATTACCGCTCGTGTTACAAGACGAAATTCACAACCGCTCTGTAGTAATTAAGTGTAAATAGGCTCAGACAAATCATGGAGGAGAGAGGATATTACCATAATAAAGTAACCTCACAAAATAATGGATCACTTCTGTGCCGAGAGCAGGCGGGAAGAAATCTAATTAAGTTCTCCTGTCCAGCTGACTTTTCCAATCCGGAGACTTATACAATTCCCTTGTGTAGGCATTTTCTGTAAATCACTAGATACTAATCACTTTTCAAAGGCAATTACAGGCACGAGTCACTGCATAGTCCAAAATACTTAAGTATGATATAAGGAATATCGCCTCTGTATAAGTAGTATACAGGGAAAACTAACAAACAGGTACATAACATCAAGCACAAAGCTATGCAATCTTCATAGACAAATATTGGAAGTAGTATTGGTTGCAATAAAGAGCTCTTGGTCTTTAAAGAGGACCTTCCACCATCTCCATCAACTCCATTTTTTGTATCCTTTTATAGGCACAATTCCTCTGATTTCAGCAAAGTTGGAATTTTCTCTGTAGTTCCCACCATTCCTGAGCAATCACTGCAGTTAGTTTCTCTTTAGTTAGGTTCTCTACTGTCAAGTGGGTGGTCTAAGACCAAAGCAGGAAAGGGAGCATTGATCAGAGCTCTCCAACACTGTCTAGAGAGTTCAAAACCACCCCCATTGTCTGCTTTGGTAAAATACCACCAACTTGACAATAGAGAACCTAAATAGCAAATTGGGCATCAAAATTAACTCCACTGGGTTTTCAAGTGTGGAAAAGGGACTAGGTTGGTTACCTCTATCCTCACAGTGGGAATCAGAAAAATGAAGCTGAAGTGAACTAGTGAGGCTGACAACTAGTGAGCTACAAATCAGGGCCATTGTCAATAACGCAACCAGGAGATGGACTATAGCCCTGCTCACTTTTTGGGACAGATGTGACAGAGACCATGAGACCATTATAGTCTATGGGGTCCGTGGGTTTCCAAGTGTAACTGCTTTTTAAGCGGATAGGGTTTCCATTTTTCAGGTCCCCAAGCAAACTAGAAGGATGGAAACCTGAATGTTAGTGTGAACCTAGCGTCAGCAGAGATCTAGAAAACCCTAAGGAATCGATACAGAAAGTAATTTTTTTTCTTTAAAAAAATGTATCTTTCATTATACAAACAGTAACATTTATTTGCCGAATCTGATATGTCTGAGCTATCTATATGTGCACCAATATAGGGCCCTGTTATGCATCACACAATGTGACTAAAACCTCTGAATGACCATGTTATGAATGCAAGTCTATAGGTTTTTATATGTGTATTTGCCAAATGTTGCCAACTTTTTTACCCCTATCCACAGTTTAGTATATGTGAAGCTCCTGTAATGCTTCTTCAGTGACAAGGTTGTTCCTCCAAAAAGTGCAAAGGTTAACACATAAGATATAATAGTAAAAGAGTCCACAATTTACTGGATGGGATCACAATTTTCTGTCCCTGAACTGCTCAATCCACAGTCATATAACCGAGTGTTATTCATTTACGTCTTCGGGATTGACACTTAGCACATTTTTCTTCTCGTAGGTGAAAGATTCCCTGGATTCCCTGTCAAATAACGCTCCGCTCCGAGGACAGTAAAATATTCCTGTCTTCAATGCTCCAATTACCCATTGGGCAGACACAGTTAATTACATGTAATTGTGGAAATGCATTAGCATATTGAAATGGTGACCTAATAATGTCATCAACCAGACTGTATTATTGTCCTGCTGGAATTCAATATTTATGGGATTTTTTTTAACCATTCAACCCCTTTTACTTAGGGAAAAATTAGAATTTTTGTACAATGAAGTAAAGAATATAAGGCGCAGCCGACACCACAAAAGTAGTCACGATGGCGATATAGCTCAAGCATAATCGGAATGACGTAGCAACAAAGTGGTCACAGTAACAGGACAACATTGTTAGGATTCTTTTCTAGCAATAATGATGCAGAATGCATTTTCTTGCAGCTGACTCTTCATGCAGTGACTCTTTTACTAAGTGGTTGCTCAACTTCATCGTTTAATGAAGTGCATCAGTCTTAAAGGGGCTGTCCGTCTTTTATTCCTCATGTACACCTGCACACTTGGCCTTGGGTGCAGGTGTTCTCAATAAAGAAAGTGGAATAAACTGCTGCCAGATACCTGTAGTGGTGGAGTATTTTGGGGGAAAAAGGAATGGACATGTCAAAATATGACATGGTCAAGTTTTCTTTCCACAATCATCTCCCATTAGGGTACAGTCAGGACACCCCCATAACCATTGCATGGAAAGCTGATCTTGCAGTTTTGCACAATACTCATGTAATGTGTATGAGCAACTTTACGGCTCATGCACATGACAGGACTCTGAAGGGCATCTGTGCCACACACTGTTAATGGAGCCTCATTGGCTTGAGATTTCCATAGCCACCTGCGGCTGCTGATAAAGTCAAGCTTGGAGGCCTATTTTAAAGAAAAGATGCCATGGCCCCTCACTTGCAAATTATAGTACATCTGTTTTGTAGTTCTTCTCCCTGATGTCTGTTCCTAAATTAGACACTGACCTTTTTTGCTTCATTACTAGATTCTGCTTGTGCCTCCCTCCTTGGATTTGTTGCCTACTATCTATTGTCTTACTTCTGGTTATGACCCTTGGCCAGTCCTCTGCCTATACTATGTCTCCATCTCATTCTCCAGGTTGTTGTATATTACCTGCTCTCCGTTTGACACCTGACTCTGTTTCTGACTATGTTACTGTTCATTCTTAAATGAGAAACATAACTTAGCACTAGTTATGCAGTTAATATACGATTACTTTCTCCAAAGCTTGTTGGAATCTTAAGGCAGAGCATGCATGTTCCTCATCGGAGGTACAGGTGCATCTCAATAAATTAGAATATCTCTGAAATGTTTATTTATTTCAGTAATTAAATTAAAAACGTGACCTCCTATATTTTCTAGATTCCTTACACACAGAGTCTTCTATTTCAAGTGTTTTATTTCTGTAAATGTCGATTATGGATTACAGGTAATGAAAACCAAAATCTAAGAAAATTAGAATATTATAAAAAAGTTCAGTATTGTAAATTCAGTGTCACCTGCCAAGGTTTCCTAAGCCTTTAAATGGTCCCTCAGTCTGGTTCAGTAGGACACACAATCATGGAAGACGCTGATTATGGATTGTATTACTGAATCACTGAAATAAATGAACGTTTCAAAGATATTCTAATTTATTGAGATGCACCTGTATATACAGTTTCATCATATTAATCTGGTTTGACATTATCTTGTATACAATATAACTAGTATTAGTACAGTATAATGGCACTGTGCACAAGCTTTAGGCAGGTGTCGAAACATCCTGCAAAGTAAGAATGCTTTCAAAAATAGAAGTGTAAATAGTTTATTTTTGTTAATTAAAAAATTATGTAATTAAACGAAAGAAGAAATGTAAATCCCATCAATATTTAGTGTGACCTTTGCCCTTTGCCTTCCATCAATTCTTCTCAATTCACTTATAGACAGTTTTTGAAGGAACTTGGCAGAGAGGTTGTTCCCGCCATCTTGGAGAACTAAGCACAGATCTTCTGTGGATGTAGGCTTGCTCCAATCCTTCTGTCTCTTCATGTCATCCCAGACAGACTGGATGATGATGAGATCAGGGCTATATCTGTGGGGGCCGTATCATCACTCCTAGGACTCCTCCTCCAAAGGGCAAAGGTCACACCAAATATTGAGGGATTCAGATTCCTCTTTTCTTCATTCACATCATTTTGTTAACTGACAAAAAGAACTATTAAGACTTTTATTTTTGTAAAAAAAAAAATTAAAAATACAGGATTTGAAATGTTTTATTCTGCTTTATTATTTTACTTATTCATTGGTAGGTAGGTGGGGGCAAAAGTAAAAGTTTCACACATGCCTTTACCCCACTACCAGCTTTTATTGTCCCTTGAGATTCTTCTAGATAGGGAAAAAGTGATTCATTTCGGGGACAATGCATCTCTCCACCTTGATACACCTAGCTGCAGTATTGTGGTTATGCGTCTTCCAGAAAAAGATCATTTGCAATGGTAATCCGTGTGCTTTTTTGTGCCGTGTTTACATGGTGTCTCCTACAACACAATGGATGCAATATTCTGCCTAGTATGTAGTGATTTAATGCATTTTGCTCATTTTATTTGTATGCTCAGATGTTTTCTACTCTGTCACGTTTATCTCGTTCCCAGTCAAACAACTCATCAGCGCAGGTATTGTTGCAAGTTGTCTGGAGTTTATTTTAGAAGGAATTCCATTACTTTCGGTTGCGGTGGAATATTTTTGAAGGGTTTATTTATCTGTCTCTCAGACTTAAAAGGACTTTATGAGATGTTCAAAGCATTCGGAGAAAAGATTACTTTATTAAACTTCTGATGTGCCTCATGTGTAAAATGTAGTAGGTGGATTACTTAAAGTGGTATTTCCGTTTTAGGTATTTATAGTCCCCCAATCCCCTTCCTATCTAATGAGAAATAATATAGTGGCTGTGCATCTGCATAGCCTTCTCCATTTTGTTCTATAGGTTTTATGGCCTCTTCTCTACTCATTCTCTATCCATATGTGGTGGTCAAAGGCCACCTCACCAGGTGGGACAAGCATCAAGGGATACCAGTTCTCGAGATAGGTGCTAATCCCGGAGGTGGTCATTAGAGATGGACGAACTGAATCATCACAAACCACATCACAAATTCCAAATTATTAGGTTTTTAAAAAAACTGAATAAATGGCATTTCATCTTGGATGAACTAAAATGGCCGCCACCATATGTATTGCACAGTAAGAATACAGAAGAGACACATGTCTTGTTCTGCACCACCTGACAGCCTCTCAGTCAATAGTCAGCAGTAGGTGGACATCTTACAGTGCTGATGTCATTTACAGTATATAAGGTTGTATGGGCTAGAACATGAGGCATTGCAGTGATGGTAGAAATAGGGGATGGATGTGCTATTCATCACTGCATGATACAGAGCACTGCAAAGCTTGCAATACAGATATAGTAGGAGAATTAGAACAAAGTTTAGTCAGATTTAATCAATTACAGACAGTTTAATCATAGAAATCATAGATAGAAGTTGGCGGGAATATCTGTACTGTGTAAGCCAGCCTGTTGCAATAATACAGACTAACAAAGGACAGTTAACCTTTTCATTGTCAATCTAATTTTGTCTATATCTATTTTGCAATTGATCAGTTTGATCTATCCGCAGATTATTTAGCATAATCAGTCCTGTTAGTGAAAAATATTTTCTTAAGGTTTTTTTATGCAATGGTTTACATTTTTTTTCATTAAATACATACAAACTGCTGTTCTAACAGCAAGACACTGATTCTGCTTGTGCTAGTCTGAAAAATCTCCGTCATTTAAGGGTTTGTTTGCTCATCCAATAAACAGTGTGACTGAGCCTGCTAATCTGAAAAAAATCTTTGTTTCTTAAAGAGGACCTTTCACATTCTCTGACTCCGGCGGTTTTATATGCCCTTAGTTTCGGCACTGATAGCCCTTCACCGTCAGAAAGGAACCATCACTGGGTGGTAAGGAATGTCCCCTCTGACAGTACAATGCTATGGAAGAGTACTGTCGTGGGGGCATTCCTCACAGCTCAGAGATGACGCTAGGCAGTAAGGCCTGCCTTTCTGACATTGGAGAGCTTCAGCACCGATATCTCCTGCATCTGTGTGCACATTGGCAAAGCTGACAGTGCGCTGAATTCAGTGCACTGTCAGCTTTCTAGCAGTATATAATACTGCGGGTGCCAGAGGACTTGAAAGGTCCTCTTTAAGTATTTTTTTGTTGCTCACCCAAAAAATAGTCTTGCAGCCTGCTCTAATCTGAAAAAATTTCCGTTATTCAAGAGAGGGTCATACTGTCACTCATGATGCTCCAGCTACAACCACTGCCAACACTCAGCCAGACATGTCCTGTGGCCTTGTCCATCATATTATTCATGCTGTACTGACAATCATGTTGTTATAGATGACTTTTTTTTTTTTTCTTTGAAAAGCCAATTCTTCATCACTTTTCAACTAGGCTCTCAGTCTCAAATTTGTCTCTCAAAAAACAACAAGCCTGTAGCACTTACAAGTTATCAAAACAGGCTAATTTTTCTATAAAAGCATAGCTTTTTACAATATAACCACCATGTCAAAACCATGAGCAAGCACATTTCTCCAACAAAGGGTAATTTTGGATCATTTAAAATTTAAAAATGCATAAAAGTGAGTGTCAAGGCAGTGTATGGTTAAACTCGTAGTTGTATCCACTGCTTACCCGCTGTTTCTCCATAGACATACATGTTACTTTGACATAACTTTGACTGTTTTTGCCTTAGAAAGCTAGAAATTGGATAGATAGGTTCCTAGGAGCCCTAAGAGTGTTACATAGTGTGTGCTTTAAGCCAATTTTAGAATTGGTTCGTACCCAACTTGTTCGACCCAAAAAGAATCTTGGTCGCGAACCATCCAAACCCAAAACAAAACAAGATCCTATGGTTCTCTGGTGGGCCAGTCCGACAATGGATAGGAGCCAGTCCCAGAGGTGGAAGAGGGTTATTTAAACATACTAAATGGCACTGGCATCAATCAGCCATTTATTGAGTTTACTGAAAATTGTTGCTTTGTTTTATATACAGTTCTTGGTCGCAAAGATTCTTGTCTTCTATAGGGTGAGGAAAATCACCCAACAGGTTCACTTTGAAAAATTATGAAGAAGACAGGAATTGTCCTACCAGTACCTTAGCAGGTTATGGAGGTTTCTACCATTGTGGGGATGTTTACACCATTTCGATACTACAGACAAATTTTCAGTAAGCATCCAGTGAGCTTACAGATGACCATTCAGGTACTATGGACAAATTCTCAGCAAGCATCCTGTGAGCTTACAGATGACCTTTTAGGTCAGTGATGGCGAACCTTTTAGAGACCAAGTGCTCAAACTGCAACCCAAAACCCACTAATTTATCGCAAAGTGCCAACAAGACAATTTAGCCTTAATACTATGCAGATCCACAATTGCGGACAGTTACGGACCTGCAAAATATGGTCGTGTGAATGGGGATTTACAGAGCTTTCAATGATGCATACAACTTTGTACTGAAATGTTAAAGTTTGCATTTGGTACTTTTGAGCAATTAATGTTCACTACTTACATCGCACAGGATCTGTTTTATAGTGACCGTGCAATGTTATTACAGCCTGTAAGAATATCTCATGTCTGGTATAAAATAGATACTGTGTGATATAAATAGTGAAGAGCCACCACAGAGTACAATTTGCTCCACAGTCGCCCCCAGACAGTACAATTTGCTCCACAGTGGCCCCCACACCAAGTGTAATATACTCCACAGTGGCCCCCGCACAGTATAACATGTTCCTGTACCTACCTGCACTCCCACGAAGAGCAGCCCTGGCAGCTTCTTTCTACCACAAAGTAGGAACTGATGAATGACGTCATCACGCCTTCATTGGGGCAGAGTTTACAATCTTCTGTCTGTATAAGACATGGACCCACGGCCTACACTGACAGTTTTCAACACCTGAAAGAAGCGCTTGCTCTCCAGGGGATGCTGGACAGCTGTCCCGGATTCTCGGTAAGCGAGCGATCCAGGAGCCTGGCTGAGGCGACAGGCATGCGTGCCCACAGAGAGGGCACATGTGTCATAGGTTCGCCACCACAGATTTAGGTACTATGGACAAATGCTCAGCAAGCATCCTGTGAGCTTACAGATGAGCCATTTTTCCAATCCGCACAGATGCAAAAATAACACTGACAGCTGGAGATTGTGTGATGAAAGGCAAAGCTATGTCTAATTTGATGTTCCCAGGCTATGTTACATCAGGCACATTAAAAATATCAACTAACAGCATGAGGGGACTGCCCGAAGGCGTCAAGATATGCGATTTATTACTTGACTTTCAAACCATAAGTGCATAAAATAAAATAAAATTAAAAGGAAAAAACAAAAAAACAGAAGGCGTCCTATCTGTAGTGGAAATGATGTGATTACTTCTGTAATTAAATCCATGCAAGGTAGAAATTGACTATGCAATGTGGACCCTGAAATAATTACCACCATGCCTGCTGTTATTGTACGCCTTAAGCCATAGCTGGAATCGACAACAATATATGCTAAAATATAAGGTAGCCTTGCGTGGAAATTGCAAAAAGTGTATGTCAGTCATGGAAATGTCATGGAGGTAGACATAATATAAATGTAAGCAATATGGAAATGTTCTAGAACATCTCTAGATTCTGTACAGCACGGATATTGTCCCTTCTCCATAGATAAATGTTTGGTTCTGGTTTAGTTCTGTATTATACAAAAATATTCATCCGGAAAGAGCGCCACTTTATGGCTGATGTATGTTCATAACTAGGCTAGGAAAAGTCTATTAGCTATTGGACACTATCAGGGCCGGCGTTAGGGGGAGGCAAACTGGGCAGCCGCCCAGGGCCCCGCAGTCCAAAGGGGCCCCCAGTGGATGCGGGGTACCCGAAGTTTCCCCTGGTGCCTCCGATCATGAGAGCAGCACTTTCAACTGAAGCGGAGTCTCCGATTCAGTTCAACCTGTCACCTATGACAGAGCTAGAGATCTATTCTCCATGCTCTGTCATACTGTAAACCACAGTATAGTGCGCACCTTACGTCTTGGTTCAGGCTGCGCGATGACGTCACTGCATTGCACAACCTGTGCCAGCCGTCTTCTGGAGCAGGGGAGACTTCATCAGCTTCAGTTGTCATGGGATCAGGTAAGGTGAGTAGGTTTTTTTTTAATTTTTTTTTATTTTCTGGACAGAGGAAATTTAAAGCTGTAAAGGGGCGCTGTAACTAATAAGAGGCACTATAATAAGTGGGCACTAGAACTAAAAGGGAAACTATAATAAGGCAAAAAGCTGGGACTAGAACTAATAAGGTGGCACTACAATAAGGGAAACTAATAAGGGGACAATATAATAAGGGGGAACTAATAATGGGGCAGTATAATAAGGGGGAACTAATAAGGTGCACCATGGTAAGGTGGCAATAAAGGGGAAACTATAATAAAGCAAAAAGCTGGGACTAGAACTAATAAGGTGGCACTACAATAAGGGGAACTAATAAGGGGGCACTATAATAAGGAGGAACTAATAAGGTGCACCATAGTAAGGTAGCACTAAAGGTAAAACTATAATAAGGCAAAAAGCTGGGACTAGAACTAATAAAGTGGCACTATAATAAGGAGAACTAATAAGAAGGCACTATAATAAGAGGGAACTATAATAAGGGGAAACTAGTAAGGAGTCACTATAATAAGGGGGAAATAATAAGGGGCACCATAATAAGGGGGGACTAATAAGGTGGCACTATAATAACGGGGAACTAGAACTAATAAGGGGCCACTATAATAAGGAGGAACTAGAACTAGTAAGGGGGGACTATAATAAGGGAGGGCTAGAACTAATAAGGGGGAACAAGAAGTAATAAGGGAGCACTATAGGGGGGATGAGAACTAATAGAGGGCCACTATAATAAGTGGGAGATAGAACTAATAGGGGGACACTCTAATAAGGGGTAACTAGAACTAATAAGGGGGCACTATCACAAAAAGGTACCATAACTGATAAGCTGTAAGCTATGAGGAGACACTATGACCTATTTGGTGGTACAAAGTGGATCATTATTATTCTGTGGAGGCACAAAGAGGGATGCACTGTTTGTGGGACAAAAAGGGAGTGTTATTATCAATAATAACAATAATACCCCATTTCTGCCCCAAAGCAGTAATAATCCATTTTTGCCCCCCACATAATAATAATGCCCACCTTTATTACTTTGTAAAGCACACAAAGGTGGGCATTGTTATTGTGTAGTGGTCAGAGAGGGGCATTATTACTTTGTAGGGGCATAATGGTGGGCATTATTACTATGCAGGGCTGAAATGTGGGCATCATTACTGTGTAGGGGCACAGAGGTGAGCTTTAATAACATGAGAAGAATTGCTAAACCATTATTTTAATTATATAATCAATTTTTATTATGATAAAAGTGTGTGGTCACTATTATTCTATTGAGTACAAAAGTTGGCACTATTACTGTGGTGCATTTCTACCGTCTGCAGCACAACTAATGTTTTGGGCAAAATATGAGGCACTATCTGGCATTATATGTTATGAGGGGCAACAGAGTATCTGTGTAGAGGAGGTATCTGTCACTGTATTGTGGTAATATTGGTTTTGTACAGTAGCAGTTACAGTATGGTGGTATTATTAAGTCACTATGTAATGGTAATGGTTGCCGTCATAGTATGGCAGTATTATTTGGGCCTTGTATAGAGGTATCATTGGTAACATTAGTGCATGGGGTGCTTTGTTCAATAACAGTAACAGTATAGACATAATATTTACATTTGTTTTTTTGTATAGCATTATCATTCAATAAATATATATTTTCTTGTGCCTGTAGGGAGTTGGATCTCTTGCCCCTTATCTTTTAAGATCCTAGCAAATACCCTAATGCTAGAAATCAGTTCAGCAGTACTCTGCACAGTGTGAGCCAGTTGAGTGCGTTTGTTTTGTTGGAACAATATGTGAGAATTCGGGGCCCCACTTTTAATTTTGCCCAGGGCCACACTTTGCCTAAAACAGGCCCTGGACACTATTACCATATACAGCCATGAGAAAGCCATGAGTATACACTATGGTATCAAGACAAGATGTCAAGAAGATGTCAAGAAGAAAGGAGGATACTGAGGGACACCATGGGCAACTTGAGAGGTACCCAAGAAATATGAAGTATATGTAGTGAGTAGGTTATTGTAAACAATCATGAGAAAAACTAAGTACACCCTCTGTGAATTATACGTTTTTCCATATTAGGAAGGACATACTAAAAAAAAATCTGTAGAAGGTCTTAAAATTAGGTAAATCCAACCTGAGATGAACAACAACACTCAGCAGAGTCCACTGTTTCATTATTTATTAAACAAAAATGAAGCCAAACTGGAAAGGCCAAGTGTGACCCATGGGTATTGAACCACCATGATGTTTTTCTGTATGACTTTATCAGTCTCGCACATAATGGAGGAACATTGGCCCACTCTTACTTAAAACGTGGCTTCAGTTCACTGAGGTTTCTGGGCATTTGCTTATTCACAGCTCTCCTAAGGTCCTGACACATCCTCCTTGTTACTATACCACCACACTTCTATAGTACCTACCCTTCCTAGTGGGCATCAGTGATGTCTCTGGAGCCCGGCACAAGTGCAAAATCTTCTGCTCAGTTCCAGTGACTTTAACCTTGAAACTGTGACCTTTAAGAATGGATCATCTGCCTGATCATCTCTCCTTGATCTATCTCCGACTTTCCTGGTTTTTCCTTGCCTGTTCTTCCAAATTATCCATCTCTGTTGCAAATCTATAGTCTGGTTCTGTTGCTCCTACAGCTTCTGCCTGTAGCTAACATGTATGATCTGAGCAGATCTAAGTCTTCTGAAGTTCAAGTCAAACTTCATTGCAGAAGAGAAAGTCGTACCTGCGTCTGAAAGGTAAATAAACAAGATGAAGGAAAGCTTCCATCATGGTATATACAATAGAGTGAATGATGGACGGTTCTCTCTCTGCATCAGTCATTCTATCAGCAAAAAATAAAAATACAGCTCAAAAAGTAGTGAAATGGCAACTGACAGCAACGTGGCCATTTCATCACCAGTGCCCAGAATCCCCTCTGATAACAGGGATAAGGAGAAAGCCACTAGAAACAAGTACATTTCCAGCACCGGAAAATATATACAATCTACGGTAGTGTGAACCTAGACTTATAAAGACAGCATTGTGGCACTCAGCAACCTACTGGATGTCAGGAGTAAAATTGTCTTCTTCCTTGCCCTAGAAGACCAGGAAAACCAAACGTTAAACCCTTTATTTCACTAGACCTCCAGAAATACTAACAGTAACCATTTGATCGCCCTAAACCAACAGGAACCTTTTCTCTGCACTAGACCAAGAAGAGTATTCACATTATTCATTTACAGAATAGTTGAATCAGTTGTCAGTGTCCATTTCTCTGTCTCAAGGGTGTCATATGAGAGATCAGGGACCCTCCCCAGTCCTCTGTGTGTGTGTGTGTCTCTAGTCAGCCTGTCCATCCCTATGAATGTCTTTGTCAATCTTTTAAAAATATAGGTGTATCTTAGAAACTTAGATGTGCTATATATGGAAGACTTCCACTATAGGTTTTGCATACCCATGAGATACACATTCTGTTATGTACTATTATAGATAGTATAGTAGTGTGTAGTTCTCCTTAAGTCTCATTCATGTGATATTTAACACTTATTATTTGAGCACTATATGGCATTATTTGTTTCTGTTGTTTCGGAACACTAAGACTAAGTTCACATCTGTGCCTGCGTTGGAGAATCCGCTGCACAAACTGCTGAAAATTGGCGGAGAGAAAAGTCCTGCACGCCGATTTCAGTATAAGGCTGGGTTCATACCTGCGCCCGGTTTCTGTTCGGGGTTTCTGTCCCTGAACCCGTTTAAAAAATGCGGAGAGAAAAGCACTGCATGCAGCAATTTTCTCTCTGTATTTTTCAACCTCTTCGGGCAGAAACTGGACGGAAACCCGACGACCCCATTATAGTCTGTGGGGTCCGCTTTTTTAAGCGGATTAGGTTTATGCTCAGGGGGTCCTCAGGCGGACCCACCGAACAGAAACCCGAACACAGGTTTGCACCTAGCCTAAGAGGGAAAAGTACTTTATGTGTCTCACCAGCCCTGTACCTCAGAAGCCGCCATTCCCAATCTGCAGGTACCGATATATCTCCCCATACAAGTTGTAAATTTACATTATCGCAACTGTCCAGATAGATTGCAGATGTATGATTTTATGTCACTCATCGTTGTGTTTTACGTGCCGCGTTTATATGTGTGTACTAAGAGGAAAGTTCTCAGGTTTTACAGATTGCTCTTCTGTAGCTCAGTGCATAACACAGGGCAGTATATTGAGGCTGCGTGCTTGTGTACTGGGATTGTGCAGCTCACTGCTCCTGATAAGTGTCCTAGAAGTCATTACTAAGCACTCCAGTCACAGGATGGCTTTTACAGCATCCACATTAATTGTCACGCCTTTTACCACGGCACAGCAATTAAATCCCATTAGCAGCTCATTAGAGTAAACAATGTCGTACTGCAGAAACACAAGGCTCCTTCCCACAGCCAGACACCGATCCACTGCGCCTTCTTACAGAGGCCATAAGACGTTAACCTTTTCACTGCCATGCCAACCAACCACACATGGGGCCTATTTGTCAAAACCCACGCAAGACATAACGCAACAAGACAGATTCCAGACTTGGAATACATGGAGATATGACTAGCTGCTTTCCTTTTCTGCAAGTCTTTATGAAATTGATTTTGCATTTCTCATATGTCCCACCATGTGCATATGTCAACTTTATTGACAAGGGGTATAGGAGTTAGTCCATGGTCCCCTCTAGCATTGGTGGTAGATTTGGATAGAGGTGAAATGGAGCAGGAGGTAAGGCAATGAGCTTCAGGAAGTCTCCGGGGAATGGTGTAAAAATAGGTGGGTTGGGTAAGGTTAGATGGTGTAACACCAGCAGGTAACGGGCCCTATTTACTTACCGATCCCCACTCCTGCTCACAGCCGCCTGCGCTTCCCATTCTGCGGAGGTGGCTGTGGGAAGGAGCGGGGATCGGTAAGTAAGGCTGCAGGTCGCGAACCCCACAAACACTGCTATCATTATAATGATCGGAGGGCCAGGGTTGGTGAGGGAACACAAAAAAACACTGTTACTTACCTCTCCTGCGCTACGCCAGGCTTTGGGCCTCCTTGGTCACGTCCCAGGTGTCACCATGGCCCAGGCTGACGTCATTATGCGTCGCGATGCATGCCTGGCTCACGTGACGTCTGATCAAACATTGAAGACGACGGGGAGCGCACTGGAGCTAGGGAGAGGTAAGTAACATTGTTTTTTATGTTTGCATCCATCCCTGGGTCTCCGATCATTATACTCTAGGGTCTTAAAAGACCCCAGAGTATAATAATTGTTCATGGGTGTCCACTATGGGTCATAATACTGTGCGCAGGGGCCACTATGGGTCATAATACTGTGCGCAGGGGCCACTATAGGGCATAATACTGTGCGCAGGAGCCACTATGGGGCATAATACTGTACAGGGGCCACTATGGGTCATAATACTGTGTGCAGGGGCCACTATGGGACATAATAGTGTGTGCAGGGGCCACTATGAGGCATAATAGTGTGTGCAGGGGCCACTATAGGGCATAATAGTGTGTGCAGGGGCCACTATAGGGCATAATAGTGTGTGCAGGGGCCACTATGAGGCATAATAGTGTGTGTAGGGTCCACTATGGGGCATAATACTGTGTACAGGAATCTGGTTTGTGCTGGGGGGGGTGGTTGCCGGGGGGGGGCCATGTCAAATGTTCGCCTTGGGGCCCAGTCATTCCTAGTTACACCACTGGGGATAAGTAATGTTTTTTAAGGAGACCTAGGTAGTGTTAGGGCTTATCGCAATGTTTCATATTGTGTAAGGCCATATTGTGGTCTGTATTTCCTGCTAACAGCAGTTCTATGGACAATCATGAATCCATCACCTACATGGCAGGGTGGACTTTGACATGGGGGGGCACTAGATATGTAGAAGATTTGATGTGTTAGACCTGTTGAGGATGTGAATGTCCTGGCTGACACCTGGGAGGGTCAGCCATGGCAGATGGACATGGTTGGCAAGGCTGAAGATCTGGGAGGTGAGGGCAGAAGGGGTCAGGGTAAACTGTGTTAAAAATAGGGTCTGGCTCCTGTATTTTATGTGCTAACGTTAAATAAAAGTGGACTTAAACCATACTTTTTTGCCAAGGCTAAATCTGTCATGGGAGATGAGTCCTGTATTTGGTTTTCTATATGTAATCTATTGAAGACAATAAAATCTTTGTCCCTGGCATCGATATATAATATTTCCCAGGGCTACGTGCATTCAGATATGATCATGCAATATAATAACTGAACTAGTAATACCGATCTATACATAAGACGACTATAATGGTCTATGGCATAAAGCGTTCACGCTAACATACGAAGGATAACAAAGATAAGCAGGTCTCTACAATGGTTCAAAAATATTGGGGCAGATTTTTTTAATACTTAAATTTAGACAGGGTAAAACTAAACCAGACAGGAGCAAACTGCACCAAGTTTATTACAGTGAATGATAGAATTGATGCAATTTGCTAGGCATGTTAGAGATGGTTGTCTTTTTTACACCAACTCTTAGCTGGTTTACTTTATACCAGTATTTTGCACCAAGAAATGGCAGACACTGTTAATAAATCCAGGGTAGCGCCTCTTAGTCATACCACTATTCACATTTAGCATGTTTGATGGCAAATCTGGATATTAGAATAACCAAATCTGTCCTAGCAGGTGTAAAAGAGGTGAGGCAGGTTGTCTTGGTTTCTTAGGTCTCCGGTAAGTGCCCTGCTGTGGCAGGCAATGTATGGGGGCATGTGTGGCATGCAATTGCATATTTCTGACAGTATATAATACACTCATATAGAAGACTTGTAATATAGTGTCCTTTGTTTCATTGTACAATTTGTGGGAGGTTGTAGCGAGCTGTCACCATGTAAACATCAGATTTCTATTTCAATCACTTCTAGCTGAATACAGATTTTCTGTTCACTGGGATTATAGAAAAGACAATGCGTATCAGTCAAATGTTTTCTTGTGTGATTAATCTAATCACTCAGTGACAGAAGCCGCTCAGCTGAAGAAACTGGAAGCTGCCACTGTCAGTGCTAAGCCTGAGTCAATATCTCTACAACAGGACTTGGCTAAATGTCCAGCACAACAGCCACTTTAGAAAGCCAGGGAACAAATATTAGCAACTAGTTTAATATGACTCAAACCCTAGGTATTTCTCTAACAAAAAAAAAATACAATTTTGTAGAGTTCTGATTTTAAAAATCCTATCATTTTGTGTATAACTCATATGCTTATGTGTCTCCTTGGTAACAGACTACAAACAATCTTTGTATAGTTGTAAGGGAATTGCTAGTTGTGCAATTCCCAAGTGCTACTGCTGAAACAAGGGAAGAAGGAAAAGACAGAGACAGTGAACTCTAAAATCGACCCAGCCCCTGACCCCGCCTACTTGCCTGAAATGTTCTAGGCGAGAGCCGACAACTGGGCGGCGATCCCTTTTCTGAATAAGTGACAACACAAAACGTATACTAGACAAACAACAGGGAAGAGAAGTCAGCAAGCCAAGGGTTAAAGCCAGAGCGACAAAGCAGTACCAAATCGAAATCCAAAAGAGTAGTCACAAGTAAAGCCAAAGGTCAGAAGTCAGTAATACAATGATAACAGAAAGAAGAGCTTAGCGAGGATAAAGTCACAATAGCCAGCAGCCAAGTGTGGGTTGATGGGCTGTCAAGAGGAAGTCCAGAACCCGCCCAAGAATTGATTGGCAGCTAGACTGTCAATCACACAGACAAGGCTAAGATTAACCATTTGAGGAGCAAAGGTAAACAAAGGTGCAGGAGATGGGTTTGGCGGAAATTAAATTACAGAGAAGAGGTAATAGAGCAGTGTTCAGACAGAGCAACAAGAACCCTAAGCAAGGAATCAAACTGAGCACGCCTCCTGTGCTGCAGCGTGCAAGCGGAGGGTGGCGCAGAGACCCGAATAGGCAAAGACGTTACAATAGTCTTAACATACAGCCATGCTCCTTTTCAGGCCAGGTTCATTCCTGCACTGGAGTCTCTGTCACAGAGTCCACTGAAAATTGGCGGAGAAAAAAGTCCTGCACAGGGGACTTTTTTCTCCGATACATTCAGTTTCAAAATGACTGACACCTGACTGACACCCGACGGACACCATCATAGTCAATGAGGTCCGCCAGGGTCCATGTGTAAACGCTGTTTTAGTAGTCCATGTCTCCATTGTTCGGGTGCCCTGACGGACCCAATCAATGGAGAGCAAGTGCTAGTGTGAACCTAGTGTCATTTGCTAAAGTTTATTCAATTGGTTACAAATAAACAAAGTAATATAACTAACTGCAGGATCAGACCACACAAATCCAATGTACTTTCCAAGATCAGACTACACAAGCCCTATGTACTTTTCCAACAAAACAAATAATGCAAATTTGTAGAGTCTTGATTGAAAAATCATTTTGTGTATACAGCTCATAGGCATACCTATGTGTCTCCATGGTTACAGACTACAAACAAACATTGCGTAGTCTTAACATGTAGCCATGCTCCTTTTCATTTATTCCCTACTTGTTGACAAAGTACATTCAATTGGTTACAAAGAAACAAAGTAATATAACTGCAGGATAAGACTACTCAAGGTTTATTTGTAGTCTGGAAACAATGAGAAAACGCTAATTGCACTAAAAGTTGCAGATTATTGTCAGCACATCGCCCTGTGTAAACAGCGCAGCTAATGGGAGAGAAACAATTGCTCCTTCCCGATTCACTCCGCATTGGCCTGAGTTACTAGTCTGATGTACACGAGCACCAATCAACATGTTTTTATTTATTTATGCTTACTTGTATAGCGCCATCATATTCCACAGCACTTTACATACATTGTCCCATATAGGGCTCACAATCTATATTCCCTATCAGTATGTCTTTGGGGTGTGGGAGGAAACCGGAGTACCCGGAGGAAACCCACGCAAACACGGGGAAAACATACAAACACCTTGCAGATGTTATCCTTGGCAGGATTCGAACCCAGGACTCCAGCGCTGCAAGGCTACAGTGCTAACCACTGATCCACCATGCTGCTATCGACACGTGTTCTAGCAATTTAGTGATCTTAACCTCTGCTCATTTTAGGCATCGATGTCCAGTAGGCAGTCCTACTCAGAGATTGACAACTAGCTCTGCGTACACACTTATACAGGGAAGGCTGAAGGATGTCAATCATTAGGATATATCCACACCCATTTCTCAGCCATAAAAAATGGACAAATCATTCCATTATAACAGCCATTTTGGATCCATTCCATTTCCATGGCCGAGTGTTATCCTTTTTGCATCCATTTTTAATGACCATTAAAAAAACGGATCAATTTAATTTTTAACAGTCATCAATCAGAGGCAAATCCTTTTTGACAGTCCTTATAAGCAGACCCGTTGACTGTCATTTGTGTTGGGGTGCACCCTCCTCATAAATCCGGCACACCCTCTGCTGAACCTGGCACACCACCCCAACTTCACTTCTATCCATGAAAGTGATGTAGATATCGCAAAACAGAAAAAAAGTCACACATTTTCCACCTCTTGCATGCCAGATAACTGGCGTACAAGGTATAATAAATCTCCCCCATTGTTTTTACATGGCCAGTTATCACTGAGACTCTTAAGGGAAAAATAAGCAAAGATTTAGATCAATAAATGACAAGTTATACTGAATCCTTTCCCACAATCCTATGAATCTGCTCTGCTCCTCCTGCTCTATAACATGCTTTCTAGATGTTTAACCTGCCAGGTTCTCTTTAAATACAGACAAGAAGTAAAAAAGAGATGACTTCAGATGTTTTTTAATTTTTTGCACATAAACCAGTCACGTCCCAAAAAGTTAAATTTACCAAACAAATTTTATAAAATTTCGAGAACTTTCACTTTAAAAAGCTTGTAGCATCTAGACTTGTGTATGTTTTCTTCCATTGTCCTAAAACATAAATGGATGTCTCTTATGTACTAATCAATAGTCTATAAACAATATCTCCTGGAGGCAGCCAAAAACTTCTCCTGTGAGGATGACAAATGGAAAAGGAAGCCGAGTTCATTTTTGTATTACTCCTGGAGCTGAGCAGTAAAACACCGGCTGACTCAGGGACCTTTGTGGATTTTACAACTTACATTTTGCTCTGGAAAAACTTTATAAATAATGTACTGGGCAGAATAATTTGATATAAATACAATGTAAGAAAATAATTTGTAGTCATTTGTATTGTGATATATGACAATAGTGCCAGGTTCCACTCCTCCTCCTTCGCGGCGACATATCCTGGAGTAGCGGCACATACACAATTCGCCCTTTGAAATGAACATATTTGATTTCGCCATCACTGAATCAAAAGACTAAATGAGCTGGAATAGGGAACCAAAAAAAATTCTTAGTTCATCAAAACTGATATAACATGATTTTTTTTTCCTCGTAAATAGTTTGTTGAGATACGCATATTTCAAAGAAAACAGCACTGCATCCATGACATACCAATTATCGGAGAGCATAATGCCTCACAGGCACATGAATTATAAACCAACACATTTTTAGAAGACTACTCTTATAGGACAAAATAATATTGTTTATTTTATCGGAAGACAAAGTAATATAATGCCCTCTAGTGGCCGACAAGAAGATTTACAGTATTTGTGCTGAACTATAGTCACAGATCACAATGAATCCGTATTTTCTTGGAGACATGCCATCATGGGTTGTTTTATGTCACTTGATTTTGAAGCTGGTACCAGTTTTCTGACAACTCTGATTTGGTATATGCGTCAGATATTTGTTTTTAATAAAAGTTTTTATAAAAAAAATGTGTTTCAAACCTAGGGGAGATTTTCATCTAAACAATCATAACAGGGGTAAAAGGGGAGGTGGAAGGAAAGGGGAGATGGGAGAAAGTCGGGAGCAATTAGGGGTGAGAATTCTCAGCTACTGATACTGTATAATTCTGACCTTAGAAGCTACATGAGCCATTGTATAGCTTGCTAAGGCTAGGTTCACACCAGCGCGTGGATTTCGTTTGGGGATTCCGTCCCCGAATCTGCTTGAAAAATGCAAGCTGGACTTTTCTCTCTGCATTTTTTGGGTGGAAACCCGGTAGATTATCGGGGTCCACAAGTTACCGCTTTGTAAGTAGTTTGGGTTTCCGTTTTTTGGGTCCCCAAGAGGACCCGAAGAACGAAACCCAAGCGCAGGTGTGAACCTAGAATTAGTATAGCTTACTAATAAATCTGTCCCATTGTTGTCTTGAATCCAGTGGATTGAATGCAGTTTGGGTGGCGGTGAAAGGTGCAGTTTCCTTCCCTCGGATAATAGTCACATGTGCTCCAGACTTGACTTCCATGTTTGGCCCTTTGGTGGAGTTATTGTCATTCTATCTACAAGAAGCAGCAGGTTATATTACCTTCTCTATCCTTTGCAATCTGTAAACATTGTAACATAGTAGATGAGGTTGGATGAAGACACAGGTCTATCAAGTCCAACCTATAACCCTACAGTACTGATCCAGAGGAAGGCAAAAAAAACCATGAGGCTGATGCCAATTGCCCCATGTCAGGGGAAAAAAAATCCTTCCCAACTCCAAATCTGGCAATCAATATAAAATCCTGAATTAACCTGTCTTTATGAAAAATCTAAACCCCATAACCTGTAATATTTTTCTGTTCAAGAGTCATCCAGTTTTTCTTGAACTTGCACAATGAATCCACAATTAACAAATCCTGTGGCAGTGATTTCTATAGTCTTGATGCTCTTACGGTAAAGAATTCCCATCTATGATGGTGAATTGTTCATTTCTCTAGGTGTAGCCGATGTCCCCTTGTCAGTATCATAAGCCTAGAAGTAAAAAGATCAGAAGAAAGGAGGCCCAATCACATACACATGTGGATTCAATTGTTGGTACCCCTCGTTTAATGAAAGAAAAAGCGACAAAGGTCACAGAAATAACTTGAATCTGACAAAAGTAATTTGAAATCTCAAGACTATCAAGGGATTCTAGAGAGAAATGTGCTGTCCAGTGTCAGAAAGCTTGGTCTCAGTCGCAGGTCATGGGTCTTGCAACAGGATAATGACCCAAAACACACAGCTAAAAACCCCCAAGAATGGCTAAGAGGAAAACATTGGACTATTCTGAAGTGGCCTTCTATGAGCCCTGACCTAAATCCTATTGAGCATCTTTGGAAGTAGCTGAAACATGCCGTCTGGAAAAGGCACCCTTCAAACCCAAGACAACTGGAGCAGTTTGCTCATGAGGAGTGGCCAAAATACCTGCTGAGAGGTGCAGAAGTCTCATTGACAGTTACAGGAATCGTTTGATTGCAGGGATTGCCTCAAAAGGTTGTGCAACAAAATATTAAGTTAAGGGAACCATCATTTCTGTCCAGGCCTGTTTCATGAGGTTTCTTTTTTTTAAAATTCTGTTGAAGCATGGTTGAAAAGCAATGTCTGACTTTCATTTGTTCATTTTCATAGAATTTTTTATATATTATTACTTTTGTCAAATTTAAGTTATTTCTGTGACCATTGTGGGTTTTCCTTTCATTAAACAAGGGGTACCAACAATTTTGTCCATGTGTGTACCTCAGTGGTGACCCCAGGGAAAAAGGCACCAGACGGAGGCTTGAAGAGACCTGAAAAGGACGGCTAGGAGAGGTGAGGCAAGGTAAGTATAAGAGATTGTTATTTTCCCTCACCTCCTCTGGACATCCACTTATTATACTCTGGAATTTGAGGAGACCCCAGATTAAAATAGTGTTTCGTGGATGACAAAGCCAAAAGTTTCATGTTTGACAGAACCAGAAACTTTTGGAAATTTTAGGTCAAATCTGCTTCCAAACAAATCTGTTCATCCATTCCCTACACATGACCATGGACTGATTTTTATCCACTGGAAGTAAGCAGAATAAAGGACAGTGAGCAGAGTTGTAGAATACTGTGAAGAATTGATACAGAAAGTAAATTGGAAAATTGTACAACTTTTCATATAAAATTGTAAACTTTTAATTTTCAAATAATTGTCTGAAAATGGACAAAACCTTTAACAAACATAAAGTAAACAAAGAGCTCCATTCCTAAAATAATCTAATAAAAGTGTTATACCAACAATACAGCTATACAAGACTTGTAGTAGTCATAGACCTCAATGGCCAGGCCATGTATGGAGCCACCGTCAAACAAGGGCAGCTCCTGTGTTCTGTGCAAACACGCAGGATGCACACCCCAAAGACTATTCCTGGTGCTAAATATTATGGTGACCCAGCTGGTTTTCTTACCAATGACCATGTTGTATGGATCTGTCATCCACAGAAATCTGCGCACCCATACTGTACCTCCATTATTATGCACACACATGGAGGATTTACTCACTAATTCACATGGAATTGGGTAGATTTGCCCACGGCCAGTTTTGTTTAAGTCATGGTTTGATGAAGTGTTTTGACCCAAAGTTAGAAGTGGGTTCCCATTCCTTTTTTGTATCCAGTTATGGCTTTGGCTCAAAAAGACTGCATCAACAAACTGCCACAAAAACTACAGCTTTTCTCTAGAAAAAAGTTGTATGTGAAAAGACCCTTATTCCTTTCAGAGTGGCACATGTGACTGTCATGTTACGCTAGGTTAACCCTAGCATTGCCTCTCCATTGTTCTGGTCCATCAGAGGACAAGAACAACAGAGAGGCAGACCGATAAATTAGCAGTTATACACGGAGTCCAACAGACCCCATTGACTATAATGGGTTCCTTTTAGAGGCTAAGTGAGTATATTTGATATACTCAGTTAGCCTCTAAAAGGTATCGCCTGATTTCTTCACTCTTCCACTACTTTCTATGGCTAACACGGTACAACATTATACTACTATAATGGGGTCCGTCGTTTTAAAACTAAAACCGTAAAAAGTAAAAACTCATCCGTGCAGGACTTTTTCCTCCACCGATTTTCAGGCAGACATTGCAATGGAGTCTCCGGCAGAGACTCTGGCACAAATTTGACCATAGCCTTGTCTCGCTCATGTACGGTCACACAGTACAGTGAGGAACACCAGTGCAGGAACATGGCTGCACAAGCTTTACCAGACAGAACTACAGGAGGAACAACCGGACACTAACAAGTAGGTATCATGGAGTATTTTGGGGAAGATGCTGTAATAACAAATATTAATTATTTTACAAATTGGGTAAAATAGAGATTTATTCCAATTCTGGTAATAAACCTATACTTCTACTAATACTGAATATTGTATATGTCATCTGCAGAATAAATAATACCGCAGCATTACAGAAGTGATCAGTCAGTCAGCATTGTATGCACTAGCCACATGTATCCGCTATCTCCAGCCATCGGTTCATCAGATTTTTTTCTTTCTTTTTCACATCAGGTACGACGTTATCCTCACTTGCCATCTCTCCTTTCACCTTTGCCGGAGGTAGCCATCAGGCTGTTACTATGGCATCGCTGCGCTGGAGCTTGCGGTAAACAGCTCGGAGATTAACAGATTATTGCCACAATTTGATCTATTTAAAGCAACTGGTTCTAGAATTCTGAAGATTTGTGAGACTGTAGAAGTAACTACTTATATATAATGAACCAGCAAAGCGCACTCAGGGTAAGGTAGGAGAACATGTAAAACTGTAAGTCAGCAGACAATGACGGACATGCTTACTTACAGACTCCAAGCTATTTAGTAGAGACGCAGATCAGAACTTTATCCTTAGGAGAACTATATCTAAGAACAAGACTTTAATATATAGTGGTTTGTAGGATTTCAGAACTGAAGGTAGATGTAAGGTAGGAAGTAGTGATTATAGGGGTAGATATTTTTCTGGACTTCCCGTCAGTAACCTACTACTGAAAACCTCTGAGGATGATAACAGGGAAAATAGATTGTATTCAGTTTATTTAAGAAGAAGGTTTAGTGTCCCTTTCACACTATCAAATTCTTAAAGGGGTTATCCAGGATTGGAAAACATGTCTGCTTTCTTCTACTTAGGAAGTGACATCACGTCTATTGCTCATTTGAAGGGCCCCCATCAGGAGTCAGCCATAATCTATGGAGAAAGGAGTAAGAGATGATTATCCCTGCAGAGCCATTACATGGAGAATTAAAGGGGTTATCTGAACTCCCAAGGGTAGGATAGGTCATCAGTATCAGATCAGTAGGGGTCCAACACACAGCCTCTGCACCAATTGGCTGATTTGGCTGCCAGACGCTATATACGGGGTATACGCCTGGAAACAGAGATGCATCTATTCAAGTGAATGGCAGCAATGCTGCTGTTCCCCAGAGCCACTACTACAGTGCAATGTACTGTACAGAGATGTACACTCTAGTGGTGGCCCCGGGAACTGCCGCCTTGTTCCCATTCACTTGAATAGGAGCAGATGTGCTTCCAGCTGCATACCCATACTTGCCTGCTCTCGCCTAAAGCTCCAGGAGTAACCTCCTGGTCAAGCCGGCAAATATCCCAGCCCCAGCCCCTGCAGAAGGCTCCCACATCTGCCGGGCTAGGAGTCTCTTTATGTGCTGGTCACATCCAAAAATAGGGTGCAACTGGTACAATTCATGTTGACGTCACAAAAAGTAGGTGCCAAATGTTGACAAGAGTATGTATACCTGCTCCTGGCAGCAAAATCAGCTGATCAGTGCAGGGTCCAAGTATTAGCCCCCACCAATCTGATACCAAATAAACTATACTGTGGATAGGTCATCAGTATCCATTACTTTGGGTTTTGGACAACCCCTTTAAGTATTACATATCAGTGGATTGTCTATGTAAAGCCAGACAAGACTCTTCTTTGGCTAATAGGTGATGGTACTGAATATGTATATACACCTGAATATGTATATACACCTCTGTTGACTCTAAGTATCTAAGTGGTCATTTACATGGTCTGGTTGGGGCCAAGAAACTGACTAAATTTCCCTAGTTGAATTTGAGTGTTTAAGGTGTATAAATAAGGATTTCCTAAACTAGTTAACTCTGTAAGGGTAGATTCTATCATTCAGCTATTAGTATGCCTTATGTATGCTGCCATAAGTGTCTGAGATATCAGTCTAGAAACACAAAGTGAATATCAGTAGATGGAGATACATGATATTTAGGGTGTAAGCAGTTACTAAAATGACTTGGATATATTACATTAAGGTGTAATATTCACAGTCACCCCAGTATCATGTAACTTTATTAGCGTAGGTATACATTTACATAAAAAGCTTAATAAACGCTATCATTTCATGTCAAGTCATTAATATTCACTAATACATGTTTATCACACATTTGTGATGCTTTTTAACACCCCCACCAACTTGTTAGCAGCTCTAAAATGGCATTAACACAAATCCAATACTTATGAATATTGCATAAATTTTCTATTTTGGAGATAAATGAGGCAACGCAAACCACATGTCATCTTCTACCCACAAATGACTGCAGATGTGTAAAATAAGCACTCTGTGCAAAACTAACACATGGCTGTATGCCTAGTGCAGGGCCTAAGGGTGCAATGCATGACATGGATTTAAAGTGTCACTAAGTTTTCAACATTTTTTTGTAAATCAATAACAGGTGCAAATAAAAAACTTTGTAATATACCTTAACAGACAAAAATGCCTCTTTCGCCACTTATCACACACTTTCCTTCCTCCCCCCACCATCATAAACTGCTCAGTCAATCTGCTAAACTGTCTTGGGCTCACAAAATGGACTAACAGTTTACAAAAATATCAGAGGGGAAGGGAGCCAAATAAGTAGAGATACAGGGGCAGACATGATGCTGCAGCTAATAGTAAGTCTTTTATCTCACCCCAAGTACTTTATTCCTATCAATCACGTCAATACTCCTCTATAATGTTGTCCACTGTGCTTCTGAGAGACGGTAACATCTATGCAGGTTGGTGGTGTAGTAGCATAGTGGTGTAGTTATGATGACAAGGTTCCCCAAACAACCCAAATACCAGGACCACGATTTTACTGAGCTTGATTATAGAATAGAATAAAGGACCCACTTGGTATAGAAAACTCCTCAGTACATCAAATACAAAGACTTCAAGTTACTAGAGTTTGTACAAGGTGATGGGCAATCCTGTTTCCACAGATTCAGATGTTTTCACAGATTCAGGCCTCTGTTTTGTGATCTTGCACCAAATAACTCTTCCTATGGTATAACACCTAGGTGCAACCACAATTTTGCTTCTTTAATTGCACCTGCAAGGAAAAACAGTATCCAATATACTGCAGAGGAAAGCAATGACATGGTGCCATATTGCATCAATACAACAATCACATATCAGTCAGTAAAATGAGCTCACCACCAGATATAGCTCACTACACAGGAGTAGTTTTAGCTAGGCACCCAGTATATGCTCATTAATGGTCTCCCACTTAAGATTCCTAAATAGGTTGACCTTCACCCCACTACATCCCCCCTGACAATTCTTGTGTTGTCCCCTACAATAACAAGCTCAACTCCAGTGAGGGAGAAGCAAAATTAACCCTTACCTTACTACTGTCCATGGGTTACCTCAACTTAGAGAAATTACGGTACACAAACAACTAGCTTCACCATTGCTTTTCGAGGTTGCTGGGAAGTAGACAACACTACTGTTATAAAGGGATTGCCAAACAGAGACCTGCTTGCAAATTAAAGATAGAGCTTAACTAAGGTGGACACCCCCTGTCCCAGCTAACAGTCCCATGTTCTCACTGAACTACACTGTGATCCCCAGGAGACTTTTTACCATTGGTGCTCCATCAAGGCATTCTGTTATGGCTGCCAGGCCCTCTACACAGACATACAAACGAAAGGCTATACAGTAATACCTCGTACACTCGCGTTTCCGAATTTGCGAATTCACAGATTTGCGATATTTTTTTGGCAACTAACATATATATAGATTTTGCTCTTTTTTTTTCAGATCTGTGAAATTTAATTAAAAAAAACACCTTCGCTATTGGGTAGTAGCGTCCTGTTCGTTACGTACCCGGTAATTAGTTTCATTTTACTGTGAGTGTATAAGAAAAATGAATGAATGTATTAATATACAGTACTGTACAGTATACTTTAGTATACTGTACAGTACTGTAGGGTAAAGTTTATTGATATTTAGGGGTTAAACATTAGAAACCGGCATTGTAAGCGCTTCTAAGCGCTTGTACCAAACATTCGCGATTCCTCGCGATCCGCGACCCGCTCTGTCACCTAACCTCGCGAATGTACGAGGTATTACTGTAAATAGTAATAATTTTTCACTATTTCAGCAACAACCAGTCTTGTTTCATTCCTCCTTCCAACCTGAACTTCTTGTACTGGGGTGCCACTTCAAACAGAGTCCACACTCTCCAAGGTCATGCTGGTTGGGTGCCAAATGGCTGGAACCTGTTACACATGTTGATAGCACAATCTATACTTGAAGTCAAAAATAAGCCAAAGTTTGTCCCATTGACTCCTCCTGGTTGACTGCTCTCTTGACTTCTATGGTTGCTGGCAAAAGTAAGGGCAATGAGGTGGTTTCTTTTCCACCAGCAAGGTGCACTGCACCGATTTATCTTTGGCACATGTCAACGTAGCCTACAAGGTCTCTCCCCTGGATTTATACCCTCCTTCACTATCATGTGCCACAACTCACTTCTTTGTGACCTGTTGGTGCTGGCTTAAGGTCTTTAGAACCCCAGGGTCTCCCACAGCTCTCTTAATGGGCTCCATTGGCTGGAAGCATGATCCTGCACCCTGTTCACAAAAAGGTTGTTGCTCTGCCTGCATGTGTTCTACAGCTCCTGTCCATCACCCACCTGGGCCCTGGACATGTGTGTACTCCAGGATCTTGCCCAGTTATAGGTCATAAGGGTTGGTGAGCATGCCTCCTCATCAGAAAATCTTGCTTGGCACAATTTGGAACCACTGGTGGAGAAACAGCCCCTAAGCTGTCATACCCTCTCAGAGGATCCCATAGCCTTTCTGTGACTTGTAGTGGATGACCACTCCATGATCCCTCTGCATCTTTCAGTAGCTGCTGTCTTTATTAGTAGTGCAATTATGACATCAAAAAACACCCAACAACTCAAATACACGAACTGAGATTTAACTGTGCTCCAATGTACATCTGAAATGACATCTGATGATGGCAGTGTACAGTGCTGGCCAAAAGTATTGGCACCCCTGCAATTCTGTCAGATAATACTCAATTTCTTCCAGAAAATGATTGCAATCACAAATGCTTTGGTAATAATATCTTCATTTAATTTGTCGTCAATGGAAAACCACAAAAAGAATTGTCAAAAAGTCAAATTGGATATAATTCCACACCAAACATAAAAAAGGGAGAAAAATCATGTGATGCTTCTCTAATTTGTGTAATTAACAGCACCTGTTACTTACCTGTGGCACATAACAGGTGGTGGCAATAACTAAATCACACTTGCAGCCAGTTGAAATGGATTAAAGTTGACTCAACCTCTGTCCTGTGTACTTGTGTGTACCACATTGAGCATGGAGAAAAGAAAGAAGACCAAAGAACTGTCTGAGGACTTGAGAAACAAAATTGTGAGGAAGCATGAGCAATCTCAAGGCTACAAGTCCATCTCCAAAGACCTGAATGTTCCTGTGTCTACCGTGCGCAGTGTCATCAAGAAGTTTAAAGCCCATGGCACTGTGGCTAACCTCCCTAGTTGTAGACGGAAAAGAAAAATTGACGAGAGATTTCAACGAAAGATTGTGCGGATGGTGGCTAAAGAACCTCGACTAACATCCAAAGATCCAAGTTCTAGCTGCCCTGCAGTCCGACGGTACAACAGAGTCAACCCGTACTATCCGTCGGCGTCTGAATGAAAAGGGACTCTATGGTAGGATACCCAGGAAGACCCCACTTCTGACCCAGAGACATAAAAAAGCCAGGCTGGAGTTTGCCAAAACTTACCTGAGAAAGCCAAAAACTTTTTGGAAGAATGTTCTCTGGTCAGATGAGACAAAAGTAGAGCTTTTTGGGAAAAGGTATCAACATAGAGTTTACTGGAAAAAAAAAAAAAAGGCCTTCAAAGAAAAGAACACGGTCCCTACAGTCAAACATGGCGGAGGTTCCCTGACGTTTTGGGGTTGCTTTGCTGCCTCTGGCACTGGACTGCTTGACCGTGTGCATGGCATTATGAAGTCTGAAGACTACCAACAAATTTTGCAGCATGATGTAGGGCCCAGTGTGAGAAAGCTGGGTCTCCCTCAGAGGTCATGGGTCTTCCAGCAGGACAATGACCCAAAACACACTTCAAAAAGCACTAGAAAATGGTTTGAGAGAAAGCACTGGAGACTTCTAAAGTGGCCAGCAATGAGTCCAGACCTGAATCCCATAGAACACCTGTGGAGAGATCTCAAAATGGCAGTTTGGAGAAGGCACCCTTCAAATCTCAGGGACCTGGAGAAATTTGCCAAAGAAGAATGGTCTAAAATTCCAGCAGAGCATTGTAAGAAACTCATTGATGGTTACCGGAAGCGGTTGTTCGCAGTTATTTTGTCTAAAGGTTGTGCTACCAAGTATTAGGCTGAGGGTGCCAATACTTTTGTCCGGCCCATTTTTGGAGTTTTGTGTAAAATGATCAATGATTTGACTTTTTTTTCATTCTCTTTAGTGTTTTTTCATTGCAAGCAAAATAAATGAAGATATTATTACCAAAGCATTTGTGATTGCAATCATTTTCTGGAAGAAATTGAGTATTATCTGGCAGAATTGCAGGGGTGCCAATACTTTTGGCCAGCACTGTATATACAGTATTAATACAGCATAATGTCATCATTATATCTGTCAGTGTATATATACAGTATTACTACAGCATCATTTCAATATCACAAGTGTCACTGTACACTCAGTGACAAAAAAAAAAATAATGCACCATTTGGGAGTTGCTGGAATTGAATGAATCTTTCTATGTATAAATGTAATAATGATATACAGTATGGAAGTGATTACAATATTAGAGTGAAAGGAGAAATTTATTGGGGAAAATGTACAACTGAAAGGTGGCTCTAGTACAGGGGTAGGCAACCTTTTTTGTTCGGCGTGCCGATTTTAATAAAAAAATCAAAGATGAGGTACTCGGAGTGCCGGTCAATAATTGTAAGTCTGACGACCCCTAAACTAAAGTCATATACCACAAACCATAACACAGAAGTGCTGCCACCAGATGCTTTAGGACACATGCGTTTAGTGCTATTTCCTGGGACGCTCCTGTACTTTCTGATTAGAAGCAATGAAAGTCCATGTGCAGCCGCCAATTAGAGGTAAATGTGTCCAGGAGCTCCGTATGGCAGCATCCTTATGGTGAAAACACACTATGTATCTGGATGCAGCTATATTTGGAACTTTTTCATTCGATGTAAAACTGGTGCATTTTTGCACAAAAAAAAAAACAAAGCCTGAGTTTTCTGTGCAAAAACACATCCTTAATATAGAAAACACACCGTTATACAGAATAATGTCCCATAGTGGTCCCTGCACACGGTATATGTCCCATAGCGGCCTCTGCACACGGTATATGTCCCATAGCGGTCCCTGCACACGGTATTATGTCCCATAGCGGTCCCTGCACACGGTATATGTCCCATAGCGATCCCTGCACACGTTATTATGTCCCATAGCGGTCCCTGCACACGGTATTATGTCCCATAGCGGTCCCTGCACACGGTATTATGTCCCATAGCGGTCCCTGCACACGGTATTATGTCCCATAACGGTCCCTGCACACAGTATTTGTCCCAAAGCGGTCCCTGCACACGGTATTATGTCCCATAGCGATCCCTGCACACGGTATTATGCCCCATAGCGATCCTTGCACACGGTATTATGTCCCATAGTGGCCTCTGCACACGGTATTTGTCCCATAGCGGCCTCTGCACACGGTATTTGTCCCATAGCGGCCTCTGCACACGGTATTTGTCCCATAGCTGCCCCTGCACACAGTATTTGTCCCATAGCGGCCTCTGCACACGGTATTTGTCCCATAGTGGCCCCTGCACACGGTATTATGCTCTATAGTGGCCCCTGCACACGGTATTATGCTCCATAGTGACCCCTGCTCACTAGCTATTATTATACTGTGGGGTCTCTTCAGACCACAGAGTATAATAAGTGGAGGGCAAAGAGAGGTGATGAAACATAAAAAACAATGTACTCACCATTCCACGCTCCGCAGCCGCTCTGTATCTTCGGGCGCTTCTGCCTGTAGTCAGTGACCGCTCATTGAGTCTCAGGGGTCACGTCGCATCATTATGCGTAATGACGTCAGACGCAGACGCGACCCCTGAGGCCCTGTCAGCTGACTTCAGGCAGAAGCGCCTGAAGAGTACACAGCGGCTGCGGAGCGTGGAATGGTGAGTTAACACTGTTTTTTATGTTTGATAACTCCCGGGGGCTCCGCTTATTATACTGTGGGGTCTGAAGAGACCCCGCAGTATAATAATAGCAGTTTCATTTCGGACGTGTTTGGTCCGATCAAAACTGCTGGGTGAGGAGTCCGCTGCCGTGCCAGGGAAATATGCCTCGCGTGCCAAGAGTGGCACGCGTGCCATAGGTTGCCAACCCCTGCTCTAGTACCTTGCTGTGCTGCCTCTAAAAGTTTCATATGGTATTGTACAGCACATTGCCCATAGATGTTGCAGTTGGGCCTGTAGATCCCACAGACGCATAGGTTGCTATAGCTGATGTCACAGCTGGTCCCTTAAATGCTTATATGGCGATAAATCTAGTGACTGGGCAGGCCAAGGAAATGTTGCAATCTGGCGGAGACATTCCTAAGAAAACCTTGCCTTGTATTAGCGAGGATTATCCTGTTTATAAAAAACAAATTGGAAGTCCTGCCATAAGAGGCAACATATGTGGTCGCATGAAGTCCTGCACACCTCACTTAACTGTTACTGTCCCTCGTATGGCTACTAGGGGTGACCAACTGTTTATACGATGGCTCCCTAGATCATCACACAAAAAGATGGTGCAGTAATGTCACTTCACAGCAAAGGCAGGATTGAAGTGTTCACCATGAGACTCAACTCAAACCTGACTAGTCGGATACGAAACAAACCCAAGATTTGTCGCCAAAGACGATACAGTTCCAGATGTGCTGAGTAAGAGGCAGTTTGCCTTTCAACGTGTAAGCAGAGTCCACTATACGCTTCATTGATGTTTTTAATATGAAGATTAAAAGCTAATTTTTAGTCATATACACCATATTTTTTCGGTGCTGGATTCCACCTATTGACCTATTCGGCAGTTCCAGTTGGCAGCAGTCCAGATTTCTTATTCACGACACTACTGCAAGCGAAGACAACAATGGATGGCTGTAAAAGGTAGGATATGTAATGGACACTGTGACACCAATATAGCTTCTGCTAAGCATCTGGAAATGGGGAGAGGCAGGGGTGTGTAATGAAAGTGCCACCTGTGTCTGAATGGTGAACAAGGAAACTATGGGAGTTGTTTGTGCTTGTCGACAGATCAAAAAATCCTACAATCTACTGGTGGTCTGTCTGGCCCCTCTGGAACCTGTTCACCATGCGTGTGACAGTTAGGTCAGAATGGTCTAGATGGCAGGCATCCTGCTTCTCTTAGTGCATTGATGTGCCCCCACTCAAAGCATGTCAACAGTTCTTGAGTGCATCAAATTGGATATCCACAAGCTCTCATCAAGAGCACTACCCAAAAGTACCTTCTGAGAGCCTTTTTATACGACAGTGGGGGAAACATTTTTGCACCCTCTTGTAACATGATCCAGTGTCCAATCAGACCACACGTGTAATCATTTATATATATGCCTCAGAAATAACTGCAAGACGAGTTTTGCTGCAAGCCAACATTTCTATCTGGGTGCCTTATATTTTCTTTGTCAAGAAGTGTATATACTGTATTACTACAGCATCTCATCACCATGTCTGTCAGTGTCTATACAGTATTACTACAGCATCTCATCACCATGTCTGTCAGTGTCTATACAGTATTACTACAGCATCTCATCACCATGTCTGTCAGTGTACAGTGGGAAAAAAAAAGGTATTTAGTCAGCCACCAATTGTGCAAGTTCTCCCACTTAAAAAGATGAGGCCGGCCTGTAATTGACACCATAGGTAGACCTCAACTATGAGATACAAAATGAGAAAACAAATCCAGAAAATCACATTGTTTGATTTTTAAAGAATTTATTTGCAAATTAAGGTGGAAAATAAGTATTTGGTCAATAACAAAAGTTCATCTCAATACTTTGTTATATATCCTTTGTTGGCAATGACAGAGGTCAAACGTTTTCTGTAAGTCTTCACAAGGTTGGCACACACTGTTGCTGGTATGTTGGCCCATTCCTCCATGCAGATCTCCTCTAGAGCAGTGATGTTTTGGGGCTGTCGCTGGGCAACACGGACCTTCAACTCCCTCCAAAGGTTTTCTATGGGGTTGAGATCTGGAGACTGGCTAGGCCACCCCAGGACCTTGAAATGCTTCTTACGAAGCCGCTCCTTCGTTGCCCTGGTAGTGTGCTTGGGATCATTGTCATGCTGAAAGACCCAGCCACGTTTCATCTTCAATGCCCTTGCTGATGGAAGGAGGTTTGCACTCAAAATATCACAATACATGGCCCCATTCATTCTTTCATGTACACGGATCAGTCATCCTGGTCCCTTTGCAGAGAAACAGCCCCAAAGCATGATGTTGCTACCCCCATGCTTCACAGTAGGTATGGTGTTCTTTGGATGCAACTCAGCATTCACCCTCCTCCAAACACGACGAGTTGTGTTTCTACCAAACAGTTGTACTTTGGTTTCATCTGACCATATGACATTCTCCCAATACTCTTCTGGAACATCCAAATGCTCTCTAGCAAACTTCAGACGGGCCCGGATATGTACTGGCTTAAGCAGGGGGACACGTCTGGCACTGCAGGATCTGAGTCCCTGGCGGTGTAGTGTGTTACTGACGGTAGCCTTTGTTACGTTAGTCCCAGCTTTCTGCAGGTCATTCACTAGGTCCCCCCGTGTGGTTCTGGGATTTTTGCTCACCGTTCTTGTGATCATTTTGACCCCACGGGGTGAGATCTTGCGAGGAGCCCCTGATCGAGGGAGATTATCAGTGGTCTTGTATGTCTTCCATTTTCTAATTATTGCTCCCATGGTTGATTTCTTCACACCAAGCTGCTTGCCTATTGCAGATTCAGTCTTCCCAGCCTGGTGCAGGTCTACAATTTTGTTTCTGGTGTCCTTCCACAGTTCTTTGGTCTTCACCATAGTGGAGTTTGGAGTGTGACTGTTTGAGGTTGTGGACAGGTGTCTTTTATACTGATAACAATGTCAAACAGGAGCCATTACTACAGGTAATGAGTGGAGGACAGAGGAGCCTCTTAAAGAAGAAGTTACAGGTCTGTGAGAGCCAGAAATCTTGCTTGTTTGTAGGTGACCAAATACTTATTTTCCACCATAATTTGCAAATAAATATTTAAAAAATCAGACAATGTGATTTTCTGGATTTGTTTTCTCATTTTGTCTCTCATAGTTGAGGTCTACCTATGATGACAATTACAGGCCGGCCTCATCTTTTTAAGTGGGAGAGCTTGCACAATTGGCGGCTGACTAAATACTTCTTTTCCCCACTGTATAATAAAGAACTGCATTATTATTGAATTATTACTTATTTAAAAATTAAAGTTTCCATACCCTTAAATGATAAAAATGGGTCTATGCCATTAAGGGTAGGTTAACACGTTGCAATTTGCTGCGAATTCTACCCACGAATCTTCCCCCCATTGTTTTCAATGGGAATTAGAGATTGCAGCAGGGTGGTGAAAAAAAAAAATCAACGTCCTGCTGGATCTTGCTGCGGATTCTGCAGCTCGAGACTCCCAAGAAAGCCACAATAAAATGCTGATGCCCTGCATCGGCATTTCATCACATCCATCCCATGGCTGAATACTGCGACGGAAAATGAAGAGGAATTTCTCTTAAATTTCCGTTGTGTGAACGTGGCCTAACAGAGTAGTTTTTGCCTTTCTCTGGATAAACTTTGGCTTTTAAATATAAAATGGTTGAACTTGATGGACCTAGTTCTTTTATTAAACTCACTATATCATAAGGATAGGTCATCAATATTTAAGCCCCAGAAAATCCCTTTAATAACTTCCTTCCCACCAAGTATACATAGGTACAGCTCATTTATATTTTTTTTTTTTGTTTGGAGCCTACCATCACTAGTGCCCGCTGCACTGGACCGATTTCAGTGCATTTCTCCCTGCTGCGTTCTAACCTGGACTATAGTGTTATTCTTAATCCAAAAATATATCCGAACTTTATTTCTTGAAGTTTCAGACTCTGAGTAACCTTGTGGAGGTTGCAAGGGGAGAAAAAAAAAATCGCTTCAATTGTCTCTTACGTCTCATTAAGCCCTGCACGACTTCCAGCAATTTTTATCAGGAGATAAAATCAGCAATATAAGTTTTAAAAGAGATCTAGATTTGTGGAGCCGAAGCCTAAGATTGAGGAGGAACAAGCTTACAGATGTCTGATGTGCATGTGCTTGCCATTAAATAATCTCTCAAAGAAAAAATAAAGACAATGGAGCTTTATTGTGTATCCTTGTTATCTGTGATAAACTGACAAAGCTGCTTCATGGATATCTGATAAAACAAGAACACTGCACGTTTTTAATTGTTTTAATGTATATAATACGGCATCAGTGACCTGTGTGGGAAATACCAGACAGTAACATTGAAGAGCTATATCAGCAGAACATTAAGAATCTATGTACGCATGTAATAAAAGATCCACTAGGAGCTGCTGTATTTTTTTTTTTTTAACCACTTCCATACCAGGCACATTTTCAAGTTTTTGGTATGTGCAGTTTTGAGGGCTATAACATTTTTATCATTTGCGTTATTCAACTAATTTCTGCGTCTTTTTTCGGTGACACATAGGGCTTTATTTTTATGTTGTTTTTATTTTTGCATGTGTGTTAATTTTTTTTTTTATATCTGGGAAAATATAAACAAAATAGGAGGGAAAACGGGTCTGTTTTTCACTTTTCATTTTTTTTTTTTATTTAATAACACAAAGCGCTACTAAAAAACTTTATAAAATAGTTTTTCCTCTCTGTTACGGTAATTTTTATTTTTTTATGGTGTCGTCGGAGGTGGGGCTATAACCTGTAATAAGGGCGTTGTATTGGGGTATTATTTTATTTATTTTTTTAATTATTTTATTTACATTTTTTTACTTTTCTATACTTTTTTTTTTTAATTTTTTTTTTTTTTTTTACATTGTGTCCCCATAAGGTCATAATAGACCTTTGGGGTCATCTGATGACTTTTTTTTTTTTTTTTTTTTTTTTTCGGGAGGCTGATTTCCCCTGTTACTGGGGCTGGTACATTTAGCCCAGGTTGCAGGAGAAATGCAGCCTCCTGCATATTGCTTTCACATAACTATACCCCGCAGCTCTAATAGACGCTCATCCCGGCGGATCACATGACCGCCGGGTCGGAGGGGAGCCGCAAAATGGCGGCGCCCATAGCGCTGTATACACAGCGATCGGGAAGGCAGGGACGGTAATAAACCTTCCCTGCCTTCTCTCTGGGAGCTCCGGCTGAAGTTACAGCCGACTCCCTGTTTCAGCACCTGCACGATTTTGTGCAGTTGCTGAATTCCTTCTAGACGTATATAGTCTATGGGCGGTACGGAAGCGGTTAATTAAAGAGGTTTTTCCAGAATTCTTTTTGGTGTTGTCCTGTCATTAAGATAGATCATCAATATCTGATCATGGTGGGCTGAACCCCCGATCCCTGCACTGATCAGCTGTTCAGGACAGCAGTTGACAAGCTTTAATACATTTACAGTGGCAGATACAGATGGCTTTGTACATTGCTAGTAGCCATGCAGCGTCGCTGCAGCTTTGATCCCATCAAAGTGAATGGGAGCTGAATGCAATAGCACGGTTTGGCCACTATGCAAAATCATCTGCTTCTTGCTTTGTGCACTGTATAGTTCCATGCCCAGCAGCAGTCCGGAATAGCTGATCAGTTACAGCCCACCACTGATCATATATTGGTGGCCTATCCTAATGGAGTTTGCCCTGGCACCTCTTTCTATGTTGATGAGGGTAGCTATAAAGGCAGGGGCGTAACTACCGGGGTAGCAATGGTAGCGACTGTCACAGGGCCCGGGACATTACGGGGCCCGGAGCCCTGTGGCAGTCACTACCGCGCACCCCACAATCACTGCTATCGTTATACTCCGGGGTCTTTTGAAACCCCGGAATATAATGATCGGGGGCCCAGGGGATGTGAGCGAACATAAAAAACACTGTAACTCACCTCTCCGCCGCTCCGCAGGCTTCGGGCCTGTTTGGTGACGTCCCAGACGTCAGCTGACGTCATTATGTGTCGCGACGCCGGCCTGGATCGCGCGAGATCTGGTCCGACATTGAAGATGGCCGAAGTAGCGCACGGGAGTGCACCGGAGCGAGGAAGAGGTAAGTTGCAGTGTTTTCTATGTTTCTATCCTCCCCTGAGTCTCCGATCATTATACTCTGGGGTCTGAAAAGACCCCAGAGTATAATAATCGTTCATGGGTGGTCCACTATGGGGCATACTACTGTGTGCAGGGGCCTCTATGGGGCATACTACTGTGTGCAGAGGCCACTATGGGGAATAATAGTGTGTGCAGGGGCCACTATGGGGCAAACTACTGTGTGCAGGGGCTACTATGGGGCAAACTACTGTGTGCAGGGGCTAGTATGGGGCAAACTACTGTGTGCAGGGGCTACTATGGGGCAAACTACTGTGTGCAGGGGCTACTATAGGGCAAACTACTGCGTGCAGGCGCCACTATGGGGCAAACTACTGTGTGCAGGGGCCACTATGGGGCATAATATTGTGTGCAGGGGCCACTATGCTGCATAATACCGTGTCCAGGAGCCACTATGGGGCATACTACCGTGTGCAGGGGCCACTATGGGGCATAATACCGTGTGCAGGGGCCACTATGGGACATAATACCGTGTGCAGGGGCCACTATGGGGCATAATAGTGTGCGCAGGAATGCGGTTTGTGTGTGTGGGGGGTTGGGGGCGGCGGCTTGGGGGGGTTGGGGGCGGCGTCTTGGGGGGGCCCCATGTCAAATGTTCGCATTGGGGCCCAGCCATTCCTAGTTACGCCACTGTATAAAGGTAATGTTATCATGCGCCACCACCACACTATCCTGTGTTATATGTAATATACATTCACTTAAAGGGATTGTGTCACTAGAAAATTACTTCTGTTTTATGCTTTTTTTTTTCAAAATTTTTGGTTAGTTTCTAAAAAATGTTTCCATGTTATTATCTACATTTTGTAAAATTCTAAAAATACCGCAGTTCTGACCCTGGCCACGAAACCAAATAATTTTCAGACCCTTCGTTTTCTGTAGATTTTTTTTTGCAGCAGCCACCTGACTTATCAGCACACTAAGGATCATAGTTATCATGTATCATATGTAGATAATTCACACAATCTGCCAGTCACCATAAGTGATTTCACAGCTTATCTACTCCCCTCTCTGTGTAATGACATCCGCACAGATCACAGAGCATGCCTAGAAAACTCTTCCATAGCAATCAATAGGACTTGCTCCAGATCACTGTGACTCTGCCCCACGGTCCATCTATTTTAGGCTTAGTGGTAAGAGTTGGAATTGCAGGAGTCTTAAGATTTTTTTTGAAATATATATATATATCACGGAAAATTACAAAAAACTAAATCAAAAAATATTCTTTAAAATTATGTTTATCAGGAAAAAAGTGATCAAACTACATTCTAGACTAATAAAAACATATTATTGATTTACACTATTTATAGGTTATAATTGTCTATAGCACTGCCTGGTCAAGATAAGCAGCTTCCACATTAACACCTGCAAAGGAAATAGCAAGATTGAAGCAGCAGAGCAAATCATGGCTTATTGAGTTCAATTGGTTATTTTTTGGGAAACCTGTGTGAAAACCAATATATTACTCACACAGGGTTCTGTATCACTGTATTAGTAGACAGAGCTCAGTCACTGGATTCTAGAAGAAAACAAAGAACTGACTATACACATTTTTGACAATTTTAATCCAAGAAACAGTGATTATTTTATTTTTTTAACAATGTAATGGACGACAACTTCATGACTAACAGTGGGTATTTTTTATTTTTTGGGACCTACAAATGTGGAGCCAGTGTATCACATATTTAGCAATTTTTTACATGTTGTTATTGGAAATGATGCCCAGTAGGGTTTATTTTTTAGAATATTAATATTAGTAATTTTAGAATATTGAAAATAATAATTTAGAGTAATTTCAGACATAGCAGTTATTGTGTCAGTTTTCAAGAAGTTTTTTGAGACAAAGCCCAAAGAGAATTTAGAAGGAATGGGAAATAGAGTAAGGACTTCTACTTCTCCTTTCTAGTTGAAAAGCTTCTGGCTTTGGCCTATCCCCAAAAAAACTGCATGAAACCAAATAGTAAATTTATTTAAACTTACAGAAAATCCAGGAACAGAAGTGATATAATAATATGGCGATCATTTCTTGAGTTTGCACTGCTCTTCATTCATGACTGATCCATGAACTTTTCTCAAAAGGGAAAAAAAAAAAAGAATTTGTTGTGAAACCTCAAATTGCACAGATTAATCCATTTATTTTAAAAATGTAACCAAAATTGTATCAACATGAAACTCAGATTTACATTACAGAATTACAGTAAGACAATGCATACAGAAAATGAGTAGTTACAGATTTTCCAGTCTGAAAATGATTCAATATACTTCTAAACAGCAAATGTACAAAAAAAAAAGTTTGTAAAAAAATTTTGATTTCTACATCATATTGAGTAAGGGGGCGTTCACACAACTGTTCTTAATGTCCCTTGTTAGCATCTGTCAGAAAAGGTAAACAACAGACACTAACAGATCAGTCAAAAATCTGTTTAAAATCCTATTGATTTCATTGGGATTTGTTATGGCGTCCATTAGCGTCCGTTTCCATCAAATCCGTGCATGTTTAGGTCTATTCAAAATAACAGACTTATGATGGATGTGACGTGTCCGTTATTTTATTGTCATTATTTCTGTCCGTTTTTTTTCAGTACATGCTCAAAGTGGAACAAAAAAAACAGACAATATAATAACAGATATAAACAGAGGTTAACAGGTGAAATTTTTTTTTTTTTTTAACTATATTTTATATGACATCCGTTAGCCATCCAGGTGTCTTTTTTTTTTTTTTTTTTTAAATCGACCCTGTCATAATGGACTTCCAATGGTAGTGTGAACCTTCCCCAAGCTGTACATGAGACTGAGGCAAACCACTCATGAATTTAGCAACTGCAACTGTGAAAAATCTCTTTTCCCATCAGCACATCTAAGGCTTCCAGCACATGAGTGAATAGGGGCCAAATTTCCTAGCCTGAATCTAGTCAGGAGACGGATTGCTTGCGTCATAGTGATCTGTGATATTAGGAGTCCCTGCACCTCCGCTGTCCTGTACTATATACAGTAGAGGACAGTGGAGCCACAAGATGGCAGGGACTCCTGGCATCACATATTACTAGGATGCGAGGGGTCCCGATCTCTGAACCACATTCAGTCTAGGAAATGCAGGCTATATATGGTCTGTATTTCCAGACACTATGTTCCCTCTGCAGGAGACCTTAAGATACATTCACACACAGCAGATTAGTTACAGAAATTTCTGTTCCTGTCTCATTCATTTGTATGGGCTTTGCAGAAAAAATTTACTCGCTGCAGAATCAACACCATTCAGATGATTCAGATGAATGGAACTGATTTTCAGCCACAGTAGTTTCAGTAATGAATCTGCCGTGTGAATATATCCATACACTTTCACCAATAACATGGTGATGTTTTTACCAGAATGCTTGTGTCTCATATACCCATAATAGTTAACTTCACACATCATAAACCACTCAGGTTACTCACATCAGGCTGCGGTCACACTAGCGTTCGGTGACTCCGTCCCCCATTCTAACAGGACTTTTCTCTCCACCAATTTCAAACTGGGCCGACCCCATTATAGTCTATGGGTTCCACGGGTGTCTGCTGTTTAAGTGGATCCCAAGCAGACCCGAACAACCAACGCAAATGCTAATGTAAACCCTAGCGTCACTGGCCAAATTATCTCCTGATCCTCACAAGAACATGGTTTAAATAGACTAACGTTAAAGGGGAATACCATGTGAGTTATATTAACAGAAAAACAACATTTTGACATTTTTGTGGCAGTGTCTACCTCATCACTCCTATTGTCCCAGTAAAACAAATACAAAAAATGTTTGGGTTTCACATTTGGTGACATTTATTGGTTACACTGTCTACACTGAAAGAATAAGAAATATGATTTACTAAGAATCCAGGGGGCTATTACCTTAGTAGCAAAAGCAGGTGAAGGAAAAATAGCAAAGAGAAGATCTATTGTACTGACTGAGGGTGGGCTCACATTTGCACCGGCAGTCCGTCCGCCGCGAATCCGACCTAAATGTCGGAAAACTGGATAGGGAAAGGTTTGCAACACTTTGCTTAAAAACCCATGCACTTGAATAGATTTTTAAAGCAATGCGCGGGTGTGCGCTTACACCCTCTGTGCCGCAAAGCCGTTTTTTTTCGTCGAAAACAAAGTCGGACATGCAGGACTTTGAGTCCGACGAAAAAAAAAAGGCTTCGCAGCACAGAGGGTGTAAGCGCACACCCCGCACATTGCTTTAAAAACCCATTCAAGTGAATGGGTTTTTTTAAGCAAAGCGTCACAAACCTTTCCCTATCCAGTCCCTATACAATTTTCCGACGTTTAGGTCAGATTGGCAGCGGAGTGTTGACAAGAGTTTCGACTGCTCTCTACTCATCTCCATTACCACATTCTATTGATAAGATGTAAGAACAAGAAAGAATGGGGTGGATGAAAAAAAACAAAAACTACCTGAGTAATGCTCTTGTATCCTGAAATGAATATACTGCTTTTACTAGCCTTTTAAAGGGATTGCCTCTAGATGATTACTAGAGAGGAGTGAACCTCTGAAGATTTGTTTCAGGTTCAGTCCATAGATTCATTTCAAACTGAACTTGTCACAAACTGGAAGTGCCATTATTGGAGGTGCAGAAACAATGTCAGTTATACTAAACCACCTCCTCTCCTTGGCATCCTTGCGGCGTCTGGTTCTCACTTGGGATTCCCTTATGGCCTCTTGGGAGGCCCCAAGTGAGGCCAGTGATTGGACCTCAGCAGTCCTACTGGGGTGCATGTCGTCAACCAGGAGAAGATTCTAATGGAGCGCTAGATGCAGCAAGGAAGCCAATGAGAGGTGAGAGAAGGGAAGCATAACTGTTTACGTTTCTTTACCTCCACTTATCATACCCTATGGTTTGAAGAGACCCCCACAGTATAATAGTGGTTCGTTAGTGATGAACCCACAACGGTTCCGGTTTGGATGGAGCCCAAAATTTTTGGAAAATTCATGTCAAACCCGGTTTAGCTCATTTACACTGATTACAATTTTAGTGAGCTGAGAATGGTGTAAAATTATATATATAAATAATAATAATTATAAAAAAAAATTAAAAAAAAAGAGGATATGGCTAACAATGGAAGAAGATGCCAATGGGGAATCAGCGATGGAAGAGAAGTGGCAGGTGACTGACAATTATGACTGCTTTTATTATTTTCACCACTCAGCCTTTTAACAAATATTTTAATTGGCTGGGCAGTCCCTTTAATTAATACTTCATTTGGTGTTAAAATCAAAGTCAGTGGCACTTTAACACTCACTCATTTATAGGGCCTCTATAATTTGTATATGGAGAGTTCAGGGACCACACTGTATCGCATGTAAGATAACATATGAACATATATACTACAACATCAATGGAAACACCGGAGAAGGTATACAAACAATGAAATTGGTTACATGATTCCAGAAGATTGTAGCATTCAGTTTTATGAAAGCAGCCTGGATAGAAATACACCAGCCTCGCTTGCTGTTCACCAGTTTTCCTTTGTTGTTGTTCATATGCTATCCATCAGTATTGTACATGAAACTCTATACAAGCTGAGCCGCCATAGGCATTTTATTCCATACAGCACAAAAATCTCATCTTCAAAAACATCAGGAAATTTTAAAGTAACATTTAATAAAAAGTACAGCTCCCCTTTATGAAGGAGTGGTACGCTATAACATGTTACAGTCAGTCATTCTGACAACTGCAATTACGGAATTTTATAATTAGACTTATTTTTCCACCCGAGCCCATTGTTTCACTTATAACCAGAACCATTGAACAAACATTCATCTTCTGAAATAATTCTTTTATTTAAGAAAAAGACACAAACATTCAATTTATATGTCACACAAGAAGAAAATGTACTCATCTCATGGCAATTCATCTAGGAAATGCGGTATTTTTTTTTTTTTCTTTTATCATATTTCATCAAGGAGAAACTAGATGATCATTGACATTTGTACTTCTATTAACCCTTACCTCCTCATAAATAAGAATTCCCAAAAAGTGCTCACTATACTAGGAAACAATACCAGGAGAACAACGGGATCACTAATATACAGACAGGATTATTATATTCTTTATACAATATATGACATTTGACTTTTAAATTCCGAAACCAATGTTCATTTTTTATTTAATGAAAAAAAATAACTTTGTAAAAACTTTGGACAGTCACATTAAAATTTATATAGGATATAATTCATAGATTTCCACAATTTAGCACCATATTATGACTTTAAAGGGAGTCTGTCAGCAAAGCCGATCCCAACAGATTGATTAAGGTGATCTTAATCTAACATTGTTTCCTTGGTGCCCCCGCTGCGGAGATATTGCTATTTCTGTCAATGTATAAATGAGCTCTTTGGGGCAATAAGGGTGTTACTGTTGTTCCAACGAGATAATTTGCATATTGACAAAAACAGCGATATCTCCACATTGGAATCAAAAGTTCACAAGAGGGAAACCACGGTTTGACCCCAACCTACCTGCGCGGTTGGGTTGATATGCTGGGTCCTGGTGACTCCCTTTAACACCTGGACCCCAAGGGTCTGTTGACTGCACCAAAGGGTTCTAAATTCGGTACATTAGAATCCTGATAAGTCCAGGTCTTGTAGGCATAATATGGGTGATGAAATGTAGTATAGTTATGGCCATTTCAAACTGGCCTCAAACTAACCTGAAAAGGCTCAGGCTAAATTAAGACTCATCACAAATGACCTCAGAGCGTTGAGTAATAGAAGGAACATCCTGTGATTTAACTCTCGTTTATGTTCTATGAAATTGCACAGTAGCCAAAAACACATCCAAACACTTTGTGACTGCTAGGATCCTATTAAATTCTACTTTTAGTTTATCTGTAGAGTAGGACACAACCTAGCAAGCAGTGAAGAGAAGTATGGTATAAGTCTCAGTCTAACAGGTAAAAAAATACAACTGTGAAGACTAAGGAAACCATCAAGATCAATAAGCCATGATCTTTGAGCTGGTCATAGACAAAATATCTGCTGGTGAATCCCTTTAATTTCAGCAGCATCTGCAGAGCAGTCTCCTAATGTTTCCTCCCTATAGCAGACAAGAATTTTATCTCTGATCCTAAAGGTCCACCCAGCGGAGTGAATAAACACCAACAACTTACCTTCACCCCATTTAAATGGCATGCACTTTAATGGGGCTCGGGGCTGCCACTTCTCATTTATATATAATGGCAACTGTTTTACTGAAGAACATACATCATCAAACCATTTACTAGCACTGACTGATACTCATCCATAGAAACTGGAGATAAACTCTCTACTAGAATTAGGCAATAAGATTTTTTTTATTTTATCTTCCTAATAGAGTAACTTTTACACTAGTCTTAAAGAAATGTCCATGCCCTTTAAAAGGTTACGTTGCCAGTCCCAAAAACTTATACATTCTTTTATTAAAGCAATGCCAGTAAATGCTGAACGTTATATGTGGGATCTAAATCAGTGTCTTCTGGCATGAATATGTTGAGCTGTCCAGGCCCATGCCATCCACTTTTTTATGAGAGGTGGAGAGTATATTGCAAAGCATCCCAAAAGTCATAAATGGTTCTACAAGTGGGACTTGAGACAATGCAACAACCTGTTTGAGAGCAGAAAACTGGCATACAAGGTGTAATGTGCTCCTGGTCTCTGGTCAAGTTTGCAAACTGTGGGCCAAATTACTGTACAAGACGATGACTTCAAAAAAGACACACACTATACACGTACGTGAAAAGATAAGTACATAGTAATGTGCAATAAAACTTTGGATAACTGGATCGTTTCAATTGACTGTACACTTTTTTTGCCCTTCCTGCCCTTGGGTGTTTTCAGGACATACCTACATATAGAACATAACCATCATGAAGTGTCCATATCTACCTGCCCAAAAGGTATACCGGAACTACAACAGGATGCAAAACGATGGGACGGGGTTAACTTTAAAAATACAACTTTCATAAGTAATTTTTTTTGCCCATGTTTTCTTAGAGGGCTTCTCCACTTTGGACAAACCCTACTTGTTGAAAGGGTTCCTTGACAAAAAGTTGATCGTAAAATATCCCTTTTTGGAGCCCCCAGGGATAAACTGTAATCTGTGGGGATAATTGGCCGTTATTGTACAATTCTCTACCAGATGGGTTGTCTGTGTAATGCAAGACAAGACAGGTTCATCACTAAAATCTGGGAATCTTGAACTACTTGAAGGACGTATGATTGTTTTTTTTTCTTTTTCTTTCAAACTGGACAACCCCTTTAATGGATTATGTCACATGGTTTACACTTCACTTAGTATTCGGCAGTGGAGGACTACAATAGCTGTTCTTAATAAAACTATTTTTATGGATCAGTCAATAGACTCCAGGTCTATGAAAAAATGGGTTCCATTTGTGTTTTTTCACTCCCGTTTTGCATCGTTTTGTCCATGTCGCCTGAATAAAGCCTTAGTCTATGCACTGTAAGCAGATAGACCAGAGGGCCACCAACGCCAATAAATTTTTCCAAGTAGTTCAACTTTATGATCAGCTCATTGACAGGGAATAACGGAACGGTTCTAATAACGGATAAATAATGTTTTTGGATTTAATGGAGGTTACAGTTACCTTTGAGTCACAAGGACGTGCTTGTTTTACTTTCCAAAAATGACCTATACATCAATACATTTATATTACACAGATATCATTTAGATGTAAGATATACCTAGACTTCTGGAGTGTCATTATACTCTTATTCATGTGCAAATAGGAAAGCTGGCTGAGTTATTGCTGACTATTATCTCCTAGTGGCAAAGTCAACTGCACCAGTTAGCAAATAAATCATAAATTCATGTAATATTCAAGGAGAACAACAATATATAACAACATTAACAGTCCAGCAATGGAAATAGGAAAATACAATATAGTTTCAAAACAATATTCTGGAAAAACAAATGAAATCCGACCTTTTTATTTTTGGAAAATTGCTCCAAATATTATCAAAGTCATTCCTAAGAAGGTCAACTCACAGTCACTGAAAATGCTATTTGAGAGTGTTACAAATTGTTCATAACGGCATCTCGGAGCTAAAGTGCTTTAAATTTGCTTTAATATTTTGGTGATTGAAAATCACATTGTGTGCCCGATTTCAATTTTCACAAGAACAGGCTCCTAAGAGATTATCATTTTAACTCTAAGCAAGGCATGACCATAGTGAGCCGCTCTGAATGAGGGTGACATATAAGTCCCAATACAGATAAACACAAGAACAGGTTGACAGAGTAAATTCTAGAACTTTAATGTAGACTTAAAGGGTTTTTTCTGGAACTACGACATTGAGCTCTACGTCCTTTTTTCACGCTGTGACCTCACGTCCAGTGGTCGCACGGCCATGATGCAGCTCAGTCTCTTACAAATAAATGGGGCTGAGGTGCAATACCAAGCACAGCCACTATACAATGTACAGCGCTGTGTTTAGTAACTAGTGAACAGGCCACAGTAATCAATATTATAGTCCTGGATAACCCTTTTTAAGAGTAGATTCACCTTTGTAAACCAGGTAGTTTACATCTAGACAATTTATATTAGAAGTATAGTAAATACGCCAATGTAATGCTTTACAGTCCAATCTTAGCAGGAGCTGCATTTTGAAAGCTCATAGTTAAAGCAAGCTATTTGTGTCCTCAAAGAAGTTGTTTAGGATTACAAAAAAGGTTTGCCTTTTTCTAGAAAGAGATTGCCACCTCTTGGGTGGTTTCTGGTATTGCAGAACAGCCTCATTTATTGGAATGGGGCTGGGCTGGAATACCAGGCGCACCCTAAAAGTGGCGCAGTTTCTGGAAAATGAATAAAGTTTTAAAGATGGTTTTATCTAGATGCAAATTACATACAAGATGGACAAAAGTGAACCTCTGCTTTAAAGGAGTTGTCCAGCCAACAATATCTGGGACTAGGATATTAATTGCTGTGACCTCTTCCCTAATTACCAAGCATAGCGACTGGCTGAGGGATCGTGTAAAGAGAGCAGGGCTGTAGTCGTAGTCAGGGGCCAGTTTTGGTTCAAGTCAGAAAGAAATCACCAACTTTGACATAAAAAATTACTATTTTTAACTATATTAAACAATTTTTGTTATTGTATAATTAATTAGATGCCAAGGTTATTTACTTCTATAGGAATTCAATTACTATCTTTTTTATTAATCAGAAGATCGTTAACTGCTTCTGACTGACAAGGCTGTCACCATTTATAAAAGATTCAGAGTCGAAAAAAATAGAGTTGACATTGGTAGTTTGGCCTACTGACTCCTCAGCCTTACAAGAGGGACCAGGAAGCGGAGAGTGAAATGTAACCTGACAAGTGTCATGGGAGCAGTAGGGGGCGCCAAAGGTGAGGTCCATTTTTTTTTTTTTTTTTTTTATTTTTTAAATCCATTATAAGATGGACAACCCCTCTAACCTTTAGTGTCCATACTCTTATGGAAAAAAAAACTTCCAGCATTTATTACACCTACAATTCTGGCTCAACATTTTTTTTTTTTGCTTATTTTGTAACATACAGCATTAAAAGAACACGAATAAACATATACATACATTAAAAAAACAGATAAAATGCTGAAGCCGGACTCAAAAAGGAGAAAAAAAAATATAATACCAGAATCAGCAAATGCTTTAGGATGCATTCATTATATAATGCTGAACTATGGCAGGAGTGGAATATACACTCCATTTCATAGCTTATTTCTGTAACAGTTTTTAATTTATTTTTATGTCTATTTTATGTTTGTACAGGAGGCAGATACGCCCATGTATAAATGCAGCAGACTATTACATCCTTCACAACAATTACATGAGATTCACATTTATATCACAGTAATGTAATGCCCTACTGCACATCTACATTTGATAGTGACAAGTAATAAGCACTATAATGTGCTCTGGGTGGAAAAAAAAAAAAAAAAAATTAAAGATCACGCTTTTCGATGAAGGGATCCCAAAGAAATATTTCATCATTAAAACGCAGGGAAAAGGACTCTCCCTAGTCTGGATTTCCCTAGATGCATCATGCACAATGAGGGAATGAGAACACGTTTACAAAGCACTCTTTTTTTTGGGGATCTCACAATGACAGCAGGCCAGTAAATGCCTGAGCTGATGGAAAATGTCCATGGTAAAAATGCAAAATTCAACCAATACATATACATATTTATGTCTTCTTAGGCTTATTTCTCTTGCAGCAACGCAGGGATGTTTATGTTCCATCCTATGGCCTGGCGATCAAAGCCGCAAGTGAAAAGATTGCACGTCGGGTGATCTTCACTCCAAGCTGAGCAGCAGACCATTCTACGGTGGCCCTGAAAAGTCAATCCAGACAAGCAGGATCAGTATGCAGTAAAGAATATATGAAGTATAGGGGGGGTGAAACAATAACATGATCTTTTGTAATGATGTCACATACCCTTGGTGACCTAACTGAATTATAAAACCGATACGCATCAAAAGTATCCACTTGCTGGCCAGATTTTTATTTCAAAGAGGATATTTTATTGCAAGAAAATGTTCTTTATTGTGTAAATACTACTGCAATAATGGTGTTTATATAAATACCTAAGTTTCCATGGTGACAGACAACAAACAGACCCTGTGCAGTCTGATCCTACAGCAATACTTTCCTACATCAGTCCCTTATTTTTTAGTTACCTAGTGAATTATGCATAGGTTGGCATGAAATTGGAAACAAAAGTATGACTGCAGGTTCAGATTATAGAGGATTTACCTGTATAATATGTAGACCTAAAACAACAAGAAGGTTTGATTAAAGGGGTTCAGCCATATTTTTTTTTTAAAAATGGAATAAACCAAGTGATAATCAATACCCAACATTCATGATTGGCTGCAGCAGGTCACATGTCCCTAATGACATGTCACTACTGGATCAGGAAGTACAGTCACTGACGGGGAACCAGTAAACAGGGGTGGAACAGGAAAGGAGGGGCTTGCCGAAATTAATATGACTTATTTTATGCCATTCTAAGCCACTTTCAAAAAAAAAGTTTATTTGGCTCGATATTCCCTTTAAGACCATTTTAAAGTTAAATTCTTATTTTAGATACATTGGGACAATTATAAAAAAAAATTGGTTGTAAAGCTGGATATTTTGTGCATTTTTTTTCTTTTTTAAACTACACACATCCCCTCCTCCATTTTTTTTTTTTTTTTGCACAGCGGTCCTGAGGGCTGACTGCTTAGTGTCAGACACAACAACCTGTTTTTGGAAGCTCTGAGACAGATTGAAACTTTTAAAAAAAGAAGTAGTTGCGGGACTTAATTTTACTAAATAGAAATTCAATCACCTTTTTATTAAACTTTTCACGCTCTAAAATCTTATTAGAATATTTTATCACCTATCCTAGACCGAAGGTAAGTGGCAAAGCAGGCGCAACCACTGAATAAAATACACTATCATACAATCTCAAAAAGGACAAAGTAATTGAATAAAGATCTTGTATAAATATTTATAGTTTTGATAAAAATAAAAAAAGTGTTATACGAGCAAAGTGCACTACAAGTAAACTTTACTCACCTGTCTATTGCTGCGAGGAAGACGAGCTAATCTTACTCCAGACATGTCAAATAACCGAACCTGCCGATTGTCATGTGGAAGGGCAATGATCCTCTGGCCAACAGACACACTAATCCTAAAAAAAAAAAAAAAAAAAAAAAAATGAGGGCATTAGATATACCATATATGACAAATTCTGAATGGTGGCATAATAGTGTGGAGTATATAGGGCGAACAAAAAATGATGAAAAAAATATATAATTACATAAATCCATCAAAAATGTGATTTTATATTTAACACAAAATATCCAAGGTGATAGTGAAATATTTTGGAACAAATTTAACAAATTACACTAGTGTTCGGCCTTAGAAGTCAATTTTCCAACTTCTGTGCCACGATTAAGAAAAGTGGACAAAGTGGGGCAGTGATCACGTTGCGCCAGGGTGAGGACGCCACAACATGTTAGATTTATACCTGAAAATTTAAATCAGTCCAACTGGTGTATATTTCATTTCTGACACGTGGGACCTCACATGGTACACCAAAATTAAGAAGCCAGAGCTTCTTAATATTTGACCTCTGGTGGAAGATGTGCCCAAAATTATTAAAACTGTAGCACAATCCATAATTCTTAATAAAATTTCAACGAGGTTGAGATAACGTTCAACAGGGCATAAATTCCAGAGGATAGGGACAGCTTGAGAGGAGTTCCAGAGTTAAACATGGTCAAGAGAAGAGAAGTTCGCGGGCATGGTGAAAAATGAACTTACATCAAAATCAGCTTACAATTCTATAAATTTGACTACAAAGTTTTAACTTTTTTGGACGCGATTATCCTTTACTTATTACTCTAGTTTTTCTCATGCACATTATTACAACAAACAAATGAAAAGGATCCGGCAAACACTGAGCAGTCATCTCAAGCTCTAGTGATAAATGGAAGACCTGGTAATGGCAACCGCAGCACATTACGTTAATGTCTCAGCTCATTCACTTGTCCTATTTCACACTTGTGAATTCTTGGCTGGGAAGAGAATGAAGTGTATTCAAATTTTATTTATATAAAGCTGCAGACTGAATCCATGTTGCTTTCTCTTGCAGCACTGAAAAGTGATTACAGTTTGTCTGAACGCAGTGAAGTGCGTATTGATGATTACAGAACAATATCATAATGTATTCCTACACCCTGGGATAAGGACTGCTTACTAGCTCTATAGTGGTGTACCAAAAAAACTAAATGTTTCCTTAAAAGTTACTGAGCCAATTTTTTTTTTTTTTTTTTTTAAAGAGAACCCTCCACCCAACAAAAAAAAACAACTCTCTCGCATATATAATTATATTTATATATATATATATATATATATATATATATATATATACACACACACACACACACACACACATATACATACATACACACACACACACACACACATATACATACACACACATATACATATATATATACACACACATACATACACACACATATACATATATATATCTATATATATACACACACAGTTTTTTTGTTTTGTTTTTTTATCAGCAGTAAATATAATCTTTCAATATTGACAAGTAGTTAAAGGGGTTGTCCAGGGACTTTAACTTACTGCCTCCAGGCATTTTATGAAGATGGACCTGGGGGTTCCAGTCTGGTTCCAACTCATGTCATGTGATGTGATCGAACATCCCCCAGGTCACACTACGCATCCTCCCTCCTCTCCCGTTTTCAGAGGTGGTTACCTGTACTATGGGGGCTAGCAATCTATAATAAAGCCAGTCCCATAGCACAGATAACTAGCTGTGGAAACAGGGGAGGAGGAAATGGGCAGAGCAACCAGGGTACAGAACCTAGTTCCGGTCACATGACCCAGAACCAGCCTGGAACCCCCAGGCCTAGCTTCAGCAAATACCCAGAGGAAGTAAGATAAATCAAAGTCCCTTTAAGGCTATGGCCCCACGTTGCGGAAACGCAGCTTTTTTTTTTGTTTGTTTTTTTTGAGCCAAAGCCAACAATGGCTACAAAGGGAATGGGAAATATATAGGAAGTTCTTATATTTGTACCTTCTGCTCAATCCACTACTGGCTTTGGCTCAAAAAACCGCAACAAAAAAAGGCTGCTTTTCCACAACATGGGGCCTCAGCCTAAAGGAGTTTTCTGCGCTTTACTGACGACTTAACCTTAAAACAAACATACCAGTTATTCTCCACAGCCACTTGCAGTAAAACTAATGGAAGCAGATGGCTCTGCCCACTGTGTAGTGGCTGTGCTGTGTAACTGCAGATAAGCTCCTATTTACTTGATCTGCAGTAACCCACTACATAAGCCACTACATAGTGGACAGATCCACCTGCTTTCAGCTCCGACCCTATGTTATTCAGGGGTGGTAGTGGATGTCAGATCCGATATTTCAATCAAGAGTCCAGAAAATCCTTTTAATATTTCAATTAACCATTTCTTTATAGTGGTATCTTGTGGCAACCCATAAGGCCAACATAACACCCTGACAACTTTTGCTGTGATGGACCAACTCAAGAATCAGATATAAAGCCCTTATGTTGGGCAACCTAGACAAGTGCTTAGGGCAGTGCTGTTCAGTGTGCTGCACAATACCATGTATGCAAATTATTGCCCAACCAGGAGGACAAAATAGGTTTCTTAGTGCCAGACTTACAGTAAAGATCCTAAAAGTCAAGATCTGACTCTTTAAGGATCAAGGCCTTATACACTTATAGGATAGATAGTTCGAAATAAGCTGCACAAAAGAGGCATCTTTTGTCCTCCCGGGGGAGAAAGAGTAGTTCTAGTATACCACGATTATAGTTTTTTGTACTACAGATCTACTATCCACACCATATTCTTCTATGGTTGTAGTGGGGCCAGGACACAAGGTAATGCAAGGGTTAAGCATTAAAGTAAAATGTCCAGATCTATACCATACCTGTTTACTGCAGAATCTGTACGAATGGTGGCGATAGGAGATCTCATATTCTTTAAATCCCACACTTTCACAGTACGGTCATCGCTTCCCGACACAACGTTGTCCCCCACCGTGAACACAGCAGAGGTCACAGTGCTGAAATAAAAAATATACATTGTTAATTAAACTGTAATGAAAAACGTGTTTGCCTCCGCACCTCAGAAATGATATTTACTGGCTGAAATCATTACAGTAGGTGATATGACTCACAACACGAGCTACAGTACTGTGCAAAAAGTTTTAGGGAGGTTTGAAAAAAATTGCTGAAAATTAAGAATGCTTCCAGAAATAGAAGTGTTAATAGTTTATTTTTGTCAATTAACAAAATAAAGTGAATAACCAAAAGAGAAATGTAAATCCCATCAATATTTGGTGTGATCTTTGCCCTTTGGAGGAGGAGTCCTGGAAGTGATGATACGGCCCCCACAGATATAGCCCTGATCTCAACATCAGCCAGTCTGTCTGGGATGACATGAAGAGACAGAAGGATTGGAGCAAGCCTACATCCACAGAAGATCTGTGCTTAGTCCTCCAAGATGGTGGGAACAACCTCCCTGCTGAGTACCTTCAAAAACTGTCTGCAAATGTACCACGAAGAACTGATGAAAGGTAAAGGGCAAAGATCACACCAAATATTGATTGGATTTAGATGCCTAAAACATTTGCAAAATATGGTACAACTTGCTTACAACTGCAACTAGAGTACTACATCTTTGGATATAGTGGATAGACATAGTTCTGTTTATTGGCTATAGACAATTATTAAAAAGTAGCACCAATTTTTATTAAAGAATAAGAATGCAGGAATACACCCCAACACTATCTGACATCGGTGAAGGGAAGGACTGTTGGGATGAGCCAGCCATCCTACACCCAGCCAGAATCTTGCTTGTGTCATATTCTAAGTAACGGGACCTGTGCACATTATCCACTTGTCGTCAGGCAGTTGCCTACGCAGATGTCGCACAAAGCATGCAGCAGTGTGTCTCTATGGTCAACGTCAGATCGGGTAGAGTAGTATACCGCGACAACCCCACCCCATTTAATGTAATGTACCGTCACATCCACTGACAGGTGAGATAGTGTGTGATCCGGCTGAAACTAACTATTAGATGTTGGGTAGACTTTTTTCTTTTTTAACAAAACATACCAGCACGGTTCAGATGATCGCCACTTGTCTAACCCCCAGAGATACCCTGTCGAGGGCGTGTGGCTACACATCTGGCACATCTATGTAAAGCATGGAATTGCCAAGTACGGGACCTTTCTTATAGTTCAGATCCCATAATGGATTAATGGTGGGCGAATGTGCCAATTTCAGCAGGAAAGGCCGACCATCTAATGTGTATGGGCACCTCCTGACTGTCCCTATGTGGCAGATGTTGGAAGAGAGAAGGCTCAAACTGTTGGATTTCAACATGCCCAATCCTTCTATCCGCTGGCAGAATTGTCTGGCCCCAGCTCCCCGCTCTCATTCAACACACCAGCATGCTTGGCAGTACTAAGTGTACACATGTATGGGGCTTCAGGAGGAATACTACCGTAGTTGGCGACTGTGAATGCAAGAACATTCTTCTAATGTTTATGGACTCTTCTATCATTTTACATAGAGATAACGCACTACAGCGACACTGACAATTTTTCACAGACGCCATAAAATCTTAGACCGTTTTTCAAGGGGCTTTCTGGGGACAAGGTTAAAAAAAAAAAAAAACAATCGGTTTAGCTATACAGCCTGCAGATCAGACACCTCTCCAAAACAGAAATGTGCATACGCTTTAAGATGAAATTTAGCCTACTTTGAAGGGGTAGGGAAAAAAACAGCACATTTTCTGTAGGAAAAACCATCACATTAATTCAGGTTTGTCAGCTTATCCTTGCAGAGCATTTGATTTCCTGACACATGCCTTAGCAGGGGTCATGCACATCTATTTCTGAAAATTTTGTAATTTTAATTTAAAATGTCAGTTGTTTCTGTCATTTTCCTGGTACTGCGGGAATTTGATTTCATGTTCCATTCAGTCTGCTGATTAGAGATTAGCACAATCCGGGTCACAAAGGCCCAATTTACGCAAACCCTCTTAATTTAAATTGACATCAAATTAGGTTGTAATTAGGAGCTGACCATACCGCATTAATGAGACAAAGTTGCTTAATGTAATTTCAGAGTGCAGCAACATTCCACGTAAAATGATATGACACCTAAAGACTTCCCATCTCCCTTTAACCCTATCTGGGTATACGTTAGAAGGATTCATCTGGCCGTCTGATAAAATTAGTTGCTGTAATTATCTTATCTTTCTTTACTCCTGCTGTGGCAAGCCTCTGAGATAGATAGATAGATAGATAGATAGATAGATAGATAGATAGATAGATAGATAGATAGATAGATAGATACTGCAGGGCGTGTCACCTGCTTTATACAGGCATAATGGAGCAGGCAGGAGTGAGTACATTAATAAAAAATAAATCCTAAGGCTGGGTTCACACCAGCGCTTAAAAAACGTGGAGAGAAAAGTCCCACAAGCAACGCTTTTCTCTACACATTTTTCGCCCTTTTCGGGCGGAAACCTGGCGAACCCCATTAGATGGAGTCCAGGGGTTTCCACAGGTAACTGCTTTTTTACCTCAAGCGGACCCCCCCCGAACGGAAACCCGAACACAGATATGAACCTAGCGTAAATATGTTTTAGGACTTTCTTTACAATCCTTAAACGGAGACTGTCCCTAGAATCCAGCCCTGAGGATAGAAAGGTTAGGGTCACCCGAAGGAAAAAGTGTTTTCCCCTCTGTTGCGGAGATATTACTGTTTTTGCCAACATGTAAATGGACTCTTTAGAGGAATGACAGTGTTGCCATTGGTCCAAAAAGGTAAACTGCACTGCCCTAGTAGCTCATTTGCATATTGACAAAAAGGGAAATCTCAGCAACAGAGCAAAAAAAAAGTTGCACAGCAGTTAAAGCAGAGCGATAAAAAAACCCAGTGTGGCATGTACCAATTGGAATGCCAGCACTCCCCATCTTATACATATCATTAAAAGTTACATTTTAGCAACACGCTTTTTCCCGTTTTGATTTTGAATAAGTGGACGGTTCAATTGGCTATGGGATATGATCATAAATGGTCAATTGGGGCCATTGTAATAGGCGCAAAGGATTCACATGACCTACAACAACAGCCACTTCATGATCCAAAAATTCTTGTTTGGCGCACAGTTATGGGAAGATTCCATAATGAAAATGTTAACACAGTCATGTACAATTCTATGCATGGTTATCTTATCATGAATGGGACAAGTAGCCCTAAGCACATACATCCCAGGGCAAAGATCATGTGCCAGTCACTGAAGAACAAAGAGCAAGCAAAGGGTTGTGACCCCCATGGCCATCATGGCTGTGGAGTTACCTGTGGGGAAGAGTTTGTTAACCTAATTCACAGACATTGGCCAAACTGAAACAGCAAATGGACATTATGGTCCGCAATATCGAACATGTTGTGCAGCAGAAGGTGTTCCTGAACATGGTAGGCACAACCTTGGTAGAATGTTTGACCGCAGCATCCAAGGTGTTAAAACCTCCGATCGGTTATGGAGCAGGATGTTAGATGTCAGTTACAGCTAACACCCTGCTCCATAACAGATTGGGGATTTAACACCTTGGATGCAGCGGTCAAACATACCGTGGGCGCTCGCGAAGGGGTTAAAGGCCTGTGACATCACTGGGCTGGCTGCTGATTGGCTGCACACATGGCATTGTGGATGATCCCACCTTCCCAGAGTTCCTTTCCCCATTTCCTAACATGTGCAGCAGCCATTTTGAACAAAATGCGATTCGTTACCATGAAGCCTGAGGAAATTCTGATTCGATGCGAATCGAATATTTCCTGAAATTCGGATCGAATTCCACTTACTCAGCTTTGATTCGCTCATCTCTAATAATAACTAAATACTCACTCAGAATTAACATTAATTTCAAAGTAAAAAAAAATGAAACACAGATATAGCAAAGTTAACCCAACTTTCTGCAGAGGGATAAATTGCTGCAGCATAATATCTCATCACAGAAGACAAAAGTCATTGCAGAAATTTCATTGAATTGTCCGGTCTTCTACGATAACATATCACGCCGCAGCAATTTATCCTGCTGCAGAAAGTCGGGTTAACTCTACTAGATTCTGCTACATCTAACTAACTAGCAGAATCTCATGTATGGTCTCGAATGTGTTATGACTCTTAAAATTTGGGGTATTTATTGCATTGGTTATTTGGCTCTTGGATTGTGTCCAAAAGTACCCAAGAGCAAGCACTTCTCATTTTCCCCTAAAATCCACAAATGTGCTCTCCCAGATGACGGCAGAATTTGTTGGCTGATGGCCTTGAGACTGTGCAGAAACGACTTCACTGGGTGCTGATCCATATCTGCTCCAATGTGTCCCATATTGTAAATTAGCTGGTGATGATCTCAATCCAATCAAGCATCTGTGGGATGAGATGGAAGGGAGCCATTCATCAGCATGTACTGTAGATACCGCGCCTGGGGAGGCTAAAGCCGTCAGCTGAATTCACACTCCTGTGACCACCCCAGCCTAGCTTAGCATCAAGCGTAATGTTATGTAACCGAAAGACAAAAATTCTTACATTTAGAGCTGGACTATAGGGCCGCATTCAACTATTATTGGTTCTTTTTTCAGTTGGGGATGTTTGCATGGTGGAATTATCTGCGGAGTACATTTTACCATGGAGACTTGCGGTTTGCAGTTTTAAAGTGATGTTAGGTTCCCACTAGTTCTGTCTCTCTGTTGTTTAGGTTCCCCAAAAGAGACAGAGGTAGACTGCTAAAAGCAGTAACACACACAGTCTGACGGACCCCACTGGCTATAATGGGGTCCATCGTTATAAATCTGAAACCAGTGGAGGAAAAAACTCCACCGTGCAGGTGTACTGGGCATTGGGTGTACTTGCACATTCAGATTTTGACCTTGTTGTGTCCCACATTAGACCTACAATGGGGTATGGCTTACAAGAGGAGGAAAGGTGACATCAGATGCACCACCGTGTGCCAAAAGTGCAGAATAATTTTGTTGTAAAATTCTGCCACAAAGTAGCCAAGTAATAGGTGTTATAAAGTAGACAGCCTAAAGATACACCAGATTTATCATCCTGCAAGACCTATTGTGGATTTTCACATTGCCCAAGTTTATACCGTCTATAAGTAAGTGTCAGCCTTTGAGAACTAACCATAAAAGATAATGATCTGGTTTCAGGCCAAATTCACTAAGTGTCCTTTTTGATCGAAATGTGTGGTCGAAATTTTCTTAAAAATATGTTCACTGTTCTTCACCATTTGTCTGTTTTGATGGGACTTCTACATCCAGACTAAAAAAGCAAACAAAGTTAAGGGGAAAGAGTAGAAAAGTCACTGCCACACTCCTCTATGAATGGCTTAACTCCTGTAGATTAAAAGGATCTGGCAAGTTGAAATTCAACCACCCGATCCCTACCTTGCATATCAAACATGGAGGAGGGGTGGGGTAGAGGAGTCAAGGGGTCTCCATTCACATTAGCAGGACAGCTGGTCCTGCCAAAATCAATGGCTTCGGCTGTCAGACATCTGATGTGTAAGGAGAGCTTAAATACTTTAATGTGCTACGTATACGACAACATTAAAGAGTGTGTGACCAGAACCCAATCCTGCAGATAGGTTAGGCGGTGTTTCTCCCTTGTGAATTGCTGCCTCTATTATTAAGAGCTAACGAACTCTTTAGATCAACCACTGCTCCAAAGAGGTAAGCAACAATACCCTCTTTGCATACTGTCAAAAATGGTGATATCTTGGCAACGGGGCCCCCGATTCACAAGGGGAAAACACCACTTGATTCAGGTGTCCCTAACCTATCTAGCTGCAGGGCTGGGTTGATATGCTGGGTCCTGGTGACAGACTCCCTTTAAGACCTCACAGTGATGATAATGAATGTACAACTAACAAGCTGCAGGCACATCAGGACATGCTTTTGTGATAGGATAGTTGCCACATAACCTATGTGTCTGGCGCCACTGTGGGGGGAAGGTGCGACTTGCAGCCTTTCAAGGCTTTTATTAGCATGTTGTAATAGTGCTGAATTACTTACATGTGAAATTGCCTTCCATAACCAGAACAGAGATGAGATATGTGCAGACACATCTGTACTGAGAGCAGGTACTGGCATACTAACTAAAACTGTGCAACATATATTTCTGTAATTGTTATTTTACTCCAAAGGTTTCCCTGGCACGCTCCACGCTGGAAACATAAGAGCGCGTGCTGCTTTCACTAAAAATCTTACTCAATCCATGAATAATGGGAATGCAAATCAGAGCAATTAATGAGAAAATTAACCGTCCTAATGTATTAGCTTGCCAATTTTGTGCATCCAATGCTGTACTTCTCCCGTTCCTGCTATACCGATTGTTCTGTCTCTTTGTATTTTGCTATGGAAGGGTTACAGCAAAATTATAGTTCTAGGTAATTCTTCCACTTAATTTCAGGGGAGGTAAAGACAAATATAAAAACTGGGTAGCGTTGACAGGTATTATCACTACATAGTTTGCTGCTGTGTAAAATCCAAGTTGGTGTTTTATAGCTAATGTAGGTAAAAAAAAAAAATGGAGAAAAATAAAAATAAAAAAAATGAAAAGCTATAGTCAAGTTGGATGAAGACACAAATCAGGATCTATTCTGATGACCGTGATGTAAAACAGCCATGAAAATGGGACATTTTTTACATCCGTGGAGCACCCATTTTCACAGATCCCTCACAGATTTAATTCTATTGAAAAACTGGACCAGAAGAAATTGGCCATATGAAGAGCCCAATTGAAATGAAATGTGTGAATAGAGTGTTATGATCCTACCAGGTTTATCCAGCGAAAGGCAAAAAAGTAGATACCAGTTGCCCCTTATTGCCCCAAAAATGTATTCATTCTAAATATTGGAAGAGTGAGGAAACCAGGCAATACCTTTTAGAGGCTGAGTATATTTGATAGTAAGCTTTCGAGAGTACTAGCTCTCTTCTTCAGACATGGTGTATTACAAGAAACTGAAAATTCACAGACTTTGTATACACACACACACGTCTGTGAATTTTCAATTTCTTGTATAACACCATGTCTGAAGAAGAGAGCTAGTACTCTCGAAAACTCACCATCAAATATACTCAGTTAGCCTCTAAAAGGTATCGCCTGATTTCTTCACTCTTCGACTACATTTTATTACTAACATGATACAACATTATACTTCATTATAAATGTCAGTCAGAATAAATCCCAGTATTCCATCCTAAAAAAGAAATCTAAATTTCCATGAAGTGATATTTTTACTATTACCTCTTTAACTTCCACTGGATAAAATTTGCCCTGGTCATGTGATGGACAAGCGCAAGGATCAATAAGGCTCCAAGCACAGGACCGAGTGTGCCATTCAATGCACTGTTCCATTCCGATGAAAATTCAGTAGGTTCTAACCTGTTCAGTGTCAATGGAACAGAACATATCGGAAGCCCCCACAGAGGTGATGGCATCACCAAGTGCTTTCTGCTGCAAACTCGGCCCCACATCGAATGCACCCTCAGTCGAGTGCATGGACCCTGACAGTTTCAGATAGGGTAGATTCCCATATTGCCACCGCTGTAGTCGATACCCCAATGTCGGTTTCCAAAACCAAATCACATATTTTCAAAACCAACATTAAAACATATCAATGGAAAAAAGTGAATAAGATTATGCTGCACTACTAAGCAGAGCCATCTGTATGGTCACGAAGTCTGAATACAATGAAGGGGAGACTCGGCTCATCGGAGTGTGGCGCAGCACTTTGCTTTTATTTCATTCTCAAACGTAACTCACTAATTTCGCTGAAATATTCGGCTTGCAACAAAATTTGCAACTTTGTTATGCCAAAAAATGCACAGCTGATGTTAAATTCCCCCAATTTACCAGTATTGTAAATCATAAGATAAGGTAAGATAATCCTTTAATAGTCCCACAATGGGGGACTTACAATATCAGTTCAGGTATAGGATATATGTCATAGCTCATAATTACTTGCAGGGTCATGGGCTGCAGGGTAACGGTGGGTAAACAATTTGCTATAAATACCCATATGAGGGGTATACTGTATACTGTAAAATAGACGCCTGGTGATCAATTGGTGCATCCCCAGTGATAGAGAAGAGAGGTGTGGGTCTTGTTCTGGTGCGGTATCCTCATGGTAGTCCTTCATATAAGCTTTTCACCCACCATATACAAGCTATTTTTACTTCTACATGGGATCTACATTTTGTTTCTTTAGTATCTTTTCTTTGACCATACATTCGGTCCTGCTTCCCATCCAGAGATCGCTTTAGGTTAGACAGAGGTTAAGCGGTTCCCAACTAAATTAGTCATTAAAGAAGGCATCAATGGCAGCCCACTGGACCATGTCTTAATAGAATGCTATAAGACATTAGGATTTTAATAACTCACAGGTATGACAGGTACTGCAGAGCATTAGGGAGGACAGGCGGTGCCAAGAGTATAGGCTGGAGACACTTTCAGCAGTAGGTCTCATGGGGAGTTTGGTGCGATGCTACTATCCTCCGGAAAAAAAAAAAAAAAAAAAAAAGATTCAGACTCTGCCAAACCCCAGCAAAACTCATTTATCTTGTCGTAGGGAGCAGCCGAGCATGTACTTCCAGCTGACAGCGTGGCACTTTCTCACCACACACCACTGCCCGAACTGGAACATTCTGCTCCCTCCGTGGGTCTCAATCAACGGAAATACTGTGATGCTAGCACTCCTCATTAGGACTAACAGCTGTCTCCCCAGTCACACTGAGACTGCAAACTGTTTTGCATAACAATCTGCTGAAATTTCACACACACAGGGAAAAAAAAATATGATGTGAAGGATGCTGGACCATGAAATGCTGATGCAGTGTGATCTAAGTTGGCATCATGTCCTAAAATTAACCGTGGGCTTTCCGGAAGCGTTGGAAGACGACGCTGTCAGAATCAAACGAGATAACCGACTGGAGGAGTACACGGGTAGAAGCTTTGGAGATCTCCAAAAACTGTCAAGTCTAACACAAGCGACGCCCGAGGTGAGCATCATGTTACCTCCTGTTATTAATACTCTCGGCTAGGTACTGCTCCAAGACTTGGCGCTCGTGTTGACTTTTATTAAATGTCACTTCTAATTTATTGCTTGGTGGATAAGGATCCAAGTCCTGGTACCTCCATATTATCAGATAACGGGATTATCCAAGTATAATATAATAAATATTTTATAAAATAAAATACAGGCCCTCTCAATAAGTACAGGAAAGTAGACCAAAAACGGTACTGACTTTAACACACGCGGCTCAATTCATGGACTAGAATTCCTATAATTTTACAGGAATTTATATATACACACACACACACACACACACACACACACACACACACACACACACTATATACACACACACACACAATCAACTATGACAGACAAAATGAGAAAACAAATCCAGAAAATCACGTTGTCTGATTTTTAAAGAATTTATTTGCAAATTATGGTGGAAAATAAGTATTTGGTCAACAACAAAAGTTCATCTCAATACTTTGTTATATATCCTATGTTGGCAATGACAGAGGTCAAACGTTTTCTGTAAGTCCTCACAAGGTTGGCACACACTGTTGCTGGTATGTTGGCCCATTCCTCCATGCAGATCTCCTCTAGAGCAGGGATGTTTTGGGGCTGTCGCTGGGCAACACGGACTTTCAACTCCCTCCAAAGGTTTTCTATGGGGTTGAGATCTGGAGACTGGCTAGGCCACTCCAGGACCTTGAAATGCTTCTTACGAAGCCGCTCGTTCGTTGCCCTGGCGGTGTGTTTGGGATCATTGTCATGCTGAAAGACCCAGCCACGTTTCATCTTCAATGCCCTTGCTGATGGAAGGAGGTTTGCACTCAAAATCTCACCATACATGGCCCCATTCATTCTTTCATGTACACGGATCAGTCGTCCTGGTCCCTTTGCAGAGAAACAGCCCCAAAGCATGATGTTGCCACCCCCATGCTTCACAGTAGGTATGGTGTTCTTTGGATGCAACTCAGCATTCACTCTCCTCCAAACACGACGAGTTGTGTTTCTACCAAACAGTTCTACTTTGGTTTCATCTGACCATATGACATTCTCCCAATACTCTTCTGGAACATCCAAATGCTCTCTAGCAAACTTCAGACGGGCCCGGCTATGTACTGGCTTAAGCAGGGGGACATGTCTGGCACTGCAGGATCTGAGTCCCTGGCGGCGTAGTGTGTTACTGACGGCAGCCTTTGTTACGTTAGTCCCAGCTTTCTGCAGGTCAATCACTAGGCCCCCCCGTGTGGTTCAGGGAGTTTTGCTGACCGTTCTTGTGATCATTTTGACCCCACGGGGTGAGATCTTGCGAGGAGCCCCTGATGGAGGGAGATATCAGTGGTCTTGTATGTCTTCCATTTTCTAATTATTGCTCCCACAGTTGATTTCTTCACACCAAGCTGCTTGCCTATTGCAGATTCAGTCTTCCCAGCCTGGTGCAGGTCTACAATTTTGTTTCTGGTGTCCTTCCACAGCTCTTTGGTCTTCACCATAGTGGAGTTTGGAGTGTGACTGTTTGAGGTTGTGGACAGGTGTCTTTTATACTGATAACAATGTCAAACAGGAGCCATTACTACAGGTAATGAGTGGAGGACAGAGGAGCCTCTTAAAGAAGAAGTTACAGGTCTGTGAGAGCCAGAAATCTTGCTTGTTTGTAGGTGTCCAAATACTTGTTTTCCACCATAATTTGCAAATAAATTCTTAAAAAATCAGACAATGTGATTTTCTGGATATGTTTTCTCATTGTGTCTTTCATAGTTGAGGTCTACCTATGAGGACAATTACAGGCCGGCCTCATCTTTTTAAGTGGGAGAACTTGCACAATTGGTGGCTGACTAAATACTTTTTTTCCCCCACTGTATATGTAATATATATATATACACATACACACACACACACACACACACACACACGTACAGACCAAAAGTTTGGACACACCTTCTCATTCCAAGAGTTTTCTGTATTTTCATGACTATAAAAATTGTAGATTCACACTGAAGGCATGAAAACTATGAATTAACACATGTGGAATTATATACTTAACAACAAAAGTGTGAAACAACTGAAAATATGTCTTATATTCTAGGTTCTTCAAAGTAGCCACCTTTTGCTTTGATTACTGCTTTGCACACTCTTGGCATTCTCTTGATAAGCTTCAAGAGGTAGTCACCTGAAATGGTCTTCCAACAGTCCTGAAGGAGTTCCCAGAGATGCTTAGCACTTGTGGGCCCTTTTGCCTTCACTCTGTGGTCCAGCTCACCCCAAACCATCTGGATTGGGTTCAGGTCTGGTGACTGTGGAGGCCAGGTCATCTGGCGTAGCACCCCATCACTCTCCTTCTTGGTCAAATAGCCCTTACACAGTCTGGAGGTGTGTTTGGGGTCATTGTCCTGTTGAAAAATAAATGATGGTCCAACTAAACGCAAACCGGATGGAATAGCATGCCGCTGCAAGATGGTGTGGTAACCATGCTGGTTCAGTATTCCTTCAATTTTGAATAAATCCCCAACAGTGTCACCAGCCAAGCACCCCCACACCATCCCACCTCCTCCTCCATGCTTCACGGTGGGAACCAGGCATGTAGAGTCCATTCGTTCACCTTTTCTGCGTCGCACAAAGACACGGTGGTTGGAACCAAAGATCTCAAATTTGGACTCATCAGACCAAAGCACAGATTTCCACAGGTCTAATGTCCATTCCTTGTGTTCTTTAGCCCAAACAAGTCTCTTCTGCTTGTTGCCTGTCCTTAGCAGTGGTTTCCTAGCAGCTATTTTACCATGAAGGCCTGCTGCACACAGTCTCCTCTTAACAGTTGTTGTAGAGATGTGTCTGCTGCTAGAACTCTGTGTGGCATTGACCTGGTCTCTAATCTGAGCTGCTGTTAACCTGCGATTTCTGAGGCTGGTGACTCGGATGAACTTATCCTCCGCAGCGGAGGTGACTCTTGGTCTTCCTTTCCTGGGGCGGTCCTCATGTGAGCCAGTTTCTTTGTAGCGCTTGATGGTTTTGGCCACTGCACTTGGGGACACTTTCAAAGTTTTCCCAATTTTTCGGACTGACTGACCTTCATTTCTTAAAGTAATGATGGCCACTTGTTTTTCTTTACTTAGCTGCTTTTTTCTTGCCATAATACAAATTCTAACACTCCATTCAGTAGGACTATCAGCTGTGTATCCACCTGACTTCTGAACAACACAACTGATGGTCCCAACCCCATTTATAAGGCAAGAAATCCCACTTATTAAACCTGACAGGGCACACCTGTGAAGTGAAAACCATTTCAGGTGACTACCTCTTGAAGCTCATCAAGAGAATGCCAAGAGTGTGCAAAGCAGTAATCAAAGCAAAAGGTGGCTACTTTGAAGAACCTAGAATATAAGACATATTTTCAGTTGTTTCACACTTTTTTGTTAAGTATATAATTCCACATGTGTTAATTCATAGTTTTGATGCCTTCAGTGTGAATCTACAATTTTTATAGTCATGAAAATACAGAAAACTCTTGGAATGAGAAGGTGTGTCCAAACTTTTGGTCTGTACTGTGTATATATATATATATATATATATATATATATATATATATATATATAATATATATATTATATATATATCAGATGTGTGGTTAAAGGGATTTTCCCATAATGCTGTGCTTCAGCTACCTCCAGAATGCACATAGAAATGAATGGAGCGATCTCTTTGGTTGATCCCTACCCGATCTGTATGTTATCCTGTATGATGTGGATAGGGATAACATGTCCAGATGAGACACCACTTAAATCCCGTCTAAATTCCCAAGTCCTTGTCTTGTCACTTTTTACATGTAATAAATAGAAGTAGTGCAGTTTTCCACCATTGCCATAAGAATTAGCCTTTGGTTACATTAGAGCCATTGCTTTTATTAATAACGAAGCCAGGACAAGTAGCCAGATCCATTATTAGACAGATTCTATTAAAGGGGTTTCCCAGGCTAAAAATATTGATCGCCTATCCTAAAAATAGATCATCAATATCAGATCAGTAGGGGTCCAGCACTTGGAACGGAGCAGGAAGCAGACAGCGCTGTTCTCTGAGTAGTGGCTGAACTGAGTCACTGCAGCTTAGGTCTTATTAAAGTGAATGGGAGCTGGTATGCAGTACTTGATCTGACCACTACACAGAACAGCGCGGTCTGCTTCCTGCTCCATTCTCTGTGGATCAGCTGCTGAGAACAGATGATCGGTGGGGGTGCTGGGTTTTGGACCCCTACCAATCTGATATTGATGACCTATCCTTAGGTCAGATCATCAATATTTTTAGCTTGGAAAACCCTTTTAAGGTTAAGGGCCCACATAGCGGGCTGCAGCTCTTTTCACAGAAAATCCACAGAGTTTTCCTCTGAAGACTTTCTGCTTCAATTTTCCGTAGGTGCAATTGACATGCTGCGATTTCCAAAAATGCAACGGTTTTGGAAATTGCAGCATTTCTGCTGCGGATATTTTTCTGCAATGATTCACTAGAATCCCATACACTTTGCAGGCACTGTAAAACGCCACTTTTTGGCCGTGGCGTTTCCACAGCGGCCAAACTGCGCCATTTACACCACGTGGGGCTTCAGCCTAAATTACAATGGATTAATTTGCCTTGTAATGGGAATCTATTAGGTTTATAAACATTTAATAAAATCGTGCTACAGACTGCATTACTCTGGTCAGCAAAAATACAGGAACCTCACGTGAGCTGACAAAAAGCAAATGTGAATATAACCCTACTGATGAAGAAAGGCACATGCAGTATATAAACTCTACAACCATCCTGGGATTCTGCCTATATATACACTCACTCTGACCGAAACGCTGAAAGAGTTAAACAGTAACTATGTCTGCTCTATCTATCCGGAAATGAAGCCTAAGTAGTCATCCCAATGAAGAACAAGATTAAGATTCTGTATAAATTCCCATCAGCGAAATGACTCAAGATGCTATACATTATCATTCACCGCCTGCCCATTTCCAATGGCACTTAAGGTGGATGTCATGAAAGGCACCTTATAAATGATGGGCACAAATACCTGTTCCAAGCGTAAAAGTGATCAGGGATATGTGGATTTTGCTCATCTATGGCGAGCAATTCTATCTCCGACTGCCACACCGATTGCAAAATGTCTCATAAAATAAATGAGTTGTGACAAAAATTCTAATGGAAAAATGAATGTTTTGCATTTAAGTGCTTGAAAGTAAAAAGCAGATGGAAAAAAAGGGGGAAAGATATCAAATTAAGTCAAATCAAGTTAGAAAAGTAGATGCATCAAGAAGAAGGCGGCTCTGTGTGTAAGAATTATTAAAGGGGAAAGCCTGTAAAAACGGAGTCTCCTATTGTAATCACTTCTTATGGGGTCCTCCAGAACAGCCTGTCGGCTTTCTCCATATATCTATCTTAGTATACCGAAGCAATCCCCCATAAATTATTGAGTATCTTTTCTTAGAATTCTGTATTGTGGCATTCCTCTGTTATTCTTCCTGGAAACGTATTAATAATTATCATTACACCTGCAAATAGGGTGTGTTCACAGTCTTTGTACAGGGATGGGTACTGTAATGTCCAGTACTTACTGTAATGTCCAGTACTTACTGTACTTTGTTTCCGAGTGGAAAAACAGAGGCACAAGAAAACACGTCAGATTTGTTTAATTTTTTTTTATAGGGAATATAAGTAATTATGAAATCTGACATGTCAGGATACGGGACTTTCTTACCCATACAGGTCTTTCTTTTCCCCTATAGTGGTTTCTGTAATAATGACATATATAAAGGAGAAAAGTCTAGCTTAATTCCTTAAACAGCGCCACTCCTGTTCATGGGCAGGGTCCAGTATTGCAGTTCACCTCACAGCCAATAAATGGAAGTGGGCAGCAATACCAGGCCCAGCTCCTGGAGCAGAGTGGTGCTCTTTCTGAAACATATTAGGAGGAATTTATTAACCCATCTACGCCAGTTTACTGACATAGATGGGTGTCAATGTGGCACATCTTTTGCATATGGCTATTTCCTGCACCAAAGATGTGTCACATCATTTGTTCTGCACCTCACTCACCACTTTTTGCAAAAGCGGGCAGAAAGCAAGGCAGACAGGGACACTTTGGTTCGACAAATTTATTATAACTCACACCGGAAAACTGGCATGAGTTTCATATGAAATCTACACCAGTTCCTGACTAACATAGATGTTAATACTAGTGCACAAGAGCAAACCTGAAATATTAAGAGGCCAAAGGGGACTTTAAGACTGTCCTCACTGCCAGAAAACCACCAAGTCCATAAGTAACAAGCAGAAGGAACCGTACTGCAGACTGGATGCAAGGATTGCATAAAATTGATGTCGACCGACATGTCCCAAAATAAAAAGAAAAATTTTCCTCACAATTCTTCTCTAAACCTTCTGCTTTCCTTTGATCTTATTTTGTCTCGTGCAACCAATGAAAATGGGGGAGCGATAAATAATTATTTTGTAAATCTTAAGAGCTTGGTCTCGGCGGCGCAGGCCTGGCATTCTTCAGCATCTGGTACAGGTGGCAGCAGAGGAAGCCTGGACAGGAGCATGGATAGGTGAGTAAATTATCGGCGCCATCAGCCTAAAATACCACTATGTAGGTCCAAAAAAAAAAAAGGGGACATATACTATGTGGGTGGGTCATATGTGTCGGGAACTCTTAAGCCACATTATGTGACATCACATTGTTCAGTCTTCAGCCGGAAGGTCCCCAGTACTCTACAGCAGGGGAGAGCTGTGGATCTTCCAGCCAAAGACAGAACAAACAGCTCTAGGGGGTCACGGTAGTTGTCCTTGTGACTGGGCCCCTAAACAAAGGTAAACCATTATTGTAAACCATTACTGTCTCCAGGTGTAGACAATTGAATACTTACCTCTTTATCCTGCAAAGTACTGTTGTGGCGCCCGGCTGTGCACCTCTTAATGTCCTTCCGGCCATGCTGTCCATGCGTTACCATAGTGCAAGTTATTCAGTACCCGGCAGGACAACAGAAGAGGTGCAAAGCCGGGCGCCACAACAGCAAAAAATAGGCAAGAATAAAATTCACCAGAATTGTGTGATGTAATTTGGGGTGGAGTGTGGAGAACTATTACCTGTGGGGGTCACCAATATCTATGTGAGGGGACAAATAGGACACTTACCTATGGGGGTCTGTTAAAAAAAAAGTTTTTGACACCCCTGAATTAGAGGATTTTTACGGGTGTTTTCAGATCATGGCTGTCAGCCATTTTTGTAGTCACAGCTGGAGTCAGCCTTTGGAAAAACAGGGGAGTCAAAGCAGATAATTTTGCCCACAGGCCTTCTTGGGGGACACTAAACCATCAGTCCATAAGGTCCTGCTGGTGGTTTACTGCCCCAAATACACCTAACATGTTCCCTTTAATTTCTAGGCAGAACAACAGAGGAACTGTACAATGTAGCATTCGAAGAAGATTACTTACTAATTATTTAATTACTTACTAATATACAGATGTCATGAGATCTTAGAGGACCCCTATTAGTAGCCATCACCACCTCTAAACCTTAAAGGGACAATAAACCAAAAAGAATGAACCAGGAAACACTTTCTGCATGCACACCAAATTTACATTTGGTGGATTGAATGGAGCCATGGGATAAAAAAGACTAAGGTCCACCCTTGTCAAGGTCATGGGAGCCAGAAACGGGGCTGGAGAGGAACACTGATACAGGCAATTAGGATATGGGTCATGGTAGAGTTGCTAGTAACTTTTTTCTTTCTGTCCCTTTAAGCTTGAATTCCGAGCTCAAAAAAAATAAAAAATAGGACTTTTAGAAAAAAAAAAATATTTTTGTAGCTTCCAAGAAAATAAACCCAACCAAAGCCTGCGTAGTGGATTTAAGGAGTATGAAATGACGTGGGGGAGATTTGTCTCCGAGCTCTACACGCTAAAAATAACAAAGGATAAATGCCGTAACCTTTGACACTGAACACCCCGACGCCTGGTAAAACCACTGGAGCCTGCGGCACCTTGATCCTGCCTAAATCCACGACACCGTTTGTTTTCATTAATAGGTGTAAATAAGGTAACTCTTCCCAAACCAAAGATGTAGGTCTCTCTAGTAGTAGGGATAAACATTGGGAGAATCTAGACCAAGTAACGGAGGATGAGCTCTGAGTGAAAGTGTTACAGCGCCATCTGCTGGAACAGGAATAAAATAAAATAAAATAAAAAAATGCATAAACCTGACAATTTTTGTCATTGCAAAGTAATAAATATTTGCACATTATTTTAATGGATCTATTATATTCTGCGGATTTTTTTTTTTTGTTTTATTTAAAGACTTGCTGCCTCAGTAAACAATGTGCCAGATCATATATTAATAGACTAGTTAATGGGCCAACACAGGACAGATTGAAGGCTTGTTAAAATTTGTGCATACGTCCGCAGCGTGCCGCCGCTCGGGTCTTATCGCACAGCTGCAGACACTCTTAAGAAAAGCTCTTTATTAAGATATAGTAGCAATGAAATTATGAAAAGGCAAGCCGAGCATTCACACAGTCCATAGAAGTCATATTTCAGCAGCAAATCTCCATTCAGATAGCCCACTCAAACTCAAAAGTATTACTCAGACCCGGAGTAATAAGCTTATGGGTTTATAAATTGGAATCTCTACAGGACAGCTTTAAATCCAAATTTATTACAGGCTGGAATAGCGGCCATAGGTGGGTTTTAGAAAGTGGCTTAATGTACATGAAAAGGTATATGGAAATTGGCAAGATTAGAAGGAAAGGTTTTTAAGGTCAAGCTAAACTTCTACATATCAAAAAATATATTTATGTATATGCACAAAAATACCCACAAAATGACAAGACAATCGGCATGTTAACAAGACTATTGTATTGATTATCACATTTCATTTTAGTTAATTTTTTGGTAAATTTTCCATTGAAACTATTCAAAATTTGGGTCCTCGATTTCGTCAATGTGGACTTGTTATAAAACCCTATCACCCATGAAGCTTACTCTATGGACAAGCTGTGGATGCTAAAGAGGATCAGTCACCGCCCGCTCCTAACATGTCTGTTCCAGGCTAGGGCGATAAGGTGACTGCGGCTGCGACACCTATCCCGTGGTGAAAGATCAAAGGGTATCAATATATTCAATGCAGGTAATGAAAGTGGACACGTTGAGAATCTCAAGTCACCGTAAACGTTGCAAAGCTGATGGTTGTATTTGCAATCCATGTGTTGCGAGCCACAAGCCAACCACATCTGTACTCTTTGGCCACGTGATAGATGTTGACGTTTAAGTCATTGTGTAGCCATAGTGTAAATGAAAACTTGCATTCCAGAAAATAAAATCAATCATTCTGGAGCAGCTTTTCTTTTATATATACACACGTGGACAAAATTGTTGGTACCCCTCGTTTAATGAAAGAAAAACCCACAATGGTCACAGAAATAACTTGAATCTGACAAAAGTAATAACATATAAAAATTCTATGAAAATGAACAAATGAAAGTCAGACATTGCTTTTCAACCATGCTTCAACAGAATTGCGCAATAGGATTTAGGTCAGGGCTCATAGAAAGCCACTTCAGAATAGTCCAATGTTTTCCTCTTAGCCATTCTTGGGTGTTTTTAGCTGTGTGTTTTGGGTCATTATCCTGTTGCAAGACCCATGACCTGCAACTGAGACCAAGCTTTCTGACACTGGGCAGCACATTTCTCTCTAGAATCCCTTGATAGTCTTGAGATTTCATTGTACCCTGCACAGATTCAAGACACCCTGTGCCAGATGCAGCAAAGCAGCCCCCGAACATAACAGAGCCTCCTCCATGTTTCACAGTAGGGACAGTGTTCTTTTCAAGATATGCTTCATTTTACCGTTTGTGAACATAGAGCTGATGTGCCTTGCCAAAAATCTCGATTTTTGTCTCATCTGTCCATAGGACATTCTCCCAGAAGCTTTCTGGCTTGTCAACATGTAGTTTGGCAAATTACTTTTGTCAGATTAAATTATTTCTGTGACCATTGTGGTTTATTCTTTCATTAAATGAAGGGTACCAACAATTTTGTCCATGTGTGTAGATATATAAAATATATATTTTTTTTTTCCCTTTCAGGAGGAACAACAGAGGAACCATATAATATAGACTTGTAAGAAAAGATGCTCCCATGGTTTTATTTTCTGAAGACATGTTGTGAAACAGAAATGTCAGTACACTGTCACACTGACTGGACAGTTTCAGACTGTGCAGAGAAACACCCCAAAGCGGTACCACATTTATAAAAGTCCAGAAAGCACAAGTTATAGTTCTAAGAAAAGATGCTACACATGTATATGCTAATATAGACATGTCAGAAGTGGTGACAGGTCAGTTTTAAAGGGAATAATAAGGCTACATGCTCTGCCCAGGATAAGTTTTATTACGAATATACACCCCAGTCGCCAAGAGCCCTGTTTATTACCTTCGCAGGGGGGGGGGGAACTGGGAAAGAAAAGTCTTGCTCCTGCAGCTGCTGCAACTATTTGTGAATTCACAGATTCCCTTTTACTCGGGCCGCAGGTAGAGAGGAGTCAGTCAAGGGACAGAGTCGGAGTGATAGCTGAGGCGGCAGAGGAATGGCAGCTCCGGCCTCCCCAGGAGACCTCCACAAAGGTAATAAACAGGGCTCCAGGGACTGGGGTGAATATTAGCAATAAAGGTCTATTACTCTGCAGATAATCCCTTTAATCTTACAGGATGCAAATCATGTGCGGCTAGTCTTGGTAAAGTACTAGTATATAATGAATATTGCCCTTGCAGAGGCTACTTTGGGTGATATATAGCATTACCTGGCAGCAATTTAAAGGAATGGCCATCCATGTAACACATGGGCAGGCTAAGTTCGCTATTCTGTCCACTTTCCTTGGAGCAACAAGGGCATTGTCATTGCGCCAAACTTTAATTTGATTCATGTGACCCTAATCTATATATCTGCGGGGCTGGGCTGAAAAGCTGGGTTCTGGTGACAGACTCCCTTTAAGGTGGTCGTACACTGCAGATAGCAGTTGGCTATTCCAAAGACATGTATGCTTGTACGGTTAAACATTTAGTCATTAAAATGAGAACTCTCCCTAAAAAGCATGTAACCCCTTTAATTTCTGTACATTGTAATAGTATATACTATACAGTCAGGGAAAATTACAGGACTATTAACCATTTCCCCAGAGTCTAATGTATGAGCTGCATCTACATCTAGAAAGAATTGTTCCCATGATCATCACATTGCTGCCTATTCACACAGAGCGTACCGTGTGAACCGGAAGTCTCTCTCAATGCGAGACTCACATCAAAACTTCTAGAATTGCAGAGAGAAACTTCCAGACGCCATACAAACTGGCAATCACAATGCAAGTCACATGACCAAAAAAGGGATCCCAATGGACCTCATAATGTAAGGCGCTGATCATGTGCCAAGGAGACCAGGGCAATGCCCCTATAGGTATGTGCAAGGAGATATTCTTATCCTCAGTGTGAGCATTACTATTGTTCAATATTAGGTTTGCCATTACTACCAAGTTAACAGGCCAATTTGATGGGCTACCTATGATAGGTTTCATTATTAATCCCATATTTGTGATTCATACCATGGGTATATTACATATTTGACAAGAACACTATTTCATGAATTTATTTGTTTTTTTTTATATATATTTATTGCATGAATTTTATTTAGATTTATTCAGCTTATTCATGAAATTTATACACAATATTTCTGTGAGTATTATATATTGATATCTTCCCCCATAATATGTTTTTTTGTGTCTCTGATGTATTTTACAATCTTTTACAGTATTAAGTTGTAATATATATATATTACATATATATATATATATATATATATATATATATATATATATATATATATTATATATTACTCAAACTTTAGATTTTAATATATTGTTTTTGTGCACTGCTCCAGTTCTGTCTTTGGTTGGTATATGTTGGTATATGCGCTGGCACATATAAAGGGGGTAATGATACACAGGATGTTGCTTGGTTGGCTATTTTGGTACTATTGATGTTGCTTTTTTGGTACTATTTACATCTATATGCTGTACTATGTTGTTGGAGTTTTTAAACAAAGCACTTGTGCTGTTACGGACACTTATACCCTAACCACAGTGTTAGATCAGTTGGGGTTCGGCCACCAGGTGCCCCAGCGATCAGGAAAACAGGGGACCGAACGTTCCCCTAAAGCTGCTCCATTCACTTTTATGGGGCTGCTAGGACTATAACCTCCGACAGCACCCACAGCCCCATAGAAGTGAATGGAGTGGAAGCGCACTAGCACTTCATTTATAAGGAGGCTTTAGAGGAACTGTGTGTCCCTCACTGGGGGTCCATTCGTGAATATGGCAGGCTCTGTCCCAATCCATTTTCAAGGAGCAGGATAGGACCAGCTCTATAATTACCGGTCGGTTACAAGACCTGACATCAAAGCCACATCTGCCACAAAGCAAGAAGAGCATCTCACCTCAGGTGGCAGATAGCAGAGTCCCTGAGGGGGCAGCACTTGGGTGAACTCGTTAATCGGTTTCATTCAGTCCAAACACATCTGAAATGAAATGGTTATTATACTATGGGGTCTCTTCAGCCCTCAGAGTATAATTATTGGAGGCCCAGGATAGGTGATCAAAACGCAACAAACAATGTTACTCACCTCCTCTGGACTCCGGCGCAGCTCCCTGTTCTCTTCACCGCTTCTGCCTGACATCAGAGACCACTGATTGGGCCTCAGAGGTCACATGGATTACGTCGGCGTCATTATGCTTCATGACACCAACATGACTGCTGGGGCCCAATCAGCAGTCTCTGACTTTTATACTTACCTGTTACTGCCACTCTGATGCCTGCCAGCACAGTCCAGTCGGTCACGCACCTTGCATCATTCCCCAGTAGCCCTGCACCTCACGTGACCGCTGAGGCCAAATCAGCAGCCTCAGCAGTTGTTGGAGAATGACCAGTGATGTCAATCACATGTCACCAGTCCCTCTCCAGCGACTCCCGATTAGCCTCAGTGGTCTCGTGGGGCGCAGGGCTTTGGTAGTTCAAGGCATGGTGCACGATCAGGCTTTAGTGGCAGACACTGGAGTGCTGGGGACAGGAGAGTAATTTTTTTTTTTTTTTTTTAAACGTTACACCTGCCCAGGCCATTTCAATTTCCGCCTCAGGCAGTAGAAAAGCCAAAATCGGCCATGCCTGACATGTTATTATGCAGTATGCCTGTATTTAACTAAAACAATTTTGGGACACCTTTTTAAAACTCCGTGTTGGGCTATTCCTCTGTTATTCTTCCTAGAAAATGTATAAATAAATTGACAAACGGGTGTTGCCAGCTGAAGAGTGGGGTGTCCCTACCCAATCTGGCTTTATCCAATCAGTGCTGACAATACCAGATTATCTAGGGACACCTTCCTTTGACGAGAAGAATGGCGACACCCTATTGTCAATTTAGTAATAAATTTCCCATAAGAATATCAAAGCACAGCAAATAATTTTTTAGAAAAGATGCTTCAGAACTGTTACTTCATACAAAGGGGATAGATCAAGCAAGACTGTGCCCTTAATGGACAAAATGGGGTTTCTCCACCATGAGCCCTGAAGCATTGTCTGATCAGTGGCGTATAACTGCAGGGAAGGACTGGTCTAATAATATAGTTAGTAGGCATACACAAGGACTACACAGCAGCTTGTACTTACTCAGTGTGGCCTTGGAAAACATTCACAGAATGTATTGAGGGGTCTCTGAAATCCCACAGTCGGAAGGTTGTGTCACGAGAAGACGTCACTACAAGACGCTGTGTGGGATGTGTACAGCAATGGGTTAACTCCTGGTCATGGCCTGAAGAGAGAAAGTAAGTTATTGAATCGAGCATAACATATAACTCATACCTATAATAGTAGTATAATAAATTACTGGTATATTTACAGGGTTATCCCAAGATGTGCTAAGTCAATGGAGTCGTGGTCATGTATGCACATCACAGCAGTCACACTACATGATATAATATCATAGTAGGCAAATGCTATGGGAACTTCATGTGTAATAACATTATCTGGATACGCAAAATGTGCAACAAACATGACCTCAGGCCATGCACATGAATCGACACATATGGAGATCACTAGGTAAGTGTATGTATGGCAGATGTGTGTGCATGGCCTAAGGTCATTGAGATTGAGGTCAGATCTTCTGCCTATAGTCAATGACAGCAACGGATGAATCTTCTCTATTCTCTTTGTGGGGAGCAACTGTGCCAAAAACCAAAAAGAGAGTATAGCTCTGTCAGTGAGAATGCCAATTCTAGGGCACCCGACAACTCCTGTTCTTCTTGTATTACCCTTCAGACTACAAAGATGGATAATTCCTTCTGGATAGAGGACCTGCCATCACTCTTGACACATCTGTTTTACTAAATACTTATACTTACAATGGAATCATTTTTGGAGCACCTTTTGTTACTCTGTATTGTGCTGTTCCTCTGTTACTCCTCCTGAACATGTCTGAATAAACTGACAATAAGGCGTTACCTTTTGCATGGTCAATGGGACGTGTCGGGTTTGGCACAGTCACCACCAATTGGACAATCCTAGATTATGAAGGGAAGAATCCCCAGCTAGTAACACCCAGTTGCCTATTTGTGCAGAAATTTCTAGTATGAATAACAGAGGAACAGCACAAAGTTATAAGAAAAAAAAAAAAAAAACTTAACAGGAGAGTCAAAAGGTCATCTTCAACGCATATCTGAGGGTGAGAAGCTGGCGACATGACGGGGTAGAGACAGTCAGATATAGCAACCTGAATTAAACTTGTCCTGAGTTCCCTTTGCAGGCCTAGACCCAGGCCAAAGACAGGTATGCGTGTATAGTGTAGGCTCCCATCTGAATGAGGATGACTATTTGGGCTCTCATAAATTCATCAAATAGTGCGCCAAGAAGCTAACATTTCTATACACAGATGATGACTATAGCAGTAATGCCATAAACTTCACATACTTAGTGCTTGCATATATCTTAGTGCCCTCAGAGTCCTGCTGCATTTTTTGTGTTTGCTTGTTTAGACAGATACAGATAGACTGAGATGGATAGAGAGATACAGATTGATAAATATACAGTTTTTATCAAATCGCTAGAGCAGATCCTCAGTGGTGTGTACTGATTCACTGAAAGAACCTAAAAATTGTTAGGAAAAAAAAAAAAATCTACATTTTTTTTTTTTTATGGAAATTAAGTAAACTAGGAGCGTACACCCTTAAGTTTAACTGTAAAAACAAATGGACACTATTTTCCATATGGATTCATATTTTCCTGCAAAAAAAAAATACAAAAACTGAAGTCGCAAGTCACCAGTCCTGCCCACATTCAGCCTGGCTGCGCTCAGGTTGAATGTAGAGTGGGACAAATGTCCTGCTCAGTTTACTTTGTGGGACAAGCCCTGTAAGCTGGCTAAACCCGCTGATCATCAAATGTTTATGAGGGACTTCAGATTCTACCCTGAAGACAACTAAGGGTGGGTTCACACCTGCGTTTGAGTCCATCCGCTGCCAATCCAAGTGAAAATCTCGGGAAACAGGATAGGCATCGGATAGCGACAGGTTAGCGACGCATTGGTTAAAATCTCATTAGTTTGAATGGGTTTTTAAAGTAATGCGCGGGTGTGCGCTTACACTCTCTGCGCTGTGAAGCTGTTTTCTTTCGGCTGACACGAAGTCCTGCATGTCCGACTGTTTCCGACGAAAAAGATTCGCAGCGCAGAGGGTGTAAGCGCACACCGGCGCATTGCTTTAAAAACCCATTCAAACAAATGGGATTTTCACCAATGCGTCGCTAACCTGTCGGTATCCGATGTCTATCCTGTTTCCCGAGATTTTCACTCGGATTGGCAGCGGACAGACTCAAACGCAGGTGTGAACCCACCCTAACACATGTATGCTCAGCTTGGCCAAACAGTTCAAGTGTCCTGAACAAGGAGAGGGGAGAAAGCCACAGCCAGAGGGTTATGGCAAAGGCTTGTGGGAAATGGGGTACAGGGTGGCACTCAACTGCGAAAGACTCAAAATAAATTCTAAAACAATTCTAACCACCCACCATATGACATCACCTGACTAGCCTACCCGTCTCTGGACCAATGCCTGATGAAGGGACAAGCACCCAAAAGGTTCACGTTGTGAATAAACACTTTTTGCAGAGAAAAAAAAAAAAAAAACGGAGTGCCGTCACATTTTTTTATATGGCAAAGGCTTATCTCCCCAACATCTGTCTTTGAGGGGGTGTCGGGAGACCCTCACACACATTAGATTACAATTCAACCCAATCAGTTTATCTCCTACATTGAGACAATGGTTGACGATCTAAGGACCAATTTACATGCAGTGTGACAAAACTCCCCCACAAATGACACTAAAGCGCTGAACTTGCATTTTATTAGTGCGGGAATGATGTACCTGTAAGGGAGTGGACGAGCTCCGACGTCTCTACATCATACAAGTTAGCGGTTCTGTCCCATGATGCGGTGACGGCCTGTTTTCCCCCGACCAGCCAGTCAGCGGCTATGACCACCCCCTGATGGCTTTTCAGTGAGGTTATGGGAACCCGGACAGTAGGACAATCACTGGAAATATCTCCGTCGGCGTCAAGTTCATCTTTATCTGAAAAATCTACTTCTTCCTCTGCAGAAATCTAAGGAGGATAAAAACACAACATTATTATACATCCAATTACAATGACATAACCTATAGCCTACCTATTGTTATTGGATTTATGACACTGAACCAAATGCAAACTGCGGAACATAAGAAACGTACAGGTTTTACATCCTCTATGTGAATTGTCACTGATAACCAGTCAGCACCCCATTATCATATTACACAGGAACCAATAGGGTGACAGAGACCTTCCCTCTGTCTAGCCACTTAGATATCCCAGTAGCTATTAAAAATGGCATCCAGGGAGGGGTTTGCCAGGCTTTTGCAATTGACGACCTATCTTTAGTATAAGAAGTCAGCGGGAGTCAGTCACCTAGGACACCACGGATCACCGGACTGAGGTGGCAGCAGCACTCCTCCAGCACCTATTGCACTTCACAGGTGATGTGACATTACTTTCACTGTGATTTAACCTGTTTACAGTTCAGCCCCATTCCAGAGAATAGGGCTGAGCAGCGATACAAAGCACAGCTGCTGTGCAACATACACTAGCGTAGTTTTCTGTGGGCTCATCCACAAGCTGTGGACTCTTCAAATGGCTGATGGGTAGAGGTCCTGGGTCCTGTCGATCTTCAAGTCATGGCCTATCCTAAGGATAGGTCAATAATTAATAGGCCTGGAAAATTGCTTTAAACAACCAGGGTCAAAGCGATCAAAGAGGATCATGGATGTTGACAGGTGTCAGTGTGAAAAAGCCTCCTAATGTCGATGCAGGCTCAGATCCATAAACTTACAGCACTGTGCTTTAAAAGGTCCACTCATGAGGCCTGTACATTTCCGCACACAGGGCAGGAAGGGGTTAATACACTAAAAGGACTTAAGTTTACAACCCACTTCCAAATGTACTAAGAGAGAATTCACATCTGTTCCCCAAAATGCAGAAGGACTAGAAAGAATGCCTCTCACTCTGAAGGACCCATATGTTCTTACATTACACTGAGAACTTACTGATTTCAATGAGCGCCCCACTGTGGCACTAAATGGAAATTAAACAGGTCATCCTCCATCAAGATACACTGGCTCACGTTTACTACAGCGCCTGAGCCAGAATTCTGGGGTGAGGTGCAGCTCCGCTTTGTGACAAATCAGATTAGACAGATTTACTATCCATCAGCGCCAAAAACTGATGCTGTGTCTTGCTAGAAACTTATCAAAAAAGTGTGTGGACAAGTGGGCGGGGTTTAGACAGGACTTTAAAAAAAAGTGTCAGATTTATTAATGGAGTGCGCCTCTTTCCTGGTGCCGAGTAAAGGTCTGAATGTCTGAAGTGCGCCAATTGAGTTGTCTCACAAACAAGACGACGGCTCCGGTCTAGCTCAGTGACAGATGCACCAAATCTATCAGATAGTATGCACCGTGTGATACATTTTGTGACTGCCTGGTGTACATTTGCGCTATTACACAGCATTAGTAAATGCAGTAATATAATGAAACCCGTATGACAGAATCTTGGCAGTAACACCACATTAATACCAGGTTTATTCTATCTAGAAAATACACCATTAGATCTAATCCTATAAAGCGTTACACATCAGGATTCCACTACGTGTTACATTGTCTCCCTGCAGCATTAGATTTGTTCACGTCTGCCCAAGGCTTACGCTGGTGTCTGCTGATGGTTGCGGAGTGGGTAACTGCACCACGTAGCGCCAGATGTGAGCTGTCTGGTCTCCAGATGCTAGGAAGAAAAAAAAGAAAAGTAATGTCAAATTAAGCAAAAAGCTATTCCCAAGTGGATAAACCTGTCTGACTATATACATGGCGGCGTTTCTGTCACTTCTTACTTTGACAATTAAAAAAAAAAAAAACAAACAGATCACCAAAATACTATGCAAAGGAATCAATGAAAGAGCATGGCACACGACATGAGGGTCAGGGTTACACACACAGGTATTGTTAGAGCCAACCCTGGTGAAAAGTTTCTCTCAGTTTAAAGGGATTGTAAAGGATAGAGTTTGGCGCAAAAAAAAAAAAAAAAAAAAACTCCTGTCCCTGGCACTCCCACCACTCTGGTTCTGCTGCTCTAGGGGGAAAATGTTCTGGCGGAAGTCCTCGCTGCATGTGTCTGCTAAGGCCAGTCAGCGGCCGCCTAAGGAAAGGACATGGAACGTCAGAGGTGAGATACGTGAGTGACGTCCCAGTTCCTTTCCTTAGGTGAGGAATTCTGGGGCGGGGGACACAGCAGCACCAGGGACAGGTGAGCATGTTTTTTTTTTTTTGTTTTTTTTTGTTTTAACAACTTGCCTGGCCTCCTTAGAACAAAACTGTATATCCTACACAACCCTTATAAAGGTACCCCTCCTGATATTGGCTAACAAATTCTTACTCAATATACTGCCACGTGAAAGTGGCCTTAAGGCTGAAGTCTCATGTTGCAAAAACGCAGAATTCTTGTTACGGCAGGTACGCCGCAGCAAAAAACGTTGCGTTTTACAGTACCTGCAAAGTGAATGGGATTCTGACTAATCCCATTCACACACTGCAGAAAAAAATCCACAGTGGAAAATCTGCGTTTTTGAAAATAGAAGCATGTCAATTATACCTACAGAAACGCTAGCATTTCCCGTATAGGTATAATAAAGGAAAAAAGGCTGCAGAAGAAAACTCTGCAAAAATCACTTAAAAAAAACAACCCATAAATGTGTTTTTCTGCTACGTGGGGCCTTTGCCTAAAAGGATTTTCTGGGCTTTAACTACTGAGGACCTATCCTTCCGATAGGTCATCAATTAAATACACCCAGGATCCCGGCACCCCAAGGACGGCTTCCACTTCATAGGCCATGTGATGTCATGTTCATCAATCACATGGACTGTTCGCAGCTCAGTCCCATTTGAGTGATGGGGTTGAGCTGTCATACCACTGTAAAATGTATGGCTCTGTGCTTGTAGTGTGAACAAACTAAAATGCTCTTCTGAACGCTGCAGTCTATCCAAAATACCAGATTGGCGGGCACCCCGGGTTTCCAACGTTAATTTTCAATTGATAACCTATCCTAACAATAGGTCATTATTGATAAACCTGAAAACCCTTGAACAGTGGCGGTACAAGAAGCCCACCACACAGGACTTTTTTTTTTTTTCTTTGCCGATTTTTGGCGGACTCTGTAATGATGCAGATGTGAACCTAACCTGAGTTTAAAGAATCAGATTCATACGTAGGACCTGACAAGACAACCGAGTCAACGTGAGTGACAGGGCTGCTAACTTATGCATAAAGCATAGATAGGGATAACACATTTTGGGTACTTACCTGTTAATGCAATTTGATCTGTTGGATGAAATTTTATAGAGTTGACTGCAAGAAAAACATTGGAAATAATTATGTAGGTAAATATAATAAATTCTCTGCAAAACATATCAGAATTTGCATAATGAGAAAGTTTTACAGAACTGGCTGTCACTGAACATCTGCTGCCCATGAAGGAGTATAAACAGCCCAGAAACGGCTGTCACTAGACATGGTGTCGGACACGAATACACAGCTGCTGCAGAACGTTATTATAAAAAGAGGAAAAGAACCATTCAGGTTATTGATTCATTCAATGAATCTCCTGCTTTGTCTTTAAAGAGGTTCCTCAGCAGCTGAGGTGTGTACTATAAAAGGAATGTTTCACCTATTGTGAATTAAGAATAAAATTATTAATATTTAGATTTATTGCTAAATGACTTGTAATATCCTTATAATTTCCAGCATCTTATACATTCTGTGTTATGCCATAGCTGCCAGATTCCAAGGGTCCATTCACACTGCAATTGTGGTGCACGTCAGATATACCTCATAGCTACGTGTCAGGAAATCCTGTTTTATGTCTCCGGCACACGTCACCGTATAGGCATACAGTGCTGTACATAGCCCATAGGTTCCCATGCTAAAAAAATTATATATAATGCACAGTACAGTTTTTTTTTTTTTTTTTTTTTTGCAAGATGCTGGTTTACAGCCGTTAAAAAAAATAAAATAAATAAATAAATAAAAATAATGTTCAACCAGTGTCAGTCAGCCAGATGGAGACCATAAAGTATAGGTAAATGGGGACCTATGGGTACGGATAACCTGTGTCCAGCACACAGTCCAAATGCAGTGTGAATAGAGCCTAACTAAACATCCGAATTTGCGAGTATCTTTGTATTTACCTGATCCGGCATGGCCAACATACTTAGTAAGGCATTTTCCTGTCTCTATGCTCCATAGCAATGCTGTGTGATCTGCAAAACAGCAAATAACCAATTTAAAAAAAAAAAAAAAAACATGTATCAAAGAAGAGATATAAAAAGTGGCATAATTTTTCACCCAAAACTAGGAGGATAGAACTACCATATGTGCTCTGGGTCCGTCTTGCCCAAAATCATATTGACAGAAAAAAGAAACCCATGATGGCTTTTAAAGCAGCGAATATAGACCTTATGGCTGCCAAGACCGCTCTACTTATTAAAAGCATTGCCTAGGATTAGAAAACATGTCAGCTTTCTTCTAGAAACATCACCACTTCATAAGTAGAGTACTGCAGCTCAGCCCCACAGTCGTAAATAGGTCTGGAATGCAATACCACCCACTGAAAACTGTATTGCAGAGTATGGGACTATCACTACTTAAAGAGTGATTAAACTTTTGGGCAACTTTTGATTTTCTGGCAGTACGTGTGTCAATAATTAATTTTGTAATATACTTTATTAACTCATTTTGGCTCCTTTCTGTGAAATCCTGCATTTCTTCACGCTTTCCTTTGCTTCTGCATTGAGAGCTGTTCCTGCCTCTCACTGAATGTTACTGTGTATGGAGTATGGAGCTGTGTAATGTGTTGGTTGAGCAAATGAGGGTAGGGGAGGGTCACTTCATATAGGTATATCTTGGACATTACACATACAAACTTGCTTTGTGTGTCATATGACGGAGGAGATTCTCTTCATGTGACACTAAGGCTGCAGTGCTATCTGGGATATCACTGGTTGAAAAAAAAAAATTGGGATTAGGATATTTATATGCAGCTGTATAATATATAGGATATAAAAATTTTAATGCCAACTGTGTTTTCAACTAGTGATGTCTCTGTAAATAATTTAGATAGCACTACAGCCTTAGTATCACATGGAAGAGAATCTCCTATTTCACAAGACATAAAAAGCAAGTTTGTACGTTTTATAACATCCGAGACATATCTACATGATGTGACCCTCCCCCACCCTCATTTTCTCTACATGTTACACAGCCCCATACTCCATACACAGTTACTCAGTGAGATGCAGGAACGGCTCTCAATACAGAAGCCAGGGGAAGAGTGAAAAAATGCAGGATTTCACAGAAAGGAGCCAAAATGTGTTAGTAAAGTATATTACAAAATTTATTAAATGACACAAATGTTGCCAGAAAATCAAAAAGTTGTCTGAAAGTTTAGTTACATTTTAACTATCAAGGCCTGCCACAGGCAAGACTCAATAGTTATGTTCTCATGAGCTTTCATAGGCCTGAGCTCCCATCTGTTATAGGAAGGAACTAGATGAGTGAGGGATGGCACTGAGGGAGAGGAGAATCGGGGGGCACAGCAGCAGCCCTAAATGCCTACAATCGGGCACCATCTGTGTCATCAAATTGTAAAATAATAAATTCAATAATGAATTTTGGCTCCTTTATGCTCCCAGTGAGTCTTTGCTGCAGGCAGTACATGGTGCCAGGATACTGAAGACTGTGTGTACAGGTGGGCAGCTCCTGCATTGAAATATCATTTGAATACATGAGAATGCTGAGGTTGGACTTCTCTTCAAATAGCTGTATCTTTAGGTTTATACCACCTAGCACAGTGGTGCTGGTGTCATATTAAAGCTGCAGCACTGTTAAGTGTATTTTCAAATGGTGAAATCTCCAGGTTTGTCACAGTGAGATCTGTGATAATCTCAGCTTTAATATGACACCAGGACGACTGTTCTATGTGGCATTTGAACTGCCCCCTTACAGATTCAGCCTCCTCCTGTATGCAGAATAATGTCAGAGCTATACAGGAGCCACCCATTCGCAAACACATAAGTATTCCTACCCCACGTATTGCTGGCAACAGAGAAACATGGAAGTATACAGAAGGGTCAGAAAGTAGATTTTAGCACAAAATTTCACAAAAAGGAGCAAAAATCTGTTAAGGTATATTACAAAATTTATTAATAAAATGTTGGCAGAAAATCAAAAATTGTTCAAAAGTTTGGGTATGCTTTAAAGGCACTGACCCATAAGTTTCTGATGACTGAGACAGTGGGTTCTGATGGCTGAAAACACCACTTATGAGCTCAGAGTTCCTGTGTCCCCCATCTGAATGGAATGATGGTCGAACATGGACGTTGCTGCTCCATTTATAGTCTATATGACTAACAAATATAGTATCAGGTCCATACACTGAATGGAGCAGTTGAACCGGAGTCTAGCACTGGCTGTCCATTGCTCTGGTCTACTGGAGGACCAAAACAATGGACAAGCAGACCGCTAAAATAGCGGTCACATACTGAGCCCAACAGACCCCACTGACTATAAAGGGGTCTATTGGATGTCCATAGTTTTTGAACAGAAGGTAAAAGTGGTGCATGCAGGACTATGCATCTATTTCAGACGGAGACTTCGGAACTCAGACACTTATGAACTATCCACAAGTGAGATAAGCAATGATACATCCCCTTTAAAGACAATCCTTAGAGATTACCTGCAGATGCAGTCCCTAGGACCACTGGCTGTGTCCGTGTAACGCTGACATCCCACAAACCATCTCTGTGGCCAACATACTCTTTCACCAGCTGGCAGATGGCACGAGAGGTTGTGGTCTTGAAGCTGGAGACGATCTAAAAAATAAAAATACATAATGTTGAGTCAGAGAGAAGATGGCGGAAACATGACTGGAAAGCGATGTACAGTGATAGTCAGTAAATATGGGAACACAAGCAGAGACCTCAAGCCATATGAATAATACACAGACAATATTATACGGCAGCCTAGTGGGTCTGTGGAGAGGTTATACTTTTCTTTACAGGCGATGCCTCAACATGTTCTTGAGGTTTTGCATTTGTGTTAGTTAGTTTGAGTCAGGTTTCCGTTGCTTATCTACATCATTCTACCCAGTACATCTTGCGGACCCAGTGTAAACATTTACACAATAGAGGCTACAATCTATATACCTTTAAAAAAAAAAAAAAATTACATATATATTTTTTTTTCTATCTATCTATTTATTTATATCAATGCTAGGTTCAAACTAGCAACGGGATTCCGTTTTTCTGGTCTGTCAGAGGATCACAACAATGGACCACTAAAATCACGGACATGAACGGAGCCCAATGAACCCCATTGACTATAATGGGGTCCATTCTTGTTAATTGAAAGCGCTTGACAACAAAGGCGTGCATGCGGGACTTTTTCGTCCATGGATGTTAGACTCTGACGCAGATGTGGTATATGTTTTTTTTTTTTTTTCTTTTTCCTTACAATGGAATCTAAAGTGCCATGTCTGTCACTATGGGAGAGATTTATGAAGACTAGCATTTTCAACACCGCTCTTTATATCTTCTGTGCCGACATAAATGATCATGAATCTAGGACATGCCCCAGTTCACGAAAGTGGCGAGGGCCATGTAAAAACACTACTTGTGACGATTTTCATTACAAGTTGCATTTAATAAGTCAGATCAGCAATTGGGTGGTATAAACGGTTGATAAAATGTGTCCCTTTATGCCTATACAGTGGCATATACTGGGGCCTTCAGATGGCAGCATATATCAGGAAATAGATTATATATATATATATACAGTACAGACCAAAAGTTTGGACACACCTTCTCATTCCAAGAGTTTTCTGTATTTTCATGACTATAAAAATTGTAGATTCACACTGAAGGCATCAAAACTATGAATTAACACATGTGGAATTATATACTTAACAAAAAAAGTGTGAAACAACTGAAAATATGTCTTATATTCTAGGTTCTTCAAAGTAGCCACCTTTTGCTTTGATTACTGCTTTGCACACTCTTGGCATTCTCTTGATGAGCTTCAAGAGGTAGTCACATGAAATGGTTTTCACTTCACAGGTGTGCCCTGTCAGGTTTAATAAGTGGGATTTCTTGCCTTATAAATGGGGTTGGGACCATCAGTTGTGTTGTTCAGAAGTCAGGTGGATACACAACTGATAGTCCTACTGAATGGAGTGTTAGAATTTGTATTATGGCAAGAAAAAAGCAGCTAAGTAAAGAAAAAAGAGTGGCCATCATTACTTTAAGAAATGAAGGTCAGTCAGTCCGAAAAATTGGGAAAACTTTGAAAGTGTCCCCAAGTGCAGTGGCCAAAACCATCAAGCAATACAAAGAAACTGGCTCACATGAGGACCGCCCCAGGAAAGGAAGACCAAGAGTCACCTCTGCTGCGGAGGATAAGTTCATCCGAGTCACCAGCCTCAGAAATCGCAGGTTAACAGCAGCTCAGATTAGAGACCAGGTCAATGCCACACAGAGTTCTAGCAGCAGACACATCTCTACAACAACTGTTAAGAGGAGACTGTGTGCAGCAGGCCTTCATGGTAAAAGAGCTGCTAGGAAACCACTGCTAAGGACAGGCAACAAGCAGAAGAGACTTGTTTGGGCTAAAGAACACAAGGAATGGACATTAGACCTGTGGAAATCTGTGCTTTGGTCTGAGGAGTCCAAATTTGAGATCTTTGGTTCCAACCACCGTGTCTTTGTGCGACGCAGAAAAGGTGAACGAATGGACTCTACATGCCTGGTTCCCACCGTGAAGCATGGAGGAGGAGGTGTGATGGTGTGGGGGTGCTTTGCTGGTGACACTGTTGGGGATTTATTCAAAATTGAAGGAATACTGAACCAGCATGGTTACCACAGCATCTTGCAGCGGCATGCTAATCCATCCGGTTTGCGTTTAGTTGGACCATCATTTATTTTTCAACATGACAATGACCCCAAACACACCTCCAGACTGTGTAAGGGCTATTTGACCAAGCAGGAGAGTGATGGGGTGCTATACCAGATGACCTGGCCTCCACAGTCACCAGACCTGAACCCAATCCAGATGGTTTGGGGTGAGCTGGACCGCAGAGTGAAGGCAAAAGGGCCAACAAGTGCTAAGCATCTCTGGGAATTCCTTCAAGACTGTTGGTAGACCATTTCAGGTGACTACCTCTTGAAGCTCATCAAGAGAATGCCAAGAGTGTGCAAAGCAGTAATCAAAGTAAAAGGTGGCTACTTTGAAGAACCTAGAATATAAGACATATTTTCAGTTGTTTCACACTTTTTTGTTAAGTATATAATTCCACATGTGTTAATTCATAGTTTTGATGCCTTCAGTGTGAATCTACAATTTTTATAGTCATGAAAATACAGAAAACTCTTGGAATGAGAAAGTGTGTCCAAACTTTTGGTCTGTACTGTATAATATATATATATATATATATATATATATATATATATATATATATATATACACACACATATACACACATATACATATATATATATACACACACACCTACCTATCTATGACGGGAAGAGAGAATGCATTGACTACTGACCCTAAACTGGATTAAACCAAGTTAATAAACTTATTTTTGTTACAATACAGTCCTCATTTGTGGGGTGAAAGTAATCGTATTGGTATCACTCAGTATTTTGACAAATTTGCACAGCTTTAGAAACTCTCCAGGAACAGGAAACTGTACTGTCCCTCCCAAGACTGTCAGAATACTCATTAAATGTTTTTTCCAGGACTTTTTAAACGATGACCTATCCTTAAGACAGGTCAGCTGTCATATCAAACACAGCAGACATACAAATGTATGGAGCTGCGCTTGGTAAGTTCTGAAGAGGCCGCAATGCTCACCAGAATGGTGCGGTCTCTTCAAACAGCTTATCAGCCGGGGGCCTGGATGTTGGACCCCTTCCAATCTTTAAATGATAATCTATCCTATTCCAATTCTTTAGCCTAGAAAACCATTCCCATCTGAAGGATCCCATCTATACTGCTAGCTTATGTAAATTTAAGAATTTTCCTAAATACATTGCTTTAGAAATGTTGCTTTGTTTGCCTGCTATGTGAAATTATTCCTCCCCTTGTTTACAGTGTGTTTCCTTGGTCCCCGGGCCTGTATATGATATCAGGTCAGATGATGTGACTCACTGCTCTCTGGAGGGGAGGGGGGCTGCTTTCAAAGCTGTTATGTACAGTACTGTTCAGGACAATCAGGTCAGCTAACTGCAGTTTGCTGATAAAGCCTTGGATAGTGTACGTCATCTCTCTATGCAAACACAAAGATAACATTGAGTTTACTTCAAGTCCGTTGTCATTAAGGAGCATGTAAGCGTTCTCTAAACCTGTGTAATGTAATATACATTTACTGTGCATATTTGATCTGCATTTATATTAGATTTCTAGTAATCATAAATCTCTCATGGTAAAGGCAATGTCTATATCTACTGAGGTACTTCATAGTGTCCTGTTCATCCAACAGACAAATACGCCCATGAGCTTGCGGAAGAATACAGGAAGTGAGAAGAAGAGACAGCAGGCAAACTGCTAAGAAAGGGAGATGGAAAAACCCATTTAACACCGATGTGCTCACATCTACACACGCACTACTAAGTAATTGTATTTGCCATGAAATACATTTGGAGCATCTTTTCTTAGAAATCTGTGTGTAATACTCTGTTATTACTCCTAGAAATGTATGAATTGACAGCTGGGCGTTACCAGTTGGGGATGTGTCCCAACAGTCTGACATGGTCCAATGACAGACTGCCTAGAGGAACACCCCTTTGACAAGGGGAATGGCAACATCCAGTTTTGAATTTCTTCATACATTTCCAGGAAGAATAACAGGAACTCGACAAGAATTTTGGAAACTGGAAGCACTGCCATTATGTGAACACAGCACAACAGTCTAACTATAAGCTCAAACAACTCAGAATGGTTGACAACAACCATGACACAACATTAAAGGCGTTTTCTAGGCTTTTTATATGGATGACCTATCTGTAGCATTTGTCATCAATACCAGATCAGTGGTAAGCACCATACCTAGTACCCCCACCCATCAGCTGTTTCCAGCACCCACTGCCAATGGAACTACACAGTGGATGGAGCCAGAAACACAAGGCTCTGTATACTGTGCAGTGGGATAACCAAAAGAAAAACATTTCTCATTGCATACAACATTTTAAAAAAAACTCAAAAGGGGAAAAAAAAACGCTACACTGTTATGTCTAGCATAGTATTTGTTTAATAATTGAGCCATTCACTGCCCCTTTAGGGCCTGCACTAGGCAAAACATAGCATCAGTTTTCCAGGAGTGTTCCTTTAACACAACCAGTCTCCAGGTTTAGGTGAAATAAACCAGGTGCATGATCTTATGCCCTGGTCGTTTAGCTTCCTAAACCTGCCGATGAAAATACAGTCCGTCTCGGACTTTAATACTTACCAACAGATGAGTCTAGGACTCAGACATGCATGTCTCCCATTACGCCAAAGTCAGTACACCTCATTTCACAATACACAAGGTGTCCACCCAGTGCATGCGCAGTGAACCAGAGCTGTACTGACCTCTGCTTCATTGGCAGAGTGTGCATGTGCTCAGAGGCCCCTCTATTAACACGTTTATCTAATTATCCCCAGGTCAGACAGACATGAAAAGGAAATTGTTGGGACACATAAGGACTTGCTGGTGGTTCAGTGTCCCCCAAACCCGCTGACAGGTTGCCTTTAAAGGGCTGTTCCCATCTTACACATGGTTCACACTAGCACTCTGCTTTCCATTGTTCAGGTCCGTCAGCTCTCTGTTTTTCTGCATGGGCACCTGAAAGATGGAGAACCTGTCTGCTTAAAAAGCAGTTACCTGCGGACTCGCAGACACAGACTATAATGGGGTATAAAACCAGCGGAAAGTCCTCCTTGCAGGACTTTTCTCTCTGCCAATTTTAGGCAGAATCTGCAGCGGAGTCTCCAATGCAGATGTGAACTTAGCCTTACCATGAACCTGCGATAGATGCAGGTCCCACCTGAGTACTTGGCTGCTTTTGGAACTTCCAGAGTAAAAAGCGGAGAGAGCTGAGCATGTAAGACCACCCCTCTATTCAAAGCGGTCATACCATCCAGTTCTGGAATAGGTGCAGGTCACAGAGGTGGGGCAAACATCTATCACACATTTGAGGCATATCCTACAGCCATGCCAGAAATAACTTGTGATAGCCAAGCTTCTGTTATTTTATATCTGTTGCTAACCAAGTCTATCAAACTAAGTGAATGTCACAGTGCATAGATTTCCATTCTGACAGATTCACCAATGCCACAGTTCTTTATTTGCCAGTCTTTGTGATGCCAAGTTTAAAAAAAAAAAAAAAAAAAGCTGTAAAGTAGCATTTCCCATACATTACCATACATTATATACTCCTCACAGCTCTTTCACTGCATAAATTTCAAGGTGTTATAAAGCACTTGGGTTTCAAGGTTGCTGAGAAATTTCCTGAATTCTTGTGTGAACCACCATGACAAACAAGCAGAAAACAGGCTCAGAACTTAAAGTGTATTCTAGATGAAAGATATAAAAAAAAACTCAAAATTCGAACTGTATAAATTTATCGACAGACAAAAACAATAAAAATGTGAGCGCCACCCATTATGGATTCCCTGACGTACCACTGTTCATGCTGCCAGGGTCCCCGCTAGTCTTTCAACGCCCAGGAAATACCCGCTCAACAAACCACTAGTGGCAGGGGTGACCTGCCCCGCCAGTGATAAGCCAAGCAGAAATCTTCAAGTATTTCAGGAAGAAAAGATACACAGGGACCAGACGAGCAGTGGAATCAGAGCAATGGACACGCACACAATATGGATAGAAGTTTGGACAGAATTTGGAGTGTAGCTGTGGGAAATTTTTTTTCCCCATTCATCCAAAAGAGTATTTGTGAGGTCAGATACTGATCTGGATGAGAGGGCATGAGCCCCGACATATTCCACAGAGTTGAAGTCAGGACTAGTTAAGGAGTAACTAAACTTTCAGACAACTTTTGATTTCTGGCAGTATTTGAAAGCGATTGAAGGAGATTCATTTTCACAAATACCGCAAAAAAAATCAAAAAGTTGTACGAAAGTTTAAATACACTTTAACTTGTTCCACCCCAAACTCAACCCAAAGATGCTTTATGGACCTTGCTTTATGCACTGGGGCACAGTCATGCTGGCGCAGAAAAAGGACCTTCCCCAAATTATTCCCAAAAAGTTGGAAGCATAAAATTTTCTAAAATATCTTGGTATACTAAAGTACTAAGATTTCCCTTCCCTGCAACTAAAGGGCCTAGTACAACCCATGATAAGTAACCCCATCGCATTGTCCCTCCTCCACCAAACGTCACAGTTATCACAAAGTCAGGCACGCCATGTTCTCCTTGCATTTGCCAAAACCGGACTCGCCCAATCGGCTGTCAGAAAGAGAAATTCACATGAATTTTTGAGAAAAGTCTTGGGTTGTTCCATAAAAAAATGTAGGCAAACTGTGTTACTGTGCTGGCCTAAATATACAGCTAAGGGCACTGTATTACAGACCTGCACAACATGGATTAGAAGACGGTCATGTACATAGAGTGAACCTCAAATGTCAAGTTTCTGTGAGGTTATAGGACTATATATCTTATACAAGATGGCCACCTGCTATGAATCCACCAGACAACTTTCTCTTCTCAATCTCATGGCCTGGGGGGGAAGAAAAAAAAATCCATGGTAAAATCCCATTTATTTTTCATAGACTGGTGGATTCAAGATCCTAAAAGATTAAAAGATTTTCTAGGCTTTTATAGCCAAACTTTAGGGCACAGCCAGAAACCCAGCCTCATTCCCAGGAAGGTTTTGCACTGTCTGCCCTAGCACTCAATGGCTGTGAGATAGAACTCAGCCTTACCTGTAAAATCATATGGCCACTGGACACGGAGGGGGACGGGACGTGGTGGGGCTTTCGCCACGTGTAGATCATTACTATCTGATTGGTGGGAGTCAAGCTCATGGAAGTGCAGGGCCATAGAGCACAATGTAAGGTCTTACAGAAATCCTACAGTTAGCAGGTAGCTTCTGAATGTAAGTACGGACATTTTATGACAGGTGAACGCATTTGGCCTCATATAAATGACATACTAGAAGTACAGGGTCATACATTGTTGGTAATCCAGGAATAGGACACCTATTTGGTTTATCCATTAACCCTTATCAGCTGCTATCAAACATTATTTTGGTCTTGACTGCTGACATTAGAATAGGATTACGATAGCCAGGAATTCATGTCTGTGTAGATCAGATCTACGGAGTGACCTTGACTATGGCAGCAGGATCCAGGCCTGAAGAACAGGTTGTCTAGGAGAGGACATTTGTAGCGGGCAGATGTCTCTCTCTGGAGGGAGTACATGACCACAGATGTCCCTTTAGTACCAATGCTTTGGGTCATAACACTATTTATAGCACTACAGGATATCTCCGGACGTCCTCCAACCTTACAAGAGTCAGCGGTTTATTTTATACTAACTGGTTCAATGAATATATTGAGACCTATAGGAAAAATGAGCTTATTCTCTAAAGATATGGAAAAAAAAAATAAGTCTGACCAGGTCTGCCCTGTGACAACCATTCAATTCAGAGGCCACTTTGACAGAACGGTCACATAATGGATCCTGAGGACACCCTACAGGCCACAGTGACCTATAATGGTGGTACTGGGTTTCCACTGTGGTTCCAGAGGATTTTAAAGGGAAGTTTCAGGGGTGTAGCTACAGGGGGTGTTGTGATAGTAGTCACTATTGGGACGCAGACCCTGAGGGGGCCCCAAAGGTGCCTCTGCTACATAACGTATACAATTTCTCTAAATGGCACAAAGTAGGTAGGGGCCCCATTTCAGATTTTGCATTGGGGTCCAGGAGATTCAAGTTAGGCATCTGGGAAGTATAATGCTGCATGCCACAAACGTCTTGCTTGTTTAAAAAAAAAAAAAAAAAATTATATATATATATATATATATATTTTTTTATAAATATAATGTATAACCCCATACATAATTTATAAGTACTTGAAAACATTAAAAGGGGTATTCCAGACACAGCAAGTTACCCCCCGATATAAAGAAAAGGGGGGTAACTTGCTAGTTAGTGGGGGTCTTACTACAGACACACTGACCGATCACGAGAGCCAAGGTGCTTTACACCCCAGCTTTGAACCAGCAGCAGGATGGACAGCACGCATGGTCAACTCTTTTCAATGGGATTGCCAGATATAGCCAAAACCACAGCCATTCGGCCATCTTCACTGTGTGTGAGTCTTAAAAGACATCCCTAAGAAATTAAAAAAGGAGCTCAAAGGGAATCAAATCCCTAATTTTGCAAGCTGCAACCTACCAGCCCCAACTACCAGAATCAGTCACCGGGGCATTACAGGATGATGCGGTTTTCACAGATCTGTCATTCAGCACAGTCCGTTAATCTGCTTATGTTACAGACTGGCTAAGAAATCCAATGGGCAACCAACTCTGTGTCCATGCACACGATTAAGATTCACATGTGGAAATCCACACCAACTGGTGCAGATTTTCATACATGTACATGTGGATTATGGTGCGGATTTTGAATAGATGTTTTTAAAATTTGCAAATTTTTAAAAATCAGTACCAAAAGGTCACCGAACCTGCATCATGTGCAAGAGAAATACATTTTCTCACTGGTGGAGATTTACGAAGAACAGCGTTTTAAATGCCAGTGTTCATATTCCTTCTGTCGGAGGGTGCGCTTCATATATGACTAGACTCAAGCAAGTCACACCCTCGGCACATAGGTTTCCATCATTTATGCCAGTTTTTTGACTTGATGTTGTCTGGATAGTTAAAGAGGACCTTTCACAACCTCCACCAAATCTACAGTAGTAATCTACAGTAGTTCTTAGCGTCTGTTAATAGACACTGCCTCACTGATTCCAGCGCGGTTGGAATTTTTTCTCTAAGCTTTTCTCTAGCTTTGTTGATCTGGTGGACTCCTGACCCCCAGGGCTTCGACACCTGGGTCACTCCCTCCCTCCTTCGCTGATCTCTAGGGTCTAGCTTAATTATAGTCAGGGAGATCAAGGAAAAAGGGAAAGGGATCAAATAAGCTAATCTTAACTTCCCGGACCTCCCCTTTAAATAATAAATCTGCCGAGAATCTCACCATGCCCACTTTTCAAGAAATTGGCATGGGTGGCGCAAAGAAAATGCAAGAGGTGTTTGACTTTTTTATGCCAGAAATCTGGTGTTAAATTAGAAATCTGCCCCATTGACTTTAATGCTAATGGATTAGGGTGTGGATTTTCCACATTGAAAACTGTGCAGAAAATCCTCACATAACCCTGATCGTGTGCATGTACCCCTAACTGTTCATCCATTCCCTACGATCAGACATTTTAAAAAATCCTGGAAAACCCCTTTAAGATGGATCTGTTTAAGATATAAACTCTGAACTAGTTTCTATAGCTGGCCATACATTTTTGATATTGGCTAAACTTACCTCTCGCTGTCCCCCACATACCCAAGAACGCTCAGCCAAGTGATAGCTAAACTGGGAGAAGGGTTTGGCATGGGTTTATTGGCAAAAAAGAAAAGGATAGGGTAGTCAGAGGCGAGTCGAGAGGCCTCCATACTCATAAGATCAGTAAGCAACCTTTGGCACTCCAGATGTTGTGAAACTACAACTCCCAGCATACATACTTATCGTAACTCCCATAGAAATGAATGGAGCATGCTGGAAGTTGTTTTTCAGCAGCTGGAGTGGCAAAGTTTGCTGACCCCTGCATTAGATGGTCTGCCAGCCCCATCAACATCTAATGTGTATGGCCAGCTTCGCTTAGAGGGTCAATGACAAAAATGAATGAAGATGAAGACCTTAAAAAAAACAAAAATAAAAAAAACACACGTAAAGTCAAAGCAAAAAGATTACGCTGAAGACACTGCAGGAAAGAACATGTCCAAGCCATAACCCAATGCAAAGCTGTTACGTGATCAGATCAGGGTTATCTTACACATCATTCACACACTGCATTCCTAGAGTTAGTGCATGAAAGTCTGAGAAAATGGGTTAAAACAAAGTTTTCTGCGGTAAATTGTACAAAGAGATCAAGTAAGCTGAATAAAATGGCTATCATACCTTTCAACTGCACTTGGAACAATCTGCGCCAATCTAAAGATGGTTGCAGGATTTAATAAATTGTACGCGCTATGAGATTAAACTATAAGATAATTGTTTGTGCACTGTGTCTTGTAAGTGCGCAGAGTCACTTTGCAATGGTATATAACATGCCATATATTAGAGGACATGAAAGGCTCCACGGATTCTGGCGCAATTGGAATTTTTTCTCTAGCCACCACCATTCCTGAGCAATCGGTGCAATTAGTTCCCCACTCCAATGCCAATTATGCTTTCTAGTGTCAATTGGGCGGTCCCAAGCTACTGCATCTTCTCAGGACCCCCCACCTCAGAGTAGAGGGGTTGATTAGCATATTATGTGCTAAAACTAACAGCACTGATTGCTCAGGAACTGTGAGGGCTAGAGGAAAAATCCAACTGCTCCAGAATCAGTGGGGCGGAGCCTCTTGAAGAATGCAAAGTACTGGAGGTGGTGAGAGGTCCTCTTGAAAAAAAGGAAACTTATCACCAGGTTTGGGGTTGCTCAACTACTAGCAAGTCAATATGCATTTGGGATTTATGGTCTGAAATCTGGCAATATGTCAAACCTGCCCATGTTGTCAAACTTTTATTTCAATGAGGAAAGGCGTGGCCGCTGCCTCATCCACCATTGTGTCCAGAGTCTTGCCCACCCACAGTGACCATTGGTGGCAGGCTGTCGTGGGTTAAAGGGAACCGGTCAGGTATTAACCTTTTAAACTGTGTATGGTGGATGGTAAACATGTGTACGTGAATATGTCTATGTACTATATACAGTCATGGCCAAAAGTTTTGAGAATGATACAAATATTAATTTTTACAAAGTCTACTGCTTCAGTTTTTCTAATGGCAATTTGCATATACTCCAGAATGTTATAAAGAGTGATCAGCTTAACAGCAATTACTTGCAAAGTCAATATTTGCCTAGAAAATGAACTTTATCCCCCAAAACACATTTCAACATCATTGCAGCCCTGCCTTAAAAGGACCACCTAACATCGTTTCAGTGATTGCTCCATTAACACAGGTGTGGGTGTTGATGAGGACAGGGCTGGCGATCAATCTGTCATGATTAAGTAAGAATGACACCACTGGACACTTTAAAAGGAGGCTGGTGCTTGCCATCATCGTTTCTCTTCTGTTAACCATGGTTATCTCTAAAGAAACACGTGCAGTCATCATTGCACTGCACAAAAATGGCCTAACTGGGAAGAGTATTGCAGCTAGAAAGATTGCACCTCAGTCAACAATCTATCGCATCATCAAGAACTTCAAGGAGAGAGGTTCCATTGGTGCCAAAAAGGCTCCAGGGCGCCCAAGAAAGACCAGCAAGCGGCAGGACCGTCTCTTAAAAGTGTTTCAGCTGCGGGATCGGGCTACCAGCAGTGCAGAGCTTGCTGAGGAATGGCAGCAGGCAGGTGTGAGTGCATCTGCACGCACTGTGAGGCGGAGACTCTTGGAGCAAGGCCTGGTCTCAAGGAGGGCAGCAAAGAAGCCACTTCTCTCCAGAAAAAACATCAGGGACAGACTGATATTCTGCAAAAGGTACAGGGAGTGGACTGCTGAGGACTGGGGTAAAGTCATTTTCTCTGATGAATCCCCTTTTCCATTGTTTGGAACATCTGGAAAACAGCTTATTCGGAGAAGAAGAGGTGAGCGCTACCACCAGTCTTGTCTCATGCCAACTGTAAAGCATCCTGAAACCATTCATGTGTGGGGTTGCTTCTCAGCCAAGGGAATCGGCTCTCTCACAGTCTTGCCTAAAAACACAGCCATGAATAAAGAATGGTACCAGAATGTCCTCCAAGAGCAACTTCTCCCAACCGTCCAAGAGCAGTTTGGCGCTCAACAATGCCTTTTCCAGCATGATGGAGCACCTTGCCATAAAGCAAAGGTGATAACTAAATGGCTCAGGGAACAAAACATAGAGATTTTGGGTCCATGGCCTGGAAACTCCCCAGATCTTAATCCCATTGAGAACTTGTGGTCAATCATCAAGAGACGGGTGGACAAACAAAAACCAACAAATTCAGACAAAATGAAAGCATTGATTCTGCAAGAATGGACTGCTATCAGTCAGGATTTGGTCCAGAAGTTGATTGAGAGCATGCCAGGGAGAATTGCAGAGGTCCTGAAGAAGAAGGGTCAACACTGCAAATATTGACTTGCTGCATTAACTCATTCTAACTGTCAATATAAGCTTCTGTTACTCATAATATGAATGCAATTCTATTTCTGTATGTGATAAAAACATCTGACAAACACACATAAAAACCAGAGGGCAGCAGATCATGTGAAAATAGAATATTTGTGTCACTCTCAAAACGTTTGGCCATGACTGTATACAGTAAAGTCACAAGGCAACTTTTGTTCCACAGGGTTACAGGAAGTATTTAATGCAGTTCTGTATTTTTGTACTACAATAAGCCAAGTCAGCAAATAAGTCTATAAACGTCTATACAGATGTAGCAGAGTTAACCAGAACTTCTGCAACTGGTTAAACTGCTGCAGTGTGATATCTTATAACAGAGGACAAGAAAAACCAATGAAAAGTTATTAAATCATATTTTCTTGAATTTTTTTTTATAAAGTCTACTGTGTCAAGATATCACACCGCAGCCGTTTAACCAATTGCAGAAGTTTGGGTTAAGGGCAGCAGCACACGACCCGTGAAACACGGCCCCTTGTGCTAGGCAGATGTGCTGGGAGAAGGACTCCTAGCAGTATAGTTATCTATGATGATAGGAGTCCTTGCATCCCAGCAACATACTGTCCCGGACTGTAATTGATACAGGACAGTATGTCGCAGGGACTCCTAGCATCATAGATAACTATACTGCTAGGAGTCCCGCTCCCAGCACAAAGCTCAAGCCGGTACATCTGCCTAGCACAAGGGGCCGTGTTTCACGGGTCGTGTGCTGCTGCCATAACTCTGCTACATCTTTATATAATGGTCTGAGAAAAAAAAATAAAAAATAACACAACAACCACTTTATGGAGCTGACCAGAACTAGAAAAACATGTCTTCCAAAAACATGTGAAGACACATGACTAGGACAAATCTCCAAAAATGTAAGCAATGACAAATCCCTCTAAGTGACACCAAGCAGGGATCCTGAACACTGTGCAGCATTTAAAAAAAAAAAAAAGGGCACAAGCTTGATCTCTGAAAAACAGAATACCCCTAGTGAAAATACTGGGAAATCTGGGAACTCAAAGTCATGGCAATTTTCTATCCATTAACACAAAGACTCCCTTCTAAGACTTGGAGTGTAAAGGGTGTCCATGTCATGGGTCATCCATCCATCAGACTAATTCTGCCATATTATATAGAAGATAGTAGTCAGCAGAACACTGTTCGGTGGACATCTCTCTCTGACTAATCCCGTCACTCCAGAGGGCAGACTCCTACACTACAGACGGATCAGAGGAACTCCAGTGTAGGTCTATGATATCAGTGTGATCAAAGGGTACCGCAACCCTTCTTCAGTCAGGTCAAAAGGTATCCCTGCGAAGGACCCCAGAGTGGTCCATTCAGCAAGCCTATGGCAGTCTCTGCTGGCTGCGGATGCCTAGAAGACACAAAGCACTCTGTGACTAGGGCTTTTCGACCAGCTAACGCAGTGTGTGGCACAATAGACCCCGCCCCTGATGCCCTTGATGACTGATTTGCCTATGATGATTATCTCTGCACTGCTTCTTGCTTTGTGGCAGTTTGTGTTTTTTGTGTGTTTTTTTAGTTATTGGTCTTGCCTTAACAATAATTCTGATCACTGCAGACTAGCTGTAAGAGATCTGCAATCTAGTAGCACTAAGGAACAAGAACACATTACCATAAGACTCATTCATTACACCCGCCAGATGATTCTGTACTGAAGGTGGCATCATATACTCAGCAGAACACTGCAAATGTATTACACAAAACCATCTGCTGTCTCACAATTGTAAGAGCTGAAATATTTAAACTGTATCTAGAAAAAAAAAAAAAAAAAGCACTGTGTGCACACAGCCAGACACCGCCAGGGCCCTGAATGCGTGTATGTAGCCTAACACCACCAGGGCCCTGAATGCGTGTATGTAGCCTGACACCGCCAGGGCCCCATGTGTGCGCGTGCATGTAGCCTGACACCGCCAGGGCCTCTTGTGTGTGCAGCCTTACACTACCAGGGCCTCCACGCATTAGTCAGTAGACCTTGAGTGTAGAGCCACATACTGCTCATGAAGTCAATACGTAGTGATTGTGCTGCCATTGATCAGCTAGGGGATAACTGAACAGTATGGGAAATTTAGTCTCACAGGCATAATGTCACCCTGTGGTGGTGCCCGCAGGGTATTAAACTACAGTCTTTAAAAGGCAAGCAAGTGTATGCTGGGCAGTCAGGTTGGCAAGGCAACAGTTTGACACCCAGTGAGCGTTGTACACAGGTCCTTTTCTAATAATAGGACCCCTGACACAGTACTCACTGAGTGTCAGACCGATGCCTCAGCTGCGTGGAGTTGCATCTCAGCATGTCCAACATCAGAACAGAAAGGAGAACGCCTGAGACATCCCTTTAACCCTTAAGAGGGATTCTAAGCTGCTTTAAACATCAATAAACATAAAGCAATGATATAAACTAATTTAAATCTTTTATTTGCACCTTTTTCCAGTCTCTATACGTAGCCAGACAGAGTCTATGTTATCCATACGAGCACACATCCTGCCAGAGTTCGGTCCCCAATTTTCATCTTGGAAGCCATAACTGCAGGTTACCATATATTTTATTTACACCCACCCATATAGCATTGTACAGTCATGGCCAAAGTTTTTGAGAATGATACAAATATTAATTTTTACAAAGTCTACTGCTTCAGTTTTTCTAATGGCAATTTGCATATACTCCAGAATGTTATAAAGAGTGATCAGCTTAACAGCAATTACTTGCAAAGTCAATATTTGCCTAGAAAATGAACTTTATCCCCCAAAACACATTTCAACATCATTGCAGCCCTGCCTTAAAAGGACCACCTAACATCGTTTCAGTGATTGCTCCATTAACACAGGTGTGGGTGTTGATGAGGACAGGGCTGGAGATCAATCTGTCATGATTAAGTAAGAATGACACCAGTGGACACTTTAAAAGGAGGCTGGTGCTTGCCATCATTGTTTCTCTTCTGTTAACCATGGTTATCTCTAAAGAAACACGTGCAGTCATCATTGCACTGCACAAAAATGGCCTAACTGGGAAGAGTATTGCAGCTAGAAAGATTGCACCTCAGTCAACAATCTATCGCATCATCAAGAACTTCAAGGAGAGAGGTTCCATTGGTGCCAAAAAGGCTCCAGGGCGCCCAAGAAAGACCAGCAAGCGGCAGGACCGTCTCTTAAAAGTGTTTCAGCTGCGGGATCGGGCTACCAGCAGTGCAGAGCTTGCTGAGGAATGGCAGCAGGCAGGTGTGAGTGCATCTGCACGCACTGTGAGGCGGAGACTCTTGGAGCAAGGCCTGGTCTCAAGGAGGGCAGCAAAGAAGCCACTTCTCTCCAGAAAAAACATCAGGGACAGACTGATATTCTGCAAAAGGTACAGGGAGTGGACTGCTGAGGACTGGGGGAAAGTCATTTTCTCTGATGAATCCCCTTTTCCATTGTTTGAAACATCTGGAAAACAGCTTATTCGGAGAAGAAGAGGTGAGCGCTACCACCAGTCTTGTCTCATGCCAACTGTAAAGCATCCTGAAACCATTCATGTGTGGGGTTGCTTCTCAGCCAAGGGAATCGGCTCTCTCACAGTCTTGCCTAAAAACACAGCCATGAATAAAGAATGGTACCAGAATGTCCTCCAAGAGCAACTTCTCCCAACCGTCCAAGAGCAGTTTGGCGCTCAACAATGCCTTTTCCAGCATGATGGAGCACCTTGCCATAAAGCAAAGGTGATAACTAAATGGCTCAGGGAACAAAACATAGAGATTTTGGGTCCATGGCCTGGAAACTCCCCAGATCTTAATCCCATTGAGAACTTGTGGTCAATCATCAAGAGATGGGTGGACAAACAAAAACCAACAAATTCAGACAACATTAAAGCATTGATTCTGCAAGAATGGACTGCTATCAGTCAGGATTTGGTCCAGAAGTTGATTGAGAGCATGCCAGGGAGAATTGCAGAGGTCCTGAAGAAGAAGGGTCAACACTGCAAATATTGACTTGCTGCATTAACTCATTCTAACTGTCAATATAAGCTTCTGTTACTCATAATATGAATGCAATTCTATTTCTGTATGTGATAAAAACATCTGACAAACACACATAAAAACCAGAGGGCAGCAGATCATGTGAAAATAGAATATTTGTGTCATTCTCAAAACTTTTGGCCATGACTGTATATGGATGAGCTGCACACACAGTATTAGCTGTTCATCGTACACCTAGATATACACACATAATTTAACCTTTTAGGGTCTACTGGCTTGTGCAGTACTTTCCGCTGCCCATGGTATACTTGGACATGGCTGCCATCTACAATACGTTATACATCATCTGGAATAATTTATTTCCATGAAGAATACATGTAGAGGACACCCGCATTTCCAGGGATACCAGTGCATTTATACAGCTTGCCTGGTTATTGTGTCATCATGGCCGACCCAGTGGTCAGAATAAATGCTCAGTGATACCAGTTTCTTTCCCAGTTTACAAGGGTTCTCCACTTGGGACAATTCCTACTTGTTAACTGTACAAATCCAAGAACTCCATTACTAATAGAAGGGAATTCTTATATTGTTACATAGACATACCTTGGTCATATTAGTATAGATCATACACACAAAACAATTATTACAGAAATTATGCTATCATTAATAAAGTCAACCTTTCATGATTTCACCTGGTTTGCAGGCAGCGTTGTAATACAGCTCTAGAATATTACCCATTCCCAAACTTGCAGGGAGTTGCCCAAGGTGGAGACATAATATAATGTCATCTTCCATCCAGGACAGAACTTCCTACATCTAGCTGGGCCTGTATCATGCACATCAAATGCTGGAAGGTCATGTACCAGAAGGAGGCGATATGCGTATATGAAGTCTGAAGACTAGAAATCCTTAGCGCAATAATGAAGCTACATTATATATTCCACCTGACACCTTAAATAATTCACTAGCTCAATAAATCAGATCCTTGTGCAGACTATCGACTTTTGCAGGAGACAGTTGATAGATATGATGCCTCTGAAGATTAGATTTGTAGTCTGTAAATCAGGGGTGAGCAATCTTACACTACCCAGTAATGAACAAGTCTATCAGCAGTACCCACAGTATACCAGTGAGGGGCATCCAAGAGACTGCAGGTTGCTGACCCCTGTTGAGTAATAAGCAGTCACATCCACACATGCACACAGAGAAATAGAGAAATTACCCAGGAGTCTCCACCCCAAATTTCCCAGCTTCGCACTCTGCAGTTGCGATATCGGCGTGCCTTGTCTGAGAAATAACGTGAGCGCTACACCAAGCACAAGAGAACATAGAGATTTAGCATTTTTGGTAAAATACGCAGTGATCCTTATAAGGTTGTCTGAAAACCTATCCATGTGTGCACACACACAAGCATACAAAGGATAAGGATATCACCACAAATGGGGCCCGGAAAAATTATATTATAAAAGCAAATATAAATTAAAGGGTCCAAAACCCAGCACCCCCACAGATCAGCTGGCATCACAAGCCACTGGAACTACAGAGTGGCGATGTCAGCTGATTGGTAGGGGTGTTGAGTGTCAGATCTGCTTTGATCTGATATTAATGATCTACCCTAAGGATAGTCTAACTGAAAGGGGTTATCCACTTTCTAATGCTGATGGCCTATCCTTAAGATAGACCATCAATATTAGATCCGTGGGGAGGTCCAACACCTGGGATCCTCACTGTTCAACTGACTTGGGACAGTGCAGCTCCTAGTTTACGTGCCGGGAACCACGCTGTTCACTCGCTGTACAATGTGTGGTGGCGGATTAGGTACTGCAGAGCGGTTCCGTAGACTTGAGTGCCATCCGGGTAACAGCAAGTGAGCAGTGAGGCTGCCGGCATGTAAATATCAATGGGAGCTGTGCTGTCCTATAACAACTGATCTGTAGGGGTTCCAGCTGCCAGACCCTGGTAGATCAAATATCGATGGCCTATCCTAAGGATCAGCCATCAACATTAGAAAGTGGTTAACCCCTTAAGGATAGGTCATCAATATTAGAAAGTGGATAATCTCCTTTAAGGATAGGTCATCAATAACTAAATCCCAGGTTACACAATACCCTTTAGTTAATAGAGTAACCAAATGATAAGGTGATCACGGGATGTCATACTAACCCAGCAGCAACACCAAAAAAGAAGAGATGCTCCAGTCATGATCTGGCGGGCCCATCAGCGTTAAAAAGTCTTTGCAGTTGCTCTAGCTAAATGATGAGAGTCATTAATAGGGACCCCCTTTACTTACTCAGAAATCACAAGTAGGTTTATCAGAAAATGAGTCTTCCCAAGTCAGACAACCCCTTTAATTTCCAAAACTGGAAACCAAACTGAACTCTGAGGACAAAGAAATCAATCCAAGTGGCAGTATGTGGGAAAGTGTCCTTTCTCCACTGAGCTGAGATCTGTTTCCAGGTTGTGCTACATAAGGATGGAGGGAAGAGTGGTACTCCTGATCACAAATGGGCACGTGGGCCAACCCACAACCCTGCCTGAAAATCTAATATTACATACCAAAGACTAGGTTTACCTTGCTAGTTGATGCTTTGTATGTGGTCTTCAACTTCTGTGACAGCTGGCTTGTACTGTGACTAGCTGCAAAGACAAAAAAAAACATAATATTACATAGTGGTTATACCACAAAAGAAAGGTCACATAATAAATGGATGGTCGGCGGCACTAAAGAAAGGGCTGGGGCGTAGCTATAAGGGGTGCAGAGGTAGCAGTCGCTATCAGTCCCTGGAGCCTCAGGGGGGCCAAAGGCCTCTTTAGAGCATACCAAGATACCAGTCGGATAGATAGCACAGGAGCACTGCTCTTGCCACTGCTATGACATGCATTCAACTTGACCAGCAAGAACAGTGCTCCCAGGGCTGACAGTCCGCCCCTAGTGCACCAACTGCCTCATTTACATAAGACTTAAGATGCATAAGTTGTTTTTCTCCAAATCTATAAAAGTGACCTACAGACCAGAGATGATTTTTAATCACTGTAATGTGCTCTGTAACTTGGTGGTGACTGGTGAATACGATTGGTGGATTACTTCCCACTGACAGCACCACTGGTGTAATCTATCCACGTACCGATTAGAGCCAATCACAGGCCTCATCTGTACGTAGGGCAAGGGACAGCTGTGGCCAGTGACTGGCTGCACTGGTCATGTGTGCGACGTCACATGATCACCTGCATAACGGTAAACAGAGGCCAACAAAGATCATCAGGGTAGAGGGAGTGCTGCAATGGGGAAGGGTTAAACAGGGAAATTAACTCCAATAACAGAAAAAGAAAACTCAAGGATTTAAATGATTTAAAAAAAGCTTTTTTTTGTAAATTTCATGCCCCAGAATGCTAAAACCATACCGCCATCATGTACTTTCACTCAGAGACATAGTTCATTGTCATACTAGTTAAGTAAACTTAATGTTATCCCAATGACACATCAGGAAATGACTACTTCATACCATAAGTCATGTGTTATGATGTTTGCACTTCCTAAATGACAAGCCTGCGTGCCAGAACTGTCACTTTCAGGTGACAAGTATAGCAGGTTATCTACAACAAGGTCGATCATATCATGGATCTCAGGCCTGCAGAGAGGAAACTTGGCAGCCGACATTACTAGAAGATCTTCTAATATTAAATTCCATCTTCGCTGCCGTCACGTCACGTACAGCCTCGTACTTCAGAACTAAGACACGTCTATGCTTATTTCTCTCCCTCCACAACTTTCCTTTGTGTCTAGTTCAATATCATTTCAACAAACTTGCCACATGTAAATATGTGCCCCTATGAAGTTTTATGTCCTATACAACAGACTACCCGATCTTGCTTGTTTGGTGCTGAGGGTAGGACATGAATAGTGAGGGGCTATTAAAAAATCATGGTAGATAAAATGATCTACTGAGATTTTATTGAGATATGAGAATACAAACATCATGAGGTCTTAGCTCGTAAGCCCCCTATACAATAGGTCAGTATATGGCTCACAGGATAGAGACCAGAGCAGTATAGAAAGAAGATGCAAGAGCTATCATGCAACGTCCCACTCCTACTTGTATAACTTGAATAAATGAATACTACAGGTGAATATAAGAAACTTTGTAATATATCTTCTTAAATAAATATGTTTCCTTCTCCACTTTTCAGGCCAAGTTACTATTTACATAGAAGTCTATGGAGAGGGGAGGAGGAAGCTGCTGAAAAAGGCACAAAAATAACTACTACTGCCTCATTGTGAACGAGTGTAAGCTTTTTGACACTGTTGTAACATCAAGATTCTACCACTGCACATAAGGCAATAAATAAGCAGCCTCCTTCTCCCCCCTCCCTTTTCCATAGACTTCTGTGCGTGAGATGGACACCAAGTCGGATTCTTTACAGACAGACTGAAGAGTGAAGTTAAAGAGGAGGAGAGCAGCCTAATAAGTGGCAAAGGAAATGATTTCTTTAATAAAATATATCAATGATTTTTACATTCACCTGTACTATTCATTTATGAAAAGTGGGATTATTTAAACAAAAAAAAAAAACAATCTTCAGAATAAAGATAACAAAGTGCTAGTTTAGCAATAAGCACCCTTCACCATTTTACCTATACAGAAGCGTCACAGCCTCAGCCAGTTACTGAAGAGCCCCATACAAGTAAATGGAGCAGGTTGCAGATCACCGCACAAACAGGTGGCCACACGGAGGCCTTATCTCAGTTGGCGAAAATTTCTGGGACCACCAATGAGCCTGAGAATTAAGGGCATGCGGCGTTACACTACCTCTGCATTCCCTAAATTCTCAGGGCCTCCTAGTGACCTCTGCAGCTGGCTCCATTCATGGATTTTCCCAATGCAGTGGAGACACGGCCACCCACAGTGCAGGGAACTTCAGCACGTTCATGTGAAGCAGAAGCGAAGCTGTGCAGGGAAAACCTGTAATGGGGGCATAGTGCTAACCTAGTGCAGCGTACTCTTAAAGGGGTTTTCCCATGGACATAACCATATTTAAATTTGGAGGACAAATAGAAGTTATACATTTTTGCAAATATAGTTAACTAAAAATTTCACTGAGTTTTGAATATTTTTTCTAACCATCTTGGAGGTGATTTGTCATGATCGGTTGCCAATGAATATGACCATATATTTTCTATGGTCTGTGACTTGTCAGAAACCCAGCCATGATGTCCTTATTGTACACAGGTTATCAGGCAGGGACACTACATGTATGAAGATATCCCGGACACAATAAGGAATCCATAGCTGGGTTTCTGAGAAGTGCCAGACTGTTAAATTCCTGCATTGATGGTCGTATCCACTGGCAACAGATCAAGATAAAGCACTGTCACCACTAAGATGGTTAGAGAAGATCTGCTAAATGTATAACAATTATCTACAGATATAAATCAAGTTATGTTCATGGGAAATCCCTTTAATTCTTAGGACTGGTGGTGGCTCCAGAGGCAAGACCCCCACCAACGAAGGGATACCATAACCTAGCAATATGTCACAACTTTACTAGACGGGAATACCCCTTTAGAGGGTCACACACTAGCTCTAGGAGTATGAATGACAATCCTGTAAGACAGGGTAGACAGTCTGTGGCTTTCTTGTGGTTCTATACCAATATCCTCTGGAGACGGCGGGCCACAGCTGCAGGATGTAGTCCATTCCGGTATAACACACTTCACAGATGACAAGCTCTTCACTTCTGCTACTGAAAAATCATAGAATAGAACCCCCTTTTTTTTTTTTTTTTTTTTTTTAAATCAGTGGAATAAAGGGTCTTAAAACATTAAGATGAAGTCATAGGGACAGGATAGGAAATAGATTTGTTATATAAAAGTGTTGCCAAAGGCAAAGAAAAGCAACTTTAACTCATATATAAAATTAGTTTCCAAGGGCATCTGGGAAGTGACCCAGTGACACAAGCACCATCTCTTCATTCAGAAACACTACCCTGTGGAGATTACTCAGGGCCTACATTAAATGCACAATACTATCCCTGTGTACTTTTGCACGTCATCCCATACCATACTGCAGTGGACGATGTAATTGAGCACACAGACAGTAAAGCGCATGCATTGGCTGTGGATCAATCAGTGCATGTACAAGACATCAGTGAGGGGGCTGTGACACCGGCCTGAGATGGAGACATCCATTAATGAGTTAAGCGGCAGCAAATTCCGAATGAAGAGATGGCCCTTGTGTCTAACAGGACATGTCTTGGGTGCATCAGTAACCTTATGTGCATATGAATTAAACAGTCTGGCACCAGAAATCAACATATGGACAAAGCCTTGCAGATAGATAGGTTAGGGTCACCTGAATCAAACAGTGTTTTCTTCTTGTGAATCGCTGCCTCCATTGGGTGTTATCATTGCTCCAAAGAGTTAATTTCTTTCAAGCGACCCTAACCTATCTATCTATCTTTCTATCTGTGGAGCTGGGTCAATATGCTGGGTTCTGGTGGCAGGCTCCCTTTGAGAGCTGGTTAAGCGGAGGCCACACATTGTGGAAAAGCTGCGTTTTCTTGTTGCCAATTTTGCTTAGGTTTTTTTGAGCCAAAGCCCTGGGTGGACTTAAGGCATGTTCACACGGAGGAAAATGAAAAAGGAATTCCTCTTCATTTTCCGCCGCTGGTATTTTCTCCATGGTCTAGCCGCGACAGGATACTGATGCAGTGCACCTCCATTCCGTCATGGCTTCCCACTGTTGATTAGGCCCAGATGAATGGGCCTAATCAGCAGGGAGTCTCGAGACGTGGACTCCGCGGCAAGATCGAGCAGGACACTTCTTTTTTCCGCGTCCTGCTGCGATCTCTGCCTCCTATTGAAAACAATGGGAGGCAGATTCCGGGCAGAATCTGCCCCGGATTCGAGGGCCAAATCCGCAGCAAATTCTGCAGTGTGAACATACCCTTAGCAGACAGAAGGAGTTTGATTTCTTTAGATTTCCCATTCCCTTTGAAGCCACTCTTGGCTTTGGCTTAAAAACCGCAACAAAAAAAAAAAAAAAAAACCAGCTTTTCTGTAATATGTGGCCTCAGCCTCTCTCAGCACGTACACAGCACTTCCTGACAAAGGTCTGCTTGTATGTTAGTGCTCATGGACTAATCTCTCTGAGACTGGCTTCAGCCCAGTTCTGAGCATATGTGTGTAATAGATCTCCAGGCAGTAACCACAAAGCATCATCTGCATGTATTACATTACATCCTAGCCCGGTATAATCACATTAGGTTTGTCTTCTTGGTTATTTACCTTTTGTTTTCATCTGACCTTTACTTAATTCAGCGCCATCGATCGCCTGTCCTTCTACTGCCAGCCGTTCATTCAATGTGTCTATTTCACGTCGCACTTCAATAGAACAGAAGAAGCATTAGCGGCAGAAGTGTTTGCAGATCTTCAATTGTGGTAACAGGAAAACGTTACATTTGCATCTATTTTTTTTTTCTTCTTTACAAGGTCAGAATGGATATAATTTTAGGAGATACGTGTTAGCTTAAAGGGCACGTCCACCTTTTATCTCACCTTCTCATTTTCAGGTCTATGACTATTCATTTAATAACTTATCTCAATAGTGGATCAAAGCTCCATTTTCCTGATACAGAGCACCAAATCTCCTGCATATAAAATTCTACACAAAAGGGAATTAAAAGGGGTTATCCAGTTCATTTTTATCGATGACCTATCCTTGAGACAGGTCATCAATAAGATATCAGTGGAGGCCCGCCAAGGGAGACCCCGCTGATCCGCTGTTTGTAAGGGGTTGCAGCGCTCATACAAGTGCTGTGATCTTTTCACCGTTAATATTGCACGCCATCTAATATATAGCACCATGTGATGAAATTACAACCTCACCCCATAGAAATGAAGAGTACAAGGCTGTAATTACATCAACCGGCCACTGTGACGCAGACAGCATGTGAACACTGCAGCCCCTTAAAACAGCTGACCAGTGGGGGTCTTGAGTGTCAGACCCCACGGATCTCTTTTTCATAACCTATCCTGAATGTAGGTCATCAATAAAATGAACAGAACAAACCCTTTAAGAGCTTACTCCTAAGTTTCTCCTAGTGGCAGCTGCAGGTAGCTAGGATTTTATTACTTAGGCCCCATGCACACCACAGAGTGTGCTGTCCAAGAGGAGCTCCAATGCTCAGTTCTGAAAATTATAGAGCAGGTCCTATCCTGCTCCGTGACATCGGAATGGAAACCAACATTGAAGACACTTCAATGACGTTCTTTGCATTCTTTAAATAGACCTGACTCCACTGATTCTTGCAGTTTAAACGGTTTCTCTAGCCCCCACCGCTCCTGAGCAATCAGTGCTGTTATTTTCATACCAGAGTATACTAATCAGGCTCCATGCTGTCATGTGGGTGGTCTCAGACAGAAGCAGGCAAGAGGGCGTGATTCTAAGCTCTTTGTCATTGTCCAATTGAAGGTAGACTGTAAGAGCTCTGGCACATCCCTCCTGCCTGCTTCTGACACCGCCATCCTGACAGTACCCATCCTAAATAGCATATCAGGCAACAAAACTAACTGCATTGATTTCATGGGAACGGTGGCGGCAAGAGGAAAAATCCAACTGTGCCGCTATTAGGAAAATAGCACCTACTGAATAATGCAAAGAACTGGTTTTGGTGGCGGCGGTGAAAGGTCCTCTTTAACCAAAATGTGTGAACTCATTTATATAAATTGTATTTTTTTTTTTTTTTTTTTTGCCAACCTGGAATGGGAAGATTTGGAGACTTGTATCAGAAAACCACAATACTGAATGTGTGAGATATATATAGCACATTTTTTTACAGGCAGGCATTCACTTTAAAGGTAGAAGCTAGACAAAAGTAATGTTATGCCTGCTACAGAGCGGTGTACGGCTCTGAACTCTCACTTTCATGTTCATACATCACTTTCCTGTAGCCCAAGCATTAGTCATATCATTTCAGATTGTGAGCTAGTGCCCACAGTGACCCCCAACAACCTCTAGAAAGGACTGAGAAGTGCACTAGAAGGGGGTCAGCGCAATGTCTCAGTCCCCTAACATACAAAAACCACGTCAAATGTCACATTACACGGAGTAAATATAACCCGGTGAGTCATGAAATGCAAAGATCTATGGAAAGGCTATAAACAACCTGATATTACACATAAATTGGTCATCGCAGGCCATAAATTTTGAGGTTTGTTTAAAAAGGATCTTACAGCTTTCTGATGTTTCGGTTTTAGTAAATAAGTGTTTCCCAAAAAAAAATTCCTGAGCAGCTTTTCATAATAAAAAAAACCAAACAAAAAAAAAAACAAAAAAAACAAAAACCTACATTTGCTATTCCTCTGTTATTCTTTCTGGAAATGTAAGAATGGACAATGGGGTTTACCATTCGTCTTGTCCACGGAGCGCATCCCCCCCCCCCACTCACACATGACCATGTGAGACTGAAGCAATACACCCGAATGGCAATGTCCAGATGTTTATCTATTCTTACATGCCAGGAGGAATAAAAGAGGAAAAAGACAATACAGAATGCTTCAGAATTGTTATTTTATAAGAAGAGAAGCAGTGGGAGGAAGCATATGGAGATCTGCTTTTCTGAACCAGAAATGTTAAAAAACTCAGCCTAAAAGTAAAGGGTTTTCTGGTCCAACAACCAGTCCCAGCACCAAACAACTGACTTGGCTGCCTCCGGACACCAGAGACTAAGATGGAGGCAGCTCTGGGCCTATTCCAAAAACAGGACCAGAGCTGCAGTCCCGTTCACTGTATTACCTGAATAGGAGCAGAGCAATTTCCACCCTGTTCTTTGCTCTACCTTCAGGTTCCCAGAGGCAACCAGATCAGCTGATCGGTGAGGGGCCTGGGTGTCAGACCCGCACCCATCAGATACCTGATAACTAGAGATGGGTGAACTGAACCATGAACCAGGGTCGACCCAAATTGTTCGTTTTTTAACAAAACTGAACAATCGAGGATTCATCTTGGACTAACTAAAATCTCCGCTGTGACATGCATTGTGATAAATTATACTCTGAGGTCTCTTCACGAATTAAATTAATCGGGGAGGTTCACCCATCACTACTGATGGCCTATACTCTGGAAAGGTCAAACACAGGAAAAACAACTGAGAAGTTGGAAACCCCCTTTAACAACCTAATTAATCATTATTACGTCTATCCTATTTATGTCTAAACTATTTTAGGCTTCACGGAGTGTGCCATGCCATGCTCCTCCGAGGGGGCGTCTGATGCTCTGTCCCAATGAAAATAGAGCAGGTCCTATCCTCCTCCAGGTCATCAGAGCAGAAAAATCGGCAGCCCCTATAGAGGTAAGTACATCATGGAATGCACTACCCAGGCTATGCATGTACCCATTCTATGAAAATAGTTGTAAAGCTATACAAGTCTCTTGCATATTTACTACTGTGCAAAAGATTGTGCAAAAATATTAGTTTATTTCTGTCAATTAACAAAATGCAAAGTGAACAATTAAATCCCATCAATATTTGGTGTGACCTTTGCCCTTTGGAGGAGGAGTCCTGGAAGTGATGATACGGCCCCCACAGAGCCCTGATCTCATCATCCAGTCTGTCTGGAATTACATGAAGAGACAGAAGGATTGGAGCAAGCCTACATCCACAGAAGATCTGTGCTTAGTCCTCCTTCAAAAACTGTCTGGAAGTACCGAGAAGAATTGATGGAAGGCAAAGGTCAAAGGTCACACCAAATATTGATGGGATTTAGATTTCTCTTTTGTTTGTTCACTTTACATTTTGTTAACCCTTCTATTTCTGAAAGCATTCTTACTTTGCAGCATTTTTTCCAATTACCTAAAACTTTTGCACAGTACCATATATGGCAGTTGCTGGGATTATTACCTGTTGGCCAAATGTTCCGCCCACAGCTATAGATTCAGGTATCTTTTGACCAGCATAAACCTTAAAAATATTTTAATACTGATCGATTCAGGGGTCACTCTTACCATTCTGGTCAGTTTTAGCCATATTGTCTCACATATCTATGAAGTAAGCTCACTGGGCACGATGGACGGGAAGATGTAAAAATAAAGAAACATCAAACTAATATTACAAAGTAAACACATTCTTACAGCTGCAAAAAGCTCAAAAAGATACCAAACTGAAGCCTGAACATCAAAGCCTCACTATCTCCATGTTATTTCTACTTCTTGGGAGTGCCAAAGAAGATTCCACCCAACCTCAAAATGTCTCTTACTGGCAGCCAGGAAAAATAAAACTGCTAAAACCCAGTCTATGAAAATAGTTGTAAAGCTATACGTGTCTTCTTATACTGTACGTATGTCTGTGTGCGGCTGTAGCATGCCCAGACCTCTGACTGGTTTTTTACAATACTTACGTTCTAGATTCTCGATGTAGAGATTCTCAAATTCCCTTTCTATCTGCCCAAAGAGCTCAAGGAGTGTATTTCGCACCGATGATGGCAACTTGGAATCCTATTGGGGAAAAAAAAAAAAAAAAAAAAAAAAAAAAAAAAAAGAGGCTTGGTGCTTTGTCGGTTGTTTCTGAATATGAAAGGGGATTCAGATTATGTGAAAAGTAAAAGCAAACGTCCTCCGTAAAGGGTGCCAGACACAACGTAATAATGCTGCAGGAGATGCACAATATTACTGACATTGATCATGTAGTCTGAATGTCACAGCTGCAAAAATCTGGGCCCGTAAGAAAAGAAAATAAAGGAGACAAAAAAAAAAGTGATATATTATAGTGCACAAAAACTTTTATATCTTTATAGCACAGGGCTCCGGCCAAATGAGAAGAATAAAAACGCCTAAACTGAAAAAAAAATAAGTTAGGAACCAAAACTTATTTTTAATCACCAAAAAGTATAATGCTCCCCAGTGGTTTACACACAGTATAATGCACCCCAGTGGCTTACACACAGTATAATGCTCCCCAGTGGCCTCCACACAGTATAATCCTCACCAGTGGCTTACACACAGTATAATGCTCCCCAGTGGTCTCCACACAGTATAATGCTCCCAAGTGGCATACACACAGTATTATGTCCACATAGTAGCCTCCACACAGTAGGATGCCCTCTTAGTGCCCCTCCTTATAGAATAATACCCCCAGTGACCCCATACAGTATAATGCTCCCTTATTGACCCCACACACAGTATAGTGACCCCACACAGTTCTTCCATACAAATTAAAAAAATTAATACTTACCAAGCCCTGCTGAATGCAGACCTCTGGCTCGATGCAGCAGGCCTGCTCTAAGCTGCAAACACTACTAGTTGCAGCCTGAATGGTGGAGCAGGAAGCTGTGTCCTGAGGATGCAGATAGATGTGTCAGACACACCCACGTGACAAGACAACCATGTTTGTCGATGTCAACCCAGTCTGATTTTCGTCTGTATGTATCAGGCACTTCCAAAAATTTTAGACCAGGTTTCAGCTCTGAGACCTACAGTTCTCACTGATTCCAACACCAATACCCTTTCTCCATATCACATGACCCGTATTAGTCAATAGAAGCTTGCAGGTCCTTCATTCTTGATAGCCTTACTGACATACACCATTATAAGACAATCACAGCACTCACTCACTGTTGTTCCTTGTTATTAGAGGACAACACTCGCTTACTGTTTCTATCAGTCACTACTTTTCTCTATTAACAGCCATTATTAATTAGAGGATTATACTATATATATATATATATATATATATATATATATATATATATACACACACATATACACACACACACACACACACACACACACACACATACACACACACGTTCAAAATTTTACGGTCACTTAGAAATTTCCTTATTTTTGAAAGAAAAACACAGTTTTTTTTCAATGAAGATAACATTAAATGAATCAGAAATACACTCTATACATTGTTAATGGGGTAAATGACTATTCTAGCTGCAAACGACTGGTTTTTAATGCAATATCTACATAGGTGTATAGAGGCCAATTCCAGCAACCATCACTCCAGTGTTCTAATGGTACGTTGTGTTTGCTAACTGTGTAAGAAGGCTAATGGATGTTTAGAAAACCCTTGAAAACCCTTGTGCAAGTATGTTAGCACAGCTGAAAACAGTTTTGCTGGTTAGAGAAGATATAAAACTGACCTTCCTTTGAGCTAGTTGAGAATCTGGAGCATTACATTTGTTGGTTCGATTAAACTCCCAAAATGGCCAGAAAAAGAGAACTTTCATGCGAAATTCGACAGTCTATTCTTGTTCTTAGAAATGAAGGCTATTCCATGGGAGAAAGTGCCAAGAAACTGAAGATTTCCTACAACGGTGTGTACTACTCCCTTCAGAGGACAGAACAAACAGGCTCTAACCAGAGTAGAAAGAGAAGTGGGAGGCCCCGCTGCACAACTGAGCAACAAGACAAGTACATTAGAGTCTCCAGCTTGAGAAATCGACGCCTCACAGGTCCTCAACTGGCAGCTTCATTACATAGTACCCGCAAAACGCCAGTGTCAACGTCTACAGTGAAGAGTCGACTCAGGGATGCTGGCCTTCAGGGCAGAGTGGCCAAGAAAAAGCCATATCTGAGACTGGCTAATAAAAGGAAAAGATTAATATGGGCAAAAGAAAACAGACATTGGACAGAGGAAGATTGGAAAAAAGTGTTATGGACAGACGAATCCAAGTTTGAGGTGTTTGGATCACACAGAAGAACATTTGTGAGACGCAGAACAGCTGAAAAGATGCTGGAAGACGCCTGACGCCATCTGTCAAGCATGGTGGAGGTAATGTGATGGTCTGGGGTTGCTTTGGTGCTGGTAAAGTGGGAGATTTGTACAAGGTAAAAAGGATTTTGAATAAGGAAGGCTATCACTCCATTTTGCTATGCCATGCCATACCCTGTAGACAGCGCTTGATTGGAGCCAATTTCATCCTACAACAGGACAATGGCCCAAAGCACCTCCAAATTATACAAGAACTATTTAGGGAAGAAGCCGGAAGCTGGTATTCTATCTGTAATGGAGTGGCCAGCGCAGTCACCACATCTCAACCCCATTGAGCTGTTGTGGGAGCAGCTTGACCGTATGGTACGCAAAAAGTGCCCATCAAGCCAAGCCAATCCAACTTTTGGGAGGGGCTTCTGGAAGCATGGCGGGAAATGTCTCCAGATTACCTCAGCAAATTAACAGCTAGAAGGCCAAAGGTCTGCAATGCTGGAATTGCTGCAAATGGAGCATTCTGTGACAAAAGCAAAGTTTGAAGGAGAAAATTATTATTTCAAATAAAAATCATTATTTCTAACCTTGTCAATGTCTTGACTATATGTTCTATTCATTTTGCAACTCATTTGCTAAATAAAAGTGTGAGTTTTCATGGAACACACAAAATTGTCTGGGTGACCCCAAACATTTGAACGGTAGTGTATGTATATGTGTGTATAATATATATATATATATATATATATATATATATATATATATATACACATATACATATACATATACATATACATATACAGTCATATGAAAAAGTTTGGGCACCCCTATTAATCTTAATCATTTTTAGTTCTAAATATTTGGGTGTTTGCAGCAGCCATTTCAATTTGATATATCTAATAACTGATGGACACAGTAATATTTCAGGATTGAAATGAGGTTTATTGTACTAACAGAAAATGTGCAATATGCATTAAACCAAAATTTGACCGGTGCAAAAGTATGGGCACCTCAACAGAAAAGTGACATTAATATTTAGTAGATCCTCCTTTTGCAAAAATAACAGCCTCTAGTCGCTTCCTGTAGCTTTTAATCAGTTCCTGGATCCTGGATGAAGGTATTTTTGACCATTCCTCTTTACAAAACAATTCCAGTTCAGTTAAGCTTGATGGTCGCCGAGCATGGACAGCCCGCTTCAAATTATCCCACAGATGTTCAATGATATTCAGGTCTGGGGACTGGGATGGCCATTCCAGAACATTGTAATTGTTCCTCTGCATGAATGCCTGAGTAGATTTGGAGCTGTGTTTTGGATCATTGTCTTGCTGAAATATCCATCCCCGGCGTAACTTCAAATTCGTCACTGATTCTTGTACATTATTCTCAAGAATCTGCTGATACTGAGTTGAATCCATGCGACCCTCAACTTTAACAAGATTCCCGGTGCCGGCATTGGCCACACAGCCCCAAAGCATGATGGAACCTCCACCAAATTTTACAGTGGGTAGCAAGTGTTTTTCTTGGAATGCTGTGTTTTTTGGACGCCATACATAACGCCTTTTTGTATGACCAAACAACTCAATCTTTGTTTCATCAGTCCACAGGACCTTCTTCCAAAATGAAGCTGGCTTGTCCAAATGTGCTTTTGCATACCTCAGGCGACTCTGTTTGTGGCGTGCTTTCAGAAACGGCTTCTTTCGCATCACTCTCCCATACAGCTTCTCCTTGTGCAAAGTGTGCTGTATTGTTGACCGATGCACAGTGACACCATCTGCAGCAAGATGCTGCTGCAGCTCTTTGGAGGTGGTCTGTGGATTGTCCTTGACTGTTCTCACCATTCTTCTTCACTGCCTTTCTGATATTTTTCTTGGCCTGCCACTTCTGGGCTTAACAAGAACTGTCCCTGTGGTCTTTCATTTCCTTACTATGTTCCTCACAGTGGAAACTGACAGGTTAAATCTCTGAGACAACTTTTTGTATCCTTCCCCTGAAAAACTATGTTGAACAATCTTTGTTTTCAGATCATTTGAGAGTTGTTTTGAGGAGCCCATGATGCCACTCTTCAGAGGAGATTCAAATAGGAGAACAACTTGCAATTGGCCACCTTAAATACCTTTTCTCATGATTGGATACACCTGGCTATGAAGTTCAAAGCTCAGTGAGGTTACAAAACCAATTTTGTGCTTCAGTAAGTCAGTAAAAAGTAGTTAGGAGTATTCAAATCAATAAAATGATAAGGGTACCCAAATTTTTGCACCGGTCAAATTTTGGTTTAATGCATATTGCACATTTTCTGTTAGTACAATAAACCTCATTTCAATCCTGAAATATTACTGTGTCCATCAGTTATTAGATATATCAAATTGAAATGGCTGTTGCAAACACCCAAATATTTAGAACTAAAAATGATTAAGATTAATAGGGGTGCCCAAACTTTTTCATATGACTGTACACACATACATATACATACACATAGACAGTAAAGACCAAAAGTTTGGACACACCTTCTCATTCCAAGAGTTTTCTGTATTTTCATGACTATAAAAATTGTAGATTCACACTGAAGACATCAAAACTATGAATTAACACGTGGAATTATATACTTAACAAAAAAGTGTGAAACAACTGAAAATATGTCTTATGTTCTAGGTTCTTCAAAGTAGCCACCTTTTGCTTTGATTACTGCTTTGCACACTCTTGGCATTCTCTTGATGAGCTTCAAGAGGTAGTCACCTGAAATGGTCTTCCAACAGTCTTGAAGGAGTTCCCAGAGATGCTTAGCACTTGTTGGCCCTTTTGCCGTCACTCTGCGGTCCAGCTCACCCCAAACCATCTCGATTGGGTTCAGGTCTGGTGACTGTGGAGGCCAGGTCATCTGGCGTAGCACCCCATCACTCTGCTTCTTGGTCAAATAGCCCTTACACAGTCTGGAGGTGTGTTTGGGGTCATTGTCCTGTTGAAAAATAAATGATGGCCCAACTAAACGCAAACCGGATGGAATGCCGCTGCAAGATGCTGTGGTAACCATGCTGGTTCAGTATTCCTTCTATTTTGAATAAATCCCCAACAGTGTCACCAGCAAAGCACCCCCACACCATCACACCTCCTCCTCCATGCTTCACGGTGGGAACCAGGCATGTAGAGTCCATTTGTTCACCTTTTCTGCGTCGCACAAAGACACGGTGGTTGGAACCAAAGATCTCAAATTTGGACTCATCAGACCAAAGCACAGATTTCCACAGGTCTAATGTCCATTCCTTGTGTTCTTTATCCAAACAAGTCTCTTCTGCTTGTTGCCTGTCCTTAGCAGTGGTTTCCTAGCAGCTATTTTACCATGAAGGCCTGCTGCACACAGTCTCCTCTTAACAGATGTTGTAGAGATGTGTCTGCTGCTAGAACTCTGTGTGGCATTGACCTGGTCTCTAATCTGAGCTGCTGTTAACCTGCGATTTCTGAGGCTGGTGACTCGGATGAACTTATCCTCCGCAGCAGAGGTGACTCTTGGTCTTCCTTTCCTGGGGCGGTCCTCATGTGAGCCAGTTTCTTTGTAACGCTTGATGGTTTTGGCCACTGCACTTGGGGACACTTTCAAAGTTTTCCCAATTTTTCGGACTGACTGACCTTCATTTCTTAGAGTAATGATGGCCACTCGTTTTTCTTTACTTAGCTGCTTTTTTTCTTGCCATAATACAAATTTTAATACTCCATTCAGTAGGACTATCAGCTGTGTATCCACCTGACTTCTGAACAACACAACTGATGGTCCCAACCCCATTTATAAGGCAAGAAATCCCACTTATTAAACCTGACAGGTGACTACCTCTTGAAGCTCATCAAGAGAATGCCAAGAGTGTGCAAAGCAGTAATCAAAGCAAAAGGTGGCTACTTTGAAGAACCTAGAATATAAGACATATTTTCAGTTGTTTCACACTTTTTTGTTAAGTATATAATTCCACATGTGTTAATTCATAGTTTTGATGCCTTCAGTGTGAATCTACAATTTTTATAGTCATGAAAATACAGAAAACTCTTGGAATGAGAAGGTGTGTCCAAACTTTTGGTCTGTACTGTATATATATATATATATATATATATATATATATATATATTTACACATACAAAAAAATACCAATTGTTCACTTTTGTTCTCTGTTATCAGCCTTGAACGCACTTGCTAACCGTTGGACTCTGTTATCAGCATTATCAATACAAAATAATCAGATAAGTTCTTTCATTTTCATAGGGGCGTTGGACAAATGACAGCTAAATGGACGACTGCCTCCTTTTTCTTTTCCACCTCCTTAGATAAATCATCCTCCATCTTCTGCTTTTTGGGCACATATTAATGTTTTCATACACAATTCTTGAAGAGGGGCAGCATTTTCCTGACTTCAGCGGGATCCTCTGGACCTGTACTTTGTACCTGGCGTTGCCTGGGTATATTCTCGAGTATTAAATAAAAGTTTAAAAATTGGTGACACGTCCCTTTTAAAGGATTTTCTCCCTCTGGAGAAGAGAGAGTTGAAAACCCCTGAGAAGAACTGAGAAGTGAACAATCATTCCATGGCGCACAATAACTAATACAAATATTTATTCACGTATATGTGTGTACATAATACTTTTATTCCCAGCAATCTCCTAGGCCGTGTAATTAAAGTATCCAAAAATACTCTGTCAATTACACAACGCAAACAGCAGTGTAATAAGCAGCCCAAACAAGACAAAGCCACACACACATGTGACAAACCATGAAGTCAGCAGATGCTGCAGGATATAAAATAGACACTCATCCGACGCCTATAATATTTACTGCTATAATGTGCATACGGCATGATTCCTATAGATCGTAGACAGCTCCATACAATCTCTTCTCATCCGAAATCTATAACAAGCCAAAGCTTTCAATCCCTGAACTCCACAGAAATTCAATATACGCTTGTGCATGAATGTTCAGCGGCAGGGCATGTGTTTCAACATGCATTAATGTTGCTGTAAATTGCACCGTACAGAGGATGATCGATGTCTCGTCTGAGTCAGTGTTAACCTAAGACTAGGACCAGTTTATAATAATTCATCGTCATGGCTTCTGTCTGGGAGCTACACGCAAAAGCCCCTGATAATCCAGTTAGTGTGACAGTAAAATAAAATAACCTACAAAAAGATTGACGTTTATCATACAGATGGGTTGTCATAGCCACAATTTAGTAGGTTTTATTTTATATGTGCAACGAAATGTCTATAAACTAATATCCAATAATCTAACAACAATTTGACAAATCGGGGCCTCTTCCTTTCATTACGGACAGTAGTGGTGGACATCATTGAGACTATCCCAACCAAGAGACTCCACAGGCAACCTGTGTACCACCAGATTATGGGGTTACTCTCTCCTAGACGTAGTTCTTCTAAGGTACAATCATTCCAACACACAATGGAGTGGAGCACCAATTTTTTTGTTAGATCCACAAAACAACAAAAATCTCCATATCAAAATGGAAACACATAGGGAATGTCCGGGAATAAGCCCTTACTAGTCCATTGGCCTGTTACAAACTGTGCGGTTGTTGGAAACCAAACTGGACCCTACTCTCTTCCTTCTTAATGTCACCCCCTCAGGGACTGGGCAAGCGTTCCTCCAGGCTCCTTCTCCATCTTTAACGCCCTCCAGATGTCTCATATCCAGTCACTGGAGACAAGTGTCACCAACCTCAAAACAAGAATTACACTCTAAGGTATGTGACATTTGTCAAATGGAATATTTGACGGCTTCTCTTCAGAACCAACCTGACAAACTCCAGACCATCTGGGAACTCTGGGACCTGTACTGGCTGGGGTCGACTTCTGGGTACAAACAAGACTTCATGATCTGTCTCTGCTTCCCATCGGTGCCGTGGCCCCCACTCCGACTCTCCCCCCCCCCCCCTAACCTCCTTCTCTTTCACACTCCCCTCTCCCATGCCCCTTTTGATTCCATCCTCTTGTTTGGTCTCTGTTGGTTATCAGTTATAGACCTTTTACCTTTCTGGACTCAACAGTGGATTATGCTACCAACTTGCGTTCTATGAGGTGTGTGCGTCACCCATGATTTTTTTTGCCTTTTGACTCTATGTTCACCCTTTGTATTGTTTTCAGAATTTTTTTTAATTTATAGATAGATAGATAGATATAGAAACAAACAAAAGAAAAGTAGGGCCCATAAAATTACAGCTCCGTATGACTCGAGATTGGTAAGGAGCCATAACATGGCCATGTGCGTGAGACTAAGAGCAGCAATGAAAGCTTTCTTCCTGTGTTTTATATACTGAGGAAAAATGCCTTCCTGAGCAACATCTGAGTTTTATATCGTTTTACTATAATCCAGCAGCTTTCAGGTCATTAGGTCCTTTGATGCCAAATGAACAGAATTTTGCCGGCTGGGTCGAGATGAGGACAAACTGAGATGGAAATGTAAAATCAAAAAAAAAAAAAAAAAAAAAGTCTCATTTTAGTGAAAATGAAAATGCATATATTTTATAAAAAAAAAAAGTTATATCCGCCACAAAAACAGCTCTGACCTGCCGAGCCATGGACTCCACACCCCTGAAGTGTCCTGAGGCATAAGGGGGTATCGGCAGAAGTTGTGAGGTGCGGATCAGACGGGCTTTTCCAGCACATCCCACAGATAGTATTTTGGATTAAGATTTGAGAATTTGGAGTCAACACCTTCAATATTTTGTCACGTTCCCAAAACCATTCCTCAACAGGGCACATTACCCAAATGCCCACCGCTTGGGAGTCCAGTGGGAAGTCTCATCAGTGAGTGATCAGCTTCTGTGTATAAGTGTATAGTGCTTACAGAGATAGCTGTCAAATCGGGGGTAATACCGCCCCCTGGACTCTTAAACCCAAAATGCATAGGAATTTAAAATCAATAAGGCTCCATTACAATCTGTAGATCGGTTTAATGGCTGCAAAAAAATGGACGCAAAGAGTTGGCTATTCGTTTACCTAGAGATCAATGTTTTAAAGAGTAAAACAGCTGTTTTTGTGGGGCACAAAAGCATGGTATACTATGTTTCATGCCCATCAAAAAAAATGGGCAGAAATAGAATTTTTTTTATTTATTTTTTTTTAAACACACACACGGATCCATTTGCATACTTTTTTTGCCTCTGCTAAACTGATGTAAAAAAAAAAAAAAAAAAAAAAAAAAGTGATCTGAATAGACCCTAAATTACACATTCTACTGAATATTTTTGCAAAGCACTATAGGAAGAATTTATTAAAATCTGTCTTTATCAATTTTGCCGCTGGTGAGCGATGTGCCAGAATTATTAACAGGCTCTGGTCTCTTAGTTCTGGTGCACCATGGGAGGTCCTATGAGGCATAAATGAAACTGGTATAAGTTCAACCTGAAATCTACGCCATTTCCTGACTTACAGTGCTGGCCAAAAGTATTGGCACCCCTGCAATTCTGTCAGATAATATTCAATTTCTTCCAGAAAATGATTGCAATCACAAATGCTTTGGTAATAATATCTTCATTTATTTTGCTTGCAATGAAAAAACACAAAAGAGAATGAAAAAAAAAAGTCAAATCATTGATCATTTTACACAAAACTCCAAAAATGGGCCGGACAAAAGTATTGGCACCCTCAGCCTAATACTTGGTAGCACAACCTTTAGACAAAATAACTGCGAACAACCGCTTCCGGTAACCATCAATGAGTTTCTTACAATGCTCTGCAGGAATTTTAGACCATTCTTCTTTGGCCAATTTCTCCAGGTCCCTGAGATTTGAAGGGTGCCTTCTCCAAACTGCCATTTTGAGATCTCTCCGCAGGTGTTCTATGGGATTCAGGTCTGGACTCATTGCTGGCCACTTTAGAAGTCTCCAGTGCTTTCTCTCAAACCATTTTCTAGTGCTTTTTGAAGTGTGTTTTGGGTCATTGTCCTGCTGGAAGACCCATGACCTCTGAGGGAGACCCAGCTTTCTCACACTGGGCCCTACATTATGCTGCAAAATTTGTTGGTAGTCTTCAGACTTCATAATGCCAAGCACACGGTCAAGCAGTCCAGTGCCAGAGGCAGCAAAGCAACCCCAAAACATCAGGGAACCTCCGCCATGTTTGACTGTAGGGACCGTGTTCTTTTCTTTGAAGGCCTCTTCTTTTTTTTCCTGTAAACTCTATGTTGATGCCTTTTCCCAAAAAGCTCTACTTTTGTCTCATCTGACCAGAGAACATTCTTCCAAAAAGTTTTTGGCTTTCTCAGGTAAGTTTTGGCAAACTCCAGCCTGGCTTTTTTATGTCTCTGGGTCAGAAGTGGAGTCTTCCTGGGTATCCTACCCTTTTCATTCAGACGCCGACGGATAGTACGGGTTGACACTGTTGTACCCTCGGACTGCAGGGCAGCTAGAACTTGTTTGGATGTTAGTCGAGGTTCTTTAGCCACCATCCGCACAATCTTTCGTTGAAATCTCTCGTCAATTTTTCTTTTCCGTCCACATCTAGGGAGGTTAGCCACAGTGCCATGGGCTTTAAACTTCTTGATGACACTGCGCACGGTAGACACAGGAACATTCAGGTCTTTGGAAATTGACTTGTAGCCTTGAGATTGCTCATGCTTCCTCACAATTTAGCTTCTCAAGTCCTCAGACAGTTCTTTGGTCTTCTTTCTTTTCTCCATGCTCAATGTGGTACACACGGACACAGGACAGAGGTTGAGTCAACTTTAATCCATTTCAACTGGCTGCAAGTGTGATTTAGTTATTTCCACCACCTGTTATGTGCCACAGGTAAGTAACAGGTGCTGTTAATTACACAAATTAGAGAAGCATCACATGATTTTTCAAAGGGTGCCAATACTTTTGTCCACCCCCTTTTTTATGTTTGGTGTGGAATTATATCCAATTTGGCTTTTTGACAATTCTTTTTGTGGTTTTCCATTGACGACAAATTAAATGAAGATATTATTACCAAAGCATTTGTGATTGCAATCATTTTCTGGAAGAAATTGAGTATTATCTGACAGAATTGCAGGGGTGCCAATACTTTTGGCCAGCACTGTATGGTAAGTTTGCTGTGTAGCAGTGGTCCATTTATACCAGTAAGTTATACTTCTTTTAATTAACTCAACATATATCTCCCCCTTATGCCAAGTTTTTGCAGAATTCTTAATCCAGTTTCACAAAATTCGCAATACTCACCTCCTCAGCCCACTGTTGACACCTCCCAAGTCCACTACCATAGAATCTCTTCTTACACACTTATAGTCTGTTATAGAGCAGGGGCAGAGACACCATTGGTCCAGTACATAAGGGGGCCTATTGGCATTCTAAATCATATTCTTCCTATATTTTACATTGCATATATTTGACTAAGCTATTGGATTTCATGGCTAAGAATTACTAATACATTGTTAGAGACATAAGGGTGGCGCTCTATTATAAGATATGGAATAACACAGGGTCTATATGCTATTCCTGCAAAGGAGCGCTTTACTGTCTTTGTCCTCTGCTGTTGCAGGGGCCTTTAGTGACATACTAAATATCCTTTTTTTATTTTTTCAAATATATAGGCAAAAAAATGAACCTGTGACCCGAATGCAAGAGGAGGCAGAGCGACCCCATATCAAGCACCGAAAATCCCCTAAAGAAAGTAAGCAAAATAAGACTCCCTAGGCAACCCATTTAACAGGAACATAGGCTCCTGTTTTATGCAGGGACGTTACAGACATAGACTCCTGTTTTATGCAGGGACCTTACAGACATAGGCTCCTGTTTTATGCAGGGACCTTACAGACATAGGCTCCTGTTTTATGCAGGGACCTTACAGACATAGGCTCCTGTTTTATGCAGGGACCTTACAGACATAGGCTCGTTTTATGCAGGGACCTTACAGACATAGGCTCCTGTTTTATGCAGGGACCTTACAGACATAGGCTCTTAATATACAGTCCCTCACAAAATAATTTCTAGAAATCTTAAATGAACCTGCAGGCTATCCGCCAGATGTCTCCGTAAATGTCTGACATAATCAGATGAAACCTTTCTACAACAGATCATGTAAGAATTACATTACCAAAGCAATAGTCATCCCTGCACAGCATCTGCCTTCGTTCACTTACAGAAGATACAGATCTCAGAACTAGAAGTAAATAATCAGAAGCAAGCAAAAAAAAAAAAACCTACCAAAAATGGACATAAAAGGAAGTGAAGAAACCTGAACGTGGTGTAAACACAGAGCGCTATAAAACCTGAGCACACAAATCAACCCAACATACACAAAGGATCGGAGAGAGCCATTTAACAAAGCAGGGTATCTTGTTCCAAGTTTGTTCCGACCGTGCCGCTGCCTTTTCCTGTTCTGTAAAGGTCAAGTGACGCTTTTATGATCAACATTCATTTCTAAAATTATATAAAAATAGAGCATGACTCATTATAAATGAAGAAAAACATCAGAAGCTTCATCAAGTGAAATAGATAAAGGTGTAACAGGTGCAACACCAGGATCAAGTTACACCCCCTCATAGGAACATATTCACACATCCCGGAAAATCTTAGCATGAAATAATATGAGTTTGTTTAGATTCCCACAGTTACAAGTAGGGGGGGGGGGGCCACCAGAACAATTGCGTGGATAGCAGGAGAATTAAAGAGGTGAGAAATGATTTTTATATTTTTTTAAGCTAGCGGAAAATCCTTTTAACCCTCTAACAGTCACATTAAAATTGCAAAAACACTCCCGAAATCATTACTTTTTTTTATTTTTTATTACAGATTCTGAATTTATGGCTCAAATAAATAATGCTGCCACATAACTCCAAAGACCTTATGTACACTTTAACCCTTTATCGATCTAACGTGCATAACTGTTTTAATTTTATTTCCATGTAGCTTTACAAGACCTTGCTACGAATGTGGCGATACCAGTTGTGTGTGTGTGTTTTGTTCCCCCCCCCGCCATTGACAAGGTTTTGAAATTACTTTTTTTTTTTCAGTAAAACCACTTAGATGCTGCAGTCAGAACTGACTGCAGCATCTAAGGTGTTAAATGGAAAGTAAACTCTCTGATGATTGGCGGAGGGTGACAATTATATCCATGATATTTCCCTACAGCTACATGTGTTCCCCTGCACAATGGCTTAAGTGAAAGCTGCGAGTATACGCAGCTTCACTTCAACCAGTGACATCTCGGGATCTACTGGGGCTACAGGCAGTCTTTGATCTTATTTTAAAGCCAAGACCAAGATTGCAGCTATAGCCCCGGTTTAAGTGATTTCTAACTCTGTAGCTTCACTAGGCGTCACCTACTTGGGGTAAACGTATGTTATGTACTTTCCTGTTCAGAGTTTGAGCAAATGTTCAAAACTGTCAGGGGGGATAACAAATCAGTCCCAAGGACGACGACTGATAGAATGCCACACAGCTTTCTCCACACATGTAAACGTTCTCATTTGGTTAGAGATATTGTCCCCAAAAAGTGGGGCGAGGGAGGGGTTAGAATTCCAATGTTTCTTTTAAACATTTTTTTATTTTTCTGCCAGTATTTTTGTGTCGATAATAAATGTGTCAACACTTAATAAATTTTGGCTCCTTTCAGTGAAATCCTGCACAGAAATCCATTTGTGTCCTGTCTCAGCTTCAAGTCTGTACACTACTGCTCACTGGAGTAGAGAGGTGTACAGGCTCTCACAAAATAAAGGGAAATTCAGAGGGTCACTCAAAATAGATATAAAACCTAGAACGGGGGGGGGGGGAGAATTTCACTAATCCATCTACGCCATTTTTCTGGTATAGAGGAATGATATTGTAGCGCATATTTGACGCAAAGCCCTTTGTGGCTACAAACAAGCACCACAAGCCCTGATCCGCGCCTTGAGGGAATACCTCAGCCTGACCAATTCATTAGAACTAGGAAATGGATAACCCCTTTAATGCAATTATATATCATTTTAGAATTTTTTTTTTTTTTTTTTATATATTTTTTTTTTAAATTGCATTAATATTCTTGCCCCTTGCAGACGACCGTGTGTATTTTGCGGTCCGCAAAATATTGTTCAGTGTTCAGTTTTTGCAGACCATGTGTCAGTGTGTCTTCAACATCAGTGCAGTGTGTCTGCAAAAACGGACAGTATTGCTTCAGTGCGTCATCCGTATTTGAGGATCCGCAAATACGGATGACACACTGAAGCAAAAATAACTCTGTGTGTAGCTAAATAACGGTTACGCAAATACAACAGAAAATACACCTGTGTGCCATCCGTGGTTTTTACTCTCCCAGAGGCTTCTATAGGAGAGTCCGTGCCGCAAACACTGAGCAGAATAAGACTAGTTCTGAGTTTTGCGGCACAGACTCTCAGTCTGCCCACGGATCCATGAAATACACGGTAGTGTGCTTGGGCCCATAGGAGATGAATGTGTCAGTGTGCTATCCAGGAAAAACACAGCACACAAATAGCACACGGCTGTCTGCAAGGGCCCTAAGGATATCAATAATGTGAAACAGTGCTCAAGTTTTTCCAGTTAGCAAATTCTGCGGCCGTGCCTACACAGACAGATTAACCACTTGGTCTCCTGGGTTTCTGTATTGTGTATAGTCACTACTATAAAGAACAGAGCAGACGTCACAGGAAGGCAGCAAAATTAGCTATAAACTTTATTATAATGTAATGGGTACAGTAAGTCCTGCGCTAGCGTACGCTGCACTTACAATAATAGACACATAATACGTACAACAATAGCCAGCCATGGAGAGACAATGAAGTATGCCCTGTATTTAGCGGTAAGAGACCAGGGGGCACCCACACATGCCAGGAAAATTATTTTTACCACCGACAAAGGAAGAAATATTTCATTGTAAGGGCCAGGAATTCACTGCCAGGGGAGTAGGAACGGAAGAGCCACTCAAGAAAAAAGTTTTTGATGCCTTCCTTTAAAGGAAAGGTATCAGTAGTAAAAGGAAGAACGGCTCATGGGCGATTTGTTTCATCTTCCTCTGGATCAACGTAACATATTGCAATTGGTAAAGGTTATGTGTATTAGATTTTTGGTGAAGAAAAGTTGATCCAGGGTTTTATGCCAAATGCCTTTTGGAGTCAGGAAGGATTTTTTCCCCTGACATGAGGCGATTGGCATCAGCCTCATGGTTTTGTTTTGTTTTTTTGCCTTCCTCTGGATCAACACTGTAGGGTTATAGGTTGGACTATATGGACTTGTGACTTCATCCAACCTCATCTACTATACTATGTAATTTCAAAAGAGGACAAAAAAAAAAAGTTCAGCATCTTCATCAAAATTGCTTTTTTTTTTTTTTTTTTTTTTTATTGAGGCAAGATTTGTGAAATGAAAAAAACGTGAAAGTCAAGAATTCTTAGAATCGAAAAATCTTCTGTCTCTGTCTAGCAAACTAGTGCGTCTCCGTGGTAACAGTCTACAAACAAACCCTGCGCAGTCTGACCCTGAAGTCAAACCTCCCACTGTCTGCCCCTTTTTCCATAGTACATTCAGTAGGTTAGCTAGAGATAAGGGACAGGCAGAAAGAAGTGTATACAATGCAGAATATCCTCTACGGTTTTAGGCCCGGTTCACATCTGTGTTCGGTTTTAGGCCCGGTTCACATCTGTGTTCGGTTTTAGGCCCGGTTCACATCTGCAGCACTTTCCTCTCCGCTTGTTTCATGCGGAAACTACACGGAACCCATTATAGTCTATGGGGTCCGTGGATTTCCCAGGTAAACCGCTTTTTTATGCGTATAGGTTTCCACTCGGGGGGTCCCCAAGCGGAGTCCCCGAACACGGATGTGAACTGGGCCTTAGTGAATTCAGACAAGGAGGGTTTGCAGTAAATTTTAACTAGCCATGCAACGTGCACTTGAACAGAATCGGCTGCAGATCCCAGCAGAGCCAGGTGACTGAGCACCACTGTGCAATGAAGACTTAGAAGGGAAGAGATGCAGTGATGTGGCTTCTTCATTCTTAGGATCAGTGAGGGCCTGAACTTACCAATGAGAAAGGAACTGGATATTCTAGTGACATGCCAAGATGGAATGGTATCGTCCTTTAAGAATTATATAATTGTGCAGTGCTGAGTAGGGTATACAAAGGGTTTTGCTGCCCAAGTACATGTACAATAAGCTTTTCAATAACCCCATATATTTCTTGTTTTTTTTAAACAAAACACAAAAAAGGACCTGAAGATTCCTGAAAACTATACTTTGATCACAACGCTAAGGAGGAAACTTCAGCAACGCAGCCAAGGAGACTGCTGCTTTTTCTCCAAATACTTGTACTTACTTAGGCCTACTTAGGGCTATTCCTTAGCTGATGAGCGCTCAACAAAGTTGTTAAAAGATTACATGTACACGAAATACTCCAGTCAAGGAGGCCAAGAACTGATTGTAGACTTACTGTAAAAGACCTGCATGCAAGGCAGAAAGAAAATTAAAAAGAGCAGCAAGTTTAGCGAAAAGGAACAGCTGTCATGTCGGAAAGTTCAAGCCTTTGATCATTGCGGTCAAATCTGGGATTTCCGAGTTGATTAAGTTATTGCGCATATCACATGGAAGCAAAAAAAAAAAGGCAATGAAAGGGATAAGCCAGGACCTTGATTCTTTTACATCTCGCTGTGTTCCCTAGCTAGAAAAATACACAGCCTTAACCAGCATGTAAGAGGTAGGTACACGGCATTTATGTATTGCCGGACTCAGCCCTGTTCCTTTGTAAGGATGGCTTGAAATGAATGTCCATTTTGCTTATTTAGAAGGGTTTTAGAGGCAAAATAATCGTTGACCTATCCTTAGGAAAGGTCATCAATTACAGAGTGGTGGAGGACCGACACCCGGGCCCCTGGACAATCAGGTGTGTGAAGAGTCTGCAGTGCTCGGATGAGTGCTGCAGCCACTTCACTACTTACCATGCAGTGAACAGTAGCAGATTATCCCATGCCCTCGAATGGGACTGTGCTATGATCAGGCCATATGACTGATGAACATGACTGATGATGACTGATGAACATGGCCTCTTGTTAAGCAAAAGCGGTGCTTAGGTAATGCTTCTGACAACTGTGCTACTATGCTGGGCCATGATTCGACAGCAGGGATGGCACATGGATGACATCCATGTCCGGCCATGCCCCCACTGATCTCAGTGAGACCGGCCTGCAAAAAGCAGACAGGAATAAGACCTGTCCCAAGCTTTGCCCCAGGCTCACGGCCCCATATACAGGCCTGTGAAAACACACAGCCATAAGTAAGGGGCCAGAGAAATGAATGGGTCCGTGTGCTAGCCGTGAAAAACACAGCCAGAACACTGACAATACACACAGTCGTGGGCATGAGGTCTAAGGATGTATATTCATATACTGCAAACAGATCTAATTTTTACCGTCTGCAAAAAAAGATCCATTGCATCCATATGTCATCCATAATTACGGATTCGCAAAAAGACTGGCATGGGTAAGTCTGTGCCACAAATATAGACAGAAATAGAACCAGCTCCATATTACGCAGATGGTTTGTACAGCCCAAACACCGACCTGTAAAAACTATGGAAGTCTGTATGTAGCCATAGAAATGAACGAGTTTATCCACAATTATGGATCTGTAATTGCGGACAATATAATGAAAACAGAGGAAAGATCATCTACAGCAACTCACAGCACAGTGTAGGGGAAGATCATATACAGCAGCTCATAGCAGTGTACGGGGATGATATTCTACAGCAACTCACAAAGTGTAGGGAAAGATCATCTACAGCAACTCACAGTATATTGTATGGGGAAGATCATATACAGCAGCTCATAACACAGTGTAGGGGGAGGTGGTCTACAGCAGCTCATAGCATAGTGTAGGGGGTAGATGGTGCACAGCAATTCACAGCCACCTCAAAGCAAAATGTCATGTACAGAGGCTCACTGTCTAGTATAAGGGGATGATGGTGTACAGCCGCTCCCAGCACAGTATAAGGGAAGGTCATGTACAGCAGCTTACAGCCTGCATACAGGGACCGCTGTCTACAGCAGCTGAATACTCTGTATTTGTGAACACATATATGCTTTTCCTTTTTTTTTCCCACTTTGAACAAACCACAAGATAAACGGTTACACACGGAGCCCAGAGTCCACACAGCATTTTACTTGGCTATCTATTTAATCCATACACATATATAGAATAGTGGCTGTGATGCCGTAACATGAATCTATTGTATGAACACACATCCTTGAAATGAGAATGAAGAAGTAGATCGGATTATTTGCATCATTCATATTTTGTAGCTGCCGAGATTCTAGACCACACACTTGTCTATACCAACAATATCAGTAATACGATTATCCATTCCTGCTCTGAGCAGTGTCCAGGCATAAAAGGAGGTGAGTCATTCGCTAAATTCATGAAACCTCCACGGACTCCATAGAAAAACAAGACAAAAGACAGAAACTGACATGACATTTTTTCCCCCCAGACAAAATAGACAATTCTGAGAAGTGATTCATTCAATCTGGTTTCACCTAACCCTTCTGTACAAGGTACAAGAGGCTCACCTGTCCCTCCAGCATGTCCCGATGCAGACTGGGCCGGTCCTGCTCTGAGCTATTTGTCCGCTTTAAAGTCAGACTGTTGGACTTGCGCTTCTGCTTGGTCTGCCGCGCAGCTGCCCAGCTTCCACTTTCAGTGGGCATCCCTCCTCACTTTGTGGTTCCCAGCAGGATGGAAGAAAAACTGGGGGAAAATAAAAAATAAAAAGGTTTTTACTGCAACATGTTAAGAGGTAAGAGACCAAAAACACGAAAAAAAAAATAATAAAAATGAATAATTAACAAATGTAAGGAAGTTAAACGAAGATAAGGCTAAGTTCACATCAGCCTGAAAAAAGACTCTTCTCTACCGGTTTCAGATTTAAAATGGTCACTCGACGGACCCCCATTATAGTCAATGGGTCTGCCGGGCTCTAAGCGTAACCGCTATTACAGCGGCCTACCTAATCGTTGACACTAGGTTCACACTAGCGCCACGTTTTTTTTTGTTCTTGTCTGTGGGGAGAACCAGAACAACGAAAACATGGCGCTAGTGTGAACCTGGTGTCAAGGAGCCATACACAGGGATACATTATAACATAAGACCGAGTCCATGCTCATGTTTGAAGAGGACCCGCACGTTACGCATCTACAATGAATAAGAAAAGAGCCAATCCTACTTTCTCCCATTGTATGGCATATCCATGTGGCTGGTGAGGACAGAGATTAGGTGCAACGGTCACACGATGGTAAACAAGGCAGCATCATTTCCAGTCCGACAAGACCGATCTGCCAAAACTAGAATGGGGCACATTTAAAATGCAAGTTATGTTTTGTGGGGGGTTTTTTTTTTTTTTTTGTTTTTTAAAAGTTCATTTTTACAACCCATTTAATGCCTTACACACCCAGCTAGCTTTGGCCTTATGACTCAAGAATAACACGGTAACTTTATAGTACAGGTTGGAGCACATGTGCGATACCAAATATGTAAGTTCCCTTATTATCATTTTAGGATTTTCAAACAAAAACATGTTTAATGGAAAACTCACTTTAGTGTTGCCGCACAGACATACATTTTAATTCTTCCTTCAATGAGGGCTTGTTTTTAGCAGGATGGGTTGTAGTTTACCATTATGGAATGCACACAATTTTTTGACAAATCTTATACATTATTTTTGATGAGGAGGGAGATTATGCAGGGGAAAAAAAAAAAAAAAACTACAAGTATACTCTATAAGGTTGGGTTCAACTGTGTCATTTTAGTATGTTTTTTTGTTCCATCATAGGAAATATTAAGACAGATCTGTCTACTGATGGACAACAACAGATCCTGAGGGACCCCACTGACTATAATAGAGTCTGTCCATATCAGTCTTTTTCTCCATGTCCATCATAATTTGTCAAGTGTTTAACAAACAACCCACATCAGAAAAAAAGTAAAAAAGTGGTGCTTTCTGGAAAAAAACAAAAAAAAAACAACATTTTTAGGCTGTGTTCACATCTGTTAGAAGTTCTGTGACAGATCTGGTCAAAAATGGTAAGCAAAATTGTGGACCCTGTTATGGCATAGAGTACACCGTCCACATATCCTCTCTGTAATTAAACCGCTACAACATTTCCTGTGTTGTTCAAAATGAAGCAGAGCAACAAAAATATTAGTGCATGTGTGAACAAAGCCCAATAGCAACTGTTGACAACCCCATATGAATATTTGCTTACCATGTTGTTCCCCATACGATTTTACATAGATAAGCAAAGATCATCTCTGTAACCAGCTAATGATGCAACACACACCAGCATAAAGCATACGGCTACAGCAGACAGTCATGTGATGTCAAGGAGGATTAACTAAATGAGATTCAGATTAAAATCAGATTATGCAAAACATACACAGAATTTACTAGAGCCCTAGGAGATACGGAAACGCCAATAAGCCAAATCGGTACAGCCATCTAAGACACGAGACGGTACTGCCTTATCAGCCTGTGTGACATAATATCTGACAGCTGGTACTACAAGAGGTTTAACACCGCGTGGCTATGGCTGGAGATTCCTGCATGTCTACACATAAGTAAGTGACCTGACTGCGAGGTGCACCGCAAGCAATACATCCCTTTACCTTTAAAACCAATGGGTTCTGATGCCGCAACAAAATGGCTGGATTTCACGAAACTGGGGAGCCTCCAGTGCAAATGTGAACATAGCCTTAAACCAGATATAATTTCCCAGAATATCAACCTGCTCTATCACATGCTATCTGAAGACTTGACTGCATTTTCAGGGTGACCGCCCATAGACTTTCAGATCACGAATAGCTATTGTCTAAAGGTATATATTGTCATTGCACAAACACTGCATGTGCATTCAACTAGTACAAGCCTCACAAAGCATTGGCAAGCATCCAAATCCGGATTCAAAAGCAAAGAGTCCTCTGCATTTTGTGGACCCCTGTCTATTATATCCTCCAACTAGGCACATCAATAGGAGACCCCCTTCAAGACCTGATCGACAGCATTAAATATTTTATACATACATACACGAATATATATATCAAATTATATATATCTGAAAACAAAAATTCAAACACTGTACCAGTAAAAAGTAAGGGTGCCGGCCTCAGGGTGCAGGCTATAACCCATATTGATATCCAAAAAAAAAAAAAAAAAAAAAAAAAAACAGGTAGCCCTCCAACAGATAAAGTGAAATTGAGGGGAGTTTATTGCCTCATATAGCAACGGCGATTAATTGGGGATTTTACCTTGATTACAATTAATGGTGATTATTTAGGTCACGTCCTTTAGACAGAATGAGTAAGTGTTGTACGAACCTCACGATATTCGTCTCATGAGGTTCGCCCTACAGCTTCAAAGAGACCCCAGAATATATTAAAGCAGAGGCCCAGGAAAAGTAATCAAACATTAAAAAAAGACTGTTACTCACCTCTCCTGGGCTCCGGTGTGACTCCCTGCTGTCTTCAGCACTTCTAACCGACGTCAGGGACTGCTGAGCCCCAATTACACGGGTCACACAGCACTGACCAGCTGAGGCACAACCACAGGCCTCAGTGGTCCCTGACATCAGTCAGAAGTACCAGAGCACAGGAGAGGTGAGTAACAATGTTTCTTTGTTTGATCACCTCCCCAGGGCCTCTGCTTATACTCTGAGGTCTTTTCAGACCCTGAAGTATAATAGCAGTTCCAATCTGAGAACCTCATAAATACTGTAATAATTTAACCCATAATAACCGATATGAACAAAATCACATTGGTTATTGTGACCCAGGTTTAATTGCATGTGTGTGTAATATAAATATATACATAATATATACATACACACAGATGTAACAAAGGTTTACATGACTCATAAGGCGTTAACACTGTTGCAGAGGGTTAACTTGAGTCTTTCAATGGCTTTTTTTGGTCTTTTGTAATAAGATGGCACGACGCAGCCACATCTTTAATATACATACACCCATTATCTATCTAAGTCTAGGTATAAACACACACATATACACGTCCATATTAAGTGCTGCACTACAAAGCACTCGGAGCCAGGCCGTGTGCTAGAAAACATACATTTTATACTATCTGTATGATCTGTAGAGCAGGCGACACAACATGTTTGTGATTTTACCTGAACTGTTCCACCCTAAGAGACCCTCCACTGTGTCATATACCTCGGGCAGGCAGAGTCACTGTATACGGAGTACTGAATGCTGGCGTCGCTGGCAGCCAGTCACAGGGTTTAGCTGAACATACACAAGGGCTGGAATAGTTTAGAAGGTGCCCGCTGTGTTCATTCTGGTGAATGTGCTACCATCAGAAACAAACACTGCACCCTGTGTGCACTTACCGACACACACTGACACGAGTCGTTGCTAAGACTTTGAGTCCCTATATACCGGTATATATACCATACATAGAGGAGACGTGTCTCTACAGGAACCGGCAGCGCCACATGTGACAAGTGCTAATAACATTTATGTGATATGTTGCCCAATAACACCGCACTTCTCAGATTTACTAGCAGGATACAGGCACATTAGGAAATGGCACAAGGTACAGTCACATATTTGTCTATAACAAGGATCAGCAACCTTCGGCACTGCAGCTGCTGTAAAACTACAACTCCCAACATGCTCCATTCACTTCCATGGGAGTTCCAACAACAGCAGAGCAAGTAAGCATGCTGGGAGTTGTAGTTTTACAACAGCTGCAGTGCAGAAGGTTGCCTACCCTGACCCATAATATCAGCAAGATATGCAGTTAAGGCTACATTCACATCTGCGAAGAAGTCTCCGTTGGAGACAGATGACTTCTCTTTCCGCCAGTTTCAGTATAAAAATGGCGGAAACGTGACGGATACCTGACAGACCACATTATAGTCTATGGGGTACGTGGGTACCACTGTTTAAATGGTCCATCCCAAATCACCCTGTTTTAAAGCCATCAGGGCCCGCATTTACTTACCTAGAGAGGAGTCCGATGAATCTCACAGGACTCATCTATGGTGCTCCCAGCGCATGCGTAGTTCTTCAGTGAAGTCGAGGACGTACACCCCAGCTTCACAGCACAAGGGTGGTTATGGGGCATGTAACTGAAGCCGAAGTATACTCCTATGGCTTCACTGAAGAACTGCGCCGACGCAAGGAGTACAGCGGCAGGGGGAGTATAAAGCTTTTTTTTTATTTTATTTAGAATGCAGGCATATATGGCTTACAACAGTGTGATTAGGACACTAAACCCGCCAATCTTTAAGGGCCTGTGGGTGGTTTAATGTTCCAAATCACCCTGACAGGTTCCCTTTAATAGTCTCATTGATTTCAACAAGACTTTTCTGGTGGTAAAGTGACAGGTAGATAAATAAAAATGGTTATTTTTACCTATTGAAATCACGAGAAAAACATCAAATACGGAAGGCATCCGTTTTCACCCATGATACGCTTCCTTTCAATTGCAAACTGAATCTGAACAGTGCCTGAAAAAAAACTCGAAAAGTTAGACTCTAAATCGTTCCCAGCATGAGTCGGAATGGTTTGTTTCTCGAGAAGCATTGAGGGCAATGAAGGGAATCAGAAGAATTGTATTGATTCCATTACTCTTAAATAAACATGAGAGAGTGCACCGAGGCCGAAACTTGGCAGCTCCGACCTAACAGACACTCTCAAGCTGGCACAAGCCCAAGCAATAATACAGATTAATAGCCATGTGCAAGGCATTCAAGATAAATTATGGCCAGTTGCTCTCCAAGTAGAAATCGGAACCCAAGTATAGCAAGCGGCCATGTGTCCCTCCTCAAGTGCCCGATACTGAAAATCTGTCACTGAAAGCTTTCAGTAGTTCACCTTGTAGATATACAGTTGGTATAGGGAGTCTTACAGGTAAGCGGTAGGTAACCTTCAGCACTCCAGCTGTTGTGAGACTACAACTCCCAGCATGCATACATGCTCTTCCTTTCTTGAGACACAAATAAAAGTGAATGGAGCATGCTGGTGTTATTTCAGAACAGTTCGAGGGGCGAAGTCAGGGGCGTAACTTGAAACTTCTGGGCCCCAGTGTAAAATCTGTAAAGGAGCCCCCAATTACCAAGTGCCATCTAGAATACTGGTGTCCCCTTATGTTCCAGAGAGGCCCTTGGGCCCCCTCAGACGGCAAGGCCCTGTAGCTAAGGCTACCTCTGCATCCCCTATAGCGATGTGGTCCATGGGCAAAGGTGGCTGACCCCTAAGAAAATTGTCTCTCTAGTGCCACCTATAGGTAGCTACAGTGCAAGACAATGTCAGGCGCATTTAAAGAGGTTTTGTGGGAGGACAACTTTTGATCGGTGCGGTCCAACACCCAGAACCCCTATAGATCAAACTTGCTTTACAGGCCATCGACATCATGTTCCTTTGTCACAAGGCCTGTCTGCAGCTCAGATCCATTGAAGTGAATGGAGCGGAGCTGCAATACCAAGCACAGCCCCATGCACTGTATGGCACTATCCGAAGCATTCAATGGAGAAGCCACAGAACTGACTCGAACGCTGCGGTCTTTTCAACTAGCTGAAAACGGGGAGTACCACCGCCATTTTTATGCCTGGCACTGACCATCGGCTACAGCACTGCGGATATGATGAGGCCAAAAGCCACTGCAAAGATTTCTCATACACCCACAAAGCAATATCTAGGGCCTCACAGACAAGAAGAGGAAGAGGTGTGGGCTGAGCATGCATGGGCTCTAAATTAGAAGAGGGGTTTATGGTTTTGTGGCTCTGAGTGCATGTGTATAGAAGGTCAGGAGGAATATCCGATTTTCGAACATCCGTTCTGGTATGTGCACAGCTTTGGTAAGCTTTCAACCGTCTTCCCTTTTTTCCCATAAATCCTATTATTTGCCAATTAACTATATTGTGTAATATTTGCTAATGTGACAGGCAGCCCATCTGTCAGGTAGTAATACAACACTGCCCTCATATTCTGGCTAGGTGAGAAATGCAGCAGTCTGTTTCGCACACTCTCTGGCCCTGCTAACTCACAGACATGTTGTACTAATCCGCTTGCAGACCCCCCATAGGGTTTAGCTTGATCCTCTATTATCGCCCGTGGTTCTACACATGTTTTCTTCAAAGTGCGCTTGGAGCAATATGAAAATGAAGAAATCTACATGGAAAACGCATTTTAACGCTCTAAACGTTTCCCCAGCTGTATGCCTGGTCACATCTAGACAATCCACAGCGCTGTACGCAAGGCTCTGTTCACACTTGCGTCTGTTCTTCCCTGACAGGTTTCTGAGTCAGAATAGTAACGGTCTCTTTTAGGTTAAGAAGACATAGGTACTGGTTTATCATGGCTTGTACACAAAAAAAAAAAAAAACTGGCATACAAACCATGGAAAAAGTTGCTAAATTTTTGCGTCCTACACGCCACTTTCTTCAAAGAGGGTGCGACATTTGGTAAGTCGGAGCAAGGTCGCCTGCCCCATCAGAAATATCATAATTTACACCAGTTGTATGACGTAAAATGATGCCAAAAAGCAAGGAGAAATAGCGTAATTTCCATTTACAATGCCCCTAATCTATGACAAGGGGTGCACCTCATTATATAGTAGGCTCAGGCTCCAGCCAGTCTTGATAAATCAGCCCCATAGCTCGGCTGTTGCGTGTGACCTGCGGAGGCAATACCTTCAAAATAGTAGGAATGCGTAGCCTCAGCCACATGCGGCAGCTGGATCATGTGAGGGGTTTTTGTTTTCAACCTTAAAGGGACTGTCCAGTTTCAGATCAATATGGAGAGACAAATATTTTTTGTGTAATGAAAAAAAGTGATACAATTTTCCAATATATTTTCTGCGTCAATTCCTCACAGTTTTCTAGATCTCTGCTTGCTGTCATTCATTCTGCTTATTTCTAGTGGATAAAAATCAGTATATAAAAATCAGGAAGTATATTGGAAATTTGCAGGACTTTTCATTCTACAAACATTTGTCTCTTAGGCTCCAAGTACAAGTGCATTCCACTGCAAATTTGGGTTCACTTCAGATGGCAGGCTCGTTCGTGTGCATGGGGCCTTAATATCGTTCTGAAACTGGGCAAGCCCTTTAAGGGTCTGTTCACGGTGTTTAAGGCAGCCATCCAGCTGACATTCGGATCGGACTCCCCTGTGTGCATGGGGCCTATTAGTACAGGACAGTAGAGCTGCAGGGAGGCTGGGACTCCTAGCTCATAAATCACTTCCATGCAGTAAGTCCAGGTCTCCAAACCATATGGAATCTGGGAAATACGAGCAATAAAACAGTCTGGATCTTCCTTAAAGGCTTTCTTCAAAAACAAGTGGTTAGAAGTAAGGCAGGTCCATTTCTAGCAGGTATATAGGTAAATAACGCATACAGCTGTGTAATACAGATGGCTTAGAATAGGGAATATGAGTATTTCCTACGATAGGGTCTACAGAATGTCCTCGTCACACAGAATTAAAAAAATGCAGCAGGGTCAACTAGGAAGGAAAAGTTCCCATGTTAAGGAAAGACTTAAAAGACTTTGTAAGTCAAAGGGACCTCTCCAAACAGGACATGGCTGTCAGTGCACGCCTGGGGAAGGAATGTGGCCAAATACATCACTGAGGAAAGTCACACAAGGGGCGGATTTCATATCTAATGTACGAAATTCAGTACTATATGTAGTTATCACGGTGTTATAGGAAAAACCAACAAAGCCACCAGCACAGCACTATAGGAGTGGTCACCCCGCTACCACAGACTTCTGGTCATCATATGTTTAGTGTCAATGTCAGATTTTCTCAGCGTCTCAGACTACCGCTTACTCCATACTGCCAATGAGAGACGCTGGCGATCTAAAGTCATGGCAACATCGGTCACAGTGACTATCGGATAGTCACTTTAATGTACATTCACGTGTGGTGCTCTTTGTGCAATAATACTACCAAAAACTGCTTTTTACCAGCAATACGCATGGACCTGATTACCTTTAAAGGGGTATTCCAATGTTAGACAGGGAATAGACCGATCTAGCTCCCGCCTCTGGGACCTGCACCAGTCTCCAGAAGGGGGGGAATCCATTGCCCCCCATCCCACTTAGTGAACTAGTCTCTGCCGATTTCTTTTTCCTTTGTGCTTTTATAGCTACTCAGAGGCGTCACATGAAGCTCCCGGGCCCCAGTGCAAGATCTGTATCAGGCCCAACAACTATAGTGTATTGTCTATAGTATGGACCTCTTCATATTGGGAAGACACCCCTTATGAGTCCCCCAAATGCTCCTTGGCCTGGGTGCACATGCAACATCCCAAATGATGCCCCTGTAGCTACTATAGATGTGAATGGAGAAAAACCATGCATATGCACAGCCACTGCTCTCTTCATTCTCTATATGGAACAGGGGACCCCCGCTATAGAGGTATGTGCAGGTCCATGACGTGTAGCCTGCAACTATCAGACATTTATATCAATATCATCCACATATACTGTATCATGAATGGCTAAGAGAGCAATACCCTTTTAAATCCTTGCAAACATGGAAAGTGAGCCAAAAATATATTTTAAAAAAATTAAAAAATATAAAAATAATTTTAAAAAAAACGGTAAGAATGAGCTGCATTAACATTGTTTCTCATACTACTATATTTTTGTAATACACAACAGGATGAAAAAAATCATCAATATTACCCAAAACATTTTTATTTATTTATTTTTTTAATTATTATTTTTGTTTGTTTGCTTTTTTTCCCCCCCCAAGCAATCTGCATGGACCTGCTCACCTTTTAGGTTGTTTAAACCAGTCAAAATCAGAAAAGCAAATAAAATAAAAAAATAAAAATTATATGTATATGAGAAAGTGATGCTGTCATGTAAAGATGACACAGGTGACGGGTACATGCACGCACAAACACAGTGGCAGGCGGCTGATTCATGCCCCATTCATCTGCAGTAAACATTGCCCGCAGCCGCTCTGATAAGGTAATAATTACATTAGCTCCCATTGTTGTTCCCTGCAGACATCTAGCCTACGCAAACATCTTTCCCACTGCTTTCCATTACAGTACAAGTATAGACTGGATCCGACCATGAATAGGCCTCACCCAAGTTACGCTACTGTTCACACATAGATCACCAATGTGACCTCTTAATTGTAATTCTATAACATAGATAAATCAGTATATTAGATGAAGCGACTCTCCGGACACGTCAGTAAATACTTGTATTCCATTACAGTAAAATAAAATTCCATCTCATCTTAGAACTCTGTGTCGCACAGTTCCTCTGCTATACCTCCTGAAAATGTATTACTATATCAATAACTTACCATTCCTGTAGTCAAAAGGTTGTGTGCCTTCACATGGAGATATGGTCAGCAGGAATTGAGGCATTCTTTGAGAATGGGAATGGCAAGCCCCAGTTCTCCATTTTCTTATAAATTCCCAGGAGGTATGATAGAGGAACAGCACAACACAGAGAATTTAATCCCATACACACATTTCAGGAAAAAAAAAAAAAAAAAAAAATCAGCGTTTTCAAAAATACCCGCAGCATGTCAATTATACCTGCGGACGTTTTCCATGTAGGTATAATAGGGGGAGAAAGTCTGCAGAGGAAAACAGTGCAAAAAAGCAATTAAAAACGCTGCTGAAAAAACGCAATACGTTTCCACCGCTTTTTTTTTTTTTTTTGCTGTGTTTCGCTAGCTGGGGCCTTAGCCTAATGGATGTATCTTGGACATCAATCCATTCTTACGTCTGTTAAAAACAGACTTATTGATTTCTACGGGGCGTATGTCCAGGAAAAAAGTGTCAATACTCTTAATTTTCATGGTTCTTAAAAACAGACGTTTTTAGTGTTTGAATACGCCCCAATATTGCAATATTGTAACTAACTTTAAATCCTAATTTACTTTAATCGGCACTCATGTGACGAGTAATTTGGGGCAATAGGTCTTTAAAAAGTCTTATTAAACTCAACACCAAAAGTGAAAAAACCTTACAATATAGAGGAAGATCACAACAGGTGTATATACTGAAATATTCAAAGCCCGCTGGATGCCATTACCGTTACCCGACTACCATGTGCGGTATTATCCTCTATACCAACTACGTCTGCCAGGAATGTAAGGCATCTATACACCAGCGGTGACATGCAAGCTACAATTACTGCAGTCTGTATGGAAAACGCTGAGACAGTGCGGTAGGAGAAGTCATAACTATAATATCAGAGCCTGCAGAGGAGAGCATGTGATGGCGGTTATATATCTTATGTACAGAGGTAGTAGAGATAACCCCAACTCCAGCACCTGGTTAATCTGCTGCAGGGTGATATCTTATCACAGAGCGAAACAAAAATCAATAGAGAGTCATTGAAAAATTTATTTCCAATGACTTTTCATTGGTTTTTGTTGTCCTCTGTGATAAGATATAATGATGAAGCAGTTTAAGCAATTTTAGAAATTCACGTTCCCTCGGCTACCTCTGTATATTCCAGTCCAGGACGGATCCCTGCATAGCGGCCATGAAGACGTACAATCCACTTCAGTGACACGGCCTCTATAGAAAATAACTCCGTCCTGAAGCATTAACAAATAATTCCTTCATAGACTCGCCGAGAATGTGATCCAAAGGTCAGAAGCAAAGAGGAAAAATGATTTTTCTATCTGTGCTATACATTCACCTTTTACAAGGGCAATTACTATGGCTGGAGGTCTATGTGACAAGGTGCGGCACCAGTGACCTTGTCAGGGGGAGCAGCGCATGCTCTTGGCTGCAAAAGATTTAGGCAAAAGGCAGGATGGTTTCCCTATTTCTCAATGGAAATAATGTAGGCACAAAAAGTATTGCGCCCGTGTCTCTCCCTGTCAATCTAGGCACAAGTAGTGCTGCTTAACTGCCAATACTGTAGGCACAGACCGTGCTACCTCCACGCCAATACTGTAGGCACAGATCGTGCTACCTCCCCACCAATACTGTAGGCACAGAGCGTGCTACCTCCCCACCAATGTAGGCACAGACCGTGCTGCCTCCACGCCAATACTGTAGGCACAGATCGTGCTACCTCCCCACCAATACTGTAGGCACAGAGCGTGCTACCTCCCCACCAATACTGTAGGCACAGAGCGTGCTACCTCCCCCACCAATACTGTAGGCACAGAGCGTGCTACCTCCCCACCAATGTAGGCACAGACCGTGCTGCCTCCCCGCCAATACTGTAGGCACAGAGCGTGCTACCTCCCCACCAATGTAGGCACAGACCGTGCTGCCTCCCCGCCAATACTGTAGGCACAGACCGTGCTACCTCCACGCCAATACTGTAGGCACAGATCGTGCTACCTCCCCCACCAATACTGTAGGCACAGATCGTGCTACCTCCCCACCAATACTGTAGGCACAGAGCGTGCTACCTCCCCACCAATACTGTAGGCACAGAGCGTGCTACCTCCCCACCAATGTAGGCACAGACCGTGCTGCCTCCCCGCCAATACTGTAGGCACAGAGCGTGCTACCTCCCCACCAATGTAGGCACAGACCGTGCTGCCTCCCCGCCAATACTGTAGGCACAGACCGTGCTACCTCCACGCCAATACTGTAGGCACAGATCGTGCTACCTCCCCCACCAATACTGTAGGCACAGAGCGTGCTACCTCCCCACCAATGTAGGCACAGACCGTGCTGCCTCCCCGCCAATACTGTAGGCACAGAGCGTGCTACCTCCCCACCAATGTAGGCACAGACCGTGCTGCCTCCCCGCCAATACTGTAGGCACAGATCGTGCTGCCTCCCCGCCAATACTGTAGGCACAGATCGTGTTGCCTCCCCGCCAATACTGTAGGCACAGACCGTGCTGCCTCCCCGCCAATTCTGTAGGCACAGATCGTGCTGCCTCCCCCGCCAATTCTGTAGGCACAGACCGTGCTGCCTCCCCGCCAATACTGTAGGCACAGACCGTGCTGCCTCCCCGCCAATTCTGTAGGCACAGATCGTGCTGCCTCCCCGTCAATTCTGTAGGCACAGATCGTGCTGCCTCCCCCGCCAATTCTGTAGGCACAGACCGTGCTGCCTCCCCGCCAATACTGTAGGCACAGACCGTGCTGTCTCCCCGCCAATACTGTAGGCACAGATCGTGCTGCCTCCCCGCCAATACTGTAGGCACAGGTAGTGCTTCCTGCCCCTGTTTTTCTCTGTAAATAATGCAGGCACTGATAGTGCTTCCTAGTTTTCTCTCCCTGCAAATAATGTAAGCACAGACAGTAGCACATTCCTATCTGTTATTTCTCACTAACCCAATCCATACAGATGAGGATAACCTTATGTAATTATTATATCATTTGAACTTAATCTGTGGGAGTATTCCCATGCTTACATGTTATGGCTCTCTACAGATTTTAAGTCCTGCTGGCTAACTGTTCATTTAAATGTTTTTTTCCCCATTACAGACATTTATTCCCTATCCACAAAATAGAGGTTGTGCGTCAGATCGCTGGTGGAACAACCGCTAGGACCCTAAATTATCAGAATGGGGCCCGAAAGCCCCCTACGCCTCCTCCATGTGAATGAAACACCAGTGCTCTTGCCCGACCAGTGTTCCATTTACTTCTATGGGGCATCCAGAGATTGTGTGTGAACGGAGCGCTGTCATGTACGTGCACTGGCACTTCACTGACATGGAGGTTGCAGACCCCCGTTCTCCTGATCGCTGGGGGTCCCAGTGGTTGACTTTCCTCTACATTTTACACAGCCCCGTACCCCTAGACCTTACTCCATACACAGTCACTAAGTGAGAGGCAGAAACAGCTCTCAATACAGAAGGGAGGGAGAGAATAAAGATGTAGGATTTCACAGAAAGGAGAAAAAAAAAAAATGTGTTAAATGAAAAGAAAATGTAGTATTAACACAAAGGGGGCATTGCTGGGGACATGACAGGGCGGGCCCATTGGCACCATCATATTTCTGATCATTTACATCTTTTTTTGGCGTAAATAATATGTTTGCCACAAACTGGCATAAACTTTGGTTTAGGGTAATGCACCTTGTCATAAATTACGTGCCAACTCCAGTGGGGCAGGGATTACCATCAAAACTGGTATGAAAAATACTAGTCTTCATAAATCAGACCCATAATTTTTAGTTTCCTTAGCAATCCAACCAAAAAAAAAAAAAAAAAAAAATTTTTTTTTAAATTTTTTTTTAATCATCAACCGTCACCTAAATGTTTCTAAGAAATAAAAAAAAAAATTCCTACACTAAATGTAACATTAATGATAATGAAGAGTAAAAGTGATAAATGAAAGCAGCGATTGTGTAACCAACATTGTTCCATTAAGGGTGGCACGTGGGAGGTGGGAAGAAGGCCCGGAAAATGTAAAAAAAAAAGCAAAATGACAGGAAATAGAACACTCTCCCCGAATTAACTATTTCACTGCCGAACAAGCCATGTCTAACACAACAGTGATGAAGCCAAACCTCCCCCTCAGCACATAATGCAGCACGATTTACATTAAACTTAACCATTTCAGGACAATATTTTTTTTTTTTTTTGGTATATGTGGTTTTGAGGACTAACATTTTTTTTTCTTTCAGATTATCCAAATCACTTTTGCATTTTTTTTGGTGCCAAGTAGGGATTTTTATGCAGTTTTTATTTTTGCATTTTTTTTTTTCTTTATTTTAATATCCAAGATGTAATAAAAAAAAAAAAAAAAGAGGGGGGCAATTTTTTTTTTTTTTTATACACACACATTGTGCCCCCATAGACCTTTGGGGGTATTTTTTTTTCTGCTAACTTCTACTGTAACTGATGATAAAAGAGGAAATAAATACATTAGTGAGAATACCAGGAGAAGCTAAGTTTTACTTAAAATGAAATTGGGTAGTCCCCTTAAAAGGGAGTCTATCACTGCCCCCAGCTACTATAAACTTCTCCCATAGTGCTGTAGATGCTGTTAGCAGAATAAAAACCTTACCTTATTCTTTATTGAAATGAGGATCTTGGAGCACAGGGGGCGTTTTCTTCTATTAGGCAGGGTTCACACTACCGTTGGAGTCCGTTATGAAGGTGTCCGAAAAAAAAAAAAAAAAAGGACACCTATCATAACGGCCACTAACTGATGTTAATGTGTCCGTTTTTTTAATGGATTACACATTAGCATCAGTTAGTGTCCGTTTTTTTTTGTTTGTTTGTTTCTCTTTTCTGAGCATGTGCAGGAAAAAAACGTACATAAAATAACGGACAGTAACTGATGGCTATCAGTTACTTTCCGTTATAAGTCCGTTACCCATAGACTTCAATGTTAAAAAAAGTAATGGACACTTGCTGTCCGTCAAGAATCCGTTTTTTTCAAATGGAGTCCTGCATGTAGGATTTTTTTGTCCGCGAAAAAGAAAAAACGGACTTCTGACGGATTGGGTGTAAAAGGACACAAACGGACACAATATAAAAACCCATTGAAATGAATGGAAATTTTAACAGATTTCTGACGGTTCAGCTAGTGTCCGATGCTAAAATCTTGTAACGGACAATAGCAACGGACACTACTGACAGTCACCAGCGGTAGTGTGAACGCTCCCTTACCGAGCACTGCGGCATCATCACTAAACACACCCATCCTGCAATTAGCTCCTCCTCCAGGGCAGTGGGAGGATCAAATCACACTGCCCAGGGAGAAGAGCTGAATATAGGATGGGTGCGTTTAGTGATGATGCAGCAGTGCTCGGTAATAGAAGAAAACTCCCCCTGTACTCCAAGATTTAAATAAAAAAAGTGCTTTTGCTCAGCATCCCTGGGGCTCTGAAACATAAGAAAGGTAAGGTTTTTATTCTGCTAACAGCATGTACATCACTATGGGAGTGGTTTAAAGTAGCTGGAGGCAGTGATAGACTTCCTTGAATAAGGAAAAAAAATTGGTTACAGAGAAGTTTGGGGTGGGGAGGATGATTGACTAAAAAAAAAAGCTGAGAATTTGGTTCAATTTAAGGGTCAAAGCAGTTTTGCCACAATCATGGAAAAAGTACAGACTGATTTAAAGAGGACCTTTCACCACATCCACCAACTCCAGTTCTTAGCATCTGTTAATTCAGAGCTCCAGAGGTGGACAGTGTCAGAGTTCAGAATCTTGCCCCCTTGTTCTTGTCTGACAGCCCACCTGACAGTACAGAGCACAATTAGCATATCAGGCACCAAAACTAGCAGAACTTATTACTCTGGAACGGTGGGGGCTAGAGAAAAAAAAAAATTCAACTAGGCCTGAATCATCGGAGCAGCGACTATTAAATGATGCAAAGAGCTGGACGTGGCAGAGGTGGTGAAAGCTCTCCTTTTAGTGAATACAACCCACAACACTTGAGACTGAAAAACTGTGCTAATAAAACAAAATAAAAAGTTGCAGAAAATGTTATTACAGAATGATTGAGCATTATTAACTTTACTTTTTTTGGACTCATTGTCTAAAAGTCCATTCCTTTAATAGTAATACTTGTCTAGTCACAGTGTATTTCCTTGTTGTGCTTTCACCTTCTTCAATAACAATAACAGTGTGACCTCTTTTTCTAGCACGGTTTGCTGTGTAAACAGCAGGGCTCTCTCAGTAGATACTATTTAGAGCTACCATGTGACCTCATATTCATCAAAGTCCCGCAACCCCGTACCCTATACCTCTTCTGTGAAAATGCTACCTCTGCCTCATATAAACTGCTCCCTACATCCCCCCTTTCTCATACTACCCACAGTATCCAACCCCCCCCCCCCCCCGCCCCAATTGAGGTCACCATGCCTCCATTATTTTTCCAAATGTTAGCAGCAGCTTGCAGGGCCTGTGGAGACGTCAGCCTCACAGCCTAGTCATGTAATGTATTTGTTGCTCGGCAGAGTTTTCAAAAAACAGGAAATAGATATGGGTACAGGTAGTAGTCATAGGTGTAGGTGCCAGACATAGGTGAAAACATAAGCAAATTGACTTCGATGATAATCTTGCATAACTTAAAAAAAAAACACTTTGCTCATTTGCAGTGATAATTGGGTATCTCTCTTCAGCTTTCACAGGCTCGGTTCCCTTTTAAGTAAGCCGATTAGAAAATTCACGCCACCCTAACCATGGTCTGCAAAAGACCCCATCAGGATCCATCATTACAAACAGCTATTTTTACTCTGAAACGCTTAAGCATTTAATAGAAAACAAGTTGGTAATGTGCGCGTTCAATGAGTGGCTCCAGGTCATCTTTTCTTCACCCAGCTAGGTTTGATTGACAGGTCCTTCCCTTTAGGCAAATAGGGAAGAACGTGTCACGATCAAACGGAATCAGGTGTGGTGAAGACGACGATGGCAAGGGGGAGCAATGTTTCTGCGGGGTGGATGTCGCCATTTGTAATAATACAACCTGTCAAGTTTCTTTCGGCCCGGTGACAGCATGAAGCTTCTGACAGGTTTCCATTAACTACAGTTAAAGGTGCTGCCCAAGTTGCGATCCGTGAGTATTTTATTGTTCATCAGGTGATCGGTGCCTTCTATGCACAGGCTACAACATTTGGCCCAATTTGTCGGCCAGTTTAAGGTCCCAAGCCCACACGGGAACATGGTTCAGAAAATTTGGTCTCTACACGAGCCAGATTTCCCCACCCAAAACCAGTCTAGAAGAGATGCCAGGAGACTGGAACTTCTGGCATCATAGTGACGTACAATGCTGGGAGTCCCTGCCCGACCACAGCTTCACTGTCCTGTATTATATATGGTATTGACAGTACAGCTGCAAGCAGGTACTCCCAGCAGCATAGGCCACAATGATGCAAGAAGTTCTGGTCTCCAGACTGTACATTCCCTGGATTTTTCAACCCAAACCCAGACTGATTTTTCCAGCCCTGATTTCCCAGTGTCCGTTACTGTTTTAGGATAAAAAAAATAAATGGCCTCAGTTTTCTAACACTAAAACCCCATGTTTAGCTGTGATGGTTGGATTTTTATGCTTAGTCTCAGCCATATTTAATGTGTTTGTATTTCAGCTTAAAGCATAAAAAGCTTTTTGTCTCCGAGCGATGTAATAAGAAGGTCTAAACTGAAAAGCATCAAAAATTCATAGACAGGAGTCCCTTTACTACTTTACTTCACAACTTTAACTGCTCCTCTTTTCTTCACGTCCATTTTCGTCAATTTTTTTGGCTAACATTGTCAAATCTCCACTTCATCGTGTCCCACATCGCATCTTCTGCGATAGATAAGATCCTTTCATAGCAACTCTGGACTCTTAACTCAAGACTGACAGATGAGCTGAAGTAAATAAAAAACGCACATAATACAGAAGACAATGATAATGCTACCAAAGCAGGCCAGAAGAAGAAAAGTTTGGTTTTTCAATTTTCAAATATCTGAAGTTTTGAAATTTTAGCTATAAAGTTATTGCAGGTCACCATACTCGCCATTGGCTGATGATATTGGAGAATCTGCTAAGAATGTGCTCAATTTCCTCCATGTTAACACTTTTACTTTACCCTGTTTGGGCATGAAAGGTGGATGGGCCAATGTAGGAATCCTCTTTAGGGTGTGTCTACACGGAGGAATTTGGAGTCAATTTTGAGGCCTAAAATCTGCCTCCTATACATTTCAATGAAATATCCTGGCAACACATTCCCTTTAAATGGTGAATATTATGAAAAAATGAGTCGCAAAATGCAAGTGTTCGAATTTCAGATGTCCAAGCCTTAAAAAAACAACAAGGCATATCATACACAGGAAGGGTGGACAGACAACCCATGAGCGGAGATAAGGACTTGTATCTGTATCATTCACGCTCAAACAACACCTTAAAAGCGAGGAATTTCCTGAAGTTTTAATGGAAAGCTATTTTTTTTTTTCCAAGAGTCTCTCAATAGTCCTCGGTCTACGGTGAGTCTGGCGTTACCATGGCAATAGTCTGTTCAGGGGACCCACGCTATTTAGTCTCCCGAGACGTCGGTGCCTTTCTTGCACTAGAACACAACTATAACTGCGAACAGGAAGACAAGTTTTATCACTTACTTACAGGAAGGTGCAAACAAATTACACAACATCATCTACACAGAAGACAGGAAGAGGGAAAAAAAGACAAAAAAACCCATAAACAGTTGGTTTAGAATTCCCATGTGGATTTCCATGCATAAATATGCAGATTTCAGCCACAATTTTCTGCATGTAAATTCTAATTGTCTAGAAAATGGAAAAAAATAATTAAAATTAAAAAAAAAAAAAATTGCTGCATTTTTTTGAGCCAAAGCAAAGAATGGCTACAAAAGGAAGCTCTTATATTTCTAACTTTTCAATCCACTCTTGGCTTTGGCTCAAAAAACACGCAACAAAAAAAAAACCCAAGGGTCGTTCATATGATGGAAGTGGAAGAGGAATTTGAGGCGGGTTTCAGCATCAAGTTCCTCTCCATTTTCTGCTCCTCTGGCTTTCTGCCGTGGCTTTCACTTGCTGATTAGATTCAGCGGACTTGTGTCCCGGGGTCTGCAGCAAGACATGTATTTTTCCAGCGTCCTCCTTCAATCTCTGCCTCCCATTAAGGCAGATTCAGGGCAGAATTCGGCATTGACTGTGAAGCGTAATACGTGTGAACATACCCTTACTTACCTCATAACTTCCCACTGTTCTAACGTCACAGTTCAGGACGTTCCTGCCATTATCTCCCAAATTTCCTTTAGCAGTGACCTGCAGTCACCACCACATGACCGCCGCAGCCATCACTAGTGCTCTTATGCCATTACTCCCAGCAGTACTGCTACGGCTTGGTTCACACCTGCACTGGAGTCTCTGTACAGATACCACACCAAAGTGTCTGTCTAAAATTTCCAGACAAAAAAGTTCTGTAAGCACAACCTTTTTTTTGTCCAGTGCTTTTAGTTAAAAGGAACGGACACCTGAGGATCCCCATTACGGTCAATGGGCTCCATTGCTGTCCGCCATTTTAGTCCAACACTAGTGCAATTGTAAGTCATATGACAGGTACCACCAGAACAGCAGGGCGGGTAATGATGAATTACCTACTTTTTTTTCCCCAGTTCCCTCCAATTAGTCTAATTTTTGCAATCCTAGAAACACTTAACAGAGCCGTGTACCTCCATGACAGGCGTGGAGACCATGTACTATCGGTAGATCTCGAGGAACAAATTTGACGGCAAGTTCTCTAAGCAACAATAAGGTTTTTATATACCTACATCCTACTAAGAAACAAAGTTGTGAAAGTATCTCTGCTGGAACGGCCAATTTCCATGACACTATAGGGTAAAAACAGACAAAATGCAGTTACCCATATGGAAGTGGCGACATGGGGGAGATCATTTAACAAGCAGGAGATAAGTTAAGACTTTTCTGTGGCACTTTGTTGCAGTTCACACTAGGCTTGATGGATCCACTAAGGTGTCGTTCAATTATTCTGGCGAAGTCTGAAGGGACAAGGACGGATGGCGGTGGTTCAGCAGCGTACGTAGTGGGTTAGATGTAGTAGAGCGGGGTAGCCAAAAGAAAAAAGTAACCAAAAGTAAAATACTACACATGCCAAAACAGTAAAAAATATCAGACGGTGTACTGGTACATACAAATTTGTTGGAGTTTTTTTTTTTTCTGACCCTTGATAAAACAAAAGGAAAAGTTATGGGGGACAAGTGCGCTACACCAACCCTGGGTGAACCTGCCCTACACGACAAACTACAAGCACGACAGACTAAACATCTAGCAGGCGGCTTGTGCCGCGTCCAACGTGAGCCGAAAATAGTGAACAGGAAACACAATAACCACCAGTGTTTATTATGCGAGGGAAATATTAGGTCATGCCCTGAGGGCTGCAGGTCTGGATCTAACTGCACAAAGCTATGCTGAATATTCGCAGGCATCCTAAGGGCTTGTTCACACAACAGATCTCAGCTATGGGCCATGCAATTTTCCCTTTAAGTATTTTAACCCTTTAGCCCATTATCAAAAAAAGGAAAATAAATGACAAATTTGTAAAAAAAAATAAAAAATAAAAAAAATATATAATAATAATAATAATAATAATAATCTGCCATGTCTGAACATCAGAGGTATTTAAAGGGGCTTTACAAGACTAGAATTTTTTTTTTTCTCTTACAAAAACAGTGGCACACTTGTCCACAGGTTGCAGCGCTTAACCCAGTTCAGGCTAGGTTCACACCTGCGCCCGGTCTCCGCCTGGGGATTCTGTTCCCCATCCCGCTTTAAAAATGCGGACCCCCCTGAACGGAAACCCGAACGCAGGTGTGAATCTAGCGTCACCTATGCAAAACTGCAACATCAGACACAAACCACGGTCAGGTTTGGGGCCTGGACGAAAGCAGCCATGTTTATCTAATTCTGTACAAACCTCTTCAGGACTAGAAAGAAATAAGAATTTTTTTTGCTAGCATGTGCATATTAAATGCTGCCACGTTTCAGGGATCTGTCCCCTTTTGCATAACCTTCATTTGCATGTCACAGTCACTTCACAGTTTTTGCTGCAATTTTTCCAAAATTACTGGAAACTTTTTACATATGAATTTGTTTAAACCACAATGTGTGAACACACCCTTATTCACCAAGATATCAGCGGCACCTACTACAAGTATCAGGTCAGGTGTGCACAGGATTGTGGGGGAAAAAGAAAGTCAATAGAGTTTACAGTAGCAGCAAAGTGGATGAGATTTCCCCAAAAAGGCAGAGGGGGTGGAAATAGAAAACTTTGTATAGGGATAACTTGTGCGGGCTGGAATACCCCTTTAACTTGCCAATCTATACTGCAGAATACCTGCCATAAATGTGCTCAGGTCATGATGGTACAATGCAGTGACAGTATGTGTTTTTGTGATGCTAATCATTTTTTACCCCAGTGACATGTTCAGCCTTGTACTTTTTGTACGTCAGCACTGACTTTGCTTTTCTCACGATACTGTAGAGAAGAAAAAAAAAAAATTTAAAAAAATTTAATAAAAAAGCACAAACATGTGTGGACCAAAACACAGAAGCGTCATGTTTTAAGGTTTTCCATTTAAGGCATGGAAGGTGGCCAGGAAAAAAAAAAAAAAAAAAAATATATATATATATAGTAAGTATATATATATATATATATATATATATATATATATATATAAATATTAGTCTTATAACTGCCAACTGGGCAATATACCTTGTCTATAGTGCTCTGGCACTGACTGGCACGTGACGGAGTAATAAGACGCCATGTTGTAAAAGGAGAATGATCACTCATCTATTCAAGGGTTTTTCCAGTCAAACTTGGAAATTCAGGGAAAGCCGGAGGTGGGAAAAAAATAAAAGGGATACTTACCTGTTCCCAGTCCCCACCTTCTGGTCCTGGTCTAGAAGTGACCACTGTGGCCAGTCAGTGGCTTCATACTGACGTAACGTTATTGACATCGGGGTCCCTGCATGGGACCTCTAAGGCCAGTGATGCTAGGTGCACACTAGTGTTAGTCTCGCCACTGTTCAGGAAAGACAGAGCTGTCTGCTAAGAACGTGATTACCCACAGACCACATAGACTATAATGGGGTCCGCCGTACAGGATGTCTCTCTACCGATTTTAGATAGAAGGCTCCGCCGCAGATTCTATGGAGACCCCAACATAGATGTGAACCCAGCCTGACTGGCCACAATGGTTATCCGAGTGACCTTACTTCTGGACCGGCCATTGCAGACATGGAATAGAAGGGCAGATCCCAACTGAGGACCAAAGGAGGGTGAACATCCCTTCTTTATTTTAACCCACTCCCAACCCTTCCTGGGTTTCCCAGTTTCATTGCAGAACCCCTTTAAGTCAAACATTTCCAGGAGGGATAAAGGAACAGCACAACGCATATGCACAGTTCTATTAAAGTTCCCAACATTGTCCATTTTGGTATTGCCCATGAAATAACATCTCAGGTCTCGACTGCGCAGCCATATCTGCATCAGCAAATGAGGAAACCCTATTATGTAAGTGTACCACTTTAAGGCATGTTGCAATAAGATCAGGATGTTTTGTACACCATACAACGTCACACAGGAAAGCTTACCATCTACAATGCCATGCACGAAACACACAATACACATTGGTCCACATTTAATAAAGATACAGTGTAAATCTGAACAGGAAGATGAGCCAGATTTATCACAGTGACTGATGCTGGATGATGAATAGGACATATCTGATATATCATACCGCCTATGATATAACTGTATACCACCTGTTAGCTTACTTTGGGCCAGATTTCTAAGCCAAACTTTTGGTGCAATCTGCCATTTTTAAGCGACGCACCCCTTTTCCCTCAAAGCCGGACCCCTTTCCTATAAAGCCAAGCCCAATTGTCAGATGAGTCACTGCACCATATTTTGGACCATTTTATGCCAGGGTGGAGTTATAGCCGCAATAGTAGAGTGAACATTTTTATTAACCACTTTATATCCATTTAGTAAAAACCAGGCCCTAAAGTTCATTATAGCATCCCTATAGGCACTGCCAGGGAGAGTCTGTCCTGCTGACAACTGCACATACTGCCAAAACACTCTGTGTACAACAGGGGGAGGCAACCTTCGGCACGCCAGCTGTTGTAAAACTACAACTCCCAGCATGCACACTTGTTCTTCTGTACATGGAACTCCCATGGAAGTGAATGGAGCATGTTGGGAGTTGTAGTTTTACAGCAGCTGGAGTGCCGATGGTTGCTGATCCCTGAGATAGACTTCCTAAGCTTTGCCAGGAAGAACTTTAGAGGTTGCTTTCTACTAAAATGAAGTACTATAGGGTGATAAAGTAGATTAGAAAAATTAAACAGCCCCCATTTCATACAGTTTCTAGCCCCGTCCCTGGCGACAACAATAGGTGTCACCCATGTAAAAATGACTAACGGAATGGAAAATCTATTTTTAAATATTTTTAAGTAACACACACAAGAAAAATGTGTAAAAACAGACGTTTCCCCTATTTTTTGTTTCTATTTTCTCGGATCTTAAAATAAAGAAAAAATATATAACAAAAATAAAACCCTATTTATCACTGAAAAAAAGATGCAAAAATTATTTGAATAACCCAAATGTTGTTACAGCCGTGAAATCTGCACATAGGAAGGGAAAAAAATAAATAAATAAAAAATTTAACCTAAATATGGAAGATCCCTTTAAATTGTACTTTGTCCTGTAAAATCCAGGTGCGGTAAAGCGAGGGTATGCTCTTTTAAGCTTCTTCTATTGGCAATGCCGTTACTGGATGCTTAACCGGCGTCAGGAAAACCCAGGCCTGGCAGCCTATTCATTAGATGGTTTACTCGTTAATTGAGTAATTTTTCTTCGTTTACCCACAACATAAAGCTCCCGGGAACTAAGCCGCCTCTCACTCCATAGAGACAGGGAAAATCAAACAAGACATAGGCAGAGCTGCAGACACAAGGCATGCGATGGCTGCGGGCACCATCACATTGTACACACTCTGAATACAACCCTATACGGAGCTTCACAGATTTCCTGTCGAGATGCCCCAAGGTTGCCCAGCCATATATCCAAATAGCGAAGCATCAAATCCTCTTCCTGTGCCGCTCTGAGGCAGACTATGGTCTGGAAGTAGTCTCTACTCCAAAGGAGCGTCAGCATATTACAAGGTTTCCATGGAAATGGGGACACCAGCACTTAAAGGAAATATCTTTTATGGAACCCATCTCCTGCCACCCAGCCTACATCGTACTACATGTAGAACTCGCTCACCTAAATGTTTCTGCCTCAGTACAGCGGACCAGCGACCATTGAGCTCTGCTTAAAGGGGTTTTCCCATAAACGTAACCAGATTTAAATATCTAGACTACTGAAAAGGGAAACATTTTGGAAACAAGCAGTTAAATGTTGTGCAGCGTTCTTAAGATTTTCTCTAACCATCTTAGTGGTGACCGTCTGTTGTCTTGATCGATTGTCAATGGATACGACCATGAATGCAGGGACTTTCTATGGTCAGAAACCCAGCTATGATTTCCTTATTGTGGCCGGTTATCTTCTCATACATGTAGTGTACCTGCCTGATAACCAGCCATGGATTCCTTATTGTAGCTGGGTTATCTTCTCATACATGTAGTGTACCTGCCTGATAACCTGTACATAGTAAGGAAGTCATGGATGGGTTTCCGACAAGTTCCTACATTCATGGTCGTATTAGCAGCCGATAAAGACAACAGACTGTCACCACTAAGATGGTTAGAGAAAATCCTTACAACTCTGCAAAATTGTTTTTATTTATATTTGCAAAAATGTTTAACTTTTAATGGTCTACAAATTTCAATACGGTTACATTTACAGGAAACGCCTTTAAAAAGGAAGGGACCACCGGCAGCATTTCCCTTATCGGGTCCATGGCTACTTGCCTTTTTCCAGTAATGACATGAGACCTAACAACCTATTGATTCATTTTGACAGGACTCGGTGGATTTGCTACTATATTAGTGAAGGTCACACAAGTCGTCTTTGCACAGTGTGGCCCCAGCCTTACAAGCCTCAAACACAAAGCAGGATTTCCATCAGGGACATTCCACAGCTTCTTCCTCTGCAAGCTACCATGGCAAAAACCACCCAAAAATTGGGGGATGGTTTTTGCTGTGGCTCACCAATCGGAATCACTACGAGCTCCCACCTTTGCATTAGGAAGATGTCATCGAGTCCCACAGTAAAACGTCACATGCACGTCACTTTGCATTGCAACCAGTATGGGGATGAGATTTCTTTACTGTCATCCACAAGGCTGTTACCGCAGATCACAGAATGTGTGGTGACTAACCCGCTGTTATCCCTGCCCGAGTGCCCCTGCTTTAGTGATTTTTGTTCCCATTAAAGGGAGTCTGTCACCAAAACCCAGCCCAACAGATAGATTAGGGTCACCTGAATCGAACAGTGTTTTCCCCTTGTGAATCGCTGCCTCGGTTTCCAAGATATCCCTATTTTGGTCAATATGCAAATGAGCTCTTTGGAGCAACAAAAGCGTTGTCATTGCACCAAAGAGCTCATTAGCATATTGACAAAAAAGTGATCTCAGCAATGGAGGTTCCGATTCACAGGGGGAAAACACTCTGATTTAGGTGACCCTAATCTATCTATCCGCGGGGCTGGTTTGATATGCTGGGTTCTGATGACAGACTCCCTTTAAGGCCAGGTTTGGACCCTACTGGATTACAGCATAGATTTGACATACCATTCACATCCCTGCGTACCAAAAAAAACATACATGCAGAAAAGACCTACATTTTTTGACCTACATAGGATAGCCATTAAATATCTGACAGCCGGCCCCCACAATGATCAGTTTTTTGGAGGTGCGTCCGGTCTGTGTACTGTGCAGTGCAGGGATCAGGAAGCCGTTGACTCTGTGCCCTGTATAGCTGCCGGGCACTGATGCCGAGGCTCAGCTCTCTTTGACTTTAAGGGCATGGTGCCAACTGCTTCCTGCACCAGACCGGAGGCACCTCTGATCCACGCAGGGGACCCCCACCAATCTTTTTTTTTGTTTTGTTCTTCTGTTACAGGAGTCAACCATGGCTCAAATTACCAATGAAAACAATGAGATGTGCAATACCATGAATTTCAGTGTACCAAAATGCATGCTAAAAATCAACCATGTGAACATGTCCTTACAATGTGCAGGATGAAACATGCAGTGAACCTGCAGCGCAACTTGTATAGCTCCAACATATTCCACAGCGCTTTACACACACTGTCCCGTATAGGGCTCACAATCTAAATATGGGAAGAAAAACTGGACATGGCACATTTAAGAATTCCTGCTCACTTACTTCAGTACCAGGACTCTTTCTCCTATTCATGGCACTTTTCAGAAGAATTTAAAATATGTAAAATATGTCATATTTAGGAGAACTAGACGCATGCTGGAATATATAAAGTTCAGTAGGGCGGTATATTCCCGCTAAATAATACACTGTATATAAGCATGTGGTTGAGAAAGGCAAACATGAGATTAGCGATGACATCACCAAACCTGACGTGGTGTAAATAATGTAAATACATTAAATAACGTAACATAAACCAACAACGTAAACACATCCCCATAGGACTGCACTCAAAAAGGAAACTGCAATAAAAATGCGCAAAATTTTTTATTAAAATACCAGAGCAATCACAAATCCTGAAACATTTCCTAGTAGTGTCGTGCAGGTTTAGAAAAATGTGTGACAAAGAAACAGCGCCACACTTGTCCACAGGCTGTGTCTGGAATTACACCTTATCAGCTCTGCTGTGACTACGGCAGGACTGCAATACCCAATGCTGCCTGTAGACCAGCGTGGCACTGCACATGGAAAACAAGGAAACGCAGTTTTCTTATCTTGCTCTACCACTTTATGCTGTAGCCATAGTGCCTGCTGGTCGGCAAGTTAGGGGCGGTTGTAGTGGGGACAACTCATATATGGGGGTGACATCTTATGCTTTTAGATTTCTGTAGTGAAAAACGTAAAAACATTTGTGTTTTTATTGCTCTACACCTAAATATCTACTTGTACTAAAGAAATGCCAATGTACATATACGATACAGATGGACGGACAGGAGAGGACCGACGTGCGGACAGCTTTTGAGAACGACCTGAATTAAAATGCTTTTACCTTACATGGTTGAAATAAGAGTCAAGAATAAGGAATTCTAACTGCGTCCAAAGGTTTAGAAAAGCACTGAACCGTTCCTAACACGCAGCGAGCAGATATGAAAGAAGCAATGCAAACAATGAACGCTATGACACAGAACAAATGCATCGGGCACCGGCTAAATCTCCAGAACATACACAAAACCACAACGCTTTATTTTACCAGTCTCAAGTATTTCACTTTTTTTTGTACATTTTTACAGTCATCATTCCTAAGTAAAGGGTTGTCTACTTCCTTTATGAAAAGGATGTTGCCATACACAAAAATGATCCCATACCCACAGGATAGGTGCTAAGTGTCATGAGAAGGGGGTTCCAAGTCCCCCAGCTGAATGTAGCAGCGGGACAAGCATGTGTATAGTCACTCTATTCAGTCTAAGGGACTGGCATACCATATGCTGTACCCTATCACAAGCCACCCAACTGAATTTGAAGGCGCACTAGTGTTCAAGTATCTCTTCCAGGGGGCACAAGTCCCCTGTTCCTGTGACCTGTAGGGTCCTAAAAGTGTCCCCAATCAATAAAACACTTATCACTGATCCAATTGATAGGGGATAAGATTTGAATATGGGAAAGTTCTTTTAAGACATATAAGGGTGTGTTCACACCTGAATTGTTTAATCCGTTCTTCCTTTTCATCGTAAATCCAGAAGAACAGATTAAACAATAACACGTATCTGACTAACGAAGGCTAACTACGGACCCTGAGGGATAAGGAAGGCTAACTACGGACCCTGAGGGATAAGGAAGGCTAACTACGGACCCTGAGGGATAAGGAAGGCTAACTACGGACCCTGAGGGATAAGGAAGGCTAACTACGGACCCTGAGGGATAAGGAAGGCTAACTACGGACCCTGAGGGATAAGGAAGGCTAACTACGGACCCTGAGGGATAAGGAAGGCTAACTACGGACCCTGAGGGATAAGGAAGGCTAACTACGGACCCTGAGGGATAAGGAAGGCTAACTACGGACCCTGAGGGATAAGGAAGGCTAACTACGGACCCTGAGGGATAAGGAAGGCTAACTACGGACCCTGAGGGATAATGAAGGCTAACTACGGACCCTGAGGGATAATGAAGGCTAACTACGGACCCTGAGGGACCCTACTGACTATAATAGGGGACATCGGGTATCAGTTATTTTCTCATTGACCACTGGACAAAGTAGTCAGGCTACAGGACTTTTTCGTCTGCGATTTCAGACGCACTCTGTGCCGGGTGTGAACGCAGCCTAAGCAAGTACCAATATTGAGGCGCAACATTCATAAAAGTATTGCCCATTGGTGGAAGAAATATCTGCTTAAGTCTCAAGGTCTCACATCCCACTATAAATGAAGCTGCAACGTCCATGGTGATCGCCACTCCATTCACACGCCTCCTCCTCCTACAGAGAGACTGAATAGGGCGCTTAGGACCCCCCCATTCTAGTGACTGGCGATATGTACAGTAAATAGTTGTAGCTCTTTCTAAACCATACTTGCCTACGTTATTTTTATATCTTAGCTTGTCATGTGATATTCCAGCTAAAAACCAACTTACCTGTTTTAAGTAGAGCTATCCTCCTGGCCCATTAGGGTTCTATAACATCCGGTTTGGGATCAAATAACCTAAAATTAAGGAAAAAAAAATATATCTGAGAACAAATCCTTTATATAGGGTACTTGTCTATTCAGTACCACCCACAGGAAAAATAAGACAGACATGCAATGTTTTAGCCGGCCATCTTAAGCCTTTCTCAAGCAGTTACTCCCTTGTTTAACTCCAGAACACATTAGGAGATGAAGGTGGACGATCCCTTTAAACTTCAGGACCTGTACACACCTATCCTCCTTCCTCAGCAGTCAACGTAAGACTGACTGTCTCCAATTTCATACCAAACATCAATTATATTTCGTCAGATGAACATGGAAAATCCCTTCCTCCAGAGGACACAGGTATAAAAATTTCTGGAGTTGCTTTTCTGGACTGAGGCCACATGTTGCAGAACAGCTGCGTTTTTCGTTGCAGATTAAGCTGCGTTTTTTTTATTTTTTTTATTTTTTTTTAGCCAAAGCAAGGAGTTTAGCGATTTAGCAGAAGAGAGAAGTACAAGAGCTTCCTATATATGTACCATTCCTTTCTAAGACACTCTTGGGATTTAGCTCAAAACACTGCGGAAAAATCTTCAAGAAAAAACGAGAACCACCAACTCCGACTCCTTTATAAATGGTGACAGCCATGGTCAGTCACAAGCAGAAAAGTCAGTGATGGAGTCCTATGAAAGTAAATAGGTAAACTATACATCTAATTAGACGATATCAATAATACGTTTTTTCATACTGATGACCTATCCATAGGATAGGAGTAAGTGATCTGTGGGGGTCCAAAGCTTGAATCCAGCACAGATCAGCAGTCATGGCAGCCTCCAGGTACCAGACATTACAGCAGAGGGCAAAAAATCCATTTAGTGTTGGACAACGCCTTTAAATCCCTTCATGACTGCCACCTGATTTTCTCTTTAAAAAAAAAAAAAAAAAAAACACCATGCACCCAAAAACCTTAACCCTTAGAAGTGTCCTCTAGAGAAACTAAATGCAGATTTCAATATTACTCCATATGATAAATCTTTACGTTGATTAAACCCAAGCATCTAAAAACTAATGTGAATGGTGCCAAACCACAATTTAGCTTTCAAGGAAATTATTTCAAGGATCAGCAGGCACCACTTTGCAAGCACTTACACCGCCTTCCTGACACGCCATATTATCCAAAGTAATAAGCCCAATACTGCTGAGGTATCCATATGTGACTGGGTCTGCACAGCGTAGAGCGGAGACGTTACCTCCTGTGTTTTCTTGGCCCAAACTGGAATCAGTACTCAAGTCTAGGCCAGACAGGAAGAGATATTTTTGGTAAGGCTCAGCGGCGCTACCGTCCCTCCCCAACTCCACCTCCATCACAACACAGAAAAATATTACCGCTCAGCCACTCTCTGGCCACTGTGCAGATACGCTCATCGGCCATTTCCACAGGAAGTAGAGACCGGCGGAAAGCTGCTACGTTTTGGACCAGAAGTAGCAGAGGAGATCTTCATTCATTTCATCAGATAAAGTGTTGGAGATATTCTGTATTGCAAAACCATAGATTTTCGATTTGCCAAGCAGAGCACCAATGCCCAGGGCTGTGCCACGCACATGGGTCCCACTCACTTGAATGTAAGTAGATTTGCAGTAGAACGACCACTACAAAGTGTAGTTTCCAGCTCTGTACACTGCTTAGTTCTGGCATAGGGGAGGGGAAGAAGAGGGATGTCCTGGGTGTAGGACCCCCACCATCTGATCCTATGGATAGCTCATCAAACATTATCAAACCACCCAAAAACCCTTTAATAAATTCTACCACATTTATTTAGCCCACCTGCCCCAATACTTCCACTCTAACAGTAAATGTAGATTTTCTCTTCACTCAAGTTAGTGTCAATCCCCCCATAACTACTACAATTTTTTTTTTTTTTTTTTTTTTTTTTACCCAAGCATGTGGTCCCAAAATTTGTCTACGCCTCCCTGCTTGCTTCCTCTGACCTCAGCCCTTTTCCTAGTCTCAAAAACCTCTTTCACGCTAAGGCCCCACGTTGCAGAAAGGCAGTACCAGCAAAGTGAATGAGATTTTGGTTAATCGCATTCACACACTGCGGATAGAAATGCTGCCAAAAATGCAGCAGGTTAATTGTACCTGCGGAAACGCTGCGTATTCCGCATAGACTAATATGGGGAAGCAAAAATAAAAAGGCACCTGTAATAAGAAAGATATTACATAAAGGACCCTAGGACTTGGTGCCGTCCATTCACTGCCCAGTCACAGCCTCTTCTCTCCCTATATATTTCTATCACAGCACAAACCCCCGCCGCCCACAGAAATATTGTGTCATTGGAAAGGAACAGAATTTATTAGCGCCAAAAAAGTTTGGCAGGCGAAGCAAGAACTTTAGGTGAACTCTCTAGAAAGCGGGAACATATCAGGGCGCACCACAATAAAGGATTGGTGAAGACTAAGATCACACCCAACAGAACACACGGGCCAAAAAATGCTACAAAAGGGTATAAAAGTAGCAAATAATGTCTCCTTTATAAAGTTATCCGTGTACATTCAGTGCTCTTACATTACGGCAGACACAAGAAGTGACATCAAAACCGCATGACAAAATCCAGACAAGTGCTGGCTCCAGTCCTGGCTTTGGTATCATAAGCTACACGTGCAGTTTCAGACTTGGGCAAGTTACTGCAGTTTTCTCCAAAACGGTTACTAGTAAGATAGGCATTTCAAGTTTTACAAGTCGTGCTCCATTCTTCCCAAACTGCTCCCTGTTACTCACAAGTGACGTCTTGACCGTCACGTTCATCTCACCTCTCCCCAATGTAGTCATCAACCCTCAACCTCTCGTACTACACGAGTCTCTACCACCTGCTATACGTCTATTACTCATATATACAGGTCTGTCCTTCTTTAACTTTCCTCTTGGTTTGCAACATCCCAAAAAACTTGTTTCAGGTGATCAGTTTGTAAGAACCCCTTAGGCTACACGCACACCACCGTAGCGGGGTTCATTCTGTGAAAAAAAAAGGAATCCGTATTCTATCCATATCACGTATCTGCAAACAGGTCCCATAAACCTGTCTGCGTCCCATATACGGATAGGAATAGAACCTGCTCCATATGTTGCGGATGGTTTCCACAAACTGGACACTGATCTGTTAGATCTACAGACATGTGTATGGGGCCACAGAGAGTGAATGGGTCTGTATACTCTCTTAGGTGCAGATTATACAGAAACAACGACGATCATGTGCATGGGGCCATACTCTGTCCAGCATAGCATTGTGAGGAACGTGAGAGTTAGGTTGTTTCAAGACTGAACAAAACACATCACTTTTAGAGGGATATCCCTGACATGACATCACATATAAAATTAAGAGCAAGCCGCTCCTGAAGTAGTAAGTTACCCCATAGGTCTCTCAGTGTAAACCCCTAGATCACTTGATCACCCCATGTCCCACTCCTGACACCAAAGTTTTTGCCCAATGTAGTATTACATGATGGGTAGTCAAAATGAATGACCAACCACATAAAACACAACTGACTTGAGTGTACCAGAATGGAAGACGCTCCTACAGAGTGGGATATACAGGTGTCCTGAGCAGGAGACCCCCTCCTAAATATGGCACCGCCTCAGCTAGAAGGGAAGCTAGTACTACAAAGCCCAGCCTGCCATTCACACACACACCATATTTGCCACCTTAAAATTTGCTTGCTTAGGCTTAGTTCATATCTGTGCCAGAGTCTTCATTGGAGACTCCACTGCAGAAACCGCCAAAAATTGGAGGAGAGATAAGTCCTGCGTGGAGGACATTTCTCTCCACTGGTTTTGAAACGGCGGACCCCATAATAGTGAATGGGGTCCTCCAGTGTCCATGTGGTACCGCTAAAACATGGTTCTGTCTCTTCATCCTCCGGGTCCCCTGACAGATGCAAACGTCGGAGACACCAGCGCAGATGTGAACCCAGCCTTAGATAGCAGCAACGCTGCGGTAATGTACGAGGGGTGACTGATAATAGTTGTTCTATCTCTGCTATAAACTACAAGAAAGCCTCAATCCACCTCTGTTTTTGGAGCTTCCAAGGCAGATTCTGTCATGTTTGACAGGATACACAGCCATGAACACACGCTATATGTCTAACATGAAGTGATGGACGCCTCAGTGTTACCCAGCTCGCCCTATTACAAACCTGGCAACGTGTTGTGTGTGCACGTTATAATACAGAAGCCACGATACAGCCGAAGTAAGAAAGGAAGGTTTTACCAGTAACTGTCGGCACGTATTAGGAAATGGAACTCAAGAAAGGGATCCTGAGAGAGGTGAACTATTCTCCTAGAATTCCTTGAATACCAGTGTGAAACGTTGTGATCCTTTCCAACCATAACACAGAGTCGTGTAAGCCTCATACACATACAGTGAGGTCTGGAAATATTTGGCCAGTGACAATCTTCATGATTTGGGCTCTGCGGCCACCACAATGGATTACAAATGAAACACCCAAGATACAAGTGAAGTGTAGACCTTTAAGTTTAATGCAAGGGGCTGAACAAAAATATCCCGTAAAATGTTTAGGAATGGCAGCCATTTTTCTACAAAGCCCATGGACATTACCAAGTGCTGGGTTTCCTCCTTTGTGATGCTTTGCCAGGCCAGGCCGCTGTCTTCAGTCATTGCTTTTTTTTTTTTTTTTTTTTCCCTTGGGGGGGGGGGGGGTTCTGTCAAAGTGTAACTAAACTTTGGGACAAGTTTTGATTTTTTTTTGGCAGTAATCAAATTAAAATTTGAAAGCTGTTCCTGCCTCTCACTGACTGTTACTGTGTATGGAGTACTAGGGGAGGGTCACTTCAAACTGTTATCTCCAGCATTATAAAACATAAAAACCTTTTTTGGTGTCATATGAAGGAGGAGATTCTCTTCTTTCATATGACACTAAGATTGCAGTGATATCTAAATTATTGCCAGAGATATCACCGGTTGAAAAAAAAAAATATTGGGATATTTCTATTATGCAGCTGCATATAGATAACCATGTAATCAGGCCATGTGACCAATGAACGTGAAATGAAGCGAAAGTGCTGCTCAGGAAGCAGCGCTACAGCGCCAAACAGCTGATTCACAAGGGAGTCCTAAGGATAGATCATCAATTAAGTCCTGGAAAACCCCTTTAAGGTCTCATTGCACACAATACATTGCAATTACCCTGAATCTGCGCTGCAGCCTCTTCTGGATTGGTGGAGGTCCCAAAAGTCAGACCCCCTCAGTGACGGCATAACCTAGAGATACTCCATCACTTCATACCATACAAATATTATTAAAGGAGTATTCCTATCAGGGCCAGCATCTGGGTGAGTAGTATAGATAAGGCGTAGTATACATCAGTTACACCTTCCGCCCTTCCTTAAAGACGACCTGTCACCTCTCCTACAGAAAACTGAAGTAACTGTCCAACTCTGCCTCAAGAGTAATCGACAACTACTTCATTGTTCTTCTGGATATTATCTACAACCGACAGGATGTTTTACCCAAGAACCATCTATAGGAAGTCTAAGAGGAGGACATTGATCAGAATATATTCTTTTTTCTTACTGTCACCTCTTCTGACATTATGACTTCAGTAAATGATTGTTTTCCCTGCAATAAGACAATTCTGAAGCATTTTTTCTTAGAACTCTGTTGTGCTGTTCCTCTGTTACTCCTCTTGAACGAATTGACAGCTGGGTGTTACTTGCTGGCGGTGTGCCCCTACAAACTCTGACACTGTCCAATCAAGGCTGCCAGCAGATTGTGCAGGGTCACACCTCTTTGAGAAGAGGAATGGATAGTCGTAAGTTTCCAAGAGGAACAACAGAGGAACAACACTACAAAGTGTTATAAGAAAAGATGCTCCAAAAATGTTATATTATTGACAACACATGTATTTACTAGAAAAGACATGTCAGGGAAAAAACACAAAAGTGTTAGCTCTGCTGGTTTCCAAGAAGCAGCCTGCAGCAAGTATAGGACACTATAGTGTCACTATGTCACACTGCAATGTATTGTATGGTATTTTAATTCTAGTGTGAACACAGTCTAACCACTACTGACTGTCAGCACAGGACTCACCACAACACAGCAATGTTATCACATGAGACATTCACATGCTGACACATGCAGCTACGTGACAATGCACATGATACAAATAGGTCACTACAAATATGCAGCAAGTGCGCTTAAAGGGGTCCTCCAAGGGTGATAAGTGCCTTATCAGTGCAGGTCATCCTGTCAGGACCCCATGAACCACAATAAGGGTGGTCCTGGGTCTCCCCTGCCTGTGATGAGGGTCAAGCATGTGCACTGCGTCCTCATTCAAAATCTATGGGAGTGCCGGGGATAGTCGAGCGAGCGCTGCTGTGGATAGGCGAGACGTTATTTATCTTGGGTTGTTTTTATGCGAATGATCCATTTTAAAGGCACATCAAGAAACATCCTTTAAACACATTTCTGTTTTTGATCACTTTTTTTTTTTTTTTTTTTTTTTTTTTACAAGGACTGAAAAACTATTAATGCAAAAGGATCCTTACACCTAGAAATATCGCCCTCTTACTGCATTCACAACAGACAAGTCTTTATATACGTGCTTATTCCATATGTCTACAGAGGAGACGGAGCAGGAGGCCATCAGGAACAATGGGCAATGTGGATTGAAGTTGTATATACTGCAATGTATTCCTTATATATGGACTGTAGGTCCACGGGGAAGACCTGTTGTATGACCTGCAGCAGACACTACTGTCCATTACACATCAATAGCACAAGGCCAAAAATACAGCCGTCTTGTGCCTAAAAGCGCCACAATACACCCACTGCAAAACCAGGTCGATTTGCCATTCAGGGTTATGAGAAAGTTACTACTGTCGCTGCTATTATACCAGAAAAACGGGTTTTCACACAATTTCCATGGAAAGAGATAACGCTCAGGAAGAGCAGGAGAGATGACTCATATCTACAGAGAATATTCTCATTTCAGATGGAAAGTGTCGCTTTATTATCTAGTAGTGGCCAAAAATATAATATTACAAGAGTCAGGTAAGCCTAACAGTAGCGACTACTGGCGCCAAAGACACTCACACGACTACACATATATACACAGTGGGGGAGAATTTCGATGAAATATACCAGAAAACTGGGGTGTCTTTGGTGCACGGTCCGAATTTGCACCAAAGATGCGCCATGGTGATGTTACTTCGCCCCGTTTGGCTCTTTTTAAAGTAAGTAGGCAGAGACCAAGGGGTGCCAAGGACAGCTAGGCACACTAGATTTACTATAACTCACACTGTCAGCCCTAGCTGAAATAGTCAACGGTCCCTGACTAGTGGAAGTCTCAATTATGTGACACATAGGAGTGTCCCAAGTCGTGCCAGAATTATTAAAGGGGTTCTCCAGGGAGAATTTTTGACTTACTTCCTCCAGGGGCTTTTTGTTGCACTTAGGGGTTCTGACGCCAGGTCGCTCCGCCTCCTACCCCATCTCCAGTTTTCACCTCTAGTTACAGCGGCTTGCTTTACTGTAGTCTTGCAAGCTGCCATAATACAGGTCACTAAACTGTAAAAATGTGAGAGATGGAGGGACCCCAGGGCCAGGTGCTGAAATCAGTCCAGAATATCTAGGCACAACATCTTGATGTCCACGTAGCAAGTAAGTAAGGTCTATCTGGTGAACCCCTTTAATAATTCTGTCACATCTCACACCAGCTATAAGAAACACAAGTCATTATAAATTCCACCCCCCCGCCCATAGTATCCTTCACATCTCTAGTACATTAGAACGCCCACACCTTACATTCTCAATAATCAAATACCATTCAGACAAAAGGGTTATAAAAGTAATACCCCCCCCCCAAATATAGGACACCAAGGTCCACCGGCTTGGTACAGCTCTGATTTACACACACAGAAGATCACAGTACCCGTTATGAAACCTATAAAGCATATCCTACATGGTAAAGACAATATCCAGGTAATACACAAAAAGGACAGCACTGAAGTTAAAGGGTTACTCCCATCTTATAAAGTAATGACACATTGCTAGGATACACAGTCACATTATAATCAGTGGGGGTCCGAACCCTACCGATCCTGACAAAGGGACCACTGCTGTGATTTTTTTCCCTTCATAGCAAGTAGTGACAAGTATGGGGCCAGCTGTAGTAGTGTGCACAGCATGTGGCTGGGAGCGCTGCTCTGCAGGGGATGCAACGCTAAAGCTAAGGCTAAATGCATCTGCAGGTCCATGGTAAACAGCACGGATGGCACATGGATGATATCTGTGGACCGTCTATGCCCTCCACTGACCCAGACATTCTTGCAGTGAACCTGGGCCGCTAAATGAACAAAAACAGGACCTGTCCGGAGTTTTGCCCCCCACTCACAGCTCCATACACAGACCTGAGATAATACATGGGTATGTATATTGGGTCCTAAGAAATAATGGGTCAGCATGCTAGCCTATAAAAATATAACTTGCACACATTTGTGTGCATAGACCCTTGGTCTAAAAAATTTTGGAGTCAAGTAATATTTTTTGGTTGACAGAGTAAAATCAGCTCTGTTACATATAAAATAAAGAAAGCATCTACACAAGACTGAGGACGCAACATGTACACTACAATACGGACGGATCAACCTCAGCACTTACACCAGACTGTCTCAGTGGTCAGGCCAACGGACTGAAAAATTCACAGAAAACAGCTACCTGGTGCTGCCAATAGGGGGAGCACAGGATTACTGTTTAAGGCTACAGCCCCACGTTGCGGAAAAGCAGCTTTTTTTGTTGCAGTTTTTGGAAGCAAAGCCAGGAGTGGATTTAGCAGCAGGTAGAAGTATAAGAACTTCCTATATATTTCCCATTCCTATTGCAGCCATTGTTGGCTTTGGCTCAAAAAAACACAACAAAAAAAGCTGCGTTTCCGCAACGTGGGGCCGTAGCCTAAGGGGTTTTTTAGTACTATAATACTGGTGACTTATTCTTAGGATAGGCCATCAATATCAGATCAGTAGGAACCCCGCTGATCAGCTGTTTGAATAAACTGCAGCGTTCAGGTGAGTGCTGTGATCTCTTCACGGAAGACCAGGTACATTATATAGTGGCTATGCTTAGTATTGCATCTCAGCCCCATTCACTTGAATAAGACTGAGCTGCAAACATGCCACAAGATAAATGAACGCAACATCACTGGCATGTGAAACGGAAGCGGTGCTCACCCAAATGCCTCTGCTGCTTTGAGTGAGTGGGTGGGGTGGGTAATCGCACCCCCACCACTGGGTGGCCTCTTCAATGTTAACCATGCACAGTGCTGTATAGTTGGTAGTGACTTTACATGGTGCTGCATTGTTCCACAGCTTCGTCCCATTCGTGTCAATAGGAAAGAGTTAAGTTTAGTACCAGGCTCAGCCACAAAGTGTTATGATAATGGAGACTGGAGAACTGTGGCACCTTCAATCAGCTTATCAGTGGGGGTGCTGGGGGGGGGGGGTCAGACCCCAACAATCCTAAGGATAGTTCATCAATTCTAAAATCCCAGAAAACCCTTATAACTCAGTAGGTATGGTGTATGCTCCCATGCCCCCTTTATTGCCAGCTGCAGGCAGGCAGGGCGCTCAGTTTTACATCCATATCTATGCAGCAGGGCGGGAAAAAAAACAAACACTTGGGTTCCCCAATTCAAAAAAGTTTAGGAACCAAATTATGTTTTTTAACCGCATTGATGACCCTTTTATTCGCCATTCTTTCAGCAGCACAGTGGCTGAAGTATATTGCACATATGAGAAGAATGAAAAGTCATGATCAGGCAGCACTGTAGCTCAGTGGTAAGCACTGCAGCCTTGCAGCGCTGGAGTCCTGGATTCGAATCCTGCCAAGGACAACATCTGCAAGGAGTTTGTATGTTCTCCCCGTGTTTGTGTGGGTTTCCTCCGGGTACTCCGGTTTCCTCCCACACTCCAAAGACATACTGATAGGGAATATAGATTGTGAGCCCTATATGGGACAGTGAATGTCTGTAAAGCGCTGCGGAATATGATGGAGCTATATAAGTAAGAGAAATAAATAAGAACTCTGACCAGGTGCCATAAATATGAGATCTGGCATTATTTTTGTTTTCCCATTACTATGACGCAGCAGAAAGACAGAGAAACCAGCACAAAACTGCAGAAAAAAAATCTTAAATCTCAAACTTTGCTGTAGCCCTTGTAGGACATATTTGGGACAGCCCATCGGCACTATTCCTGCTGCAGATCAGAGGCGATCACTTTGTCTGCACAGATCAGCGTGCTCACTCTCCAGCTGCTGTAAAACTACAGCCTCCAGCTATCACAGCATGCTGGGAGTTGTAGTTCTAAATAACAGTCCTAAAATATATATAAGTTTCAGGATTTGTGGGGAAATTTATTGTAAAATTGTGACCGGTTGTGCGTCGGTGGTGAGGTGTATGTGGCTACCTGTCTCATTATACGCTGAGGTGTGAGGATTATAGCGACTGGTGGTTTTTAGGAGGCGATCATGTGCTAAATGAGAATATTGCACATTGTATAGGAAAATGGTGATATCTCTATGCATCCTAGGGCAATGGCTGCCCATGAGATGCCAAGGGGCTGCCAGGACAGTGTGGAGGAAAGGCCAGGTGATTAGCCACCATGCCAAGCCCAATGTGGAGCCGCTGCTGCTTGCAGTCCTATTATCCTGAGTGTCTGGTCCTCGGTCCTCAGTGCTACCATCTCCCAGCCCTGTGTTTATCATCCTCCTCCTCCCGTCCAGCTGCTCTTATCACCGTCCCCTCCCGTTACCAGGCTGTAAACACCGATCCCCCCACAAATCCGTCCCGCAGCCCCCCATTACCTTTGCAGCAGACCGTATGACAAGAGCCAGGCTCCCCCACCGCCTCCTCCTCCTCACTACCCAGCACACGCACAGCCAGCTCCGGACATTTGCCTTGACAACGGAAGTCCCGCCCCCTTCCTGGCCTTCCACACAGCAGGCCGCGCCGATTGGCTGAAGCATCTCCTCAGTCATTGGTCGAGACGCACGTCAGTTAAGCGCTCCAGGTGGCACAGACACGCCCCCCGCCTGCTGTCAGACTGGCAGCCTTGTTATTTTTAGTGCCATTGTCAGGATGCCTGGTGTCATAGAGAGATGTGTCTAATGATATGAGCTGAGGGGCAGGAGATGGTGGAAGGTGACACAGGGATGGGTGGATCACATTACAAGTTATGCCAAAATATTTGGCATGTATTATGTAGGACCGTGGGCAGAATAGGGTTAATGTAGATTATGCTACACTTACCAGGAAATTGCTTCATTAACAATTCCCCAACATAATGTTATTAGTAATTCTGCTCTAAGGTTATGGTCACAACGACATTGTCATAGGAACGAAAAATTGCAGCGCCAGATCCGTCATGTGATGGACACCAGCGGCGCCTGACAGACCCTATTAACAGTAATGGAGTCCATTAGGTTTTTGTTGTGAGGATGGTCCTGGCAGAGGCGTAACCTGAAGCTCCTGGCCCAAGTGCAAAATCTGTAATGGGGCCCCCATGTACCATGTGCTATCTATAACGCGGTGTCTCCTTATATGATAAACAGGCCATTGGGAAGCTTCAGGATCCGGTAGCGATTGTTACATCCCTATAACTACACCACTGGGTACCCAATGGGGGCCCAGCAGCTGCCTTTGTAGTATTCATTACCCTGTGAGCAGGATGGCACCTGAGACCCCATTCCCCACTCTGAAGTTGCAGGTGATCTCCTATCCTGTTAAAGTTTTATTTGTTTTTTCAATAGGTTTGTCCAGGGTACCGCACCCAGGACCTTCTGTGTGGCAGGTAGACACCCTAAGGAGCCTTTCACACAGTTGTAGGGAACTGCCATTTCTACTAGTATATAATGTATCTGGCTTCTTTGCCCCTGCAGTTTGGCTTCAGAGACCCCAGGCATTCAGTGCAAGTTTTGTTTTGTAAATACAGTGAGTCAGACACATGTGAGGCAGAGCTGCTGGGGGGAGAGATGTGAGCAGAGCTGCTGAGACAGACATGTTATGTCTGGGGGAGTCTAAGAGCCACTTGTTCCTCTTTACTTCACAGTATATAGTTAGGTATGTGTTACCCCCTATATACTCACAGGACCTAGCTAGTAACCGTAGTTAGGGATCCATATATATATATATAGTTCAGGGCAGTGATAGGTTAGGCTTCCGAAGGCCAACTAGCTAGTTAGAGGCCCGGTGGCACTAGTAGTTTAGCTGGCAGGTTAAGGACTCAGTGTTAGGGTAGTCAGGCCTGCATCTACTGCCGTCACCGTCGCCCTGTTTGCTGCCTGTGAAGAATCTCACCATCATCATCATCATCTCCTGATCGGCTGTCTGTCATCTCCTGGAAGAATCCGAGGATCCACAGTCATCCACAGGGGCCCCTGCATCTCTTCTGTTGCCTGGAGGTATTGTGCACTGGACTCTTGCTATATATCTATATATATACCCGGGTATATAACCTAAGACGGTTGAGGACTTGCTGGTTGTTGTAGTATTGCTGTGTTCTGAGTATATTTTATGTATGTATTATTACCCTGTTGATTCTTATAAAGCTACTGTTATAACCTTATGTGGTATCTGTATGTATTCTTCAGACTGTGAGATTAGTACAGTGATCCTTGTTAAGGCTACTAACTGTACTTCATGGGTAAGTCCCAGGCAGAGATCCTCCCTGTAATACAGAGGCTCTATCCTGGGTGGAGGCACTGATATATTTCATATATGTTCCCACTCTTCCCTTCAGCGAAGGCTTCAGGTCCCATTATACACACAGGTCAGCGCCAGAGTCTATTGTGGGAGGGATAATACTCATACCCCCCCCCCCCAAATAGGGCTACACAGTGAAAAAAGAAGTGTCCAGCACTGGCTCCCATTGAAAACATTATGCTGTGTGAACATAACCAACCAGTTGACAAATCGAGTCAAGCTATGTTCACATCTGCACTAGAGTCACAGTGTCTGCCTGAAAAACGGTGGAGGAAAAAGTCCTGCACGGAGGATTGATTTTAGTTTAAAAATGATGGATACCTGACAGACTCCACTATAGTAATGGAGTTTGTTGGATTCCATGTTTAACCGTTTTGTTTGGTTTTTTTTGTAATCCACCTGTCCATTGTTCTGGTCCTCTGATAGTTAAGCGATGCTAATGTAAACCTAGCATTAAAGGGGTTTTCCAGCTTCCAAAAATTATTTACATATACATCCACAACAGTGCTAAATCCTGTTCCCTTGTGCAGTCTTTTCTTGGCTTTATTTTACGTATTGCTCCTTGTATCACTGTTATTTACATGCAGTGAATTTGTGAATAAACTATATTTCCCATGATTCTCCTGCCTGCTCTCACTCTGTGTACCCCTCCCTTCTCCACTCTCATATGCAATTAAGTCACAAGTAATAAATCACTCCCACATGCAAGGTCACATGCTGCTGTGAGGTTTTGTTTTGTTTGCTGCTGAACTGCTCACAGTGAGGGGTGGTGAGCTTGGAAATGAAATGTCACAGCTGTGGTGCTGAAATTAAACATGATATATATTAGGAAGTGTTTTGTATTGATGCATCCTGTTATTTGGCTCATATTTAAAAACTGGATACCCCTTTAACTGTTTTCAGTGAGATTTTCTTTGACTAAAAGCCTCAATAGTATTTTTCCATTTGACTGTAGGGGATCTTGAAAGACAACCCTGGGGACAGTCATTTTTTCTGGACTAAAAATCACAGCATGGTGCATTATTCTGTCCATGAGTTTTGATGCATAGTGTAATGGAGGCTTGTGACACCGGTGACCTAGTTGTGAGCCTTAGTTGTAACTAAATTCCCAAAATGTCAACCCAAGACAAGAGAAAAGGTTTTTTTTCCACAAAGACAATGTATCACCAATCCAAACGATAGGAATAAGTGATAGTTGGGGTTTTAGCCAATGTGCCCCTCAACGATCATGTGAACAGGAGTCTCTTGTACCCCCGTCTTAATGGAGCAGTGTCGTGCAGGCCATTCATCTCTATAGGATTGCTGAGTACAGCTCCTGGCTCTCTCCAGCAGCCCCATAGAGATGAATGAAGCAGCAGTCTGCCTGTGCACCCATAGCTCCATTCAGATAGGGCTACCCTTGTTCTCATTATTGGTGGGGGTCCCAGTGGTTGGACCCCACCAATCAGTTATCCTATATTAAAGAGCAACACGTGCTGGGAACACAGAACAAGAAGACATATGGAGAAGCCATTGCAATCCCCCAGATAATGTTTCTGTACGCTTGGGGTATTGTCAGACTGGAATGTGTGTTTGGAAACGTAGTCAGGTGGTCAGAACAAAATGTGTGCAGGGATGAAAGAAGAAGTGTTGTTCAAGGGATCTAATTAATGCTAGGCTCACACATGCGTTCATGTTTCCCTAAGCAGACCACCCATATGGAAACCTAATCCACTTAAAAAAGCAGTTACCCGCGGAAACCCGCAGACCCCATAGACTATAATGGGGTCTGACGGGTTTCTGTACAAAAAAATGCGGAGAGATAAGCGCTGTTTGCAGGACTTTTCTCTCCGCATTTTTAAGCGGGTTCGGGGAAGGAAACCCCGCATGGAGTTCAAGCGCTGGTGTGAACCCAGCCTGACTGTGTGGAATGGGCAGTATAATGTGGTATCAAAGATAAGGGAACAGAATGAATGACAGCAAGTAGAGATCTAGAAAACCGTGAGGAATTGATAACTTTTCATTATACAAACAGTAACATTGATAACTTTTAATAGTGGCCTGAAACTGGACAATCCCTTTAAGCCAGTGGTTCTCAACCCTACTAATGCCGCGACCCTTTAATACAGTTCCTCATGTTGTGGTGACCCCCCCCCAATCATAAAATTATTTTCGTTGCTACTGTAATTTTGCTACTGTTATGAATCGTAATGTAAATATCTGATATGCAGGATGTATTTTCATTGTTACAAATTGTTGTACCTAGGATAACGTACTTGTCATATATGGGTATAAACTGCTGTTTGGGCACAGCCGGGCACAGAAGGGAAGGAGCGCTATTTTGGTTTTTGGAGCACAGTTTGGTTTTTGGACACCAGAACCCCTGAATTGCCAGTAAAGTGGAATCCGCAGACATGTCACCCCATTTTGGAAACTACACCCTTCAAGGGATTTATCAAGTGGGGTAGCGAGCATTATTAACCCTTGAGCGTTGCATTCATTAAATTTCCAGAAATGAATGCGCATCTGATAATGAAAAGTTAAAAATGAAATTTTTCCATAGATACGCCATTTCAGTGCTCGATATGTTGTGCCCAACTTATGTCAGCAGAGAAACACACTCTAAAAACTGTTAAGCGGGTAACCCGGGTACAACAGCTTTTGGAGCGTTCATCTCTGATACAAGCCGGGCACAACATATTACGCACTGAAATGACGGATTCCTGGAAAAATTGTCATTTTTCACCTTTCACAATCAGCTGCGTATTCATTTATGGATAATAAATTATAGCAATACTTGAGGGTTAAAAATGCTCACTGTACCCCTGGATAAATTCCTTCAGGGGTGTAGTTTCCAAAATGGGGTCACATGTCAGGGGATTCCACTGTACTGGCATTTCAGGAGCTCTGCAAAAGTGTCATGGCATCCAAAAACCAAACCATCCAAGTCTGTGCTCCAAAAACCAAATAGCGCTACTTTCCTTCTGTGCCCGGCTGTGCCCAAACAGCCATTTATACCCACATATGACATTAAGTACGTTACCCTGGGTACAGCAGTGTCATACATGTGGGCATAAACTGCAGTTTGGGCACACAGCAGCATAAAGCATAAGTAATGTTCTTTGACTTCTCCAGTGCTTTTAGCACCATACAGCCCAGGTTACTGAGGGACAAGCTGGGCCTTGCTGGAGTGGACCACCACCTCTCCAACTGGATCCTAGACTACCTCACAAATCGACCTCAATACGTGAGAGCCCGAGACTGTGTGTCAGGTACCGTGATCTGTAATACAGGGGCACCTCAGGGTACGGTTCTCGCCCCTTTCCTCTTCACACTGTACACTGCAGATTTTAGGTGTAACTCATCCAGCTGCTACCTACAGAAGTATTCTGACGACTCTGCAATAGTGGGTCTCATCACAGACGATGATGACAGGGAGTACAGAGAACTGAACCAGGATTTTGTGGACTGGTGCCGGCGGAGCCACCTGAGGATTAACGCGGGGAAGACCAAGGAGATGGTGGTGGACTTCCGCAAAGGCAGAAGCCCTCCTAAACCAGTGGACATCCTGGGGACGGGCATCGAGATTGTCAACACCTATAAGTACCTGGGTTTGCTCCTTAATAATAAGCTGGACTGGGCAGATCATATGGAGGCCCTGTACAGGAAGGGCCACAGCAGGCTCTACCTGCTTAGGAAACTGAGAGCCTTTGGAATCCGGGGGGCACTTCTTAGAACTTTCTTCAACTCGGTAGTGGCATCAGCCATCTTCTTCGGAGTGGCCTGCTGGGGGAGCAGTATATCAACCAGGGACAGAAATAAACTTGACAAGCTGATTAGAAGGGCCAGCTCTGTCCTGGGGAGCCCACTGGACCCAGTGCAGGTGGTGGGTGACAGAAGGATACTGTCCGTGGTGAGCTCCATGCGGGAGAATAACTCCCATCCCATGCATGAGACTGTGATCGCGCTGAGCAGTACTGTCAGTGACCGACTGCTCCACCCTAGGTGTGAGAAGGAGCGCTATCGGAAGTCTTTCCTCCCCACCGCGGTTAGTCTGTACAACCAACACCGACCTAAGCAGAGATCATTACACACAGAGAACTGAAATATCTTTCTACCTGTTAAATCCCCCCCCCCCCCTCTGCTACGTCCTATCTGTCTGTCTGCTATTAATGTAATGCCTCTCACCTTGGAACATTCCTGTACATGTTGTATTTGTATTTGTATCTGCTTATCTTTGCTGCTGTAACACACTGAATTTCCCCATTGTGGGACTATTAAAGGATTATTATTATTATTATTAACATGTTACCTTTATTCTGCGGGTCTGTACGATTACGGCGATACCTCATTTATATTGTTTTTCTATGCGATACTAATTTTGCAGAGCAAAAACACATTTGGGGAAGAAAATCAATTATTTTTGCATCGCCATCTTCTGATAGGCTTTACATTTTTATTTTTCAGTTCACATAGTTGGTTGAGGGTTTATTTTTTGTGGGACAACCTGTGCATATTTATTGGTACTGTTTTGGGGTACATGTGACTTTTTGATCACTTTTTATAGCATATTTTGCAAGGTGAGATGGCGAAAAATCATTACTTCTGGCGTTTTTTTCTGGGGGGTTTTTTCAACGTAAAATATTGTTTCAGTTTTATTGTAAAGGTTGTTACGGATGCAGTGATTAATTTTTAGTTTTTTTTTTTATATAATTCATTTTATATAGGAAAAGGGAAATTTTGGGGCTTTATAACTTTATACATTTTTTTTTTTTTTTACACATTTTTTTTTTTTAAACTTTTTTTTACATTTTTTACTTGTCCTATAAGGACACCTGAACCAGTGATGCACTGATCACTGGTTCAGTACTATAGACTGCAATACACGAGCATACACGTGCATTGCAGTCTATAGGAAGTCAGCCTATGCAGATGCATAGGTTGACTTCCTGAAGTCCCAGCAAGATCAAACAGGTATTGGGGGTTCCAGGCAGCGTGGGGTCACTGTCCATACCCCGGGCTGCAGAAAAAAGATATTGGAACCCCCCCGATCTCGCCACGGGGGGTGCCGGGGGAAGCGGCAACATGGCGGAACCCCTTGAATGCTGCGGATAGAGGAGTGGTGTCTCAGTTCCTAAGACCATGGGAAATGTGTTTTCTGATGGTCTTAAACGACCCCTGTGAAAGGGTCGTTTGACCCCCAAAGGGGTCGCGACCCACAGGTTGAGAACCGCTGCTTTAAGCAGTCTAAAAATACACCAGGTTTATCACAGTGGCTGATACTGGTTGATAAACCTGGTGTATCTTTAGACTGTCTAGTTTAAGTATATACCATATTTTAGCTGGCTTACTGTGAGACAAAATTTTACAACATAATTTTGGCACATTTAGGCCACACCCCCTTTCTCTGAGAAGTCATGCCCACATGTCTAACAAGTCGGAAAAGGTTTAGCTCAAGCTATACAGGCCAATTTGCACCACTTTTACATCAGTGTTTAGTCGTAACCACAACAGTAAATCTGAGCCAATGTACCAGAAAAGTAAAGTGTATCATCACCTGTAAAAGGCAGGACATGTGGTACTGTACTGTGGTGCTACTAGACTGCCAGTGAGTGTGAAAGAGGGTTTAAGCGTGTATAAATCGTCAAGCAACTTTTGATATTCTGACAGCATTTGTGCCTAAAGAAAATGTATATAAAACCATATATTTTATTAATGGATTGGGGCTTCTTTTCCATCTCCTCCTGTTGAGAGCCTGGTAGCATAATCCATAATTCAGGAAGTCATGGATCTATGTATTAATTCATGTAGGTTGTACGTGACCCTAGCAGAAGAGAAGGGGAGCATATATCCCTTTTGGCTCTATTTCTGGTACATATATTTTATTGTTTAATTCTTATGTGATGAATTGTGTGTAAATTGTAGTGTGGAGAGTTATGAATTTTGTTCATTGCTATGTCTGGTTATGGTTTTCATTCATTGTAATGATTATGTTTCGTTGTGTGTCTAATGTATATGTTAATTCCAATTTGCAATCCACAGCTCAGGATGCTGATGTCTAGGATGCTAATTAAATAAAAAACAACAAATTAACAGATCAATGCAGAGAGCCCAGACTTTGGCTAACTTTTCAGTCTGGAAGTATTCCAGGCTACAACTCTGTATATGAGACAAAGGGAAAATATGAAATCAAAGGCATGAGTGTCATAATTAATGTTTCTTATTCATCTGTATACTGTACAGATAAATGGTTGGAGAACTTGGACGCATCTCTGCCATCAAGTAATATTCCAAACCGTGTCAAATTGCCTATCTGTGGAAGGGATGATGATTTTATCTTCATGTTTGGTATGCCTAGACTTGTAAATACCTTTGGCATCGCTGGCCAGGCATATCATACCTCTATGAGGTACTCACCCAGAGTTATACCATATTCCCAAAATAGGTAATTAGATAGCAATAGTCAAAGGTGGGAGGCTTTGAGATGTGGGTTGAGTTAGGAGCCCTACAAATTTTTGATGAAAAGGACCCACCTTGGTCAGATACTAGGAGAGGCTGCCCAGCTGTTAGGATTCAGATGCAAGGCCACAATAACAAGGTTGGTTAAGAACAGGATTTAGGTGAGTAGCAGCAGAAATGGGCTGACAACTGCAAGCAGTAGAATATGCTACCTAAATGCAACACACCTCTGCGAGCCAAGACCGGCCCCAGACGCCTTCACCAGAGCTCCTCGCAAGAAGAGATGGACTTTGGCTGAATCTGGAGAATGGAATTGTCACCAAAACAAATAGATGCACTGCAGCTGAAACCAAACACTACTCACAGGGACAGAGAACACAGAATGGTCATCAAAACGCAAGTCAGCAGCTGAAGAGGGCAACGAGGAACCAAATCGAGAGACGAAATCAGGTCCAGTAAACAAGCCAAAAGTCAAATCCAATCGGGAATGCCAAAACCAAATCGATAGACAGAGAGAAATCCAAAACCGTAGCCAGAGATCAGTATAGGAGTATCAATACAAAGTCGAGAGCAAACAGAGCTAATAGTCCGCACATGAGTCAAGAGGGCGTGGCCTTATATAGGCCTCCTCTGCTGCTAACTGGACCAAGCCAGGAAGCCTCTGAAACTGCAAAAGCTTCCCAGGTTGTCCAGGTAACGTTAAAGGTGCAGCAGCCGGATAGAGAATCCTGACACCAGCTTGTAGTCTGTCCAACTTCCTGCCGGGCTCCACAGCCAGGCTTGTAAGAGGTCTGTTCCTTATTTTATTTCCTTATTTTATTTGGTATTCAGTTTGTTGTAGCTATGTCTTTTATTACATCCTTTTTCTGTAAGCACTGATTGTCCTTGGCTCTAAGCGTCCCCACACTCCTGAAGAGATAAAATACCACTTGGCTTTGTTAGGGGGCGTTCACACTACCGTTGGTGACCATCAGTAGTGTCCGTTGCTATTGTCCGTTACAAGATTTTAGCATCGGACACTAGCTGAATCGTCAGAAATCCGTTAAAATTTCCATTCATTTCAATGGGTTTTTAAATTGTGTCCGTTTGTGTCCGTTTACACCCAATCCGTCAGAAGTTCGTTTTTTTTTCGCGGACAAAAAATCCTACATGCAGGACTTTTTTGTCAGTTTGAAATAACGGATTCTTGACGGACAGCAAGTGTCTGTTATTTTTTTAACATTGAAGTCTATGGGTAATGGACTTATAACAGACAATAACTGATAGCCATCAGTTATTGTCCGTTATTTTATGTCCGTTTTTTTCTGCGCATGCTCAGAAAGTAGGAAAAAAAAAAACGGACAGTGTTAAAAAACGGACACAAACTGATGCTAACTGATGCTAATGTGTCTGTTTTTTTTTAACTAATCCATTAATTGGATCAGTTAAAAAAACGGACACATTAACATCAGTTAGTGTCCGTTAATGTCTGTTATGATAGGTGTTTGTTTTTTTTATGTTAACGGACACCTTCATAACGGAAGCCAACGGTAGTGTGAACCCTGCCTTAGCCTTTTGTTTGCTAGAACTTCACTGTGTAGTGCCAGAGAGCGCAGATGTGAGTGGTCTGAATATATTGGTATCTTATGTACTGGAAGTGGCGAGTGGTGGCAGCTATTTGTGTGGATGTTCGGGTCACTTCATTCCTTTGTAGTCTAGTATCATGGGTGAGTGTAGAAGCGAAGTATCCTTTAAGGTCACATACAGGGCCACAGTGGTGAGTAGTATGGTTGGAATCGGGATATCTGGGGTTTTTTTTGTGGGGGGTTATGCCATGTAAACTCTGGTTTAAATATTGTGTTATCTGTTTATCTTTAAAGGGAACCTGAGGGGTCCTATCAGTGATTGATAACCATCTCTGGAAGCAAGTTTAGGACCATCCACTTAATCCCAGAATGAGCAGAGCTTTACTGTAAATTAATAAAATACAAGTTACACTGAATCTTTTCCTAAAAACTATACTGTATATCAATCTGCTCAGCTCCTACTGCTCCATAACATACTGCTCGCAGATTGCTCTGCATTTTGATGTGAATTTATTTGTAGAACAATTACAATAATATTCTAAAATGATATTAAGGAATCTATTTCCAGCTCTGCAACAGATGAAGGAAGTGACACTCGAGACTGAATTGCTGATTTTGTGCAGAGAACCAACAACAACTGAGTGCAAAGGGTATTTATAACCCAGTAACCCAGATATCATGTATGCAAGGACCCATAGGAATCATTGAGCACATATAAATTGAGCAGCAGTTTACAAACCAGACAAGCACAGGTATACCCTTACAGTGCTTGGAGTTTATTTTTCTATATCTAGTAGTAAGCATGTACATGGAGTGGACCACATTATTAGAATGCGCAATACTTTACTAACCAAAAATAGTAATGTGATGGTAACTTTTCAACTAATCCTGACTGTCTGTTATGGATATGAACGATCTGCTGTTTCTTGGCTGCATGCACAGGTCATAGGACATAGTGTACAAGCTGTACTGCCCCCTAGTGGCATATTTGTTTCTTCCTCGTCAATCTGAGTAACTTGTCCAGAATTAAAGAACATGTCCACTTAAATATAATAAAACAAGTCTATACACAATGTGGCCAAAACTATATGGAAACAGCACATACATAGGCACCTCTAGGACTGATACTAGACGTTACACTGTAAAACTGGCCTTTGACCATGTTTCAGTCCTTCTCCCGTGACCAAGCTCCAGTCATTGCCTCTGCTGTTATATAAGGGTTATCGGGTTATCGGGCAGTCCAGTTCCCCATAGATAAGGGGGGGGGGCAACCACTTCTTATCCAAATGTGTACATCAAAATCAAGGGAAGAGCACACCAATGAGAAGTGATTTTATTCAGATCCAATGAGAACACTATTGAGGTAAACTATGGTACACAAAAACCCTCCATCAGACTTGTGATATTGTAGGATGTCGGCATGGAATTGGACTCAGACTTGGACTTGGATTTAGGTTACATGCAGCCAAACATGTGCATGTGCCGGGTTCTGGATAAACCAGCACAGATGGCACATGGATGATAACTGTGTGCCACCCATGCCTCCATGGACCCATTAATGTGCTTCAGTGAGCCCAGGCTGCAAAACGGGTTCATGAACCTGTGGTTACATGGAGCCGTGATAATACACGGGCGTGTGTATGGGTCCATTAGAATATAATGGATCAATGTGCTAGCTATGAACTACACAGCCAGTACACTGACAAAGCTCACATTTGTGTGCATGCAACCTTATTGCAGATGGTAGAAGAAACCAGTTTATTTCGTCGGAAACAAAGTCGGACATGTAGGACTTTGTTTCCGACGAAAAAAAAACGGATTTGCGGCGCAGCGGGTGTAAGCGCACACCTGCGCATTGCTTTAAAACCCCATTCAAATGAATGGGTTTTTACGCAATGCATCGAAAACCTTCCCCTATCCAGTCCCTATACAGTTTTCCAAGATTTTCAGTCAGATTCGCGGCGGACGGAATCCGGTGCAAGTGTGAACCCACCCTTACTGGAAACACATGAATAGCAGTGGAGTTTTCAGAGGAGAATATCTCCCTATACACAGAGTCTGTGAAATCTCTTGGCCATGTGAATGGGCCCTAATTATAATAATAATAATAATAATAATAGTCCTTTAATAGTCCCACAATGGGGAAATTCAGTGTGTTACAGCAGCAAAGATAAGCAGATACAAATACAACATGTACAGGAATGTTCCAAGGTGAGAGGCATTACATTGATAGCCGACAGACAGATAGGAAGTAGCAGAGGGGGGGGGGGGATTTAACAGGCAGAGAGATATTTCAGTTCTCTGTATGTAATGATCTCCGCTTAGGTCGGTGTTGGTTGTACAGCCTAACCGCAGTGGGGAGGAAAGACTTAGATAGATAGATAGATAGATAGTGTTACACAACATAATCACGTGAGTCACGTGAGCGGGAAGAGACAGCTGTGAGCAGCGTGCGGAAGCAGGGGGAAGAGTCAGCTGTGAGCAGCGTGCGGAGGGGCTTGCACAGCGGCAGCGGCCCAGTGCGGCCAGGAGAGAGCTGCCGGCTTACTGCCGGGCGGCAGCACAGCGGTGAACAGCGGCAGCGGCCCAGTGCGGCCAGGAGAGAGCTGCCGGCTTACTGCCGGGCGGCAGCACAGCGGTGAACAGCGGCAGCGGCCCAGTGCGGCCAGGAGAGAGCTGCCGGCTTACTGCCGGGCGGCAGCACAGCGGTGAACAGCGGCAGCGGCCCAGTGCGGCCTACAAGGGAAGGAGCCACGGACACCCAGACCAGAACAGTGGGGCCAGGAGTGAGTTTCACGGCGGTGAGTAGCGGCCCAGCACGGCCAGAAGAGAGGAATATGGAAGAGGAGAAAACTCACATGGTAAGCTGCAGCATATGCTATATGTTTACAGATTTGCCTGACCATAAAGACAACTTCACCTGTATGAAATGCAAACTAGTGGCCCTTTTAGAAGATAAAGTGCAGAGGTTGGAAGAAAGAATAGAGACGTTGAGAGGCATCAAAGAAAGTGAGGTTTTTATTGATGAAGCAGAAGCAAGCCTCTTGAATATAGTAAGGGAAGAAAGTATGAGAGAGCCTACAGTGGTGGAGGCTGAAGCAAACCTCCTAAATATAGTAAGGGAAGAATACTTGAGGGAACCTACAGAGACAGATAAATGGATACAGGTGACCAAGAGATGCAAAAGGATCACAAGGCCATCACCACTTACACAGCTAGGTAACCGATATGAAACTCTTATGCAGACTGATGAAAATGATAAGAATAATCTATCAGCAAAAGAAGAAACAAAAGTCACCCAGAGACAAGAGGGAGTAACAAGAAATAGCGTAGCGAGGAAAAAAAAGAAGAGTAGTGGTTATGGGCGACTCACTGCTAAGGGGCACAGAGGCAGCAGTCTGCAGGCCAGATTTAACTGCACGAGAAGTATGCTGCTTCCCAGGAGCAAAAGTTAGGGATGTGGCCGATAGGATTCCATGCCTCTTCAGCTCTAAGGATAACTACCCATTTTTGCTGATACATGTGGGTACAAACGACACGGCAAAAAATGATTTACCAACTATTCGTAAAGACTTTCAAAATCTAGGAAAGAAAGTGAAGGAACTGGATGTGCAGGTAGTATTTTCATCAATTCTCCCAGTTGATGGTTATGGTATCAGGAGATGGAATAAAATACTAGAGGTAAACAAGTGGCTTCGGCAGTGGTGTAGAGAGCAAGGATTTGGATTTCTGGACCATGGAGTGAATTACTTCTATGATGGACTCCTTGCTAGAGATGGGATACATCTCACAAAGCCTGGGAAACACATATTTGCCAGAAGACTTGCCACACTTATCAGGAGGGCTTTAAACTAGAAGAGAAGGGGATGGGAAGTAAAAAGAAAGACAAGAACATGCAGCTAAAGGATATACTAAACAAGGTTACTAGATGTGGTAATGAGGACCTAAGACAGGATACTCAGAAGGAAATTAAGGAAAAGGAAGTACCAGAGCGCAATCTGAAATGTTTTTACACAAATGCGCAAAGCTTGGGAAATAAACAGGGAGAATTAGAACTGATAATACAGAAGGAAAAATATGATGTCATTGGTATTACAGAAACTTGGTGGAACGATAAGCATGATTGGAATATACAGATGGAAGGATACAACTTATTCAAAAAAAATAGAACTAATAAAAGAGGGGGAGGAGTTGCATTGTATGTTAAAAAAGATCACATTTCCACGGAAATCACAGTTTTACAAAATGATAACTTATTGGAAAATATTTGGGTAACAATTCAGGGGAAAAACAATGATAAGGACATCATAATAGGTGTTTATTATAGACCACCAGGACAGACAGAAGACAGGGATGAGATTTTTTTCACAGCAAATGACCACGCTTTCGAAGAAATTTGAAATTGTTATCATGGGAGACTTTAATTACCCAGATATTCATTGGGAAACTCACACAGCTACGAGTAAAAGCTCTATCAAATTTTTATCCTCTCTAGCAGACAATTTCATTGCCCAGTTAGTAGAAGAAAACACAAGAGGAACATCCATTCTGGACCTAGTTTTAACTAATAAGGAGGACATGGTTAAGGAATTAAGGGTAGCAGGGACATTGGGATTCAGCGACCATGCTATACTCGAGTTTGGGGTTGTAAGAAGAAGAAGACCTGAGAAGACAAAGACTAGAAGACTCAATTTTAGTAGGGCAGATTTTAGGGGCCTAAAGGTAAGGGTTAGTAGAATTCCATGGCGAAAATTACTTAAGCACAAAAATGCACATGAGGGGTGGGAAATTTTCCGTAGGGAAATCATTAATGCACAGGAACTAACAATACCTAGAAGCAAGAAAAATGGGAATCACCTAAAAACTCCAGGATGGATGACCAAAAAATTACATAACCTACTAAAAAAGAAAAAGGAAACTTACAACAAGTGGAAGATGGGAGCTATATCTAAGGGAGAGTATACAGCAGTTTGCAGACTCTGCAAGATAAGCATTAAAAAAGCCAAGGCTGAATACGAATTGAAGCTTGCAAAAGAAGTTAAGAGTAATGTAAAAGGTTTTTGGGGATATGTTAAGAGCAAAAGAAAAGTGAAGGAAACCATTGGAGTCCTAAAGAACGAAAAGGGTGAAAAAGTTAACATGGTGGATCAGCAAGTGGAGTTACTAAATTCATATTTTGTATCCGTCTTCTCCCAAGAAATGGATGGAAATATCAACATTAATGGTGATAGTGATGAGGGGAATGAGGACTCCAAGCTGATTATAAGTGAAGGTTTGGTAAGAGAACATTTAGCTAAGATTAAGGAAACCAAGTCCCCAGGACCGGATGATTTACACCCTAGAGTTTTAAAAGAATTAGCAGAGGAAATAACAGAACCCCTTGCAATAATCTTTAATAAGTCATGGGAGACAGGAGTGGTCCCTCTAGATTGGAAAAGGGCAAATGTGGTCCCCATCTACAAAAAGGGGAATAGGGACGACCCAGGAAATTATAGGCCGGTAAGTCTGACCTCGATAGTAGGAAAAATCTTTGAACAAATCGTTAAAGAACATTTAATTAGGTACCTGGATGGGAAGGCTTTAATTAATCAAAGCCAGCACGGCTTTATGCCTAATAAATCTTGCCAGACTAATCTTATTTCCTTCTATAATAAAGTCACTGAATGGTTGGACCAGGGGAATGCAGTGGACATAGTATATCTTGACTTTAGTAAGGCCTTTGATAAAGTATCACATAACATTCTTATTGAAAAAATGATCAAGTATGGCTTTGATAAAATATCAGTGAGGTGGGTTCACAATTGGCTTAATGATCGGGCACAACGAGTAATTCTAAATGGCTATACATCAAACTGGAAGAAAGTAAAAAGCGGGGTGCCGCAGGGCTCTGTCCTGGGCCCAGTACTTTTTAATATTTTTATAAATGATCTGGATGATGGGGCTAATGGGGAACTAATAAAATTTGCAGATGATACAAAGATAGGAGGAATGGCCAACACTAGAGAGGAGAGAGAGTGCATCCAAAAGGACTTAGATACACTGGAACAATGGGCTGAGGTGAACAAAATGGTATTCAACAGGGACAAATGCAAAGTTCTACATCTGGGTAACAGAAATGCAAGAAGCATATATAGTATGGGAGGAGTAGTACTAAGTGAGAGTACAGGGGAAAAGGATCTGGGCATAATAATAGATCGCAAACTCAACATGAGTCAACAGTGCGGTGCGGTGGCTAAAAAGGCTAACCAAATTCTAGGATGTATCAAGACGAGCATTGTAGCTAGATCAAGAGAGGTAATTATTCCGCTGTACTCTGCCCTGGTCAGACCCCACCTGGAATACTGTGTACAGTTCTGGGCGCCCCAGTTTAAGAAAGACATCGATTCATTGGAGCAGGTCCAGAGAAGAGCAACCAAAATGGTGGAAGGTCTACAAACCATGTCCTACGAGGAGAGGCTAAAAGAATTGGGACTGCTTAGTTTGCAGAAGAGAAGGCTAAGGGGAGACTTAATAGCGGTATTTAAATATCTGAAAGGTTGTCACAGTGCAGAGGGATCTACCCTATTCTCATTAGCAGAAGGAAGCACGAGAAGTAATGGGATGAAACTAAGGGGAAGGAGATTCAGATTAGACATTAGGAAAAACTTTCTAACAGTAAGGGTAGTGAGAGAGTGGAATAGGCTGCCACGGGAGGTGGTGAGTTCTTCATCAATTGAAATCTTCAAGCGGAAACTGGATAGGTATATAGCTGGGATGTTTTAGGAATTCCTGCTTTTGCAGGGGGTTGGACTCGATGGCCCTTGAGGTCCCTTCCAACTCAAACAAACAAACAAACAAACTTCCGATAGCGCTCCTTCTCACACCTAGGGTGGAGCAGTCGGTCACTGACAGTACTGCTCAGCGCGATCACAGTCTCATGCATGGGATGGGACTTCTTCTTCTGCATGGAGCTCACCACGGACAGTATCCTTCTGTCACCCACCACCTGCACTGGGTCCAGTGGGCTCCCCAGGACAGAGCTGGCCCTTCTAATCAGCTTGTCAAGTTTATTTCTGTCCCTGTTTGATATACTGCTCCCCCAGCAGGCCACTCCAAAGAAGATGGCTGATGCCACTACCGAGTTGAAGAAAGTCCTAAGAAGTGCCCCCCGGATTCCAAAGGCTCTCAGCTTCCTAAGCAGGTAGAGCCTGCTGTGGCCCTTCCTGTACAGGGCCTCCATGTGATCTGCCCAGTCCAGCTTATTATTAAGGAGTAAACCCAGGTACTTATAGGTGTTGACAATCTCGATGCCCGTCCCCAGGATGTCCACTGGTTTAGGAGGGCATCTGCCTTTACGGAAGTCCACCACCATCTCCTTGGTCTTCCCTGCGTTAATCTTCAGGTGGTTCCGGTGGCACCAGTCCACAAAAAAACAGTTCAGTTCTCTGTACTCCCTGTCATCATCGTCTGTGATGAGGCCTACTACTGCAGAGTCGTCAGAATACTTCTGTAGGTAGCAGCTAAATGAGTTGCACCTAAAATCTGCAGTGTACAGTGTGAAGAGGAAAGGGGCGAGAACCGTACCCTGAGGTGCCCCCGTATTACAGATCACGGTACCTGACACACAGTCTTGGGCTCTCACGTATTGAGGTCGATTTGTGAGGTAATCTAGGATCCAGTTGGAGAGGTGGTGGTCCACACCAGCAAGGCCCAGCTTGTCCCTCAATAACCTGGGCTGTATGGTGTTAAAAGCACTGGAGAAATCAAAGAACATTATTCTCACCGTGTTCCCTGGTTTCTCCAGGTGAGACAGAGCCCTGTGCAGAAGATGGATGATGGCATCATCTACCCCAATGCCCGGCCGATAAGCAAACTGGAGGGGGTCCATAGCGGGGCTCACTAGAGAGCGGAGATGTGTGAGAACCAATCTCTCTAAGATCTTCATCAGGTGGGATGTCAGTGCTACAGGTCTGTAGTCGTTGAGGTCCATAGGGTGAGGTTTCTTTGGAACTGGTACCACACAAGAAGATTTCCATAATTTAGGGACTATTTCCTGCCTCAGGCTCATATTATACATATATGTAATTATACCACACAGCTGGTCCCCACAAGTCTTAATTAGCCTTGTGTAATATATGTGTAATATATTAGTCTCCCTGGTCTTCATGTTATATTAATATGCATTATCATATGATTATGAGTATAACATGAAATTCTGGATGACTACTATATATCTAATATCTTAATATGATAGCTCATTTAAGCCCTTTTGTAGAGGTTTTCAGCAGACCAGGAGAACTAACACTCCAGTATCCCCTGAACAGGATGGTTAGGGCTACAACTTGTCAAACTATACTACCCTACTATATTATGCAGTCTGACAGGTTGCGGCTCTGACCTCCCTGTTCAGGGGATGCCAGAATGTTAGTTCTAATACTGAATCTTGCATATTATTAGTCTGAGGGTACTTGGTCGTTTGGTGCGTGCGTCCAGCCAACTCCTGTCTACTCTGTCTACCAGCCGCTGGCGTGCTCTCTCAGAAAAACCGTATTAACTGCTTATTCTTCCCTAGTAACTGGATACATTTAGTCAATATGATGACAATAAATGCATAATAAGGCCATCCTATATCACACGCAGACTACATAATAATGCCATTTAATGTGCATTATACCATCATCTGCATAAAGGTATAAAATTGCCTAAATAACAGCGCCAAACAGTGCTGAAATATTAACACCAGTGTATTAATACATCCACATTAGTTAAATAATACTGCCATACAAAACCAAATGGTAGTCAATACCGTTTCACACCAAATTCTAAGTGTAAGATATAACTTTTATTAAATACTCCAAGCATTTACAAGTATACATGTAAAATAAATGAAAATTAAAAGTTGGTAACTCCCCATCTAAACTTGTCTAAATATTATATCAGGAGCAACTGTCTGTCAGTGTAATTCATAAAGTATGAAAATATATTCCAGCCTGTACATAGCAGTCTACATACACACAAAGTATTCATGAGACTTGCTCGGTTTATCTTCAAATATAGTCCAATACTGGCTGTATCAATGTAAATACAGACGATAGGGAGAAACTCTATTAAGATGCTACACTAAAGCCCCTGACACGTTTTGCCAAAGGGCTAAGTGAAAGCCAAAGAGTTGAGATTTTAAAGGGATTATCCAGTTTTTAAAAAAAAATATGGGCCAAACAATAGGATGTATCAATACAAAACACTTCCTAATATATATCTGATACTAATTCAGCACGGTTTATCTGATTTATTTTCAAGTCATTCACTACAGTTGTTTACAAACTCACTACCCCTCCCTGTGAGCAGTTCAGCCAGCAAACGAAACGTTGCAGCAGCACATTACCTATTTGCCCCTTGAGGCCATTCATGTGAGTGTTTATTGGCTAGTCAGATATGCGGAGGAGAGCGGCTTCATGGAGTGAAGAAGTGAAACCCCTTTACATCCTCTGTTTGCGTCGCTGGAGTCTCAGCATCTGCAACAACCAATGAAGGACTGGATGTGTGGTATTGATAGACAATGTATTCCTCCATTCCAAGTATCACACTAAGTAGCACATGTCAAGAAGGAGTCTGGATGATTTTGCAATGCGTCCTAAGACAAGCCAGAATAACCAATAAACTGCGCATGCACGAGGAATCCACACCTGCGCCCCAAATCAACCAACAGAGCAGAAACGGAGTAAAGTGAAGTAACGTCTGGGCACATGCGCAGCACAATATTAAAGAACTTGGTCTGAGAGGTTAAACATAAATCAGCCGCACACCCATGGGCCACATTGGAGATCTACGTCAGTTAGTAAACTGGCGTGAGTTATAATAAAGATGTCGGGCCAAGGAACAGAAAGTGGCAATTGAGGGGCAGAATGGGGGATGTGTCCTATCTATGGTGCATGAGGGGGCCTTGTGCCAAAGATGCAGCATTTTCACCTGTCTCCTCCAGAAAACTGACTATATAGCTTTCTTTTGCCTCAAATAAACAATGGTTGCAAGCGTTACAAAGGGGAAGGGTGAATAAGGAATCTGTATCATGATCATTTAATGCCAGGGGGTGCTGAAAGTGGCCGGGAGTCTTAGGGAACACACAAGGTGTTTCTTCCTACTATGAGGTACGTTGCATATACATTATATTTGGGGGGCCGGGTACAGATTTTGCATTGGGGCCCAGGAACTTGTGACCCCTCTACTCACTGTGCAGCTGCAGCAAAGAGAAGTTTAACATGCGCTGCCACTTCAGGTAAAGTCTATGGGACTGGTGGTAACATGTTGAATTTGCTGGGGGTTACAGAATGCGTTCATTATGCATGTGAATGGGGTTTATGTAGCTGCAGATTTGCAAACGCTGATTTTGCTGTGGATTTGTCCATTTGTGTTTATGCCGTAGATAACATTCAGTACTGATATGACCTTGTCTATCATCTGATAGAGAATGCTTAATGGATTTACTTTTATTGCTTATCACTGAGCAGCAGAAATATTAGGGTGTGTAAATTATATTTCAGCCAGGATAATATTCCCTGCACGTGTTCAGGACATTCTGTGGTTGACCTGGAGTTTTGCTAAGTCTCTGTCTTTTCATACCATGGAGTTGCAGGTTTAGCAGAGACTTCTGATTCATGGAGGTTTATTTAATAAGAGAAGGTTCAATGCTAAACATTCTCTTGCTATTTGCAGCTTTTACAATTCAGCAAGAACATAAGTGCAAGTCACACAGGTATTTTAAAGAGCCTGAACACCTGACTCCTTTCTGTAAGGATATTTTATTAGAAGGGAATGACCTCCATTGTTGTGTAGAAGTCTGCAAAACATGACAATCTCATTCACATTGCCAACACAGAAAGGCTAAACCTGCCACCTGAACAAATAGTAGGATGCTGTGAAAAGTATTTGCCAACAAATACATATTTCTGAAATGAAATGATTTATGATCTTTAGAATAAAATAGACAAAGGATGGGGTCAACATAGAGTTAATTATTAGTGATATTATTTTAAGGGGTTGTCTAGAATTCACAGAAATGTCCAGAAATTTAAAAAAAAAAAATACATAAAACAAACAACAACAATACTCACTTCTTCAATCCTCCGCGATTGCCAACCTCAGATAGGCTACATTCATGTGAACACTGACAAATGGTCGTTCTTTTCACAGTTTGCATCCATGGGGTATCCATTTTCATGGATTCCTTATAGACTTGAGTGAAAAGATTTCCTGTTTTTTGACACTCCATTAAAAATGACCATAAAAAAAAAAGAACAGACTCCAGCATCTTTGTAAACCACTTGCACCCATAGGACCTTGGGAGGTCCTATGCAACTAAGGAAATCCTATGTACTTTGGGAAGTCGTGTGCACGAGAATTAAAGGGGTTGTCCAGTGAGGAATTGATACAGAAAAAAAAAAAATATATATATATATATATATATATATATATATATATATATATATAGGAAAATTGTATAACTTTTTATTCTACAAACAATAACATTAGTCTCTTAATATTGGTCCGAAACTGGACAACCCCTTTCATTCTGGTGCAGAAGAATTACTATGGTGAATGGTGGCTCAGCAAACAGTACTGTTGCTTTGCCACACTGGAGACCAGGGTTTAAATCCAACATGTGGAAGGAGTTTGTATGTTCTCCATGGACTGGTTGATGGTTTTCTTTCCTGAGTTATAGTACTTACGCACAAATAAAGGACCGGCCAGGCTAGTGTTTTTGTATTGACATTATAGGGCACTTTCATGGCGTTTTTTTGGTCCTTAACATTTTTATTGCAATTATCAATGTGCTCTGGATGTGGAATGGGACCTGCACAGTATACCGAGCCATCTACCCTCAGTTCCTTACCTTGTGCTGAAAACAGCCGATCAGTTGGGGTGCTTGATGTCAGACCCCCACCCATCTGATACTGATGACATATCCTAAGAGTAAGTCATCAGTATCTGACATTGGACCGAATAATACATTAGGGCAATATTTCGAGTCACCTGCTATAATGCTGTGGTGCAATGTCAATAACTTGTATGTTACTTTCCATGATTCGTTCACTTGTTGCTAGCCCTTGGCAGTGACTTTGCGGTATATTTATGTCCTTTCTTTTTTTAGTATGAACCTGAGCGCTCGCTGAGTGTCTGCTCCTGTCCTTGATGTCCAGCCAGCAGCCACATTCCCAGTTTGATCATATCTCACTGCAGTCGAGGTCATTTGAAGATTTTCCTTTTAGAACATTAAATTCTTGGCTTTTTACGTACAAGTGGGAAAATGTAAATTAATAATAATAAATTATATATTTTTATTTATATAGCACCAACATATTCTGCAGCACGAAAAACAGGGTTCATGTACAGCCAAATTGAGACATAACAGAATCATAAGATAATCATCAATTCACATAATGGGAGTAAGGCACCTGCTCACAAGAGCTTACAATCTATGAGAGAGTTTACAATCTATGGTTTTGCTTTCTATTATAACTGATTGTTCTTGGAAGTTGTTAAAGACTTTTGGAGATACATCCAATAGATAAAAATAGTAAGATTAGAAAGTACTTAGACTATGTTCACTTAGAAGAATTTGTTGCACATTTCAGTGCAGATTCTGCAGCAAAAATCTCTTTCAGGCCAAGGCCACAGGTGGCATAAACGCCATGGTTTGGGCGCGGTGGAACTGCAGGAAAAAACATGGCGTTTTACAGCCACTGCAAGATGGATGGGATTCTAGTGAATCCCATCCACACCTTGTGGAAAAATACGCGCAGTGGACATGCTGTAATTTCCAAAACCGTTGCGGTTTTGGAAATTGCAGCATGTCAATTATCCTTCAGAAGCGTCGGCAGTTTCCCTATAGGTATAATAGGGCAGAAAGTTCGCAGAGGAAACCTCTACGGTCTTTCTGTGAAAAGCGCTATGGGAAAAACCACGATGGGTTCCTGCCACAGTTTTTCCCGCAGCGCTTTTTTTCTGTGGCCCGCTATGTGGGGCCTTAGCCTCAAAGTATAGAACAGTACTTGTATCATGTAGATTTATCCACTTGTGTATTTTAACACATACTATAGATCAGGGGTCAGCAACCTTCGGCACTCCAGCTGCTGTGAAACTACAACTCCCAACATGCTCCATTCACTTCCATGGGAGTTTCGAGAACAGTAGAGTAAGTATGCATGCTGGGAGTTGTAGTTTTGCAACAGCTGGAGTGCTGAAGGTTGCCCACCCCTGCTATAGATTGTTAGCCCCTGTGATTTCCAGGAAGTACTTGTATGTATTGGTTCACATAACTAATGATGCTTTGCTTCTGTTTCACACAGCAGGGACTCGGTGGCAGTGCCTGTGACAAGAGATGACTCTGGTCACAGGCATTTAACTGCTCAAATGCTGTGGTCGGCAATGGGATGGGAGCCATCCTATTACCATGGTTGCCAGAAGCCTTCTGAAAGCTCCCAGACTGTAGTAGAAAAATAAAATCAAAATGGCTGACATGCAATTTTTTTTTTCACTTCTTTACCTCCCAAAAAAATGGAAAAATAAGTGATCAAAACATCACTTGTTCCCCAAAATAATATAAAAAAAACATATTGTCCTGCAAAAAACAAGACACCTTACACAGATCAGTACACTGAAATATAAATATTTTTTACAAGTGTCAGAATATGGTGACACTTTCCATTCCACCTCATTATAAATTATTTTCCAGATTCTCAGTACATTGTACAGAATATTAAGAGGTACCTTTGTGAAGTACAATTTATCTAGCAAAAAACAAGCCCTCATACAACTTTGTAAATTGAAAAATGAAAAGTTTGGCAAAATCATTTATGTATGTATGTAAGTTTTAATTTATGTATTAACAAATCCTATAGAAAATGATAGCTTATTTTGTTACTAAAATTTTTTTTTAAAAAACCTATGTACTGTCAGGTGGGCGGTCATGAAGAAAGGACAAGGACTGCCCACCTGACTCAGAAAGCATAATTGTGCTGAAACTAACAGCAATGATTGCATAAGAACAATGGGGGCTAGAGAAAAAACTCCAACTGCACCAGAATGAGTGGATCATCACCTATTAAAGGATGCAAAGAGTTGCTGTTGGAGATGGTGAAAGGTCCTGTTTAATAGTGGAATGAACACATATACCATAGTAACATAGCTGATAAGGTGGATATACAGTGGGGAAAAACGTATTTAGTCAGCCACCAATTGTGCAAGTTCTCCCACTTAAAAAGATGAGGCCGGCCTGTAATTGTTATCATAGGTAGACCTCAACTATGAGAGACAAAATGAGAAAACAAAGCCAGAAAATCACATTGTCTGATTTTTTAAGAATTTATTTGCAAATTATGGTAGAAAATAAGTATTTCATCAATAACAAAAATTCATCTCAATACTTTGTTATATATCCTTTGTTGGCAATGACAGAGGTCAAACGTTTTCTGTAAGTCTTCACAAGGTTGGCACACACTGTTGCTGGTATGTTGGCCCATTCCTCCATGCAGATCTCCTCTAGAGCAGTGATGTTTTGGGGCTGTCGCTGGGCAACACGGACTTTCAACTCCCTCCAAAGGTTTTGCGGTGTGCTTGGGATCATTGTCATGCTGAAAGACCCAGCCATGTTTCATCTTCAATGCCCTTGCTGATGGAAGGAGGTTTGCACTCAAAATCTCACGATACATGGCCCCATTATTCTTTCATGTACATGGATCAGTCGTCCTGGTCCCTTTGCAGAGAAACAGCCCCAAAGCATGATGTTGCCACCCCCATGCTTCACAGTAGGTATGGTGTTCTTTGGATACAACTCAGCATTCATTCTCCTCCAAACACGACGAGCTGTGTTTCTACCAAACAGTTGTACTTTGGTTTCATCTGACCATATGACATTCTCCCAATACTCTTCTGGAACATCCAAATGCTCTCTAGCAAACTTCAGACGGGCCCGGATATGTACTGGCTTAAGCAGGGGGACACGTCTGGCACTGCAGGATCTGAGTCCCTGGCGGCGTAGTGTGTTACTGACGGTAGCCTTTGTTACATTAGTCCCAGCTTTCTGCAGGTCATTCACTAGGTCCCCCCGTGTGGTTCTGGGATTTTTGCTCACCGTTCTTGTGATCATTTTGACCCCACGGGGTGAGATCTTGCGTGGAGCCCCTGATGGAGGGAGATTATCAGTGGTCTTGTATGTCTTCCATTTTCTAATTATTGCTCCCACAGTTGATTTCTTCACACCAAGCTGCTTGCCTATTGCAGATTCAGTCTTCCCAGCCTGGTGCAGGTCTACAATTTTGTTTCTGGTGTCCTAATTGGTGACCCAATTATAGTCTATGGGGTCCGCCGGGTTTCCGCCCAGTTTCCACCCAAAAAATGCAGAAAAATGCTGAAAGAAAAGTCCACTTTTTAAGCAGATTTGGGGATAGAAACCTGTGAACCTAGCCTTATACTAAATAGATGCCACAACTCTAATGCCCATCATAAAATATGCCTCCTCGCAGTCACTGATTCACTTTGCTTTGGAGTAGGCCTATATGGCATGAATTGACAAAGTAATTAATCAATTCACACAGTAGGTGAGGTCCCTGCTCGCAAGAGCTTACAATCTATGGGGTAGAGGGGGTGACACAAGAAGTAGAAGTGCTTATACATCGGTCCAGCTGTTTTTATGAACAAGGGTTCTACAATTACACAAATAAATAAAGCTGTATGAGCTGTCACCAGCCAGTGTCCATTAATGTACAGATCCAAAGTGCCTGGGCATACAGGGTTTCACTCAGATAAAACTCTGTGGTATAACATGGGTTAGGGAGGGACATGCCAGGAAGAGTACCTATGGGACCACCTAGTGGCAGGGCAGAAGAAGTGTCAGCATGCAGAAGACAGCTACGAGGTCCTCCAACCTTAATAAACCCTGCCAAGGAGATTGTCTCTGAAGGTTCCCAGCAAATCTGAAATTTGAAAATTTGCAGCTCAGAAGTATGAATTTAGGTAGGGACAGAAAGGGACGGGTGTCTGCAGAGACAGTGCTGTGTCATGACTAGGACCAGCAGAGGGAAATGGGGTACAGGGCAGCACTCGACTCCGGAAGACTCAAAATAAATTTGGGTGCACGATCACTAGGGAACTGACCAACTCCCAAGTGGAAACCATGTAAAAAAAATGTGAAGGCACTCCGGGTTTTTTTTCTCTGCAAAAGTGTTTATTCACAACGTTAACTTTTCAGCATACAATTCTCACTTCCCACCATTGGTTCTTTCCATTCCACCATATGGCATTACCTGACTAGCCTACCCGTATCTGGACCAATGCCTGATGAAGGGACAAGTTCCCGAAACGTTAACGTTGTGAATAAACACTTTTTGTAGAGAAAAAAACGGAGTGCCGTTACATTTTTTTTTACATAGGACCAGCAGAGGAGGATTTATTCCTGCTTTGTGATCACTTTCTTTGGCTATTGTTTTCTACGACTTGTAGACCTCTGTTCCACCTCATGAAGAAGACCCAGCTATCTGGCATAAAAGTAATGTAATATATGTATTACTAATATAATTAATACAAAATTAATATAATATTTGTTATATGCAATTCCAAAAAAATTGTGTCAAATGTAAAGAGAACAAGAATGTAATGATTTGGAAATCCCATATAACCTTATTTTATTCACAATATGACACAGAACAAATATCAGAAGATAAAAATTAGATATTTTTCCATTTAATTTGAAAAATTAGCTCATTTACTACTAATAATATCAATAACAATAAAATCTTTATTCATTTAGTGCCAACATATTCTGCAGTATCTTACAAACCATAGGGTTCATGTACAGACAAAATGAGACATTACAGAGCAATAAATCAATTCACACATAAGAAGTGGGCCCTGATCGTGAGAGCTTACAATCTATGAGGTAGAAGGGGGGACTCATTTAGAATTTGACAGCAGCGATACATCTCAAAACAGCTGGGAAATGGTTAACAAAGGAAAAATAAGTGATACTAATGAAATACAGCTATAGAGCCAATTTTCAGTTGCATAACTGTGTATAAAAAGAGCATGTTAGAGAGGCAGAGTCTCTCAGAAGCAAAGATGGGCAGAGGTTCACCAATCTGTGAAATACTGCCTTTAAATCTTGTGGAACAATTTCAGAAAAATGTTACTCAACATAAAATAACAAAGACTTTGAATATCCCACCATCTATAGTACATAATGTCATCATAAAGATGCAGAGAATCGGTAGAAATCCTTGTGCACAAGAGGCAAGACTGTCAATAATCGATGCTTGTGATCTACGAGCCCTCAGATGACCCTGCATTAAACACAGACATGAATCGGTAATGAAAATCACTGCATGACCTCTGGAATACTTCCAGAAATCATCTACAATGCTGTACAATCCACAAATGCATGTTAAAGCTGGATCATGCAAAGAAGAAGCCATATATAAACATAACCCAGAATCGTCACCACCTTCTCTGAGCCATCGCTCACAATTAGGGTCATCACTCCTTTTCTGTTAATTGATTTATTATTTTGTAATGTCTTATTTTGTCTGTACATTAACCCTATGATTTGTAAAGTCCTGTGGAATATGTTGGCGCTATATAAATAGTCTTGGCACTGCCCTGTTTCTGCAGACACTCCTCCCACTCTGTTCCGACCTACATTGATACTGCTGAGCTGCAAAGTTTCACACTATAGATGTGCTGGGAACCTTCAAAAACAATCTCCATCGCAGGACTTATTAAGGCAACTTGACCTTGTAGTTGTCTTCTGTATGCAGTCACGTCTCCTGCCCTGCCAATGGGTGACCCACTGTGGAATCTACAGGATTGACAAACTGGTAATCTTCCTGTTAGAGTACATTACCAATGACTATGCTGGTCCTAACAAGAGAGTGCATTAGGGGGTGCAGCTACTGAAGTCCTGCTCCTCCCAGTGACAGCGTACACATAACTTCATTGGCAGGATCCCGTTGTTCTGCTCCTCCCCACTCCCAACTGACATTCTCATTTTTTGCTGCCGATGGTGGCACCAGTGGGGTACAAACACCAGCTCTGTCTCTTCCAAGGCATATGCCGTAATGTGCATGTGTCATGTGTCACCAGCCAATCCCTGCTGTCCATGCTCTATAGTGTGCTCAACCCTATTCATAGTTCATAGTGTGCCTCAAGAAGAGGAGGCGCCGGCCACCCAGAACAAGTGACGCCCCATGCCCAGAAGGTCCTGCTCAGAAGACAGGTAAGTATGATGGGGTGGGGGGGTTGAGTTAGTTAGAAAGGGCTAGTAGTGCATGAGCTAGCTAGGAAAACAGGGAGGAGGTGCGAGTGGGAATGAGAGGGGTAGGGAGTGACAGAGGAGGTGAGATGGTGTGAGTCAGCTCTGAGTGAAGCCCAAGGCATCATGATAGTTGTAGGAAAACAGAACAGGAAGATACCCATGTAAACAAATGCAGAGGATGCCAGGAGTTCACAGAGAAACCCAGAAATCACTCAAAACCCTGCTGAAGGTATTTGGGTGCACTTATTAACCTATTAATAGCGCTAACAGACAAAAAATTATTTTTTGCCCCGAAAACCCCCTTTAAACTATGAAACAGAAATGCCGAAGCTTTTTTGTTTCAAGGACCACTTACATGTAGGCCAATTTTCCCGTGGCCCGGTGGGGGGCAGGGTTTGGAGTGAGGTTTTCAGTAGCAGGACAGGGTTGGGGCGATTGGGTGGCTCATAAGTAAAAACACAATAAAGTGTATATTTAATGATTACATTTATACATTTCCCTATAGTTTATTAATGCCCCCCCACAGTTAATAACATTACTCATGTGTAGGGGGACTGATACAGTGACAGTAGGAACAGGTAAAAAAGTAGTAAAAGGGATACCACAACTTAAAGACCTTTCTGTTGTCTGTATGGAATGATCTCCGCTTAGGTCGGTGTGGGTTGTACAGCCTAACCACAGCGGGGAGGAAAGACTTCCGATAGCGCTCCTTCTCACACTTAGGATGAAACACTAACATTGACACAGTACTGCCCAGCGCTATCACAGTCTCATGCATGGGATGGGAGTTATTCTCCTGCATGGAGCTCACCACGGACAGTATCCTTCTGTCACCCACCACCTGCACTAGGACCAGGGAGCTCCCCAGGACAGAGCTGGCCCTTCTAATCAGTTTGTGGAGTCTAATTCTGTCCCTGGTTGATATACTGCTCCCCCAGCAGGCCACTCTGAAGAAGATGGCTGATGTCACTACAGAGTTGAAAAAGGCCCTAAGAAGTGCCCCCCGGATTCCAAAGGCTCTCAGCCTCCTAAGCAGGTAGAGCCTGCTGTGGCCCTTCCTGTACAGGACCTCCATGTGATCTGTCCAGTCCAGCTTATTATTAAGGAGCAAACCCAGGTACTTATAGGTGTTGACAATCTCAAAGCCCGTCCCCTGGATGTCCACTGGTTTAGGAGGGTATCTGCACTTACAAAAGTCCACCACCATCTCCTTGGTCTTCCCTGCCTTAATCCTAAGGTGGTTCCACTGGCACCAGTCCACAAAATCCTGGTTCAGTTCTCTGTACTCCCTGTCATCGCCGTCTGTGATGAGACCTACTATTGCAGAGTCGTCAGAATACTTCTGTAAGTAGCAGCTAGATGAGTTGCACCTAAAATCTAATAGCCCCCCACACGTAATGTTATTAACTAGGGGGGGGGCACTATTACTGTAATAGTGCCTAGTAGTGCCCCCCACATGTAATATTACCTGTGTGGTGGGGACTATTACCTACAGGGGGCACTAGTAGGGCACTATTACCGTAATAGTGCCCTCCCCAGTTACTAACATTACCTGTGTGTGAGGGGACTGTTATTAACTGTAGGGGGGGGGGGGTACTATAACTGTAATAGTGCCCTAATAGTGCCCCCCCACAGGTAATGTTATTAACTGGGGGGCACTATTACTGTAACCCTTGTAGTGTATCCCACAGGTAATATTACCTGTGTGTTGGGGGGAGGGGGTGAGTATTACCTGTGGGGGACAACACTAGGGCTCACATCCTGTGTGTCAGTAGAGATCCCGTGAGCTGCATCGGTAATCGGTAAATGGAAAGTGATTTGCTGGTGAAGGCTACACCAGATCACTCTCAAAAACAGGTCCTGTGGACACTTACCAGGTGTCGGCCGATGCTCCTATGCTGTGGATTACACGCAGCATAGGAGCAACAGTCTGCACCTAGTAGCATATAGAAGTCCCTATTGACCGGGCCGGCCTGTTACCAAGTGATCTTTGGCCCAGTACTGGTCCGCGGCCTGTTCATTGGGGACCTCTACTATACAAGGCCATTTCTGGGGGAAATTAAACTGTATGGAGCCACTGTTGGGGTTATTTAACATTAAATGAAGGAATGCGGCTCATCAACTTCAAACTTTTCTTATGGGCGGCCCATTTGTCCGGCAAACTTTTAGACCCCCTTCCTAGAATCTACAATCGGTTTTGAATCCTTTAGGAAATGTCTCAGACCTGCTAAACATAGGATAATATAATTCCAAAAATGCGTAGCTAGGGATTCAGCACTGAGGGGGGAAACATATCCGAGTGGGCCCCCAAGATTACCATCATATAGTGACCAGATAGTGGTAGATACCGGCTCTACACAGGGCTCTGCAAACCATTTGAGTGAATACAGCACAGGAAAAATTTAGTTGGTTACAGGTGACATCTCTGACTGTAATAATCATTCACATTTCCTGTCTCTTCCATCTGGACCGCCATGACCACTTCTACCAGCTGTGACTTGTCTCTGTAAAGTTTGCAATACAGACATCTTTGGCTCTTCACTTTTCCAGGCACCGACCCACATTGTCCTCACCTGCACACCTATCCTGCTGCTACCCCAATTATAAATTATATAATATTAAATTCCCCTGGATATTAATAATACCCCCTGTGTGCATCTTTAGGTTAATAATACTTCCTGCGTGCCCACCTAATTTATAATACCTCCTGTGTGCCCCCTTAATTAACAATACCCCTTGTGCCCTTTAAATTAATAGTGCAACTGAATTAATAATGCCCACTAATTAATAATGCCCACATGCCACCTTAAATTAATTCTGACCAATTCCCCAGTGGTTAGTACCCCTTAATGTCCTCTTATATTATATTTAGTATACACTCTGCTCCCTCATGCCCTCTAATATGAAATGGTTTGTCCAGGATTTAAAAAAAAAAAAAAAAATGTCTGCAGGCAGCAGAGGACATGTCTGTTCCTGCACTGGGCCGGCTGTCTCTTCCACCACTCTGTATTTTGCCAGTGATGTCACATCAACAGGACTGCTGCAGCCATTCACTGCTCTCAGCTGTATACTGTGCAGATTGGCTGCACCGATCCTGTTGATGTCACCGCTGCAGTTGCTCTGTATACAAATAGAGCAGCGGAGGAGGCGGTTGGCTCAGCAAGAGAGGGGAGGATACAGGTAAGTAAAAATGCAGGGCTATCTTTTCACTACCCTACTGCCTGCATACATTTTTTTTTTTTTTTTAAATCTAGACAACCCCTTTAAAGAGGATCTATCATTAGAAAGCCTGCAGATGCTGATACAATCAAAACTACTACGCTGCGGCCGCCCCTCTGCCCCCTTGCTAGCTAAACCACTGTACAGACATATGAAAAAGTTTGGGCACCCCTATTAATCTTAATCATTTTTAGTTCTAAATATTTGGGTGTTTGCAACAGCCATTTCAATTTGATATATCTAATAACTGATGGACACAGTAATATTTCAGGATTGAAATGAGGTTTATTGTACTAACAGAAAATGTGCAACATGCATTAAACCAAAATTTGACCGGTGCAAACGTATGGGCACCTCAACAGAAAAGTGACATTAATATTTAGTAGATCCTCCTTTTGCAAAAATAACAGCCTCTAGTCGCTTCCTGTAGCTTTTAATCAGTTCCTGGATCCTGGATGAAGGTATTTTTGACCATTCCTCTTTACAAAACAATTCCAGTTCAGTTAAGTTTGATGGTCGCCGAGCATGGACAACCCGCTTCAAATTATCCCACAGATGTTCAATGATATTCAGGTCTGGGGACTGGGATGGCCATTCCAGAACATTGTAATTGTTCCTCTGCATGTGTAAGAGACAGCCAATGTTGTCCTAAGCTTCATTTGTCTGTATAAACTGTTAATGTTGAATGTATTTCTGTGATTCTGTTCCTTTAAGACAGCAGCCATTGTAATTGTGACATGATGCTGGAGTGACTTCCCCCCCCCTTTTATGTCAGCCTGCCTGTTCTGCAGACAGAATGTGAGCAGAGAAGCAGGAAGTGACGAGACAGAGAGCAGCAGCCATCTTAGCAAGTGTTGTATTGAACTGGTGTGGATATTTTTCTGTGCAGCTAAGCTGTATCTTGGTCCAGAGACAAACAGAGTGTAAAGAGACAACAGGACTAGTGAGTCCACGTGAAAGGAACTGTGCTCAGTGGCTGATCAGTGAGACTGACATTGTGACTGTGTATATGGATACCACAGATAGAGACTCGCAGTGCTGTTGATGTACTGGACAGCACCTGCTAAACCCCGGCTTACATCCCAGCTCAGTGTATGGATTCGGCAGGACTGTCAGTGTGCTGAGTGGAATCTGCTGTTGGATTACATTGCATTCATTGGGTTTCCCTGTTAAAGAGGACTTCATTTCTCCCAAGATCCTGATAACAGTGAGGAGAGGACGTTTCACTATAAAAGAAAGGAACGACTTTGGGCCCCACCGCGCGCTTCTACAGACTGTAAGCGGTCCACCTGGACCACTGGGGAAAAGGGGGTGCACCCAAATGTGATGTCAGGGTCAGTTAGGGATAGTTTTGAGTATATTGTTCATTCAGTGTCCATACTGCAGAATTGGACAGAGTAAAAGTAGAAACCATTGCAGAATTTGCCTTGAAATTGTTCATGCTATATTGTATATTTTGCTTGTCTTTATCCCTGTCATTTTACCTTCAAATAGCCTTTATTAACTTATAGTAAATATATATTCTTTTCTTGAACTACCGCGTGTGCGTTCATTTCTGGTTGCGGAGACCAAACCACCTGCCTTGCTCTCGGTTCACAAATTGGCATAGTCGGCAGGATCCGCTTTCCAGAATGGACGGTGACGCACCCGTTAGGGAGAATGGTGCTGGAGGAAGAATGCCAGCAGGGGCTATAATAAGTCAGTTAGCTAAATTTGATGGCAATAATATGTCAGTGAGTATGTGGGTGGAACAGATACGAATGATACAGCGAATGTACCAGACCGCACCAGAAGTACTAGTAGAGCTAGCAATATTGACATTACAAGGGGATGCTAAGACCACGGTGATATTGAGGCCATTTGAACAAAGGCAGACATTTGAGCAAGTAGTCCAGATTCTAGAAACCATTTATGGAGAAACTGCATTGCTGGGGTCTCTGCAGGCTCGGTTCTTCCAGAGGGTACAACAGGAGAATGAAAGCCTTCCCCAATATGCAAATGCCCTACAAGAACTGCTCCGAGATATTCAAGTGAAGGAAAGAGGGGGCTCGCCAGCCTTCTGTAACCCTGATCGGACTCTCCGTGACCAGTTTGTCCTGGGGATACGTGACGGCAGTTTAACTGTGACTATGCAGGATTTTATACGACGAGAGACTGATGCTAAATTCCATGATGTACAGGTAGAGGCCATCTCCCGTGCCAATAGTATGTTCCCGAAGCCCCAGACCGCAGTTGGAGTTACTTTGTCACAGGGGGCTAGTTCTGGCTCAGAGACAGTAGAAAAGGGGACGGTTAAAGAAATTCTCACAGTAATGCAGAAACTGCAAGAGCAAATGGAACACTTGCACACCCGTTGTGATGAACATTCTATGAAAATTGCAGACTTCCAGAAAACTGGAGGTGAAAGGGTGAGCCGTCCATACCCAGAAAATCAGAATCACCCACCACCCCGCTGGAGGGATGAGGATAGGACCTACCGAAGGGGTCCAAATCAGTTAATGCAGTGCTCAGGAGAAATCGAAGGGGCTTACCGAAGGGGCCCAAACAGATGGCCAGAACGACGGGAGATACGCTGCTGGGAGTGTGGACGGATGGGCCACGTTGCTGCTAGATGTCCAGAGCAGCGACAAACTTATGAGAGACCGCCGTTAAACTGAAGTCCCCTGCTGCTGTAGGGCGTGTAGTAGGGGAGACTGACAAGGAGACTATGTGGGGAGAATGCCCTAATGATGACCTGATCGCTGCAAGTCCTGTTATACAGGTGGAAATGGAGGGTATTCCGGTTACCGGGATGATTGACACGGGTTCCCAAGTAACGACCTTGAGTAGAGACTGTTATGAACGGTACTTCCAGCAACATGTGAAATATGATCCCCATACATTCGTACGAGTGGTCGCAGCTAACCAGTTACCAGTTCCAGTCGTGGGAGTGGCCTGGATGAATGTCCGGGTATGTGGCCAAGATCTGGGTAGGAAAGGCATTGTGGTGGTACAGGAGTCACATGAAGTAAAGGTCCCTGTCATTTTGGGGATGAATGTGTTAAAAGAATTAGATCAGATCCTCTTTGAAAAGAAAGGTCACGGTTATTGGAAAGAAACCACCACCCATCGGCCTACTCAAACAGCTTTCCAGCGGCTGATCCGGACATGTGGCTTACAGAAAAGTTCGGATGCGCAGCGTCCTCTGGCTCGAATTTCAGTTCCTTTGCATACAAAAGTTACACTGCCACCCAGTCGGGAGACAATAGTGTCTATGCCCGTAGGCACCTGTCGGAAACTAGAGGGCATAGCTGTGTTGGTAGAACCACTGCAGGCAGCCGAAGGAGGTGTTGATCCGCTAGTGGCCCGTTCCTTGGCAATAGTTCGCAATGGAAGAGTACCACTTCGATGTGTAAACACTCAGGACCAGAGTGTGGACCTGACCCCAGGGAGGCAGCTGGCTAACATCTATGTGACTCCGGAGGAAGTAAGGAAAGTAACTCCAATGCAGCTGAAGCCGACTGAAAGGGATGAGTGGACCGTAACTGTGTCCATGCGAGAAGTGAGGGCGTTCCTTGGAGTAGCCGGTTACTATCGACGGTTTATTAAGGATTTCGCCAAGGTAGCAGCACCACTTAATGCTCTCCTACGAGGCACATCCGGTGGTCCAAAGAACCGGTCCGTGAAGTGGGGACCTGAACAGGAACAAGCCTTCCAGGCATTAAAGGATGCACTGACAACAGCCCCAATCTTGGCATATGCTGATTACCACTTGCCGTTCCAGCTGTATACGGATGCAAGCCTGTATGGTCTTGGAGCAGTGCTTTCCCAGCTTCAGGATGGCCAGGAGAGGGTCATAGCGTACGGCAGCCGGTCTTTGAGAGATTCTGAAAGAAACCCCGAGAATTATAGTTCATTTAAGTTGGAGCTGTTGGCACTGGTATGGGCCATGACCGAGAAATTCTCTGAATATTTGACCGGTGCTGAAGTTTTAGTACTGACTGACAACAACCCACTAGCTCACCTGGAAAATGCCAAGCTCGGGGCGTTAGAGCAGAGGTGGATAGCCCGAATGACTAAGTTCAATTACCGCATTAAGTATCGGTCCAAGACAGAGAACCAGAATGCTGACGGGCTTTCTAGGGTAACCGCCCAGACCCCCACAGTAGACGTGGATCATGAGTTGGAGCATGTGGAGGTGCCCGACTTCAGCAGATTTTCACAGGCCTTGGCCGCCGCTAATCAGTTTGAGTTGGAGGGGACTGAAACGGCTCCTTTCTTTGGTCCCTCACGACAGGAATGGGCACAGATACAACAGACCCATGAGGGGCTGGCACAGATGATCAAGTGTGTTGAGAAAGGCCAGAAGCCCTGTAGAGAGGAAAGAGAACGACTGACACGTGAGATATTATCTGTTCTGAGTCAGTGGGAAAAGTTGGAGATGAAAAATGGAGTGCTATGCCGAAAGGTCTATTTACCTTCTGAGATCGACATTCGATACCAAATTGTGGTGCCTAGTGAACTGGCTCGCTCGTTGGCAGTTGAGGCTCATAATAAGAATGGACATTTTGGTCATGAGAAGACCTTTCGTTGGTTACAGCGACTGATTTACTGCCCTGGTCTTCGTCAAATGGTCGAAGAAGTATGCCGCAGCTGTCGAACTTGTGAGATCCATAAGGCAATAGAACAGAGAGCTCCCCCTGCAAACCATCGTGACCCAGGAACCTTTAGAAATCGTCATGATAGACTATCTAATGGTGGGCCCATCCAATAGCGGACACCAGTATTGCCTCGTAATGGTGGATCACTTCACCAAATTTGCGGTGGTAACCGCCACCAAGGACCAGACAGCTGAGTCAGCAGCTCGTGCTATGTGCCAAGATTTCATTCGAGTATATGGGTGCCCTAAACGCATCCACTCCGACCAGGGTGCCTGCTTTGAGGGACACGTAATGAAAGAAGTTCAACGTATCTACGGGATAAAGAAGTCGCACACGACTCCATACCACCCTCAGGGAAATGGGGCCTGTGAAAGATTCAACAGAACTCTGCTACAGATGCTGCGGACTCTGGAGGAAGACAAGAAGTTACAGTGGCCTCAGTTCTTGTCTGAAATGGTGTGGGCCTATAACAATCAGGTCCATTCTACAACGGGGTACTCTCCTTATACACTTCTCTTTGGGCGGTCTGGGCGAAGTGTAGGAGAATTACAGTTGGATGATGTGGATGGGTTCCCTCCGAGGGATCCAACCTCTTGGGTGCGGGCGCACCGGCAGAGACTTGAGACGATCCATCGATTGGTGCGGCAGCGCCTGCAAGAACATCCCCATCCTGATAAGACCCCAGTGCAAGAAGCACCATTGCAACCAGGCGACCTGGTGCTAGTTCGTGTCAAGAAACCCCAAGGGAAATTGGAAAGCCGATGGGAGGCTTTGCCGTATCGTGTTGTTGGCCGCAAGTATGCGAATGGGCCAGTGTACCAGGTCCACAAAGAAGGAACTGATTGTGTTCGAGTACTTCACCGAAATATGTTGCGCCTGTGTCATTCTGAAGGGACAAATCATGATGGGCTTGCCAATGTGAAAGCTCCCACAGTCAGAGAATGGAGGTGCGGAATGGGCCTCAGACGAGGAGGATGATTGTTGGCCGATCCCTGCTCCTGGGGATGTTCCACCTGTGACTACTGTATCTCCGGCCTGTGCCCCCTCTGGTGCGGAATCCGCTGGTCCTTCTCAACCCATAGCTGCAGCACCCCATAATATACCACCGGTCCTCAGACGGACCACTAGGCCAAATGCTGGTATTCCCCCTGTTCGGTATGCGCAGGATGAGTTTGTTTGGCCTGCCATACATCGGTATACTACCACCCTGTGCATAAAAGTACAACCCTCTGGATATACAGTCATAGGCAGGGACTGCCAATCTTAAAGTGGGGGGGAATATGTAAGAGACAGCCAATGTTGTCCTAAGCTTCATTTGTCTGTATAAACTGTTAATGTTGAATGTATTTCTGTGATTCTGTTCCTTTAAGACAGCAGCCATTGTAATTGTGACATGATGCTGGAGTGACTTCCCCCCCCTTTTATGTCAGCTTGCCTGTTCTGCAGACAGAATGTGAGCAGAGAAGCAGGAAGTGACGAGACAGAGAGCAGCAGCCATCTTAGCAAGTGTTGTATTGAACTGGTGTGGATATTTTTCTGTGCAGCTAAGCTGTATCTTGGTCCAGAGACAAACAGAGTGTAAAGAGACAACAGGACTAGTGAGTCCACGTGAAAGGAACTGTGCTCAGTGGCTGATCAGTGAGACTGACATTGTGACTGTGTATATGGATACCACAGATAGAGACTCGCAGTGCTGTTGATGTACTGGACAGCACCTGCTAAACCCCGGCTTACATCCCAGCTCAGTGTATGGATTCGGCAGGACTGTCAGTGTGCTGAGTGGAATCTGCTGTTGGATTACATTGCATTCATTGGGTTTCCCTGTTAAAGAGGACTTCATTTCTCCCAAGATCCTGATAACAGTGAGGAGAGGACGCTTCACTATAAAAGAAAGGACCGACTTTGGGCCCCACCGCGCGCTTCTACGGACTGTAAGCGGTCCACCTGGACCACTGGGGAAAAGGGGGTGCACCCAAATGTGATGTCAGGGTCAGTTAGGGATAGTTTTGAGTATATTGTTCATTCAGTGTCCATACTGCAGAATTGGACAGAGTAAAAGTAGAAACCATTGCAGAATTTGCCTTGAAATTGTTCATGCTATATTGTATATTTTGCTTGTCTTTATCCCTGTCATTTTACCTTCAAATAGCCTTTATTAACTTATAGTAAATATATATTCTTTTCTTGAACTACCGCGTGTGCGTTCATTTCTGGTTGCGGAGACCAAACCACCTGCCTTGCTCTCGGTTCACACATGAATGCCTGAGTAGATTTGGAGCTGTGTTTTGGACCATTGTCTTGCTGAAATATCCATCCCCGGCGTAACTTCAAATTCGTCACTGATTCTTGTACATTATTCTCAAGAATCTGCTGATACTGAGTTGAATCCATGCGACCCTCAACTTTAACAAGATTCCCGGTGCCGGCATTGGCCACACAGCCCCAAAGCATGATGGAACCTCCACCAAATTTTACAGTGGGTAGCAAGTGTTTTTCTTGGAATGCTGTGTTTTTTGGACGCCATGCATAACGCCTTTTTGTATGACCAAACAACTCAATCTTTGTTTCATCAGTCCACAGGACCTTCTTCCAAAATGAAGCTGGCTTGTCCAAATGTGCTTTTGCATACCTCAGGCGACTCTGTTTGTGGCGTGCTTTCAGAAACAGCTTCTTTCGCATCGCTCTCCCATACAGCTTCTCCTTGTGCAAAGTGTGCTGTATTGTTGACCGATGCACAGTGACACCATCTGCAGCAAGATGATGCTGCAGCTCTTTGGAGGTGGTCTGTGGATTGTCCTTGACTGTTCTCACCATTCTTCTTCTCTGCCTTTCTGATATTTTTCTTGGCCTGCCACTTCTGGGCTTAACAAGAACTGTCCCTGTGGTCTTCCATTTCCTTACTATGTTCCTCACAGTGGAAACTGACAGGTTAAATCTCTGAGACAACTTTTTGTATCCTTCCCCTGAACAACTATGTTGAACTATCTTTGTTTTCAGATCATTTGAAAGTTGTTTTGAGGAGCCCATGATGCCACTCTTCAGAGGAGATTCAAATAGGAGAACAACTTGCAATTGGCCACCTTAAATACCTTTTCTCATGATTGGATACACCTGGCTATGAAGTTCAAAGCTCAGTGAGGTTACAAAACCAATTTTGTGCTTCAGTAAGTCAGTAAAAAGTAGTTAGGAGTATTCAAATCAATAAAATGATACGGGTACCCAAATTTTTGCACCGGTCAAATTTTGGTTTAATGCATATTGCACATTTTCTGTTAGTACAATAAACCTCATTTCAATCCTGAAATATTACTGTGTCCATCAGTTATTAGATATATCAAATTGAAATGGCTGTTGCAAACACCCAAATATTTAGAACTAAAAATGATTAAGATTAATAGGGGTGCCCAAACTTTTTCATATGACTGTATAATCCCATAATCCTGGCATAGATAAAGAGAAGAAAAGAAGAACATGTAGTACTGCACTATAATGTAGAGAGGCGCTACTAGTCAGCCAGTCAGTTCATGCACTTCACTATTGCATGTCCAGTCTGGTTTCAAGTTACAATGTTCCAGGAAAAGACCATTTTATGTTGAAAATATTGTATTCTTAGGCCATTATAAATGGGTGTCAGGCAGGGGGTGTGATTCAGAGCTCCAATCAGAGGCAGCCAGTGTCAGAGCTCAGAATCACACCCCTTGTCTGCTCCTGCCTGACACCGCCCTCCTGACAGTACAGAGCCTAGATAACATATCAGGCACCAAAACTAACAGCACTGATTGCTCAGGACTGGTGGGGGCTAGAGAACAATTTCCAACTGTGCCGGAATCAGTGAACCAGCAACTACTACTTGATGTAAGGAGCTGGAATTGGTGGATGTGGTGAAAGGTCCTCTTTAAAAAAAACTTTCAGAAAAGGCAAATACATCATTTTTTGACATAATGTCTCTGCTTTCCAATGCACTTTGTCCTATCCACAAGCTTTCATAATCCCTCATTAAGAAATGCTTTAGGCTGAGCTGCGAGCCTCGAATGCACCGATGTCTTCACCTCAGGCGTCCCTCTCCTTCTTCATGGTTGACACTTGTGCCACCTTCCTTGTGCCACGCTGCTCTTTCATGTAAATCACAAGTGGGGCAGCCATTTTTTCTCACACAGCAGTCACAAATCTGATGTAACTCGAAGATGTCTAAGCCTGTACAGCAGTGCCTGGAGAGATGGTGACATTGTACGGAAAGCGCTGCTAAGACAGTGCAACCAACAGAAATTTTAATATAATCAGCGTGCAGATAATTTTTGACACCCCCTGTATATATTGTTCATTCCATGTCTAAGAAGCACGGGAAACTTTCTTTATAAATTGATAATATTGTTTATTCTTTTTTCTCATTCCATTTCTTTATTCATTTCTAGTATGTCCCGATTTTAGACAGACAGATAGATTCCTATTGTCCCTGCAGCTTCTTCATTGTATACATTGGTCCATCTATCTGCATGGTTAGTAGCGGCAGTACAGGATGCTGCAGACCAGTAAAGAAGTGAACAGGATAAAGCTACAACACCCTGCACTGCTACTACTGATGTCAAATCTTTACAATAACTTTACATTTGAAAGTAAGACTCATGATTGGACACTAGGTGGCAGGATTTATGCATAAAGCCAGTGCATACAGTATGTACTGTACACATGAACATCACAGAACATCTATGAGAAGTGATAGGTGGGAGCAGGGCTGACATGAGACAAGGATTTCTGTTCCTACCAGGAGGGAATTACAGGACTTGCTATTTCAGAAAATAAACTACATTAGTAGGGGTCGGACACCCCTGCCAAAAAGGAAAATAAAGGGGACACCCCATTCATTATTTGCAGTTGTGGCTGTGCCTGGTATTGCAGCTCAGTAACATTCATAGATTTATTTATGACAATAATTGGAGATGGACGAAGCGGATTCGACCTGAATATCCCAAATTGTTCAGTTTTTAACTAAACCGAACAATTAGGGATTCGTCCGGGCCTAACTAAAATGACCGCCGCAACATGCATTGCGGTAAATTGTTATACTATGTCATCTCCCCTGGACCTCCACCTATTATACTGTGGGGTCTGTACTGGAATCAGTGGAGCGGCGTCTACTAAAAGGTGAGAAGAACTTGAATGGGTGGACGTCCTCCTCAAGTATTTTCCCCAGGCTCCATCTGTAGTTCCTGTAATTCTCAGTTCCTGAGATCATGGGTGGAGGCTAACTGCTATGAAAAAAACAGGAGATTCTTCTCTCTGATTCTCTCCCACTCACTGAGAGCAGCATGGTAGATATTATAGAGACATACTGAGCAGTACTGATGTGAATAAAGCACTTGGTGTGAGATACTAAACTCACTATCACCTCCAGCAGAATCTGTCTGCCTATGTCTTTGATTCTCTCTCACTGGGCTCCTCCTCCCTCTTTCCATCTCCATAGACTTCTATGGGCACTTGTAGTCTGATACTTCTGTGAAGTGACAGATGGTTTTGGGAGACTATGATAGCTTCAGCAGAGTAATAATATATAAAAATTCCATGAAAATGAACAAATGAAAGTCAGACATTGCTTTTCAACCATGCTTCAACAGAATTTTAAAAAAAAGAAAACTCATGAAACAGGCCTGGACAGAAATGATGGTTCCCTTTACTTAATATTTTGTTGCACAACCTTTTGAGGCAATCCCTGCAATCAAACGATTCCTGTAACTGTCACTCAGACTTCTGCACCTCTCAGCAGGTATTTTGGCCACTCCTCATGAGCAAACTGCTCCAGTTGTCTCGGTTTTGAAGGGTGCCTTTTCCAGACGGCAAGTTTCAGCTCCTTCCTAAGATGCTCAATAGGATTTAGGTCAGGGCTCATAGAAGGCCACTTCAGAATAGTCCAATGTTTTCCTCTTAGCCATTCTTGGGTGTTTTTAGCTGTGTGTTTTGGGTCATTATCCTGTTGTCTTGGTAGTCTTGAGATTTCATTGTACCCTGCACAGATTCAAGACACCCTGTGCCAGATGCAGCAAAGTAGCCCCAGAACATAACAGAGCCTCCTCCATGTTTCACAGTAGGGAAAGTGTTCTTTTCAAGATATGCTTCATTTTTCTGTCTGTGAACATAGAGCTGATGTGCCTTGCCAAAAATTTCGATTTTTGTCTCATCTGTCCATAGGACATTCTCCCAGAAGCTTTGTGGCTTGTCAACATGTAGTTTGGCAAATTCCAGTCTGGCTTTTTTAAGTTATTTCTGTGACCATTCTGGGTTTTTCTTTCATTAAACGAGGGGTACCAACAATTTTGTCCACGTGTATATATTTACATACGACAGATTTGTTGCAGAAATTTCATTCATCTGAATGGGGCATAAAGAAACCCATGTGCTTGTAAGCAATGCAACTCTATTCACATTATTTTCAGCTGTGAATTCACCCTAAAGCTAACACTACATGGTGACTCTGGGTGTGGCACACATCATGTGGCCAAAGATCGCAGTGTTGTCCTGCCTGCACTACATCTAGTGGAAGAACATATGGTCACTTTCCAACCTCTAAAAGGTATCGCCTGATTTCTTCACTCTTCCACTACTTTCTATGGCTAACACGGTACAACATTATACTACTAGCAACTCCCAAGTTGACAGAACGAGACATTCACAAGAAATCCATCGGGACTGTATAACTTTCGACTTATCATTGCACCATAATAAAGAAAAAAAAAAAAAGTCATGTCCACTTCAGATTCTCCACCAAAAAAACAATACAAAGTTCTTAAACGGGTTATCCAGTTTATTTTAAAATTATGGGCCAAATAACAGGATGCATCAATACAAAACACTTCCTAATATATATTCTACTTAAATTCAGCACTGTTTATCTGATTTATTTTCAGGTTAATGACCTCAGCTGTGATGTTTCGTTTGCAAGTTCACTACATGTAAATAACAGTGATACAAGGAGCAGCAAGTAAAATAAAGCCAAGCAAAGGGAGCACAAGGAATGTGCTGTGGATGTATTTGCAGATAATTTTTGGAAGCTGGATAAGCCCTTTAACATGGTATGGGTAAAAAATGTATTGTAAAAACACACAAAATAATACTGATTTTTTTTATTAGAAATGGCTTATCCCCTTTTTTTTAGCCCGCCACTGAACAACTCCATCACATCAGTTTTCTGATGCAAAAGTGCCACCTTTTTTGTGCATGGCAGCCAAAATAAAGCCGCTTTCTCCATTAAATGACCTATTCATCACTTTTTAGAAAGGAGGGCAGAGCACGGTGGAGATCAAGGTGGGCTGTGGCAAGGATGTCTTGGCCCAACAAGTTTACTACAACTCACACCAGAAATTTTACCTGAGTTATACCTGAAATCAATGCCAGCTCCAGACTGGCACAGAATTCAGTTCTGACATATAATAGTGCGGCTGAATTATTAAAAGGAGTCTGTCAGCAGACTCCAACTTATCAACCCAGCCCTACTGATAGATAGGTTAAGGTCACTTGAATCAAACAGTGTTCTCTCTTTGTGAATCGGTCCCTCTTATGCCAAGATATCACCATTTTTGTCAAGATGCAAATGAGCTCATTTGTATATTGACAAGAATAGCTATATCTCAGCAAGGGAGGCAACGTTTCACAAGAGGGAAACGCCACCCGATTCTTGTGACCATAAGCTATCTATCTATGGGTGCATATTCTGAGTTCTAGTGACAGAGTTCAGATATTTGGTGAACTTTGTTATGTGTAATTCGACATACAAACCCCATAATTTATACAAAATTTACAATTGGTGTACAATGTCTAGGGTCCACCAGTGGAATTGTTTCTAGGGGCCCACCGCGAGGACACCTGCAGATCAGCTGTACCAAGACAGGGCGGCTAAAGGTAATAACATGTTGGGAACCATGCTGCTCACCCGCCATATGATGTACACCACTGCACTACCTAAACCCACTGCTACACCCGGTATGGCAAGTAAACAGTGTGGCTCCTAGAATTGTCACCACTACCTGTAGCTGCACTGTCTTGGAAATGCTGATCTGCAGAGGTCCTGGCAGTCCCCTGCAAATGTAATATTGATGGCCTACACTCACCTGTCCCCGGCGCTCTGTTGTCCGCCACCAGTGTCCATTCAGTCTCGTGTTGGCGCCTACTTGCTGGAAGTCCTGCACCTCATGTGACCGAGACCAATTAGGTACAGGATTTCCAGAAATTAGGCGCCTCCATGAGACTGAACAGACACAGGCGAGTATGCTTTTTTTAAATTTTTACACATCCCTGGCCGCCACAGTGGTCACTCCAAATAATGGACAACCTCTTTAAAGGGGTTGTCTGGGCCAATTTTTTTTATGACCACTTCACTGGTCCCCCATACTGTATGGAGAGCAGTGATGGGGTCATTATATTGTGTGGGAGCAGTGATTGGTGCTAACATCCTGTGGGGGGACATTAAACTGTGTGCGGCATATTAAAGGGGTTGTTCATGGTTAATTTTTTTTTTTAAGGCCTAACCTCAGGATAGGCCATAAATACCTGATCCCTAGGGGGCTGACACATGGCCCTATCAGCTGTTCAGAGCCACTTCCGGCGCCCATTCTATACACAATACAGGGACGGAAGCAGAAAGCTCCATCCGCTGTATAGCAGCCCAGCGCCTTCACTGCAGCTCAGCTCCTACTGACTTCAATATGTGCTGAGATGCAGTGAAGGTGCCCGGGTAGTATACAGTGGACAAAGCTTCCTGCTTCCGACCCCGTATTGTGTACAGGGCGGGCGCCGGAAGTGGCTCCGTACAGCTGATCGGTCGGCCCCCTACTGATCAGGTATTTATGGCCTACCCTGAGGATAAACCATAACAAATTATGCCTGGACAACCCCTTTAATATAACCCCCTAATGCCCCACACTATAAAGAGGTTGTCCAGCACATTTTTTTTTTTGTAATTAGTCCAGGGGAGGTGAAAAAAAAAAAAACTGAAAAAAAAAAACAAAACATACTCACCTGTCACTGCTGTCCTCCCAGCATGGTCCGGTCCTGCAGCTCCGCTTTCTTCGTTTGCAGTAAGTCCTCAATGGTTGTGACGTCCAAGGTCTATTCCCTTAAGAGAGTAAGGTTTGTTTTTTTTCACCTGTCCTGACTTAATAAAAAAAAATAATAAAATGTTATCCTGGACAACCCTTTTAATGTCCCTCAAGATATTGGCCTCCATCATTTCCCCCCCTCACACAATATAATGACCCCATCAATGGTCCCCATGCAGTATAGGGGACCAGTAAAGGGGCCACTGTATTGGGGGGGGATAGTGAAGGGCCATACAGATGCCCCTTCACTAGTTCCCCCCTATAGCAGTATTGGTTCATTACGTATCTGTCTGCTCCCTGGTACCGCTCCTTCCTGCTCTGGGTGCACTGATGTGACATCATATGTGCCCGAAGCTGGAAGAAGCAGGAGGTGCTGGAGAGCACTCAGGTAGGTATTGGTGCATAGCTTGTAGGCCACAAGCTCAATGTGGCCCATGGCCTAAAAGTCTGTGAGTGGTAGAACCGGGTCGGCGACGCCACTTTTCCCCGGTTTTGCGGTCCGATTGTTATAGAAGTTACAGCAATGGATGAGGAATGTGTGTAGGCTGCTCTTAGGCTGAGGCCCCATGTTGCGGAAACACAGCTTTTTTGGTTGCAGATTTTGCTGCGTTTTTTTGAGCTAAAGTCAAGAATGGCCACAAAAGGAATGGGAAATATATAGGAAGTTCTTATACTTCTACTTTCTGCTCATTCCACTCCTGGCTTTGGCTCAAAAAACCGCAACGTGGGGCCTTAGTCTTAAAGAGATCCTTTCACGTTCTCTGGCACCAGGCGGTATTATATACCACTAAAAAGCTGACAGTACAAGGCTATGGAAGTGTACTGTCAGGGGGAGTTCCGATGACGCTATGCTGTACCGCCTGCCCTTCCGACAGTGAAGAGACATTGGTGCCGAAACTAACTGCACCAATATCTCCGGTACCTGGGTGCATACCGTCAAAGCTGACAGTACGCTGAATTCTGTGCAGCTTTCTACCAGTATGTAATACCGCCACTGCCAGAGGACGTGAAAGGTGCTCTTTTATCAAATAGTAGGAGCGGTGCTGCACTTCACCAAAACCACCCATATACAGTGGATGGGGCTGCTGCACCGCTCCTAGTACTTGAATAAGAGCACCCTTGTGCGCACTAACCATCACTGCACCCAGATAATGCCAGAACATCTGATCTGTATGTGGTCTGGGTGTTGGACTCCCCGAGATCCTATCCTGTGGATCAGTATGAAAAATTAATTTGGGGCCCCTTTAATAAATTAGCCCAGTGTGAACACTCCCATAGTCCTGTGCAGAGCGTTTGTCACACAACTATCCCCTGCAGATGTGTGAGGTCTGCTATACTACCTCAGTACGACACAGGAGGGCGCTATACTGAGTCTATGGAGTCACGAGGCGGGCAGACCCCGCACATCTCACACCCCCCTCTAAATCCAGAGTCTGACATTAGTTTGAATTTCAGCAGCAGTCGAAGCTCCGCCCCCTAATATGACACAATTTCAAGCCTCAGCCTCAGTGATACGTCACGTGATTGACATTCCCATGAGCCAATAGGTGTGCTAGTAGAAGAAGGCGGGCTGCTGCGTACTACGTCTCTCCAGAGGGCGTGTCTAGGGACACGCGCGTGACGTGACGAAGAGGTCAGGGGGCGGGGCGATGTTTGTCCTAGGTTATCGTCGCATATGTCGTGGTAAAGACGCTTCGTGTAGCTGAAGTTGGTTGCGATTTCTCCGACTAATGGATTAAGAGACACCGTGTAGCGCACATTGTAGGGGATAACCTGACAAGGCGACGCGGCGGGCGGTGGCGCGTAGTGTGTAGTGTATCGGCAGATGGTGGGACGCAGTGGTCCGGGATTCTGATTGGTTGAATGATGTTGTGGGCGGGCATGGTGGGCGGTGCCCGTTCTTTTCTGGGTCTTGGCAGTGGCGGCTCAAGACTGCGGGCAGTTCTGCGGCAAAGTGTGAGGAGTGCGGGGGACAGCAGGTAAGACCTGGGGCAGTGCCCAAGGGGAATGGGGCAAGAGAGGAGGTGGTGGTGCACACTAGCGCCACACCGGGAGAATGGCAGGTGGAGGAAGTGTTCCATTGTAAGTTCATGTATGGGTACATGACAGAGTATAGGGGTATGTTCACACAAAACGTTTTCTGCGTCAGAATTAATGTGTCAAATAATGCTTGCTACTGCCTGCTATAGTTTAATGAGAAACTGTAACATAGTTCATATGGAATTAACTTTTCTGCCAAAAACTACGGCAGGTGGTCACATGTAGATATGGATAGACCTGGACCAGTTAGGCAAATGGTGACTTATGATGCGTGGCTAAAAATTGCAGGACCGCGCTGTGACTCCTTCACCAATGTTAGTGAATGAAGTCTCTTTGTGATCCATAGGGTGCCATGACCGTGACTTTGTGCCCCCTAGGAATCCCAAGGAGACCTCCTTCACTAACATAAGTGAAGGAATCACAGGGCGATCTGGGGATATTCGCTCGCACGAAAGGAGTAATGGCCGAAGTCGCTTTGTTAGTCTTAAAACTGCAAGCCACAACAGAAATTCAAGGCGCACCAATCATATTTTCTCCATAGATTTCAATAAAAAAAAATATTTTCACTGTGTTTTTTGTAAGGCCCTGTTCACATCTCTTAAACATAGAATTTCTTGTTGACTTTAGTGTTAATAGATTATGCTGTGGATTTTCCACATTCCATGAAAAATCAGCACGTCATCCAAATTGTGCACATGTACCCTAAAAATATACCTGTCGTATAATGTGGGGGGAGCCACATATGTAGAGGGAACAAAATTTCAGAGGCAATGCGCTACATTTTGGGGAGCAATTTTAGTGTGGGGGGGAGCCATGTTCTAAAACTAGTGAAACGGACTTGGCAACCTTTCAGGTCATTGCTTTCAACATCAAAGGGGCATTAGGAAAATAAGAGCTGGATTCTCATTGGCCACTTCATCATCCACATGTACATGATAGGAGTGATAGTGCTGTCATCCTCTAATACATGTGATGCTTATAGCTCCATCTGCTCAAGTTGTGCCAAAGTCACACTGGGCAGCCTGCTAATACTGTATATAGTTGAGCAGATGACATCAGGGACCCCTGCTAATCAGCTGTTTGAAGGGTCCATGGTGTATGTGTGAGCACCATGACCCCTTCACTGTTGACGACATAGTGGTCGTGCTATGTAATTACAGTCATCCCATTTACTTCTATGGGATGAGGCTGTAATTACATGATAGGGCTACTGTGAAACAGACCGCATGCAATGTAAACAGAGAAGGGGTCACAGTGCCCAGCACACAGCTGATCGGTGGAGTTTTGGGTATCAGACTCCCACTGATCTTTAGTAGGAGTATAAGCAGGCCACCTCAGTGTTCACAATTGTGTTCCCAGGTTCTGTGTAACCCAACCTCTGGGTTTAGCAGCCCTTTATGGGGTCTCCTGATGTTACTTTCTATTGGTGACTTGAGATTCGGCTGTTACACTAAACACGACACGACACTGTTGTTCCAGCAGCAAGAGCTACAGAGCAGCCATGCCTGAGGTGAACACTGATGCGCTGGATGAGAAGCAGGTTCAGCTGCTGGCGGAGATGTGTATTCTCATTGATGAGAACGACAAGAAGATCGGAGCAGACACCAAGAAGAATTGTCACCTTAATGAAAACATCGACAAAGGTAAAGTAAGTGCCGAGGACTGGCACAAGGATGATCCATTGTAGTGTGACGTAAATGTTGAGGGGGTTGAAGGTGACCTTTCTGGTATCCGTGTGTCATCTGTGGTTTTCACTGACCCATACATTGAAATGAATGGGCAGATCCATAAATAGGGACTGGTATAGGACCTGCACCATATTATGCAGCTTTTCACTACGGCCCGGGCACACAGCTGTAAAAAAATACAGACGTGTCCATGGAGCCTTAGACTAAGACCTCACTCTGTGTTTTGCAGAATCACCAAATTGAATGGGATTTTGGTTGGTCTCATCCACACGTTGCCTGAAAAAAAGCTGTAGAAAAGTTGCTTTCTGCAAAAACGTAGCATGTTAATTTTAGCTGCGGAATTGTGAGCGTTTATCCTATAGATTTAATTTGGGAGGGAAAAAAGCAAAGAAAAATGCAACAAAAACTCCATAAAAAAATACTGTGGGAAAAAAACACAATTTTTTTTTTGCTACGTGGGGAGGGGATTCTTTCTGCAGATCAGTGGGGTTAGGTATAGGTAGGTATATACTACACAGCTACTGACTGTATATCCTGTAGAGAATAGTTTTGCTTGATAAAGATCATATAGATTATTAAACCTTATACAAATATTTGAAATAGAAAAGTGACCTAGTTAATAATTTTTTTTTTTTTTTTTTTTTTTCCCCTCAGGCCTGCTCCACAGAGCGTTCAGCGTGTTCCTGTTCAACACGGAAAACAAACTCTTACTACAGCAAAGATCAGACGCTAAAATCACCTTTCCAGGTTTGTAGTACAGTAATACCTCGTACACTCGTGTTTCCGAATTTGCGAATTCACAGATTCGCGATATTTTTTTGGCAACTAACATATATAGATTTTGCTCTTTTTTTTTCAGATCTGTGAAATTTAATAAAAAAAAAACACCTTCGCTATTGGGTAGTAGCGTCCTGTTCGTTACGTACCCGGTAATTAGTTTCATTTTACTGTGAGTGTATAAGAAAAATGAATGAATGTATTAATATACAGTACTGTACAGTATACTTTAGTATACTGTACAGTACTGTAGGGTAAAGTTTATTGATATTTAGGGGTTAAACATTAGAAATCGGCATTGTAAGCGCTTCTAAGCGCTTGTACCAAACATTCGCGATTCCTCGCGATCCGTGACCCGCTCTGTCACCTAACCTCGCGAATGTACGAGGTATTACTGTACTAATAATAATACATTTTATTTATATAGCGCCAACCTATTCCGCAACACTTTACAAATCAAAGGGTTAAAGTACAGACAAAATTAGACATTACAGAGTAATAGATCAATTCACACACTAGGACTGAAGGCCCTGCTCACAAGAGCTTACAATCTATGAGGTAGAGGGGATGACACAGGAGGTAGCAGGGGCGGCATAGGAGGTAGCATTGCTTATACAGTGGACCAGCCATTTTTTGATAAAGGTACTAGAAAAGTAGCACAAAACTAATACATTCCTTTACTAGACAGTGCAGACCTCAGTGCATTAAGGAGTCTCAGATATCGGGTTATTTTTATAACGGTGACATTTTCACTAGGCAGTCAGAGGCTTCACATATTTCTGAAATGAAGTATTGCTGAATGTAAGTGCCCCATAAGATCCAATTTATAGGGCATTTACTAGGTAAAAGGGGTTGTCCAGGAATTAGTTTTTTGTTTTTTTTTCTGGTGCTTCGGTGTCTGCACTGCTGTCCAGTCTTACTGCACCTCGGGGCTTGTCCAGCAGAAATCCTCACAGTTTTGACCGCTGAGGCCAACCAGGTCATCACAGGTGATGTATATGAGTGACATCTCAGGTCCTTTCCTTAGGCTGCTGACTGGCCTCAGTGGTCACATGCTGCGAGGACTTCTGCCAGAACAAGCCCTGGCGAGCTGCTGGATTGGACATCTGTGGGAGACACGAGAGTGTGTTTTTTTTTGTTTTGTTTTTTCCACCTTCCCTGACCTCAAGGAAAAACGGTAACCAGTCAGTGAGTGTCTTAATGTGGGTACTCCTACCTGTCCTTGTGACTGGCGGCTCTGACAGCGGTTGGTCCAACGGTCATTTATTTTAGTGATGACCCATAACTGATGGCAATACCCTTTTAATGTAAACCAATGTATTTGTGTTGTGATCTACATTAATTCCTGTTTCCTGGCCTAGGTTGTTATACAAACACGTGTTGCAGTCATCCACTCAATACCCCAACGGAAACTGAGGAAGAAGATGCTATAGGAGTGCGACGAGCTGCACAGAGACGGTTGAAGGCAGAATTAGGAATTCCTATGGAGCAGGTACAATGTGGTGTAATGTATAGATAAGCCATTGTGAATCTCTAGGGTGACTGCGGCTGTAGTATTATCTGTATGACAGTGGCTGGAGTCCTAAGAGTATAGGAAGGAGCTGCAGAGAGGACTGCTCTGTTCCACAGAAGCTATGGCCCCCTTTCTGATGTCCCTTGCACCAGCAGAGGATGCGCTTATTTCATGATGAGGTGTGTGCCTTTTCAGGAATTAGGCACATCCTTCTGGAGTCTGTGACTCTAAACTAAAATTTACACCAGCATATAATTTTTGGAGTCTTGAAAAAAAACAAAAACTGACATACAAGGCTTAATAAATCTGCCCCATTGAGTTCCTAAATTAAACCAGTCCTGTATTAGAAGTTAAACTTAAATGAAATTCCTCTAAATGCATTTTATTAGTAAATTGCTTAATGCAGAAGTTTGTGTATTTGGTGTATAATGATGGCCGCCTGCACATTGATCGTGACTTATAATATTTACTTTCAGGTAACACCCGATGAACTTCGGTATCTAACCAGGATTCACTACAAGGCTCAGTCGGACGGCATCTGGGGAGAACATGAGATAGATTACATCCTGTTTGTACAGAAGGACGTTGCCGTCGATCCTGACCCCAATGAGATCCAAAGCCATTGCTACGTGTCAAAAGAAGAACTGACCCAGTTATTAGACCGGGCCAAGAAGGGAGAGGTGAAGATCACCCCTTGGTTCCAGCTCATTGCAGACACTTTTCTATACAAATGGTGGGATAACCTGGAGAATCTGAAATCCTTTGAGGACCATGATAAAATCCATCAAATGTAAATGGCGGCAGAAAGAGACTGACTAAACTGACATCACAGTGCTGCTACTGCGTGTACAGGATAGCTGACACAGGCCTTTAACACACGGGCGAGTACTGAAATTCAGCAGTAGCTAGAAAGGGGAAATAATTAACCTCTGAAGTGCTGTCTGTCGAAATAGAAGAGGAAAAATTTACTACAATAAATTCTTTTTTTCAGGAATTAATTGAACCCTTGCAATGATTGTTTTATGATGTGTCTATCACAAAAAAACTGCTAATAACTGAATAAAAAACTAGATACACTTGCTTGGTCTTCAAGAAATGGAAATGTTCATTTGCATATTTTTACTGCCCTGGGCCGTGTTCACATCACATTTTAGCCCTGAATTTCACATATACACTAGGAAGAGCTCTTATCGTATAACTGCGACGAAAGGCTGCAATATTTCCCACTGTACAATTGGGTATATCACAGAATTTGTGTTCATTAAAAAAAAAAAAAAAAAATCTTGTGTTGCACATTATACTTTTTTTTTTTTTTTTTTTTTTTTTTTTTTAAACAGCCCGGACTGTCAGCCCGCACACAGGACCATGAAATTCACGGTCATGTGTACAGGCCCATAGAAAAGAATGGGCCAGTGTTCTATGCGTGAAATACATGGATAGCACACTGACCCACACCACGGTCATCTGCAAGGGGCCTTATAATCAGTTTTATTATGTTTTACTACTTTTGCTAAAAATGTAATTTACAGAATTTATTTTTAGTTTTCTCGTACAGGATGAACAACATTATTTTTGGATAGGTCAGAATTATACCAGCAATGTTTTTGGTTTACTTTTTTTTTTTTTAAAGTTGTGTATATATACTGTATATATATATATATATATATATATATTTTATTTTTTTACTTTTTTTATAATTTATTTTATTTTTGTTGAACCTGGAATCACTTGATTCTTTTAGTTTTCTTACTTATTTAGCGCCATGGTATTCTGCAGCACTTTACAGACATTGTCATCCCCTCTATCATATACTTTTTTTTGTTGTTGTTGACTCTGGCAGCTATTCCCAGCTATATGAACCAGAAGAAAGGTAGCAGGCAAAGCTCCTGTGCCCACTATAGATCTGCACCCTACTGTTATGGCAATATATGGTCAGTACGACATAGTAGTGCAGTGCAGAGGGGGAGTTAAAGTGGATTCTCTCTTTACACAAAAAAAGGTATGTTCACTATGCACCTACAACACCATGCAAAAGAAGATATTGGTGGTGGTAGACTACCTTTATTATACATTTCTTTGTTCCTCCAAAATGGTCATTCATGGGAAGGAAGTAAAAAGAAGAAGCTGAAAGCTGAAGTTATAACGTTCTGTAGCTACACATTTCTTATAAAGCAGCAGTGGATGCCATCAGAAAAAACTTTGAACGTTTTCCTACTTTCATCTAAGGAATTGTCCGTTTCACTCTCTATCAAACCCTTTAGTTAAGCAGACAAACACAAGCCAACACATTATCAAGTTGTTTTATTCGTCTTTATGAGCAAATAGACAAAATACTCCATATATGGTGACAAAGGCTGCAAATGGTCTTTTTTTTTTTTTTTTTTTTTAGATACAGGTTATTTCCCCATTTCCAGAGTCAATTTTGTTATAAATATCAGATGTTGCACATTTCACTTTGACATCTGGACGCATCCATTCTAGAAACCTGATGCTGCTATTATAACAAAGGAAGCAGGACAAGGCCTACTGTGAGGGGGGTGAAGTTCAGTCCGATCCATAAAACCAATGAGAGATTTATAAAAATGGCGATGAAAGTCCTGTTGGCAGCAGACTAGGATACCCCTCCTGCTTACGACAACCTTATCTACGGTCTGTGGTGCCAGATTTCCTCTTGCCAGCCAGTAAATGCTTGGGCTTCAGATCAAACACATGTCTGTCAGACTCTCCTTTCTTGCCCATTCTGTTCATTTTCTTCTGTGAATTCTTCATGATCTTCTTTGCTTTCTTGGCCATCTAACAAAGAAAAAAAAAATTATTCTACGGTCAGAATACGGCTGGAGCTACACAAGTCAACTTGTCAAATCTGAGCCAACAGATACGATGGCACATATTTATGAAGAATGGCATATAGAACACCAGTCTTCATAGTGCCAGCGGAAGAGCCGCCACAAGGAGGCGGAAACATTCTCATAAATATGGCAGCTCTTTCGCTGGGCCATACACCTGTGCAGGAATCTACTGCAACCGTTTTTATGAAAATGGCATGGGAGGTGCCATTATCTGGTGTTAATGAAATAATAAATATGCCCCAAAGACTGAATACCATTGGGACAGCCTAAAGTAGTGTAACTGTACCAGTATTCCCCAGTCATCACTTCGGTCTTCCCTTCAAACGCTGCAACGTTAGATTTTTAACAGAATGCAAACTTATCCACATACAGCCATAAATGTCTGAGATCGGAATACCCCTTTAAGCACTAGACAATATTTTTAAGTTAACCAGTCATGAGCAGTAAATAAAACGGCACCTACCTTTGCATCACGGACCCCAGACTGGTCCCTTGGGGGTTTAGAGTTGCTTCGGCTGCGAGTGACAGATGTCGGTGGTTCAGACTCGTCACGTTTACGTTTCCTTTGTAAACTTCTAGATCTTGCTTGTGTTGCAAAGTGAGTCTGAAAATGACAGGTAAAAATCAGAAAACTCCTATTGGTGGTAATACGACAAGGTAGAACTTACGGACATTGTACAGCTTCTATACAAAATGTAAGCACCAAGAGTTAAATGAGTTTTCCCCTTTAACATGGAACTGTTAGCGTCCCATCTACATTTTAGCTGTTCTGTAGCTTTATTTTCATCATAGAAAGGGAAAGGCTGTGTTTTTTTCAGACTAGGCTTTCCACAAGAAGCATACTGCCCAGGTTTCTTGGTCTCCCTACCCTTAATGTGGCATTACTGCAAAACTGCAGCAAGAAGGTCCTGAAAACCACTGCAGGTGACACCATCTTAACCAAGTAATTGACAAGTACTAAAGCGGATGAGGACAGACACTTGAATATGTATTTCAGTGTCTCTTGAATGGCACATGCGCTCCATAAAGGGGCGTTCACACTACCCTTGGTGACCGTCAGTAGTGTCCGTTGCTATTGTCCGTTACAAGATTTTAGCATTGGACACTAGCTGAACCGTCAGAAATCCATTAAAATTTCCATTCATTTCAGTGGGTTTTTATATTGTGCCCATTTACACCCAATCCGTCAGAAGTCCGTTTTTTTTCCGTGGACAAAAAATCCTATATGCAGGACTTTTTTGTCCGTTTGGAAAAACGGATTCTTGACGGACAGCAAGTGTCCGTCATTTTTTTAACATTGAAGTCTATGGGTATCGGACTTCTAACGGATCGTAACTGATAGCCATCAGTTACTGTCCGTTATTTTATGTCCGTTTTTTTTCTGCGCATGCTCAGAAAGCAGAAAAAAAACAAAAAAAAAAAACTGTTAAACGGACACTAACTGATGCTAATGTGTCCGTTTTTTTTAACTGATCCATTATTTGGATCAGTTAAAAAGACGGACACATTATCATCAGTTAGTGTCTGTTAATGTCTATTATGATAGGTGTCCGTTTTTTTTTTGTTTTGTTTTTTTAATGGACATCTTCATAACGGAATCCAACGGTAGAGTGAACCCTGCTTAAGCAAGAGTCAGCTGCGCGCTAACAGGATATAAAAGCAGGATATACTTATAGAAATTACTTAAAGGGACACTCCACCCAAAACTAAAGTTTCCCATGTGCTAGTCTCTCACCTGCACTTTTTTTTTTTGCTGCTTTTATCCCTATAGATAAGGCTGGGGAAGTTGCCTGGGTACAGTATCAATCAGGCTCTGCTGATGAGTTTCTATTTAAGTCTATGGAAAGCCTCTGTATGTGACACCTATAAGAGGCATCAGCGGTCGGTATGAAATCACATGGATCGCACCAAACAAGGGAGGCAGAAACTTCTATAACAGTTACTAGTGATGATCAGACAGCTCCCGTTCCACAGTTATAATGAAGGAGATCACAGTCCAGTCATTCTGACTGTATACTTATACAGACGCTTAGCTTTTAGAGAATATAGATTGGGGGAGGATAATTGTAGTGTCCTCCTAGCAGGCAGAGAAGGTACTGTCTCTAGCTGCCCACGTGATGCTGTGCTGAAGCAACATGGGACACAGCAGAACATAGTAAAGATATTACAGACAAGTTACAGGAATTTTACCATGTGATGTTAGATTAAGATTAAAGCATATTAAATCTCTGTTCAAGGATTCGATTACAAAATCCGCTTACCTCATTCGTCTCAGACATACCAAGCCCAAGATTTCTCATCTCCTGCTCTAATGTCTTGCGTTGCACCTGTTAAAACATATACAATATCTTTATTAATATAATTGAAAACTAAAAACTTGCAATCTGATTTTTCCACTATTTGTTTCCATCAATGTCATCCCATAGGGTCAGTTATATTTCCCCTGGATCAGTTACATGTGTGACACCATTGTGATCAGCTAGCTCTTCATCACTGTATACTGCGTGTATAATTTATGCTTCATAGATCACATTGTCAGTGTCTATTTACATCCAAAAAAAAGCCCTGCACGTGATCACATCCTTATAATGTTACATTACAACACAGTATAATCCTCAGTATAGGAGACACTCACCTTTTTAGCAGTCCTGGGGAGCCGTGGCCCATGAATATCTTTTTCTCTTGAGGCAAGAACCTTTAGTTTTTTCTTTTCCCTAATCTGCTGAGCAAGCTGGCGAATTTCTACCATTTCTTCATCCTCGCTTTCTTCGTCGCTGTCATATTCTCCAGTTTTTTCCTTCAGCTCCTCTTCTTTTTCCAAGTCTTCTAATTTCTAACAGAGTTAATAAGAACATGGGCCAATTATTTGATTCAGAACACAATCGCATCAGCTGGACAAAAAAATCCTTCCCGCTGGTCATCGCCTCACCACCCTCCCTCTTATTGTGTAAATGACCCCATTATAAGGCGCTTTCACAAACATGGGCAAAAATAATGAAACTTTCCATGCAAGTGACCAGTAAACAGCAGCCTAGATCACAACTTCCTGGACATCTGTGAGTAGGATTTGTGCTGTGTTAATAGTATCAAATTGGAAGATGATACATTCTAGTTCTAAGGGTATGTTCACATGGCGGAATTTTAGGTGACCTCCGCCTCAAGATCCTCTGTGGATAGGTCATCAGTATGAAAAAAATAATTAGAGCTGAAAAAAAAACCCTTTAACAAGCCAAATACATGTTCTGTACTTACCTTCATTATATCAGGATCGATGTAATCTGCAATGTTATGTCCTTGCCAAATCTCTGGTATTTTGTCCTGTTTCTCTGATGGATTCATTAGATCCCAGTATTCTAGAAAGTGAAACAATTTAAGGGTAAAAACTTACATAGGACTAAACATAACATCCAAGGGCTTCTTAAATATTTAAAGCTACGTTCACATTCGAGTCAGAGTCTCTAAGATCGCAGACAAAAAAGTCCTGCACACATGGCTCTTTCCTCCACCACTTCCCGTTTAACAAGTCAATGGGGTCAATAGTCAATGGGGTCCACCGGGCTCGGTAAGTAATCGCTTTATTAGCAGTCCACCTGTCCATTGTTCTGGCCCTCAGACAGATCAGGACAACGGACAGCCGACTCTAGTGTGGACCTAGCATAACAAGGCACTTACTCTGTAGATCCAGGATATAGTCATCGCCCATCTCCACTTCAAGGTCTCTCTCCTAAAAGATACAAGTGAAAACATTAGGGCCACATTCACATGTTGAGACTTCTGGCCATAGAATTCTAGCCATTGTACACCCACTGAGAAAATGGAACTAACCAATCTCTTCTTTGGAGCGCCGGTATCCATACGTCTCTTTCTTTTTAAAGCTCCCTCTGGAATGAAAGCTGGCCTGTCCTGAAACCAAGGAGACATTTATTTAGGTTACAACAGTTTATAGAACATTTTCCCATTGACAATATGTTACACCTGTCAAGAGTGATTTTTGCAGGCTGAAGAAAAAAAAATCTGCTTCAGGAATTAGGAAGAATAGTTGTCTACCATACAAGCAAAAATGTAAGGCCAGCTTACTCTCACCTTTTCGTCTCTCTTAGATGGTACCGCCAAATGCAGCCTGTTGAGAACATCATTGACTTTGTTCCCCTTCATCTTGGTTTCCACTCTATGAGCCAGCAGTCTGTCACAAGCCTCAGTCTTTACTTGTATGACGCCTTCCTCTGTGAGGGTGCTGGTCTCAATCACTGGCAGGCCCTCATTCTCCAACTCCTTGAAGATTTTCTGTATAAAACACCATCTTGTTACCTTCTATTTCTATAAACTGCAGCATCAATGCACTACACACAGAAATTTTACAGACTGTCCCATTTATCTGCACACGCCACCAAAACAATCTCATTCATGTGTATGGAACAGATTTGTAACATACATACCCTGCTGCCATACCATGTGAACATACCCTGAGACATGCCACAGGGTCAACTTAAGAGGAAACCGTCAAGGCAACTATGCTTGTCTAGAGAGTAGTCCAATGAGCCTCATCAGACTCATCTCTGATGGTCCCGTGAAACCAAAGAAATACACCTTGGCTTCACTGCACATGTGCCCAAGGTCAGGTGCAAGCACAGTGAAGCCAAGGAGTACTTTCTCTGGCTTCACCGAGGAGTACGGACACTAGGCAAGTTGAAAAATTGTTTTTTTTTCCCCCAATACAGGCACAGACAGCTTTATAACAGGGATACTTGAGACACTAAACCCCCAGTCCATAAGGACCTGTGGATGGTTTAGTGTCCTAAATCGCAATGACAGGTTCCCTTTAATAAGGATGTCTCAAAACATTCCCAAAATCGTAATGTACACAAAGATCTGCTGGCCTCTTTGAAACTTATTTTAATATGTAATATGCAAATCTGCATAACGTCATGATTTGCCAGAGACGTAATTTCTAGTGCGCATGTTTATTCTTAGGTAAAGGAGTTGTCCCACTACTTATCCCCTAGGTAGACAATAAGTGTCGTGGCTCCTGTCCTACCCATTTAGCACTAGAACATGGGTCCTGTTTTCTACATGCACACTGTAACTCCACTCAAAGTCCATGGTACTGGTGGAGATAGTCAAGCACAGTGCTCAGCTATGTTCATCAGTCCCCAAGACGTTGAATGGAGCAACAGCATGCGTGTGCACCATTGCTCCATGGAAACAAAATGGAATCCCATGTACCATGGCATTGTTATTGCAGGATAACCCCTTTAATATCTTTACTGATGGTTTTCATTCCAAATCATCAAACCGGTCATGGATTAAGTAGAATTTTGCACTACTTGCCAAGATGCAATAAGTTTTTATAGGTTTTCCATCTCCTTACCTGATGTTCCTCACTGAGCTCAGAGACACGCTTCACATCACACTTATTCAGGACAATGATAAGAGGCTAGGAGGAAACAATAAGATGATTTAGTTTTACTTTGCTTTGTTATTGTCATTTCCCAGCATATGATGATAGGACTCACTTTATTGGAGAACAGAGGACGGATGTTGTCGAAGAGCTCCAGCTGCTGCTCTAAGTTGTGTCCACACTGCTCAGATACATCCATGACATACAGGACGGCAGCTCGCAGGTGAGCCAGGGCAGTAATGGCTTGCATTTCTATGGTGTTTCTCTCTTCAAGGGGGTGATCCAGAATCCCAGGGGTGTCCACTACCTGTAATGTGGCCCATAAGAAAGTCAGTGATGTAATAGTTTAACATATCAGATCATTTTCTATATTATGTAAAGAGATCAAACATGTGCTGATAAAAGTCATCATGAATCATAGAAGATACATTCATTTCATTAACTTCATAGCAGCAAGACTGACACAAAACGTAAGTTCCCAATGTCAATAACCTCCCCTACATCAGCATATAAAGGGTTTACAAACAATAGACTACCAATTTACCTGTCAGTTCAGATTTGGGACACCCACAAGTCCTTACAGATCAGGGTCAGCAACCTTCGGCACTCCAGCTGCTGTGAAACTACAATTCCCAACATGATCCATTCACTTCAATGGGAGTTCTAAGAACAGCAGAGCAAGTATGCATACTGGGAGTTGTAGTTTTACAACAGCTGGAGTGCCGAAGGTTGCCTACCCCTTTTAAAGACTATTGTAAATCCATCCGTGCTGGAATTTAAAAAGAAAAAAAAAAAAAAAACCACACACAAACCTCTATACTTACCTAGAGATGAGTCGGATGAGTGAAGCAGAAGATGTACACCCCTGGCTTCACTGCGCAAGTGTTGGAGGTACAGTGCATGCATACTAAGGCTGAGGTGTACTCCTCTGGCTTCAGTAAAGAACTGCCCCAGTGAGAGGACTATAAGGTTTTTTTCTTTATTTTTTTTATTGTGGACATGTAAGACTTTACAACATAACCATAAGGACCTGTAGGTGGCTGACAGATTCCCATTAGGCTCCTTGTATGGTGACACATGGAAATATATGAGCACATACCCTTGGCTAGTTGAACCTGTCATCTTTAAACTTACCTGCCAACGGAGGTATTTGTAATCCATGTGCCCCACAAATAATGACTTGGTAGTAAAGGCATATGGCTGCACTTCTACATCTGCTCTGGTGACCTGAAAAACAAAGCACCATTACAAAAGAATCACAGTCTTAATATTCACGGATGTTAAGCAAAAACCTGATACTAACTTTATAGCGTAACTTCAATTATATATGAAAAAACTGGCAGGACTGGGGGCATGTAATAACTTCCATTATCAGCTAATGTTCATAACACTCACTGTGTTCTACCACATTAATATACAATTGCAAACGTAAGTTGACGTTTGCTTGAACAAATAAAATCTACTACTTGTACTCCACTAAGCCATCAGTTCACATCTACAAAGCTACATGAGCAACATGTACAAACCCATATTACCACCGAGTAACTCTGCACTACTCCATTCTGCCATACTCACACATTGTGTTGCACACCTTTGTACACATATTCCCACTTGCTCACTCAGACAACTAGGTGTGGTGCATTACTGGTACAGTACCATACACCTGGCCATATTACAGATCTGTGCTGGACAGATACATAACACAGCTCTCGTACCTTTCTATAGGCCTGTACCTCAGTGTAGCTCTGATTTTGTACTCAGATCCATTTTCTAAATGTCACCCTAGATCTCGCTACATTGTATTCTCTAATATGACATAACACGGAGGCACCATGTGGCTTTGCTGTGTGCCCGAGCCTATAGACAAAGTTCCATCAGCAAAAAGCCAAGCAAATCCCCATTCACCAGATATAAATTTCTACTGACCATCATCTAATAATGTAATAAATAATGAGATTGTAACCACCTTATTTATAAAGCTGGATTTCCCGACATTTGGGTAGCCACAAAGAAGCAGGGTACGTGTGTTGGGGTCAATGCTTGGCAAACGGGACAGATGTTGACGCACTGTGAAAAGAAAAGAAGTTTACAAATCCAAAACATTTTACTGTATGGAAGACGCACGGCTTACAATGGAGAATTAGGATTGAGATCTGGGGAGTTTCCTAGTCACGGACTCAAAATGTCAATGTTTTGTTCACGAGCCCCTTAGTTATGACTTCTGCCTTGTGACATGGTTCTCCATCATGCTGGAGAAAGCATTGTTCATCACCAGATGGCTCCTGGATGGTTGGGAGACGTTGCTCTTGGAGGATGTTTTTATATGGAGGATGTTTAGATACCATTCATGGCAGTGGTCTTATGTAAAATTATGACTGAGCACTCTCCCTTGGGTCATTAGTAACCCCACACATGAATGGTTTCAGGACCAGTCTGCTATTGGCATGACAGGACTCACCATAGAGCTGCTTTGCTGCTCTTCGTCACTCTCCAAGAAAATCATCAAGGACAGACTGACATTCTGTATGGGGATTAGCCTGCAGGGGACTAAGGTAAAGTCAATGGGACTTCTGGAAGAATGATTGTCCCGAGAAGAAAAGGTGAGCGCTACCATAAGAACCATGAGTCCTGTGTCCTGCCAACAGTAAAGCATCCTGATACCATTCATGCTTTTCACCCAAGAAAGTGCAGACCCCCTCATTCTCCTCCTAGGCTAGGGGAAGTGTCTATAGTGGACAAACCCCTTTAATATTCCAGCAATCCTATAACATCCCCAGAAACATCTAGTTGGCGTTACCTTGCTCCAGGTATTCCAAGCTCTGTTTCTGCCTCTTGATAATGGTGCACATGCGCCCCATTGCTGCCCTCTTTAGCTGTTTGCAACGGTATAAGGAGTCTCCATATTTCATCAACCTCACATAATCCTTGGCCACACTAAATATAAGACAAGAAAGTCAGAATAGCTCAGTGAAGACGTTACTGTACAAGTGTGTAGATGTGAAAATGAAATCCTCACTTGTCCACGAGGTTCTTGGCGATGTTTATTTGCCCCAAAGCCAGCTTGTAATGGTCCTTATCATAAAGGATGTTCATTAAATCTGCGTAAAATGGATGCACATCCTATAGAGGAAAAAAAAAAAGATAGCAAAACAGTCAGGATATAGGAATCACTCTCACTAGCTTGGCTAGTGAGAACTTCCCATCTCATCCCTTTATTCCCTATCCAGGATAGGGGGTAACCTGCTGATTGGTGGAGGTCCTACTCTGATCGTGAGAATGGGGGGTGTTCTGCTCCACATTCTCAATGTAGTGGTGGTTGGACAAGCACTCCCCCACTTCTTTCTTTCTTTGGTACCTCTGGAGATAGCCGAGCACTGTTCTTTGGCTATCCTCGAAGGACTTGCCTTTCCAACCACCACTATCCCACTGATCTGCAACTTACCTCCTATCCTGTGGATAGGGATAAATTGATAAGATGGGAAAACTCCAATAATGCCCGCCTTATGCCAACACATGGAAAAATCTAAACATTGACTTACATCCAATTTAGGGAAATCTGTGAGGATCTGAGAGAGGCGGTCATGGTAATTCTGCTGAGTGAACTTCACTTTTCTCATATAAAAGTGGCGGATCCTGTGGATCTGATAATGTCTGTGGATAACCGTTGGTGTTTTTCTTTGGGTCTTTGACAATGTGAGGTCTATGAAGTCCTGCAAGACACAAGCACAAAAAGTTAACGGATCCAACATTCAGAATGACATTGTATCGTCCAGGCATCACAGACTGGTCAATGCAAAACCTACATAAATCCCAGGGCTGTGGAGTGGGTAGGCCAAACCAACAACTCCTCTATTTTTTTTTCCTCTATAATCCAGGGGGGAAAAAAAACCAAAAATACATGATTCCTATGAATGTAAATATAATTAAAAACAATCATTTTATTTTGATACCAATATCTGTAACTCCCCTCCATGCCACTATCTCTCTGTAGACCAATCAGAACCAAGAGCACAGCACTTAGCTCAGCGTTTCCATCCCTTTATTTTAGCAATAGGCTGGGGTCTCAGCACCTGGACCCCACTGATCAAAACTTCTAACAAAGTCTAATAAAAAATACAATTAAAAGAACATATCAGGTTGATTTGGAACATGGGGGGGGGGGTTTAATGTCCCCAATCACCCCGTTTTAAATAATACACCCATGCCCGCATTTTAAGCAATATAAACCTTTATACTTACCTAAAGATGAGTCTCATCATATCTGCTCCATGCACCGGGGCAGTTCTTTACTGAAGCCAGAAGAGTACACCCCGGCTTCACTGCGCAAGCGCTGTGGGTACGGGGCATGCGCACAGAAGCCGAGGTGTACTCCTCTGACATCCAAGAAGAACTGCCCCGATGCAATTTGAGTATAAAAGGTTTTTTATTTTTATTGCAGGCACGGATGGCTTTACAACCAACAGCCCATAAAGACCTGTGGTAGCCTCCCAAATCCCGACAGGTTCCCCATAAAGTCAAACCTTTGTATGCAAAAACCCAACAGTAATTGAAACAAATGCAGATACTAGATCCTTATGGGGGACAATGTGACTGACCCTCTAAAGCTTGAACAGCTACAGGGGATGGATAGAGGGTCACCACTCTGACTTGTACCAGTATTGGGGTGTCACACTGGCAGGCACCACTGCAGGGGTGAAAAGATCGGTGCCACTACTACTATATAGCATCGCTATAGGGGGTGCAGCAGTAAGGATCATTACTGGGCCCCATGGATCCCACTGTCACATAAAATATATGACCCATAGTATTTAGGGGCCCCACTACAGATTTTGCATTGGGGCACAGGACCTTTAAATTACACCTCTGCTTGGCACTTTGGACGGTAGCACTGCAGGGGTACTCCAGCTATCACACGTAGATCACTGACCACCATAGAGATCAGGAAATATATATGGTCTGATTTATGCCCAATAACATGAGCACATCAAGTATATAATAACCCATGTGAACGTACAGGATTTGAGAAACATGGCATTGTTATTCCAGAAACAGCGCCACAGCTGACCACAGGTCATGGATGGAATTGCAGATTAGGCTGAGCTGCAATTACACATACAACCTGTAAACAAGTATGGCACTGTTTGTAAGAAAACAAGCAACCATGTTTTATCTAATTCTGTACAACCCCTATGCCATATGTCACATGGATACAGCTGTCCTAGGGAGATCCAGACTTATATGAGGCTATTTATGGCCCGACGACACTTTGGGTCGGATCATCCCGACTACAGACGCATTGTCATCCAAAACTGACTGGAGTAATGTGCGAGACCTCTGAGGTATCAAATAGCTGACTGACACCAGGGAGCAGTGCTTATACATGGTGTCTACGGCACACACGTCTGCCCCCTCTCTATCCACGTGTCTCTCCTGCGGGGCAGCTCCCACTACTCAGGCCCCAGACCCCTCACATGCTGACGGCCACACACTGCACTAATCCCCCTGGCCGCTGTTCACACACCTTAGCGGACGGCACCACCGTGATCTTCTTGAAGTTATAGAGCGCCATGTCTGCGGCCCGTCCTGTCCCAGTCCGGACAGAGTGGAAAAGACAGGAAGAGAGCGCATGCAAAGGAACGGAAGCGGAAAGGCAGCGGAGAGGCCAGAGACGCCATCTTGGATATGGGCAACTTAACCCATAGCCTAATGTTAATCAGTCTGGAGCACGTGCTGCCAGCTCTGCACATTGTTCTCTGTTGTCTTGCACATGGGACGGTTTTGTTGAAAGTTTAAGGTTACAGTATTTTCCTGAAGTAGATGTTGACAGCGATATTTTTTATTTTTATAACAATTTTTACATATAGTAGTTTTTTTTTGTACCAAATCTGTAGGGTTGTAATAATTACACTAAATTTATCATAAAGGGTTTGTCCACTTGTTAAAAAAGGCAAAAAAAAGTAAAAAAAATAATAAAATGTAATAAAAACAAAAATATTTTATAACCCTATTTATGAAGGGGGAAGAATAACCCATATTTGCCAAGGTGTGGTAAGAGGGTTCAGGAAGGATGGCACATAAAGCACGGCTCTGAAATTTTGGGCTAAAGTCATGCCACTTATGGGGGCAGTGGTGTAACTAGGAATGGCTGGGCCCCAAGGCGAACATTTGACATGTTTCCCCTCCCCACGCATTCCTGCACACACTATTATGCCCCATAGCGGCCCCTGCACACAGTATTATGCCCCATAGTGGCCCCTGCACAAAGTATTATGCCCCATAGTAGACCCTGCACACAGTATTATGCCCCAGAATATACTGGTCAGAGACCCTGGGGAGGATACAAACATAAATAACAATGTAACTCCCTGGTGCACTCCCCGCTACTTCCGGCCCTCTTCAATGTTGGACCAGACGTCACGTGAGCCAGGCCGGTGTCGCGACACATAATGACGCCAGCCTGGCCCACGTGACGTCTGGGACGTCACCAAACAGGCCCGAAGCCTGCCGGAGCGCAGGGGAGGTAAGTAACATTGTTTTTTATGTTCCCTCACCTACCCTGGGCCTCCGATCATTATACTCTGGGGTCTGAAAAGACCCCGAAGTATAACGATAGCAGCGTTTGTGGGGTTCATGATCCTGCGGCCTTACTGATCCCCACTCCTGCTCACAGCCATCTCTGCTTCCGCAGAAGGGGAAGCGCAGGCAGCCGTGAGCAGGAGCTGGGATCGGTAAGTAAATAGGGCCCATTATCTGCTGGGGTTACTCCAACAGGTAACGGCCTATTAAAAAAAAAAAAAAAAACATCAGGGGCCCTCCGGGCCTCCTAATGTCCCGGGCCCTGTTGTAGCCGCTACCCCGGTATTTACACCACTGTATGGGGGGCACCCCCACTTTTGAGCATGACCACGCCTTCTTTTTCATGATGTGGGAAGGGAATGTCTCTTATCGGACGTGACCGGCACGTAAAGTGGCAAAGTAACATATAAAAAGTTTGCAAGCCTGGCAGATGCAGGAGCATTACACCGGCCCAAGACTTTTGCCACCTCTTCTGAGTGGCGTTTTTTTGAGAGTTTTGGCAAGTATAGTATAACCTGACCTACCTGGCAAGATGGCCACTGCATCCAGGAGAGGTGGCTGTGCATCTACGCTACTCTATTCACTTCTATGGGTGTTATGGAAACTCTTGTTCTCCACATGGGTGAGGATCTCAAAGGTGGGCCATGCATCTATCAGACATCTATGGTGTTTTATGTAGCTACCCATTCTCAGGGGTGGGAGGTTCCAAGCAGGGGTGTCCATATGTCTTAATATACAAGGAAATACATATATATAAAAAAAAACACAGAAAACATTTTTATTATAATATTGACTTCAATGAGGTTGGTTACTGATGGAAAATCTTCTCTTTGTATCCATCAGCCAGGAAACCTTTAAGGCGTTATACAAGGAAAAATAAAGTTGGCTAGTACATTGTACCAAACGAGCCCTCTTACCTCTTGTGTCTCCCTATTTCCTCATAGACTGTAAGCTCTTATGAGCAGGGCCCTCACTCCTATTGTTTCATATGTTAATTTCTTTGTCACATTGTAATGTCAAATACTGTCTGTTCATGTGTCCTCTGATTTGTAGAGTGCTGCGGAATAAGTTGGCACAGAGACTTTTCTTTCAGCGGAAACCCGGCAGACCCCATTATAGTCTATGGGGTCTACGAGGAACCGCTTTTTAAGCGGAGTGGGTTTCCATTTTTCAGGTCCCCCAGCGGACACGAAGAACAGAAACCCAAACGCAGGTGTGAACCTAGCGTCAGTTTTATTGTATCCTGCATAATCCCTTTAATGTCCATGGTTCTGAGTCTCCACCCTACACTTAGGAAATTATTCTGGTTATTGACTAAAAACTGGAGCAAAAATGTCAAGATAAAGCTTCATGCACACTGCCGTTTGGCTAGCCAAATGTCTCCCAGGTATGTACAGTATGTCCGTTCTGATGGATCTGAATAGGAGGACCTGCTCTAAGAATATTGGAACAGAACATCGGAAGACACTCGGATTGCTCGTTCAGTAGCTCGGTCCTGGCAGCTATAAAGAGCTCTGTGGACATCTTGGCATTACACATTCAAACCAATGATTTAAAGGAAACACATCTGAGCAATTTAGGATATTAAACCACCCTACAGGTCTTTATGGGCCGGGGGTTTAGTGTCACAAATTGCCTTGTTATAAAGAGATCTGAGGCCACATTAAATTATAAAAAAGCTTTATATTTACCTAAAGGTGAGTCCAATGAGTCTCATCGGACTCTGGTGCTCGCACTGCCTGGGCAGTTTTTTAGTGAAGCCGGAGATATACACCCCATTTTCAGTGGTCGGCGCATGCCTGTAGCCCACCATATGCTCGCAGCTTCACTTCAACCAGTGTGCAAGGAAACAGGTGTAGCTGACAGTGTGCAGGGACAGAAGGATATTTTTTATTCTTCTGTCACTTTAGCTGACCCCATGGGAGGGGGTAGTATGGAATTTTGTACATGATGTCACCCCCATTGTTAATCAGAAAGCATACTTGCCATTTAACCCCTTATATGCTGCAGTCAATACTGACTGCAGCACCTAAGCCATTTTAACTAAGACATTTTTTCCCTAGGTTAAAAAAAATAAAATAAAAAACACACAATTGTATCACCACATCGGTAACAACCCCTAAAATAAAATTTGTACATTATTTATTCTACGTGATAAACGCCATAAACCTTAGTATTCAAATGTCAGAATTGATGTTCTCTGTTCATCTCACCTCTCAAAAACAAAAAGTAATAAAGTGTTACTGATTTAACCCTTCAACCACTTCAATATCGGGCCAATTTCTGGTCCAGGACCAGACACATGTTTGGTTTTTTTGTATGTATGGTTATGAGGGCTGTGAAAGATCCTCTGTGCGCCAAACCGCTTTGGCCACACCCTGAGTCCTCTTTCATATAAAAACCACACTCACCGCCAGTGAATGTCGGGTTCACCAGATAAATACAAGACAAGCTTTCTAAATTTTATATATTTATTAACCCCTAAATGGGTCGGTATTAACATCTAACATATACAGTTCAGAACAGATATGCAGATATATACAAGCATTAACAGTTACTAGTTACAAAATACAGCACAAATAAAATAAAAGGGATAAAGGTGAAATGATTACTTTACCACAAATGTCCTTGATGTGGTTCTATAGTCCAACACTCACACATAGCATGTGGAGATCACCAGTGGAGGCTTCTTGGCAAGTGGCATTAACTCCTAGCATGTGGCATCACAGTACAATAATCCAGCCTGCATGCTCTTTACAGTGGTCTCTCAGCATTAATCCAATAGTCTCATCACAAAAATCTCCTCATGGTCTGTCTGTAACAACTCTGTAGTCTGTGATGGTCTCAGCCCAATCTCCATAGCATAATCCCTATAGCATCATCTCCATAGCATAATCTCCTCCCACAGACCTCTTACCTCATCCTATATACCCTTTATGCCACCTCCCAGAATGAGGTTACCGGCAACAGCATGTCTGATGAGTTAATGCAATCAAGTCCAGATCTTTTGTATGTAGATGAGACCAAATGACCTGATACAATGTTATCAGCCATATCTGGTCAACCAGTGCAGCTGGACAATGCATGTTTGTTTGATCAGCCAGGACTGTGTATGAATTCAATGGAGCCCTATTGTTCCAGTGTTGCCACTACTGCCAATATACACCTAGGCTCATAGCTGCACACAGTATGAATAAATGGAACTAGAGAGAAATACGCTACCCAGAGACCAAAATACCTCTCTGAGTTATGGCCATATTTAGGCAGAATCATCACACCTTCCCCTTTAGATGGGGCTTGCAGGAAGTAGGGGCCTACGCCCCTCTTTTGAAAGCACCTCCGCCTCCAGCTTCTCAGGCTCTGGCCCCAAGGCTCCCTCACCTTCCCCCGGGGTCCCAGCAGACTCGGGCCTTGTCAGATTCTGAGGGTGGTTGAGCGCCATGTGCCTTCAATATGTTCAGACTAGGGTCAGCTTGGACAGCCTCTCTGAACTCTTGGCTGGAGTGAGGCAAAAGAGAGGTGCATGTTACATAGCTGCCGGACCCTGCTGGCTCTCTAGTCTAGTCTGACTAGGGACACTTCTAAGGCCCAGGCTCTGAGCCATGTACACTTGGCTACCTCCTGCCTGTTCCGGGTCCGCTTTCTGAGTGCGGGCATCCCGTAGCTTTACACTCATGACCTCAGACCCTTGGGATATCATTCCAGAGATCCCATCCCGGCAATCTCTGCTCTCCTGGCTACCCTTGGCCTGCTCTCTCAGGGTCTTCCCCACACTAGCCGCTAGTTGGGAGAGTTCTAGGGGATTCTGCACCTCCCCCTTTGCTTCCAAATCTAGGGGCACCTCTGGTTCTGGCACAGGTATGTTGGGACCCTGTCCTCCCTGTACTTGGGTGGGTGATGATGATACCTTGGGCAAATGACTGAGCTCATGCTTCCCCAAACCATCCCCCCACAATACATTGACAGGTAATATATTGGACATACCCTCTTCTTGGATCACACCTCCAGTACCCCATGCCATCTGCACTTGGGCCATGGGCACTCCTGGAATAGAACTGGACCGAAGAGACGTGTATGTCTCATACTGGCCGGACTCCTCCGGCTTCAAGGGAGTGAGGCTAGTCATGGCGGTCTCAGCACCGACTCCAGGTGGTGTAAGCAACGATTCAAAGGTAGAAACGCCCTCCACTCTTTTAGCACTCTGGCTGCGGGCTAGCACCGCACTACCAGCAGTCCGTCCCTCACCTGGATCGGCCATAAGATCCCCATAGCCTACCTGACCACCTGGCACATGGTCAGCAGTTGGGTGCTCATCGGATACACTGGGCGAAATAGTAGAAGTCGCTTCCAGTGACTCAGAAGAGCTACCCTGTACACTTTCACAACAAGCATTGGCAATTACATTGACAGTACATTCATCAGCAATTGTTAATTCACACCGGGCCTCAATGAGATTTGTGGTAGACAGATTAACAAGCTGGGAGGGAGACGCCCCCGCAGATGTAGGTGTGTCTACAGACAAGGTCTCACTGGCTCCTAGCACCGGAGGAAACAAAGCATCAATAACATTTGTGCTGAGCTGGGTTGCAGGAAGTTCAGTTGCATCTTCCCTGCTCTCAGCTGAAGGCAACTCATTAGCATTTACACTTACTGCCATGGGAAGTATCTCAGAGGGGGGTTACGGGCCCTCTCTGCAGATATGACAGACACCTTATCAACATTAATCATAGACAGTCCATCACAGTAAATTGGGTTGCTCCCCACCCCACATTGGAACACAATAGGTCCCAAATCAGATCCCAACAGTACATTAGCAGGCAAATCAGTCAATAGTCCCACAGTCCGCATTCCTTTTCCTGCACCCCCGTCCAGATACACAGATGGGCCACCTGCTGTGGCTTGGGAAGCCGGGAAGTTCTCAGGGCGGTTGGGGCACTCCTCCTTGAAATGTCCTGTCTGGTTACAGGCATGGCCCCGCCGCACCTCCCCTTGGGGTTTGAGAAAGGTCACCCGGGCGCCCAGAGTTCTTAGGACAGGGGAGGGACCACCCGGGGCATAGTTTGTCTCACCCGACCTGACAGACGGCTGTGGTGAACTCCGGCCTGGCCTCTCGTTCCAACTTGAGGGTCTGTGCAGGGTTGTTGGAGTTTGCGCAGGGGCGGTTTGTGCCTGCTGGGAGAGCTCCATCCTTTTGAGCTCAAGCTGAAACTGCCGCTCTCATTCTGCTGCCTCACGATCAGCCTGCCGTTCTGCTGCCTGCCGCTCTCGTTCTGCTGCCTCACGATCGGCCTGCCGTTCTGCTGCCTGACGATCTGCCTGCCGTTCTGCTGCCTGACGATCTGCCTGCCGTTCTGCGGCCTGCCGTTCTTGTTCTACAGCTTCCAGAAAACGGTCCAACACCTGCAGGTATGTGTTAGGGTTACTGGTGCCTACTTGCTGTAGGGCCATTTGCCAGTATGAAACCGTTCCCCCCACAAGGCTGGGGTTACTGGTCTCTCCTGGTGAAGTAATCCTTGGGACCGGGCTGCTTGCTGCACTTCCTGGCCTAGCCCCAAAATCAGGACTCTGCATAGCTGTGGCTGCCTCCATTTCAGCCATACGCTCAGGATCTCCAAAAGCCTGGTTCAGCAATTCTTGAGCTCTGCTTCTGAGCCCACTAGCCATCCACTGGTATTTGCCAAATAAAAGATAGGATAGAATACAAAGAGTAAGGGAGGGGGAACAGCACTGTATCAAACTTTCACTGTATCTTAATGCTTGCTTTAATACCGAGCTTGTCTCATAGGATTACTACAATCCCCAGCATGTGAGTGATAAAGGTCACCAAAACACGCCGTTTATCCTAAGATCCCACCACGCTGCCACCAATGTGAAAGCTCCTCTGTGCGCCAAACCGCTTTGGCCACACCCTGAGTCCTCTTTCATATAAAAACCACACTCACCGCCAGTGAATGTCGGGTTCACCAGATAAATACAAGACAAGCTTTCTAAATTTTATATATTTATTAACCCCTAAATGGGTCGGTATTAACATCTAACATATACAGTTCAGAACAGATATGCAGATACATGCAAGCATTAACTAGTTACAAAATACAGTACAAATAAAATAAATGGGATAAAGGTGAAATGATTACTTTACCACAAATGTCCTTGATGTGGTTCTATAGTCCAACACTCACACATAGCATGTGGAGATCACCAGTGGAGGCTTCTTGGCAAGTGGCATTAACTCCTAGCATGTGGCATCACAGTACAATAATCCAGCCTGCATGCTCTTTACAATGGTCTCTCAGCATTAATCCGATAGTTTCATCACAAAAATCTCCTAATTTTTTTTGATTGAACAAAAACTCTTTATTGACAACACATCTTATTTCCACAAGGAATAACAAAGGGTTTGCGACGCAGCGCACTGAGTTACAAATCCACAATCAATGACTAAGAGTCATCCTTAAGGGATGTGGCGCAGCATACGGCGGGAAATGCATTTTATTCCTACCTAACATGCTGCACTACAAACCTACTCTAACATTGATCAAAACATAAAGCACAGAACTGTGACAAACAGAGGGGGGAAAGGGAGGGGAGGTCACAGGCCCGAAGCTTTATTTGAGACCACAACACACAAGGGGGCAGGACAGGTAAAATACAGGCAATGATACACTCCCTATACTACCACTACTTCCTACCCTACATAGCATACATTTCTGAAAAACAAGGTTAAACAAAAAGCATACAGTACATGTGATGGAAGGGGGAGAGGAGAGAGGGGAAAAGGTAGGGGGTAATCACAAGGCCCGAAGATTTATTGAATAACACAACACACATGAGGGGAGAGGGGAGGGGGAGAACGTCGCCGCCGATGGTGGTGGATCAGTCCTCTTCCTCCTCTTCGCCGGCCAGGCTATCCAAGATCGAATAGTCCCGTTGCAGACTGTGGATCAGTCTGCAACAATCCTGGAAGGAGACACTCTCCCTCCGCAAAATCAGTCTTTTCCTGGCGAATCAGATGGCATCCTTGAAGCAGTTCACAAGGCGCCAGGCCGCCTGGATGTCAGTCTCTGCGTGAGTCCCCTGGAAAAGTCCATACAGCACCGCGTGGTACGTCAGACCCCTCCTGGGACGCAGTCCTCGAATTCTTCCTCCAGCTCATCCAACAGACCCTGAGCGAACGGGCACTCCCAAAAGATGTGCAGAGATGTTTCCTCCTTGTAGGGGCACCGTGGGCAATACCTCGTCCTGCTCAGGTTGCGGGCGTGCATGAACGACCTCGTTGGGAGTCCTCCTCCGACAGCCATCCACGACAGGTCCTTGTGTCCGTTGGTCAGCGAGTTTGAAGAGATGTTTTCCCAAACGACCTCCACTGTACTCGCTGGCAGAGCTGGCACCTCCTCCAACGAATCCCTCGCTCGGATGAACTTGTGAATCGTCTTCGTTTTCCATAGATCCGGCTTCAGACCCTCCAGTTGGAACTCCCTCACGAATCTGGTCACGTCTGCGTAGAACCACGGGACGGTCCAGTTGTAAGGGATGGAGCTGTCCCACTTCTCCCAGCCGAGTCCTCTCCAGAGGGGTAGCAGGAACAAGGGCGACATGGTCATCCCCGCGGATCCGTTAGCTGTCCTCAGGGTTCTGCGAACACAGTCACAAACAAAAGCAATCCTTAGTAAAGCCGGAATATCTGGGATATTCTTACCTCCCTTCAGATGACTCTTGTACATGCGTGTCCGCTTCACCCGATCCATCTTGGAGCCCCAGATGAAGTGGAAGACGGTCCTGGTGATGGCCCTCGACACCGTTGCCAGCGGCGGCCATGCCTGTGCCGTGTACTGGAGTACAGGCAAGATCACGTTTCTCAGGACCAGCGCTTTCCCTTCGATGGTAAGGTTCCGGAGACTCCACAGTCCAATCCTCTGATTGACCTTCTTCAGACGTTCGACCCAGGACTTCAGGGCCGCACCTTCCTTCCCGAACCAGACTCCCAGGATCTTGATGAAGTCCGGATTAACTGTGAAAGGAAAGACAGCAGGGGAGGCCAGCTGCCACGCCCCGAAGAGCATGGCTTCTGACTTTCCGCAGTTGACTTTTGCCCCCGAAGCCTGGCCGAAGCGCTCGCAGGTCCGGAAGAGTGTTGACACCGACGCCTCATCGGCGCAGAAGACAGTCACATCGTCCATGTACAAGGAACACTTCACCTCATATCCACCTGCTCCCGGTGCGGCGATTCCTCTGATCTCTCGATTCTGCCAGATAGACTCCGCGAAGAGCTCTATGACACAAACAAAAAGGAGAGGTGACAGAGGACAGCCTTGTCTGACTCCAGAGCTAACAGGAAAGGAGTCAGTCTTCCAGCCGTTCACCATCACCGAGCTGTGAATATCAAAATACATCAGGCTGACATAACGACAAAACATCTTACCCATACCAAGTTGGCGGAGTGCCTTGGCCATGAAGGTGTGAGAGACACGATCGAAGGCCTTCTCCTGATCCAGGCTGATCAGGGCCGCATGTGCACGGCGGTCTCCGATGTAGTGCAATGTGTCTCTCACTATGGCCAAGCTGTCCGCGATCCTACGACCTGGAATCCCACAAGTTTGGTCTGGATGGATGATCGTGCCGACAACAGCCTTCAGTCTCGTAGCCAGAATCTTCGCCAGGATCTTGTAGTCCATGTTGAGAAGAGTGATGGGTCGCCAATTCTTCAGCTCGCATCGTTCTCCCTTCCGCTTGTACAGGATAGTGACCAGTCCCTCCCGCAGTGACGGCGGCATGGTACCCTCCGCTATCATCTCCTCATAGAGATCTTTCAGATCCGGGCAGATCAGATCCCCCCAGAGCTACGTATAGCTCCACCGGGAGACCGTCACTGCCCGGGGTCCTTCCGGTTCTAAAGGATTTGGCAGCAGTGTGCACTTCCGCCACCGTCAAAGGGGCGTCAAGCGTAGCAGCACCTGTAGGTTAAAGGGTGTTAGTGATACCTGACAGGAACTCTTCTTCAGCGCCTTCGTCGGTGGGCTTCGAGGAGTAGAGGTCGCGGTAGTAGTCGTGGACGACTCCCATCACTTCCGTCTTCCCCCGTCTGATGTTTCCGTCTCCATCCTTCATCTCTGTAACAGGCGTGTGTCCTAAGTGGAGCTTCCTGAAAAAGAAAGAATTACACTTCTCACCTTTCTCCAGCTGCTCCACCTTGGAACGGAAGATGACCTGCCACGATTCCTCCTCGAAGTGCCTCTTGAGGCCCCTCTTGGTCTCCTCCAGCATGCCCCTGACGTCCCAGCCACAACGCTCGAGATCTTGAAGGGAACGAAGCTCGCGCTGCATCTCCTTCAGGTCACTCTTGCGCCGGGCCGCCTGCTGACGGCCTCTCGCCTGTAAGAAACAACGGATGTTGATTTTCACATATTCCCACCAATCCGACAACCTGTTGAAAGAAAACTTGTCGTTACGAAGAAGCAAGTAAACATCTCTAAGTTCCGCTAGCAGTTCCTCATTTTCCAGCAGGGAGCAATTCAATTTCCAGGACCCCGTTCCGGTGCGAAACCGTTCCCCAGCGTCCCTTCAAAGAGAATGCCCCTGTGGTCAGAGAAAAAGCAAGGGACCATAGAGTGTCTTACCTGGGCTACTGACCGAGAGGTGAACACAAAGTCAATCCTAGAACGAGTTGAGCCATCCAGGCGACACCAAGTGTAATTCACTGATGCCGGCCCCATGGAACCCACCGCGTCCTTCAGAGAGGCTTCGGTCACCATCTCGATCAGCAGTTTAGATGTCTTGTCCAGCTTCGCTGATGTTGAGGAGCTTCTCCCGTCGCCCTCCACAGGACAGTTGAAATCCCCATCCAGAACCACTGCCCTGGTGGTGGTGAGCTGAGTGCGCAGGATCTGGAAAAGTTCCATACGCTCATGCTTCTGAGGAGATGCGTACACGTTGATGAGCCTAATTGGCTCCCCTGCCCAGGTCCCGTCTATGACCATAAGACGGCCACAGACGAGCTCCCGGTAGGTTTCAAGCGTGAAGGCATTACCTCGGATGAGCACGGCGATACCTGTGGACTTGCAGTCGCCTCCACCGGACCAGTAGGACAGACCGTGGCTCCACTCCCTGCAGAGGTGGCTGTAGGACCTAAGAGAAGGGAGAGAGCATTCCTGCAACAAAATGACATTAGCGTTCTTCACCGAATCCACGAAGGACAGGACCGTCTGACGTTTAGTCTTGTCTTTGATACTCCTCACGTTGATGGTAAGGATGTTGATTCCCGCCATTTGTAAAGAGAAAAAAGAAAGATTAAACCTTCAAGACAGTAACTGTCTACTTACCGCCCCCCGTCCGGAGGGGGTTCTTCCAAGGATCCCGCAGGCATCAGGTCCCGCAGGGTCTCATCGATCTCACTCAGGGCGTTCGAAGGCGCGGACACGTCCATCTCTCCCAATTCCAACTCGCTGAGGTCCAGGATCTCACGGATGTCGATGGGGATCGGGTCCGCCACCAGGTGGTCCACCATCTCCTCCAGCTCCTGGCGCCTGGCGAGGGCCTCCTCAGAGGTGTCTTCGGGGGTCTCTACCAGGGCCTCGACCGCGATCCTCTTATCGGCAGTCTCGTTTGAACAAGACTCCTCGCTCATCCTCCTCTTCCAGTGTCCGCCATCTGAAACGAGAGAAAGGGGAGAGGGGGAGGGGGGGGAGACTCCTCCAGAGAGGGGACCACAGCAGCTGGAGGAAGGACGGTTAGTGCTGCTGGGGCTGGCGTGGCCGGGGGCGTGGGCTGGGGCAGGGCTGGGCGAGGGGGGGCAGGGGTGGCCACTGAGGAAATGGGGAGAAGGAGTGGGAGCTCCTCAGTGGTGGGGACGGTGAGGGGAGGGGGGTGTGGCTTTCGCCCCCCTTACCTGTTCCAGATGGCTGGCTGGCCGGCTTGGTCTGTTGCTGCTGCTGGGCCTTCTTGGGGAGCTGCTGCTGCGGCTTCTTGGGGGGCTGCTGCTTCCCGGTCGGCTGCTGCTGCTGCTTCCCAGATGGCTTCGGCTGCGGCTTCTTCTTGTCTTGGGGCTTGGGCTGCGGTGTCTTCTTGGCCAGGGTGGCTGGCGGTGGCCGCGAAATCCGCCGCTACCTTCGCCCACGATCTCTTGGGACATCCCTTGTAGGCGTGGTCTGCCTCCCCCGCAGAGGTTGCAGGTCTTCCTCCGCGGGCAGTCCTTGGTCTCGTGCCCCACCGTCCGACAATTCCGACATGCGTTCTCTTTGCAGTCCTTGCCAACGTGCCCAGCCTCGCCACACCTCCGGCAGAGTTTTGGCATATCCGAGTAGTTGATCAGGCCATAAGAGTTCCCAAGCGAAAAGGTCGGGGGCAGATGCTGGAGGCCATCTGGACTGCAGGGGTCCCTGTGGAGCCTCACAATGACAGACCACTTGGATATCCAAAAGCCGAGACTGTTCAGTATCTTGGAGGGTTCCTTGATAACCGTACAGTATCGACCCAGGAAAGTGGCCATGTCGCTTCCTGGGGTATGCGGATTTCTCATTGAGACCGTGATCCTCCTCTCGTTGTGCTGGACAGGACAACTGCCCACGAACCTGCTGAGAGGGGACCCCGGAATCGCCGATCTAACCGCATCCCAATATCTCCGGCAGATATCTACAGTGGCAAAGGTCACGAAGAAGATCCCCGTGATGGCATTAACTCCTAGCATGTGGCATCACAGTACAATAATCCAGCCTGCATGCTCTTTACAGTGGTCTCTCAGAATTAATCCGATAGTCTCATCACAAAAATCTCCTCATGGTCTGTCTGTAACAACTCTGTAGTCTGTGATGGTCTCAGCCCAATCTCCATAGCATAATCCCTATAGCATCATCTCCATAGCATAATCTCCTCCCACAGACCTCTTACCTCATCCTATATACCCTTTATGCCACCTCCCAGAATGAGGTTACCGGCAACAGCATGTCTGATGAGTTAATGCAATCAAGTCCAGATCTTTTGTATGTAGATGAGATCAAATGACCTGATACAATGTTATCAGCCATATCTGGTCAACCAGTGCAGCTGGACAATGCATGTTTGTTTGATCAGCCAGGACTGTGTATGAATTCAATGGAGCCCTATTGTTCCAGTGTTGCCACTACTGCCAATATACACCTAGGCTCATAGCTGCACACAGTATGAATAAATGGAACTAGAGAGAAATACGCTACCCAGAGACCAAAATACCTCTCTGAGTTATGGCCATATTTAGGCAGAATCATCACAAGGGCTATAACATTTTTATCATTTCCGTTGTTCAACTAATTCCTGCTGCGTCTTTTTTCGTTGACATATAAGGCTTTATTTTTATGTTGTTTTTATTTTTGCATATTTTTTTAATTTTTTTATATCTGGGAAAATATAAACAAAAGAGGAGGGAAAACGGGTCTGATTTTCACTTTTCATTTTTTTTAAATTTAATAGCACAAAGTGCTACTAAAAAACTCTATAAAATAGTTTTTCCTCTCCGTTACGGTAGTTTTTATTTTATGTTGTGTCGTCAGGGGTGGGGCTATAACCTGTAATAAGGGCGTGTTATTGGTCTATTATTTTATTTATTTTTTTCATTATTTTACTTTAATTTCAATTTTTTACTTTTCTACTTTTTTCTTTCTTTGTTTTTACATTGTGTCCCCATAAGGTCACTACAGACTTTGGGGACATCTGATCACTTTTTTTTACATTGTGTCCCCATAAGGTCATTTTAGACCTTTGGTGACATCTGAACATTTTTTTTTTTTTTTTTGGGGGGGGAGGCTGATTTCCCCTGTAACGGGCTGGTACATTTAGCCCTAGTTGCAGGAGGAATATAGCTACAGACCTGATCTGGGTCTTTATTTTCACCCCCCAACTTGTGCTCTCCATTCTGTCAATGATATAAGACTTACATCCTCCATAATCTGAATCTTCGACTCCCCTCTTTGGAAACCACTACCCATGAGGATCAGTTTGCTTCCCAATAGTCATCATTTTAAGCCTGCCTCCCCAAAAACCATCTTTTTAGGTAGGCCTTTCACATTTATTTAACCCTTCACCATTTCCCCCCTTCTTCACTATTACTACACTATTCTTCAGAACCTGATCCTTTTATACAACATTGATCCCTACACTCCATACACTCAATGCACATGGACGAATCCAGACCAGAAAATCTGGTCCATACATTGGCATCATAGTTATGTATGATGCCAGGAGTCCCTGTTTCCCTGCAGCTCTGCTGTCCTATACCACATACAGTATGGGTGGTAGAGTTGCGGGGAGGCAGGGACTCCTGGCATCATACATCACTATGGTTCATGGAGTCCAGGTTTCCAGACTGAATTTGGGTGGGAAACCCAGAAAATACATAGATTGGACTTTCTGATCCAGCCAGACAGACCTAAAGGCTGTTCATATCTGGGCATACACTGTCTGGTTACTGGCTCATACAGATTTATGTGTATGGCTGGACCATTCTACAAGACAAGCACTTTTACCTTTTATTTCACCTGTTTCCTCCTTGTAGAAGGCTCCTTACTTCTACTATATGACTTGTTTGTTATTCTATATTGTCAGATTTTGAACCCTATGAAATGGGGTTAAGAATTATTATTATTAATAATTGTCTGATTGCAATTATTTGTTTTCTTATCCCCTTTTCAGGCAGTTACTTTCGCCATATTAGTCTATGAAGAGAGGAGGGGGATAGAAAAGACACTCAAATAATTGCTGCTGTTACATTCTGCTATTCCTTGCTTTTTAACACTGCTAGGCTGTAGATAAGAGACAAGGAGAGCACAGAATGAGGCAATAAATCTATTAACTAGCTGGCGGGAGAATCCTACTCCACCTCTCCCTGCTCCATAGAGCTTTATGTGTGAAGCTGTAATATTACTGATGTATTACAAAGTTTCTTATATTCACCTGTACTATTCATTTATGAAAAGTTGTTTATCACTGGAGGTACACTATAAATGTAGTCACAACACACATGAGCAACAGTCACTTCATTAAAATTGGGGACACGGGACCCCCATTCTCATGATTAACAAGACCCACACCAATTTTATGGGAGCTGTAATAACAACTATATTGTGATGTCCCCTCAGCGGTGGGGACTTCTTCCAGAAGAAAACAAAGGAACTGCAGGACCGGACCGTGCTGGGAAACACCAGAGAACCGTGGACAGGTGAGTATGTTTTTTATTTATTTTTTTTTCACCTCCCCCAACCTAATTAAAAAATAACATTTTAGCCTGAACAACCCCTTTAAGGCTGATGATCATTTTGACTCAATTGACAGAAGGTGATGACTAATTTTGACAGGGACAATTATTTGACTGTAGGTGAAAACGCTTGCTAAAATAAGGACTGATATTCTGTACATCTATAGATGCACATTGTTAATGAATCATCTAAAATTCCAGATATATTATACAATACTTGAACAAAACATCCACAATGTCAAGGTTTAGTTAATCCTTACGCGGTGATCAGCTGTGGATGAGAGGGTCTTGCAAAATTCTTCTCATTTTTATGGCACCCAGGATTTGTTAGTCATTGATAATTCTTATAACAATCCTTGTTGACGTCTTTTATTTGAAGGGATTAGATATTTTTAGAAATCCTCACATGGGTCCCAGTGTACAGCTTTTATCGCCTATTAAATGGCATGAAAACTTTTCTGTCTGACTCACAGATCTGCAGCCTCATCCAGGAGCGCTGCAGATGGTGCTCTCTGTACAATACAGTAACTGCAGATTTTGGGATATTTTTTGTGAAGGAAGGATGATGGATGTGATCCTGTTCAGGAAGTCAAATAGTATTGTATAATATAACATTATTAAACCTATACAATGCTCGCATACAACTATGTTTGTTCAGCTGTGCTCAGGGACTATATAGAGATATTTTCATATACTACACAAAGGGGCATATTTATTAAAGAGGACCTTTCATGACCTCGGAGATGGGTGGTATTATATACCGCTAGAAAGCGGCAACATTCAGGTATAGGACCAGTCCTGACTTTTGAAACGGGCTCACTGCTGTATACACAGACCTGCGGTAATACACAGCATGTGTATGGGGACATAGAGATGAATGGGTCAAGCTGGGTTCACATCTGTGCTGGAGTCTCCATTGGAGACTCCTTCGCAGAAATTGCCAAAAACCAGCAGAGAGAAAATTCCTGCACTAAGGACTTTTTTTTTCGCCGCCACTTCCAATTTTGAAATGGGACCGTCCGTGAGTAACTGCTGTTTTAGAGGTCTGGCGTGTGAGCCTATCGTGTGAAAAACACAGCTAGCAAACTGACAAAGTGCATGGTGGTGTGCACAGAGCCTAAGGCTAAGGCCCCATGTAGATTGCGTTTTTACCCGCAGCGCTTTTCACAGAAAGTCCATAGAGTTTTCTTCTGCGGACTTTCTGCTTCAGTTACATCTATACAGAAACTGCCAGTGTTTCCATAGGTATAATTGACATACTGCGATTTCCAAAAATCCGACGGTTTTGGAAATCGCAGCATCTCCGCTGCAGGTATTTTTTTGCAATGTGTGGATGGGATTCGCTAGAATCCATTCCACTTTGCAGGGACTGTAAAACACTGCGGCCAAATCACGGCATTTACGCCACATGGGGCCCCCAGCCTAAGAGAAGTTAGTCACCTGATTCTTATCTGTCCAAAAAGGGTCACTGGGACCTATCATTGTAGAGTTCTCTTTGATCTATCCCCTCTGTTCTGAATTTCAGGGGTAATTTTTCTGGGTGTAACTGTACTCACAAGTATAGATGATAATGCCTTATATCAGAAGCCGTCCGTTAGATCAAAGTCAGCCAAATTTGATTTAGGCCTTATTCACACGAGTGATTTCTGTTTGGAAAACATGGACATCACACAGACCCATGAAATTCTATATATCTATGGAGATGTTAGTTTTATTTTCAGATAGTTACTCTACAGAAAAAGACGAAAGCATGCACTACTTTTGTCCGTTTTCCAGGCAGAACATGTTCATTCAAGTCAAGGGTACAGATTTATGAGGAGGCGCTCCCCTTTTTATAAGTTAGGCTCACCCTCCGCTGGCTATGCGCTTGCGTAGAAATGCAAAATGCACAAGCTGGTGTAGATTTCTGGGATCATAAATGGCATAAATTATCATAAATCTGACAGAGCCTGTGCCACTGCCCAATCCCAAAAGTGGCGAGGGCGGCACAAAAGTAAAAAAAATTATTACATTTTTGTGCAGAAATGTGCAACTTTTTCTATCCCTGTACACTAGGAAACTGGAGTACTAGGCATGTTAAATCTCACCCCGATGGGTCCATGAAAATCACAGACAGTACATGTATGCCATCCATGTGAGGTCTGTTTTTCATGGACATGTTTAGTGGGTTGGGCCAAAATTGACTTCATTCTGTTTATTTTTTTTTTTTACTATATTTTTATGGAAGGAAAATCAAGGATATAAAACTAAAAAAGACATTCTCGTGGAAGAATAGCAGACATGTGAATAAGGCCTTACAGCGAACCTGTCAGGTTCATATGGGACACTATACCACCCACAGGTCCTTAATGTCCTATATAGACCTGTAGCAATGCCATGCGTGCCCACATTTAAAAAAACAAACGTTTATAGTCACATCAGACCCATCTCACACTCCCGGCGCATGCACACTGTCTGGCGCATGCACACTGAAGAAAAGGGTATACTCGTCTGGCTTCACTGAAGAACTGTGCCAGTGTATTTTATTTTTATCATGGGAATGTCAGGCATTTAAAGAGTGGTATTTGGGGCACTAAATCCTTAGTCCATAAGGAGTTTTGGATGGTTTAGAGTCCCAAATCACCCTGACATTCCCTTTAAGCCCTGTTCACATGACCAATGGTTTTGGCTGTGTGATGGCCATTTTTTTTTTAAAGGCTAGATTAAATTCAGTACATGTGAATGGAGCTATTCACATGACCATGTTTTTCATGGTCCATTTTAACAGACCATCCAAAAAGCAGGTGATGTCCAATGTCTAGCTGTTTTCATGAAACCCTCAATAGACTCAAATCTATGAAAGATCCATTAAAATGGATGCCCCTTGAATAAAAAACGCTGTGACAAAGTCCCTTTTTACAAGGCTGCTTTGTCCATGAATAGAGCTTTAGGCAGGAACAGCCAACAATCTAAGACTGGGTTCACATTGTATTTTCTGTGCACGTTCAGCATGTACACCTGGAGATAGTCCAAAAACATATACTGAATGGGTCCATAGACCACTATAGACCCAATGGATGCCAAAAGATATCTGACATTCAGGTAGTGGTCAGCGTGTTTTGTTCTGTATCTTTCAGAATTATTTTTAAACCTTGAAACCTATGCATGGCATTATTTAGACTTAGATACAGGTCAGGAGAATTGAAGGGTACTCTTTAGGAGCTCATGCGCACACTTATATTAAGTATATGGAGACATACTTTTCTTTTATCAGATTCATAGGGAATCCATAAAGAGGACAAATCATGGCAGGTTCCATTGCATACCATATTACATAGGTATTTTTAATATTTATGTCTTATCAGTTCACATCTCCTATATAAAAGCTTCAATTCATTCAGAATTATTAGACCACAGATGTTGAATAATAATCCAACCAGTGTTATGTAAGTGACCAACAATCCCGAGATGACTTAGAATTTAGCTTGTAAAAAATAGAAGAGTTGAGGAGGAGCTGTTGGGTGTAATATGTACCGGGAACTGCCTCGCTGCTTCACAAGGGAGTTGGTGATGAGCAATAGGGAGAGAATGTATACGATCTTAAACACGGCATTGTGAAATAAAACATATAGGATGAATGAACAGCTTCTCCTATATTACCTTGTTCTTCTTGTTTAGGTGTTGTAACACTTGCAGAAGGGGATGAAGATAGAAAATGTACAACCCCGACATAAACATCTGCTGACATCTGTCAGCTGCATCCCATCTGCATATCTCCCAACTTTAAAAGGAAAGAAAGAGGATGCTATGTGTGCCGTGGCAAATTTAGCTCCACCCACAGTATAAAGTCCCTCTCCTGGTTCCCCAGTATAAACTGGGGGCAACTAGAAGGGGACATTAAACTGGGGACAGCTGGAGGTGGACATTAAAATGGGGGCAACTGGAGGGGGACATTAAACTATGGGGCAGCTGGACGGTGACATTAAGTTAGGGGCAGCTGGAGGTGGATATTAAACTGGGGGCAGCTGGAGGGGGACATTAATGCCCCCCTCCAGTTGCCCCCAGATTAATATCCCCCTCCATCTGCTCCCCAGTTTAAAGACCCTCTTCATCTGCCCCCGTTTAATGTCCCCCTCCATCTACCCCCCCAGTTTAATATCCTCCTTCAGTTGTTCCCAGTTTAGTGTCCCCTCCAGCTACTCCTACAGTTTAACATAAAAAACACTGATACTCACCTCTCCTCACTCCCCTGCTGCTCTGTCAGCTGTCTCTGCTCCAGGGGCTGAATGGTGAAGCAGGGAACGGACTCCTCCAGACGCAGATGAATTGAAGCCGGGACATGCCTCCCGCCAACCAGGACAGCGGGACAGGACCCGGAATCTGGGACTGTCCCACTGAATCCAGGATGGTTGGGAGGTATGCATCTGTACATCTTTTTGCAGCATTTTCCTTTCCTCCACTATCTGGGCCCAACACTACTTGTTCACAACTGTGCACACCCGTGCACACAAGATTCCCTTCATTACCATTTCCTGTCGATGCCACCTACATAGTAATCATGTCCCCTTTTGTGCCACAGTCTCCTCCAAAAAACCTCTCCTTGACTATATGACCAACTGTTATCTTTGCTATCAAATAGTTACCCTTCTCCTTCCTGACAGTGGAAGGCTGTGTATCATAAATCTTCTTACTTCAGTGGTCCAGAGGGCAGGGATAATACATTTACAATGTCCAGACTGCCAGCTTTCAAAGTAAATCAGAAAAGAGATTAAATAAGTTTATTCAACCCTAGTGTGTTGAGGGTGACCTGCGGGCTTCCCTGGGTTCTGGGTCTGGTAGCAGTTGTGACCACTGTGGCCCCTATAATTACAACCAGTGCAGGTGAGGGGTTATAAAACCTGGAATGAACCCATTTGGTTTGGAATCAATTTGTGCTATATGGAGCAACTGAAAATTCACTTGCGATTATAAATCCCTACTTTGCCCTTTTCTATCAATTGATACTAGAGATGAGCGAAGTTTTCAAAAATTCATTCAGCAACTTTGCTGAATTTTCCGATACGATTCTATTTAATCTGAATTAAATCGCGGCGAATTGCGTTAAAAAAACAGCTATTTCCTGGCTGCAGAGAGCCGGGATGGGTGGCAAAATGGCGGAAGCCCTTGGATGCCACGGTCAAACATGACCGTGGCATCCAAGGTGTTAAAACCCCTGATCGGTTATGGAGCTGTGACATTACAGGGCTGGCTGCTGATTGGTTGCAAGCATGGTATTGTGGGTGATCCCGTGTTCCCAGAGTTTCTTGCCCATGTCCTAACATGTGCAGCAGCCATTTTAAAAAAAATATGCGATTCGTTACCACGAAGAGTGAGGAAATCTGGATTCGATGTAAATCGAATATTTCCTGAAATTCGGATCAAATTCCACTTCGTCAGCTTCGATTCACTGATCTCTAATTGATACAAGTACTGTTCACCTATATCTTAGCTATATGGCGTGTGACAACCACTATAGCTACCATTACAACTCCGGCTACATGACTTCTCCATCAACCTTCTAGATTCTTGAAGTTACACACGTGGACAAAATTGTTGGTACCCCTCGTTTAATGAAAGAAAAACCCACAATGGTCACAGAAATAACTTGAATCTGACAAAAGTAATAATATATAAGCTACATGTTGACAAGCCACAAAGCTTTGGGGAGAATGTCCTATGGACAGATGAGACAAAAATCTAAATTTTTGGCAAGGCACATCAGCTCTATGTTCACAGACGGAAAAATGAAGCATATCTTGAAAAGAACACTGTCTACTGTGAAACATGGAGGAGGCTCTGTTATGTTCTGGGGCTGCTTTGCTGCATCTGGCACAGGCTGTCTTGAATCTGTGCAGGGTACAATGAAATCTCAAGACTATCAAGTTATTCTAGAGAGAAATGTGCTGCCCAGTGTCAGAAAGCTTGGTCTCAGTCGCAGGTCATGGGTCTTGCAACAGGATAATGACCCAAAACACACAGCTAAAAACACCCAAGAATGGCTAAGAGGAAAACATTGGACTATTCTGAAGTGGCCTTCTATGAGCCCTGACCTAAATCCTATTGAGCATCTTTGGAAGGAGCTGAAACATGCCGTCTGGAAAAGGCACCCTTCAAAACCGAGACAACTGGAGCAGTTTGCTCATGAGAAGTGGCCAAAATACCTGTTGAGAGGTGCAGAAGTCTCACTGACAGTTACAGGAATCGTTTGATTGCAGGGATTGCCTCAAAAGGTTGTGCAACAAAATATTAAGTTAAGGGAACCATCATTTCAGTCCAGGCCTGTTTCATGAGTTTTCTTTTTTTTTAAAATTCTGTTGAAGCATGGTTGAAAAGCAATGTCTGACTTTCATTTGTTCATTTTCATGGAATTTTTATATATTATTACTTTTGTCAGATTCAAATTATTTCTGTGACCATTGTGGGTTTTTCTTTCATTTAACGAGGGGTACCAACAATTTTGTCCACGTGTGTATATCTAACATTATAGGGAGTTTGGAGATATCACAGCATAACAAGCAGATATACCATTCATTCTTTCGAACCCCTGCTGGAGTTTTTGTTACTCACCTCTCCCAAGTCCAGTTTCACATTTTGGCAAATGTCTGCAAGGCAACCAAATGTTTCCTCCACCATTGCTATGTGGCCCTGCTTGTTCAGACCACAGCTTTGCTAGTCTGGATCCATTGTGGTTTGAGCCTGCCAAGGAAACCGGAATCTGGAAATTATGTTAGGCCTGAGGAGCATTGTCCTGCCCAACTTTTAGTTCAACCCTGCCCTGTCCTTGTGCTACTATTCCTCATTTGATAACTATTTGATCCTGGTGTCAGCCTTGTTCCTTTATGTGGCCTCTGCCTTGATCCTTGAATATTATATATGGTACCTGTTGTTCTACTTGCGTCTCTGACCCTTGGCTCTGAGTCTGAATACACTCCTGTCTCATCCTCTGGCCTGTTGCATCCTGACCAATCTGGTGACAACTCTGGTATCCATTCCTGACAACATTACTACTGCATCAGCGCTACTTTTGGCAGTTTATGACTGAGGACCTGTTTGCTGTCCACATATCCTTGCAGGGGTTAAGAGATCGCATAGATTCCTCACCCCAGTCTAACAGAATTCAGCTTAGAGAATCCACATTTCGGTATGTGATATTTAGATTTTTTTTCTAGAAACAGATATAATGTAACCTAGACAAATTTTCAGTGAAAATGATCAATGGGGGTCCTCTAGAAAAAGAGGGCAATACACAAGGGATATAACTAAGATGTGAAACAAGTTACCATTGACTCCATAGCAAAACCTGAGTTACCCCAATCCAAAATAATCCCCATTAGAAGTGTTTTTAATCTGTGTTTCGACTAGTGTTTTACATTTGTCTGCTGTATATGCTGTATACACATCTGATCTGGGTCCTCCTATCTACTACTGGTCCCCTCAACTATTTGGCTTCTTTGCCCAGGCTACCACTGGATTAAAAGGAATCAAAAATTTGTCGCAGTGTAATTTTTTTGGTCTTTTTATATGTTTTTTTTCCCTTTACCAATATATACACCAATATGGAGTGCATCACAATCTCAAACTATTTTCTTTGTCTTAGACACAAAGTAAGCCAATTCAGCAGGCTCTTTTTGGAATGTGGAAAACTTACAACTTGAAATGTTTTTATTTCTATTTTATTTGTCTTGTTTAGACTGTATTCATTGTATAATACTTCTTACCCTTGTAAGCTGATGACTGGAAAAATATTGAAAGGGATGTACATCTCACCCAGGTTGCTCAGATGGGCGAGATGAGGGAAATCCAGAAAGTTTGCTCTCAGCAGACAACTATGTTTGCTGAGCATTATTTAAGTGCTGTGCACTGGGCTGGATTTTTTATGGAATGGCGGGTAGGTTGGTAGTGGGACCTGCCATTCCCATCCCCTCCAGTCCACACCGTGTGGACACTCCTGGAAGAAACCCAGCTGACTGGGATCTCCTCGTTAAGGGGATATAAGGAGAGCAGACTATGGCAGAGCTTGGCTGGAAAGCCACAAAGAAAGTGGCTACTGTTGGAAGACAATCTGACTGTTTGAACTTTTTCCTATTCTAGGTGAGGTAACCTATTTCTGTTCAGTTAGAGCCCAGACGGGCAGGTATTTATTTTTTTCGGTTTCTGTTATGTTGCATGTACCAAGGAGTGTTTTGAGTGAATAAAACTAAATACTTGGATTAATACCTTGGAGTCTGTGTTCATGTCAGCCCACCCAGCACCCCAGATCCTGACATCCTGTATATTATTCTTTCAATTAGTTGTTTGTTTTTAATCCTTAAAGCGAGTCTATCAGCTCTAAAATGCCTCACAAACCAATAATAGTGCTATGTAGGGACCTTTAATAGAAGTAGAGTGTGATGAAAGAAGCCCCACTTCTGTATGTATCATTACCAAATTATATTGTTCATGTATACATCATTAGTGAATATAGTGTTTATGCATGTCACATGTCATCAGTATATTACATTGGTATGTATGTATACAAGTAATGTCAGGGGGGGGGGGGGTCAGGAGTGAAACTGTTTCTGTAATCACAAGACCAGATATACTGCCAAGGCAGGTTTATTGCTTTACAACTTCTTGGCCCCCATCAGAAAGCAGTCAGGCATAAGAGAGGAGTAACCGGAAAGTGACCTCAGCCATCTGTAGGTTACTCATTTTTCCAAGGCGTGGATGGAATAATTTCATTTCCCAGCTTTCCCAGAATGAGGAAAGGGAGAGGAGGAGGAGCTCCTGTATGGGGTCTCACAAATTTGGACTTAAAGTCCACAAACCTGCAACAAACTTGCTGAAAAGCTCGTCCTCTCTAGCACAATGGTGGATGGACCATTTCCTACTCAACATGGGAAAACTCATCAAGGGCAAACCCCAGACAGATGAACAGCTCAAGAATCATCAGCCAGACATGGCGCCTGTCTCTGACCTGAGAGCCGAGAGCAACGTATCGGAGTGCGAGAGCCCTTTCTCAGGCAATTAGAATCTCAATATGAAGGCGTGACAGCTGCCGCATATCTAGCAAAAATATATTTCTTGTGGGGCCCAGGAAAAATGATCCTGGTAAGGAATCCAAGGATGGGGAAGATGTATGTCTTCTCTTAGCAAGCTGCTGTCCAGAGTTTGCTAAGGGAAGACATACATCTCCCCCATCTCCACCCTGCTTAATGTCGAATTGGCTGCTTCCGAGGGTACCAACTAGTGCAGAACATAACACTCAGATGTGACATTTCCTATAAATGGACAGTATTGATACTGAATGATCCAAAGATAGACAATCTTTTTTCAAGAAATAGAAAATGTATATACACATTTCACGTCCGGAGAGATAAAATTCTTGTGTATTTATTTTCTCTCTGTATCTACCGCTTCTCAACCCAGAAAAGAAAAGGTTCGCACGACTCTATGCATGAACGGACAATTAGTGTGCTAAGCTGTATACTTTACTCTAACATTATTCATTATTCTGCTATCTCTAAGCATACATGTACCACTATGTATTTGCCGAACAAATAAAACATTTTATTAAAAAAATAAAAAACAAACTGTGAATGCTTTGGAACTTTGTCACACCTTGGAAGCCAGAAAACAAGCTTGGCATGCCCAACACATCTGAGAGATCCTCCAAGCTACATGGAAACAAAAGGACTCTAATTCATAAGTTTTTCTCCTTTTTTATTTTTAGAAATGTTTTGCTTGTTTGTCACCTTGTTTGTTTTCTTTATATATATCAGTACTGAACCCCTTGTATATTAAATCATTCAATTTAATGGTATTTTGTGTTTTCTCTATGAACCCATTACCTTGTTTGTGTGTTTGCTTCTGTTAGCGAATGTGTGCATATATGAGTGACGTTCCTACTAAGCTTAGCCCCAATTCAGTAATGGTGGCAGCATGTATTTGGTGTGCGTGGACTGTATTGGGGTGCGATTTATGCTCAACTTGCAGCCTGAGTGAAGGGTGAGTGCAAGATTGAGTGAATTGACCCCTGACATTTGCACCCACGTCATATACTAGGATGGTCTGTACATGACGTAGAGATACACCTTTATGACCACAAGCTGATAAAGTAATGCAAAGATAATCATCTTTACATGGATATTCAAATCAGCCTAAAGTGCATTGGAAGCAGCGCCTGATTTGCCTACAGATAGCCACAAGTGCTCTGTCCTCTAAAATTCCTGCCTAATGTTGTCCCTTTGACTGTGATTTACATTTTCAGTCTCTGCCTTTGTCACAGCAGTCTATAGGTAAATCTGGTAAATCAGACCCGGCCCCAATGCACTTGAGACTGATTTGCATATCCATAAAAACTGATTCTGTCTGTATTGCTTTATCAGTTTGTGTTCATGAAGGGTTGTCTCTGCTCCTAGGAAAGGCCACTACATGGCACTATTATTGATTTAGGAGGCATTTTGGGACTGTCAGACTCCCTTTAAGAGAGTGCAGATGTCTTTGGAAAAATGGGTGGAACAGATCCTTCAAGATACAGTATATGTGGGGGAATTTACTATTTAATCTACACCAAAAAAGTGGCGAAGATGTGCTAAATCTTTGGTGTAAGGCCAATACTTGTGCCACAGATGCCCCACTTTGCAATTTTCCGACTCGGACACCACTTTGTAAGAAAAGAGCGAAGCAGGGCAGGGATCAAGGCGGGCCAGGAAAGGGATGCCTCGGCCCTTCTGACTTACTATAACTCACACCTGAAATCTACCCCAATGCCTGACTGTCAAAGATTTAATTTCTCATGCACAGGACCTCCTGCGGTGCGACAGAATTATTAGGAGGCTGGAGCCTCTTAATAATTCTGGCACCAGTGCTCAAAATATTATCACCAACATATGATGCGTCGGTCTTAATATATCCCCCCTATTGTCTTGCCCAATGTGACAACAGACGTGGAGAGATACAACTGCATGCTGCGCAGTAAAGTTGCCAAGGCAACTGTGCAATGCCTGCAAGCATGGGATCTGTGCTGATACTTGTTGGAGTTGTACAGTTGCCTTGTAACTATACTGCTCAATATGCAGTATAGTGTCAGTCTGGGGAGGAGAGTATGTCTGGAGATACACTTTAATTTTTTTAGCAAATTTTTGCCACTCCTGAGGCAAACAGCACTGGGTGTAAAGGTCCCATATTAGAGAAAAGTTACCCAAACTCACTAATTTTGTCAGGATGGAAACATTGGGGCAGATTTCTGGTGTACAAGGTAGAGGGCCAGAAAATGAAGAGGAATCTGATGTTGCAGTGATAGTGTCTCTTTTAATGGCTGAGACAACATTCTCAGCCACTTAACCCCTCACATGACGCAGTCAATACAGACTGCGAAACCTCTGAGTACTATAGAAAATATACAGTAAGGGCTGGTTAAATAACCCCTTCCTGATATCTGCCATAATAGTACAGAAGATGTTGGGTATTTAAATAGGGCGGCCACTCAGAAGCTGAGCGGCCAACCGTAGCCACCAAGTCTTTGCTGTATTATACAGCAAAGACCCGGCGCTAATGCTCCTCGCTAATGCCCCTCGATTAGTGCCTGCATTAAGGCCCCTGATGTCTCAGCCAAAGCTGACCGAGGTGCCATTTTTGCAGGGACAAATGGATGCCATCATTTTGGGGAGGATCACCGACGCACCAAAAAGAGATCCAGTGCCGGTTATCCATTGCCATGACAGCCAGGATCCTATTGAAGGCTCCCAGGCTTGTCTGGCATTACCTTCTATTGCAGGCTGCTCTATGCAGCCTGTAATAGAAGTGCTGATATTTTACAATGCAACTAGGAATGGTTGAGAATCATCATGGTTGTGTGAATACACTCTTACGCTTTATACTGTGTGGGAGTCAGTAAAGGGGGCTTTATACTGTGTGGGAGCCAGTAAAGGGCTGATAAGCAAGTAAAGCTTTGCTTTGGCTTTCCACTTTGGGTGGCTGGAGGAAGAGGAATCTGAAGTAGAAGTCAGCCTCATTTCCTCTTCATTTTCCACCGTCTGAACAGGCCCTTACTCTTCCATGACCCTCTGAGAACTACAACCCCCAGCAACCCCAAGTCCTCAGGACCTGCTGAGAGTTAAAGTTTTATTCTTGCCAACCACTGTGCCATTATATTGCAGTGATAGCATCTGCTCTAATGGCTTATATAACAATCTCAGGCATTTAACCCCTCAAATGCCACAGTCAATAAATACTGTGACACCTCTGAGTACTATAGAAAATATAAGAGCTGGTTTATCGAGAACAATTTTTTTCTACCTGCTGGAGTGTGCACCTAATTTATAATAAAGTGCACCCCTCGTCATAAATTAGGAACATCCTCCAGGGTCCGGGTGCCTAAACAGAACGCCACACCAGCTTATTGCGTCACTGGTCGGCTCTAGACATCCCAATCTGACGTTGAATGGGAGGACCATCCAGAGCAAGGGATAAACAGGTTAGTCATCTAGTTATTTTTGTGGTTGTTGTACTTGTCCTACTATGTGTGTAAACCCCTTTACAAATGTACAGCACCTTGGAATTAATGGTTTTATGTAGCTATTTTAGCTCTAGGGGGGAAGGTTATAAAGAATATCAAGATTAAAAGAACAACTTTAAAAAAAATGAGATTTTATTTTTCGGATTTATCACCAAGCCCTGCATTACATTGAACACAATATAAAAGTGGTTTTCCAACAAACCGGCCAAAGCTGTAAAAAATAGAAAAACTCTTTATTTATATATTTATTTATTTATATCATACTTTCCATTTTGCTCTGGTTCATGGTTGCTACTTGAAGGGGTTGTCCAGGAATTTCAGGACTCAGGAAGAAGACTGGGGAAGGTAAAAAAAAAAAAAAAAAAAAAAAATCATACTCACCTTTCCCCAGTTCTTCGGTGCCCCCCTCTGCTGTCCAGTCCAGCAAGCCGTACCTTTGCTTACCTTTCACATACGCCACCGGTTCTTTTCCTGTGACTGCTGCGGTCACATACGGTGCAGGACTTCTGCTGCCAAAGGATCTTCATGTGCTGAACCGAACAGCGGCAGCGGACACCGGAATACCAGGGACAGGTGGGTATGACTTTTTATTTTTGTTTTTCACCTTCCCCAGCCTGCCTGAGTCTTGAAATTCATAGACAATCTCTTTACTCATCCGCATTTCATATACGTGCCGTTGCAGTTTTTTTGACTCATGCTATTGCATCTCGGATGCATCACACCAATGACAGTCTGTGGATATGTGAATGTCACTCTGGTGACTGCTGTGTATGAACTTGGCCTTAGTTGAAATTGCCTTCAAGCTTCCGCTCCTATTATTTGAATACAAGCAGCCTCCAGGCCCTCCCTGTCCACTGTAGCAACTTACACCACATGGCGGCGGCAGGAACAGCTGTTCTGTGTGGGATCCGGGTGTCAGACTCCTACAGGTCACATACTGATGACCCTGGATAGGTCATCAGTATGAAAAACCCATTTGGGGCTGGAAAACCCCTTTAAGATAGGTCATCAATATCTGATTGGTGAAGCCTGCCATCACAAGTCCTGTGCCACACGTGACTGTCAAGTCCAAGCTTCGGTTGCAGGACAATACCGTGAGTGATGTCACCGTGTCCTTTCCAGCCACCGCTGATGTCACTGATTGGCTTCAGTAGTCACATGCGGTGCAGGACTTCTGGCACTGAAGACTCGGTAAGCACCTGAGCTTCGGGGACAGGTGAGTATGCTTTTTTTATGTTACTCCTCCCCTGGTCTCCTATGTGATTTTTCCAATTCCTGGACAACCCCTCTAAGCACTGCCGCACCTGATCAATGGTGCCAGATGTTTGGACCCCACTAATCTGATATTGATGACCTATCTAAGGACAAGTCTTCATTCCTAAAGTCCCAAAAACCCCTTTAAATAATCTTGAATCTGACACGTCATATTTTCAGTGCATATTCACACAGGGAGGATTTGTTCCAAAAATATTTTCAAATTACAATTAAATGTATTCACTTTAATGGGGAATTTAATTTTCCTCATTTAGAAGGACAGGGCAGCCACATAATTTCTGTGTCCAATCTGCTCCGTGTGAATATAGCCCCTGATAGATTGTCTGGACGCTGTTTACAACCGCTCCGCAACCGCCTATGATTGAACCGTTTAATTCGGCGTCACTTGTTGCTAGGAGAACAGTTTCAATGGGGAGGAGATTCCAGCCGCAGCCAGGCTCCGCCCCCTCAGCGCCGCCGGACTTCCCCGTGACGTCAGCGGCGGTTCCCTGCGTCAGGCGCAGTGCGCTCCGGGCCGTGGCGTTCATCCCAGCCCTCTTCACAACGTCCAATAGGTGGAGACAACGGAGGCGGGACTTCCGGCGGGCGCAGGAAGTTACACTGTCTCGGTTTTTTTTTCGTCCTCCTTTTTACGGGATAGAGAAATTGTCGTGCTAACTGCGGGCGTCCCGCCGCCACCATAGCCAGCCGTCACCGCCTCGTCTCCCGCCCCGCTGCTCCTGGACGTCCGAGCTGCCCCTCACTGTGTACTCGGCTGTTCCCCTGCGGGCAGAGCACGGCGTGTGTCTGGTTTCTATTCCCGTCGTCACGGAGCGGACTCTTCGTTCTTCCTCCTCTCCCGTCCTCCCCGCCTGACAGCCGCCCGCCCACCCGAGCAGCCGAGGGGAAGAGTCCGAGAGAGGAGGAGGCCGGGGACTGCGAGGCGAGCAGGCCGAGACCTGACAGCAAGCACCAGCAGGTGAGAGCGGCCCTCATAACCCGCCCTGCTTCCTCCGGCCCAGACCTCCCCGCTGGTCCCCGCACTGCCCTGACTGGACGGGGCCTCCCTGCCACCATCAGCCCTGCCCTTCCCCCATTATCCACCCAGCCCCTGATCACAGCTCATGCCTCCCATTACAGACCCCTAGAGGCAACCTCTCATCCCTGTGATGGCTGATAACAGCGGACAGTAGAAGTCATTTACAGCCACATATGTTGACATACTGCATTAGGTTTAGTGTTGGATTGAATTAGCCGTATGTGGAGGATTGTGGTCTATAGCCCAAGGACAATTTGCCTTTTTTGGGCCTATAAGCATAGACTTGAAGTACTTATAATATATGTTGGATGTATCAATAGATAATTCATTTAGTAAATGATTGTAGACCATTACTGTATGTAATCCTCCACCAAATCACCAGGGTGATCCACTGTAATCCACATCCTACACCAAATCACCAGGGTGATCCATTGTATTCCTCAATCTATACCAAATCACCAGGGTGATCCACTGTAATCCTCAATCTATACCAAATCACCAGGGTGATCCACTGTATTCCTCAATCTATACCAAATCATCAGGGTGATCCACTGTAATCCACATCCTACACCAAATCACCAGGGTGATCCATTGTAATCCTCAATCTATACCAAATCATCAGGGTGATCCACTGTATTCCTCAATCTATACCAAATCACCAGGGCGATCCACTGTATTCCTCAATCTATACCAAATCACCAGGGTGATCCACTGTAATCCTCAATCTATACCAAATCACCAGGGTGATCCACTGTATTCCTCAATCTATACCAAATCACCAGGGCGATCCACTGTATTCCTCAATCTATACCAAATCACCAGGGCGATCCACTGTATTCCTCAATCTATACCAAATCATCAGGGTGATCCACTGTAATCCACATCCTACACCAAATCACCAGGGTGATCCATTGTAATCCTCAATCTATACCAAATCATCAGGGTGATCCACTGTATTCCTCAAGCTACACCAAATCACCAGGGCGATCCACTGTAATCCACATCCTCCACTAAATCTCTAGGGCGAGCTAGTGTAATCCACATCCTCCACCAAATCACCAGGGCGATCCACTGTAATCCACATCCTCCACCAAATATGGGGTAATTCCCATGAACATGGCAGGATTGAGGGTAGATTTGTTACAATGGGATCATGGACAGATAGTCACAGCCTCAAATGTTGCAAAATGTTGTAACAGTGTGTCAGCGGGAGGAGGGTTTGTTACAATGTTATTGGTTTTCTTTGTGTAATATTTTTTGTTACATGTGATATGTAAAACAAATACTGTGGGATTCTCAGAAAGGCAGGAAATCGTAAGGATACGTCCACACAGGACCGAAACGCTGCAGATTTTCAGTCCCTGAATTTGCATGCGGCTGTTTTGCAGTATTTTACATGATTAAAAATCTCGTTCCCCCTGCAGAAAATTTCCGTAGCAGAATCTGCACATAGCTTGACCTATGGCACAAATTTATAATCTATAGCGTGTCAATTGTATGCATTTCTGGCTTGCACCGCAGATTTGTCTTTGCACCTCACAAGGTGAAATGTGTGGCACAACAGCAACCACTTGGTATGGGTTTTTTCTGTGTAATGATATAGAAATGATGCAGATTTTTTGCAACATCTGTCAGCATGTCCTAGCAGCAGTTGCTCCATGCGTTAGAAGTGCCTCACAGGGACAACATAAGCATTGCTTCTGGGGAAGATGATGACTGATGGTAGTGTGGCTTTTTGGGTTGTATATTAGACTTTTTTTTTTTTTTTTTTTCCTATTATAGCTCTTGTAGTTTTGCCACATCCGTCACCTGCAGCAGCTATGACTGGGGATGTGTAGTGTAAGCTGTCATTCCAGTCAGTCTATGACTATGTACTGTACATACTGTACATATGTGGATGTGCAGAGTCCTCCACAACAGGGGCTGGTCTCCTTAATGGGGTACCCCCTCCTTGTTCACAACTCCTTGTCCTGATGGGCTGCTTGATTCCTAAGCCTGAAGGCCATAGATTATGGAAAGTTGTTTTTTTTTTTTTGAGCCAAAGCCCATAGTGGATGTAGCAGAAGGAAGTTTAAGTGTTTCATTTAGGCTCTATTCAGATGAACAATGTTATTGACTGTCGCACGTCTGTATTAAAATCAATTCAATGAATTGAGGTAATCACGTGACTTTTTTTTTTTTTTTTTTTTTGACAGTCTGAACGGACCATCAAAAAAACAGGATGTCTTATTTTTTTTTTTGCCCTTTTTCACAGACCCCTCAATAGACTCAAGTGTATGAGGGATCCAGAAAACGGGTGCTCCATGGATGCAAAAATGTCCCTTTTTCATGGCAGTTTTGCACCATGGTAGTCTGAATAGAGCCTTCTATTTCCATTCCTTTTGAAGCCACTCTTACCTGCAGCTTTTCCACAACAAGTGGCCTGAACTTAAGGGTTCTTTCAGACGCTGCAGGTATTTTTGCAGTAAATTAGTTCCATTCATCTGAATGGAGTTGATATGATGCCAAGCTTGTGAAATTCTGTAAGCACTATTGAAATGAATGGTATTTTAAGTTTCAATAATTCCTGCAACAAAATCTGCGGCATCTGAAGGCACCTTTACAAATGAGGAGGAGTGTACAAGTCCTCTAGACTAGACCTCTGGGTCACTGTTTCCCAAAATTTTTTGAGCCCAGATCAGGGGTTCTCAAGAACAAAGCTCACCCTCATCCTGTGCTATGGGTTCCCCAGGGTACATGCTTTTGTGTGCTTGGGATGCTCTCGCTGCCTTTATTCTGTGCTTTTATTAGGTACTGTAGTATACAAACCTAGCTATGGGGGTACTTTGATGTCATGCTGGGTTTGGGTGTAACTACCAGCGTAGCAGACATAGCGGCTGCTATTGGGCCCAACATCCATTTCCACGTAGACAAAGAGTCAGTGATAACTATGGATGGAAGGGGATGTGGAAAACAATTGTACCTGCATTACTTTACTGGAATGACATAAGGTTGGCTTGTGACGTTGTACTTATTTTCTTCATATGCTGTCATGCCGCAGTGTACGCGGTTATCTTTTTGTGTGGGCGTTATCCCCACGCTGTGGCGGCGCTGTGGGCGTTATCCTCGCGCTGTGGGCGTTCTCCCCGTGCAGACCAAATTCTGAACTTGCTGCTTAAGGTGGTGACAGTAAAGTGGGGCCACATGGTCTCTTGTTACGCCACTGATGCTGGGTTTTAGCTATTTAAATATCCCAACTTTCAGCACAGGGAAGAACTGAACTTTATCATTTTTACTGTCTGTAAATTATACGTGAATGAGTCCTCGTCTAGCAGGAAGTGTCAGTACGTGTCATTGGATGCTTTTCAGTAAATCCTATGATAAGCAGTGTTCCTTATTTGACAAAAAGCTCAGTGGAATCACATGACTAGCGCTGATATTTCCTGTTCACTGGGACTCCTCCATGTATCATTTACATTGGCTCAGAAATCATGATAAAGCTCAGTTCTCTGTACTGCACCTTATAAAAAGATAAGCCATAGCATTGGGGTGAAAAGTGGAGGCAGATTAACCCATTCTGCTTCTTTTCTAAAACCCCTTTTAAAGGGGTTGTCTGATCCCAAATCAATTTTTCATACTGATGACCTAACCACAGAATAGGTCATCAGTATGTGATATGTGCACAGGTCATCTGTTCTGGTAACCTCTAAGCAGTGGAAGTTACAGCAGAGGACGGGGAGCATGTGCAAGCTGCTTCTATTCAAGTAATAGGAGCAGTACAGCCGCCCCATCCACTGTATAGTGGTGGTTCTGGGAAATACAGCTCTGCTCCTATTAGGAGAAGCCTGTGCATGCTCCTCATCCACTACTACAGCTTCCTGCATCCAGATACTGTTGGAACAGCTGACCTGTGCGTGGTCCAGAAGTTGAAACTCAAAAGATTACCTATCCTGTGGAATTAGATGGACTTTACTGCGTCTGTCTGACCATGGCTGTCATTCCTTTATGAAGGAGTCAGTCGGGCTGTGGAAAAATAGGAGTTGGTGGTTTGGCCTACCATCTCCTCTTCCCTGTGAGTATCCACTATTCTCCTAGCGCTCCCATTCCACCATTTACCAGGTGTCTTCTCTGTACATCCTAGTTCTGTCTTGAAACACAGGAAATGCCCACTTAGATAACTTCGGCGACATTGGTGATCCATGTCAGTTAGTAATTGGCTAACCAGGCATTTCCAGTGTGTCGAAACAGGACCAGATTGGCAACAACGGGTGATCAGTGATGTAAGTAATACGTCTCTCATTTTAACCTTTCTTGTCCAGTTTCTGAAACATTTAATCCCACAGGACAAACTTCTCAAAGAGGACCTTTCACCATCTCCACCAATTCTTAGTACCTGTTAATAGGTGCCTCTCTACTACTGATTCCAGCACAGTTGGAATTTTCTCTCTAGCCTCCACCGTTCCTGAGCAACAAGCACAGTGAATTTTGATGCCTGATGTGCTATTTAAAGGGGTTATCTGGTTTCTATGATGACCTATCCTTATCGTATCCTGGTGGTTAGACCCTTTCAGTCACCAATACCGAGGTAGTGCAGGAGAGCCATGCTGCTCACTCGCTGTATAAATTGTAGTGGTGAGTGTAGGTACTACAGTGCTGCCCTGTAGACCATCAATCATCGAAGCCAGATAACCCCTTTAAGCTCTGTAATGTCAGAAGAACAGTGTCAGGCAGGGGGTCATGATTCAGAGGCAGCCAGTGTTACAGCTCAGAATCGCACCCCTTGCCTGATACCGCCCTCCTGACAGAACAAGGACTAGATAGTTTTGGTCCCTGATATGCTAACTGCATTGATTGCTCAGGAACGGTGGGGGCTAGAGAAAAAAAAATCCAACTGTGCCAGAATGAGGGGAGCAATAACTATTAAATGCTGAAAGAATTGGACTTGTTTAAAAGATTATGGGGAATGGCGTTACTAGAATTTCCCTAATAAGATAGCTATGATAACGCTACATTAGCAGAATAAAGACACATTGAATGCAGCTTATATTCTGCCCTGTACTGCTGAATATCTCGACCTCCTGTGTCGTCATTGATCAGAAGTAGTCATCATATAGAGTTGTACTACTGCTGTGGCATATAGTTACATAGTAGATGAGGTTGGATGAAGACACAGGTCCACCAAGTCCAACCTATAACCCTACAGTGTTGATCCAGAGGAAGGCAAAACCCCCATGACACATATTGCCTTTCTTGTTCTTTGATGGGTAGAGAACGGTTATTGATACTGGTCCTTGGATAGGAACTGGGGCAGATTTAGCCTATGAGCTGTTTCTGGCACTGTGTAAAAACTCATTAGCTTGATTGATGTCTGAAGAATATTTCCTTAAAATGGCACGGCCCATGATAAACACTTCAGACTAATACTCCAGACTGGCTCCGCACCAGGTCCAACATGTTCTATGTGTGTTCCTCTTGTGAGTAAGTTCACACATGGTGAGCGCGGGTTCTGTGGCTGAGAACTGTAGAACACAAAGATAAATTCTGCAAAAAATTGTTTGACTTGTGGTTTTTGAATCAGTTAGCAAGCGTTTATTTTTTCACCCTGTAGCCTTCATTCTGCCATGGGAACAGCAATGTGCTGCAAAATGTCCGCCCATCCCTGCGCTGCTCAGTGATCAAGATGTAACTTTTGGTCACTCTGCATTTAGACATCTCAAAGAAAGGCTAATTAAATACATCCTGTATGTATATATACATAGAAATTAGATCAATGGCCATATTATTTGACACAAGCCACACCCTTATGTTAAAGAAATGAGTATTAAGTTCTTAAAGGGAGTGTGTCACCAGGGTGAAGCATATTAAACCAGCAACATCTTTTTTCCCCATGAAAATTTGTATCTTCATTACCAAGATATTCATTTTTATAAACTTTTTTTTTTTTACAATATGCAAATGAGCAGTCTGGAGCACCCAGGGTGGATCAGTTGCACCAAACTGCTCTAATACATCGGCGAGAGCACATGGCCGGTGTGAAGTGATGCTTGTACGTTGATACACATTTATCATTTATATGGGGTGGGGGTTGTTTTGTTTGTTATTTTCATCCATTAAAGGTTTTGATGTTCCACAAATCCTAACTGGGAAAGGGAAGGAGTTTAAGAAGAACAAAAAAAACAGTCTTCAGTTTTTGTACTGCAGCAATGCCATCTCTTGCTCCCTATGTAGTTGCTCTCCTCTGCACACTGACACTTGTATGCTTGGCTGAGTGTGCATATGTATTTGGGGTTTGCGGAGGGAATAGCGGCTTGTATGACTTGTCTGACTCATCGTAAATCGTGACGCAAATGTGAATGGGGCCTAATGTGACTTCTCTCTGGTATCATCAATTACTGTAATGAAACTAAGCATTAATAATCGGCAGCATATTCCGGAGAGGGTTGATGGTTTATCCCCCAGTGTGTTACATTGATGGGAGCAATAACCTGACAGCACTAGTGTGTGTATGTGTAAGGAAGTCTCTGATTTGGCACGTGTGATATGTGAAGTTATTTTTATGATTTAATTTCTGGATTCAATATTGTAAATCTATGGAGCGAATTGCTGCAGCAGAATGATGGAGATGGTGGGAATGACCAGACTGATGCACTCTCATGGCTGTAACAGGGTTAGATGTGCTGTGTCCATTCATGTGGATTATGTGGCCCAACTTCATTTCTATTTTTGGATGTTATGTCACTTTGTCAAGCAGGTTATACATATTCATGGGGATCTCTGCTGGTTATTCCAACCTGTCATTATTTGCTTTTCAGTATCTCCGTATTACATTATCTGCATAGCACCGTTATGATGTCACCAGCCATGTGCTGGCCTGCGTGAACACCCAGTGATAATACAGCTCACAGGGATCGTGTTGTGTTTGCATAGAAATATCTCAGCCAGACTAGAAGGATTCTCAGCAAATGGTTCTTGAGGACCCTTTTCTAAAATGACTTATTATATACCATGGATGCCAGTCCTGGTACAGGATAAGGAAAATTTGCCTGCTTTCTTCCTAAAACAGTGCGACACTTGCCACTCTTATTTCTATAAAACTCAGTTGCAATACTGAAGACAGTTCCTAGACAGGTGTGGCCCTGTTTCTAATTCTTTACAACTCCTTTTAGGTTGCGTTCACACAGTGAAATTAAAACTGCATGGAATTTTCTGGTGGTTTCTTGATTTTGCAAGCTAAGCACAATTATGTAAAGGGGTTATCTGGTTTGTAGAATTTGATAGCTATTCTTTAGGATAGGATATCCATATTAGATCTGCGGGGGTTTGATACACGGGACCCCTGCTGATCAGCTGTACAGAGACAGCACAGCCCTTGGTTATGTTTACATACCGTGAGCCAGGCCGCTCATTTGTCGCACAAACTGTAGCAGCACGTGTACAAGCTGAAGCAGTGAGTGTAGGTACTGCATAGACTTCCAATGGGACAGTGCTGCAGGACCTACTCACTGCTTCAGCTTGTACAGTAAGTGAGCTGTGCAGCTCTTGGTATGTAAGCGTTACTGAGAGCCACGCCAATGGTGATCAGTGGTATGATACACCCTAAACCTTGGCTGCTTAATACCATCCTTGTGTTTTAGTGGTCCCAAAGAGCCTGAAAATTACCCTGAGGCCTGATTCACATCTGCGTTCCGGTTTCCGTTCGGGGGAGTCCGCTTGGGGACTTTTTTATGCATATAGGTTTTCATTTGGGGGGTTCCCGAACGCAGATTGGAACCAGGCCTTAAAGGGGTTGTCTGGTCTCCATACCAATCAGCTGTACGGAGCCGCTTCCATTTTCCGTCTGATGCACAATACAAGGCTAGGAAGCAGAAAGCTTCGTCCACAATATAGTGTCCAAGCGCCATCGCTGCAGCACTGCTATACAGCAGGCTGTGCCCTCTGCCTCCAGCCCTGTATTGTGTACATGACTGGTGCAAGTGCCATTTCTGTCTGTACAGGTAGGCTATTGATATTGTATGTGCCAGGGTCCCAAACAAGGGTAGGCCATAAAAAAAAAAAAAAAATTAAACCTGGACAGATCCCTTTAATAATGGAGAATATGCTCTGAAAAAATCCATCGTCATACAACTTCAGTGCTAGTCATTGGAACACCCCTTTAAATTTTGTTCAGCCATATCTGGGAATACTGAGGGACAATCCATATGGATGTCGTTCCAAATCCCATATTTTTTGTTGCCCAGGTTTCTTTAGTTATGCAGTGATGCATAAGGTGGTTGTTGGTATACGCCTAGATAGATAGATAGATAGATAGATTTGCCTTTTCAGGATGGTAGGAAAGATGTCACCGCTCTTTTTGACATCTGTTATAGTAGTCATATTCCAATAGACGATGCCCATGGAAACTTTCTGTATTGGCCTTCTGGGTTTTGTGGAGTTGTCAAATATTAAAATCTATTCTGATATGTGTGTTCAGTCCATAAGAAGTAATATAACGCTCAGTGAGAGTCGTATACCTCCTGAGCACGCTGCACATGGTGTCCTGTTCTCCCTAATATGGATCCCTACAATGCACGTGTCTCCGTAGCTGCCGATGTGAAGATTGTGCCAACAAGAAAACCTATTACTCTAATACAACAGTACGTGGTCAACAATATGCTGCCATCCCCATATTGTAATATTCTATAGAAATACTCAAAAAGTAGTATTTAGCCCTTGACCTCTTGCTTTTTCTTTGCTGTCAGACGGAGTGTGAGCTGTGTCAGCTCCTGCAGAACCTGCACTGCGTCTGCTGCATCCTCCGCTTACTGCTGCCAGCTAATAACTTCCACAACTTCTGTAAAAAATTGTGGTAGCTTATTATATATTATGAGGGGTTAACAGGATATTTTGTAACCCTCTACTGGAGGGTTGTAAGGGTCCCGTACCCCATGGTCTCTATAAGCAGACACTTTGTGCTATGTGATGTGTAACCTCTACATCAATGATTGTGACACATGCACCATGTACTGGTGTGCACACATAGTATTGGCCTGGGGCTAATGTTACATGAGCCTTTCTACATGGCGCTTTTTTTTTTTTTTTTTTTTGGTCTGGGCATGAAAGGAGCATTTATGAATTGCCGTATTCTGTGGGAATTATTAAACCAGAAACTATGCACCCTTGTTTGAACCTTGTCCAAAGGTTTGATATCGTTTTACCGCTGACAAGAAAAGCCCAGGAATTGTTTCTGTTGGGTCCTTGCAGGTTAGCAACACTATTGGGGCACTTAAACACATTTAGGATTTGCATGAGGAAAATGCACTGCACTGAATTCTGCATGGAAATCTGCACCGACTGACAGACTTTAGTGACGCTTTTTATACTTGGATATGAGAATTTTTTTTTTAAATTCATGCTAAAAAAAAACGAGAAATTGACAGTCTGCAGAGACTCATTGACTTTAATGGTGCATGCACATACCATAATCCATTGACGTTAAAGTCTTTAAGAGTCTTATGATAAGGAACTGAGCATGCTCAACCACCTAGAGGAAGCTTAAGAATAGGTTGTAACCCTATACAGTGAGCAATAAAATATTTTGGGCCAGTGAGTCATACAGCAAAAATGTTGGGGAAAAAATGAAGAGATTATTCATCTTTAAAAAAAAAAAAAAATAATAATAATATTTAAAAAGAAAATTATTAAATAAAAATAATTAAAATTGATGGCCTGTCATTTGAGAGATTCTGTCATCAGTCTTTTCGAAAAGTTAGTTCTAAAATTGTGGGACTATATTAAAGGGGTTATCCAGTTTAAGTTTGATGGTCTATCCTTATATCTGCAGGGGTCTGACACCCGGGACCCCTGCAGATCACTGGTATCAACGCAGCACAGGGGAACCGCGCCACTCACTTACTGTACAGGGAGTGTAAGTACTATACCATTTCCCCACTGAAATCTAAGGGTAGACCATCAATCTTTACTGTTTTACTTTACTGTTACTAGAACCCAGTCAACAACACAGCTCCCCACATTGGTTGGTGTCACCTTAATCTATCTGCAGGCTGGGTTGCTATGCAGGGTGCTGGTTATAGACTCCCTTCAAGTCAGACCCTTGCTGAGCTAAGATTGATGATCAGAAACCCTGTAGATCAGCTGTTTACCAGATCGTGCTCCGCCCAGCATTGTTTACATGCCAGGTGCTCCTCTGCTCACAAGCGCTACTGTGAGTAACGGCAGGAAAGGGTACTGCAGCTGTGTCCAAGTCTGTGGACCCACCACTACTAAACGTATGCGGTGGGCAGCAGAGCACTTGGCATGTAATCAATGACTGATCTGTGGTGGGCACAACCTTCAGACCCACATAGATGGACTTTCTTAAGGATAGATTATCAAATTTTTACAGAGGGGTAGCCCCTTTAAATGGGTTTTCCAGTTATTTCATGCTACACCCTATCCATTAGGGTATAACTTGGTGATTGGTGGATTGCCCAACCACTCAGCCTTTTTATGAATTGGTCAGGGCCCCAGCAGTTAAACCCCCTTTTCCTATAGATAAGGGTAATCTAAATGTATAGTCCTTCAATAACAAGCCATCTTTTACGTTGTTATTATGTATAAGGTGTGTGACTAGGTCTGCACTGTAGTTTATCTAGTGACCCAGAGAGGCACCCCCTGCTGTTTGTACTGTGTACGCTCAGGGCCCTATGACTGCCCTTCAGTGAGCCAGAAAGATGGTAATGCATAAAATAACAAGAGCATGAGGTCACATCTTGGGAACAGATGACAAGGGTTTTCCAGCTTTGGATTAGTGCCTTTCACTCATCCCATTAGCCATAATGCCTGTATCTAAAGTGACCAATTGATCCTAAATGTAGTTTGAGCTCTTGATCTTCACTTGTAAGGTTTGGGTATATCCTATAATTTAGATAAACCTCATTCATACCCAGCATAAAATATCTCTGGCGATCTGAGGACTTGCTGCCGTTTTTAGCGATCTGCAAATCTCTTGACGATTGCAGATTTGTCCTACTCGATATTCAGAGTATCGCTGCCAATGTATATTGCTTATGGATTTGCTACTTTTTAGGCTGAAGCTACGTGTTCCAGAACAGCAGCTTTTGTTTGCAGATTTTGCTGGGGATTTTTTGAGTCTAAACCAATAATTTAGCAGTAAGAAGTATGAATTTCCTTTATATTTCCCATTGGTTTTTAAGCCACTCTTGGCTTTGGCTAAAAAAAAAACAAAAAAACATAAGCTGCAACAAGAAATGCAGCTTTATTGCGATGTGTGGCCTCGGGTGCAAGACGGCCGTTAAAAATGGACTTTTTTTTTTTTTCCCCTCCTTGGTCGTCTGAATGTAGCCTAAGGGGCACCCGTACATTTCAGTGTATGGAAGGATCCGTGAAAACGGACAGAAATAGGACAAGGACATGTGAGAACAGACCGTCAAAGTAATGGTCCTTTTGAATAGCCACATTCACTGACATTGAATTTAATGTTGCCATGTGATGTGCACAAAAAAAGGAAGCGGCCATTAATCACTGTTGTGTGAATGTAGCCTTAGACTGAATTCACACATTGCATCATGTTGGCTTAGTTGTTCAAATGAATTGCTACTAAAAGCTGTTTGCTATCGGCTGCACAACCACATGACCATTGTCATTTTGCTTGTAGCCACGATCACCTCTTTGCTTTTCGTCGTGGTCTTAGCCATAACATAGTGGAAACCTATGAACCCGGCCTTAGAGGTCCATTGTGAACAGAAGGTCCTTTCACATGAGCAAATGTATAATTCGTGGTAATGAGCGGGGATCATCGATGTAGAAAATCAATCAGCACTCATTGAATTACATTTACATGCTGCATTCATTGTCATGTGAATGATGGATTGTGCGGTTTTGTTCAGCGTGGTTTTCATTCTTTTCAGCATTACTATGCTTTTTACATTGCAAATGTCCAAGCATGTTTTTAGGTGTGGGTAAAAGATAATTTGCTTTACCGCAGACTATCGATGATCACTCGCTCACTGGACGTAATCTGTTCACATCATTAGGATGTGTGCAATGGGCGCAGGATTTAACAAGGCTGGCATTTCGTATGCTGGTCTTGATCCCCCTGTGTACCAGATCAGAGTTGTGACTAATTTAGTAATAAGCGTATGCCTCTTAATAAATTAGGCACATCTGCTGCCCTCCAGCTAGAAACTGGAGTAGATTTAAGGCATCATTTTATACTAGTTTGTCATCAATTATGGGGAATATGATGGTCTAGAGCAGGTCCGAAGGGGGGTAATGTCTTATTACGGAGGGACAGTCCAGGGACCTACTGGACCATGCACTCTCTGCTTAAAATTCTGGGTAAGGAATAGGCAAATAAATCCTCATTGGTGGAGGAGAGGAATGAGCTCCTGGCGCTATCTCTTGGAAGGTAGATTCTCTATACATTAATACCTGGTTTTCAAAAAAAAAAATCCTAAATCATAATCTGGAAATAATAGCCAAGCCAGAATAACTCCTCCAAAAAGGAAGAGGGTCCCATCTGTCGACGGCTGTCTTAAGGTTATTGCGCCTCCTCAGTGGAGAACAGGGTACTGGCTGTGTGAAAAGACAGGGCTCAGAGGGGGTAATGTGTGTCATTAGTGGGACTTATAAGACCATGCATTCTCTGCTAAGAATTCTGGGTAAGGAATATGTAAAGAAGACCACAGTAGTCCACAGTAGGGCAAGCACCCCCTCCCCAAACTGACATTTGTGTGTGTATATCTATTATGGTATGTGGAGATCTTACAGTGGGTGTATTGAGTATATGAGCGCAGTAGCTCTGTCTTCGGCACACTTGACTTGTCACACATTTGTCGTCTTCCATGACCCGACATGAGTTTTATGAAATATTACATTTTCCCAACAGGGAACGTGTGGCTGCTTGAAGGTTCCTTTGGGAATATTGGTGGTTTGCCTGGGTTTTCAGAATTCTGATCCTTAAAAATTGAGTTAAAAAAAAAAAAAAAATGATGCTTCTAATGCCTCGACCCTGTGCAGGATCAAGGCCTTAGTGAGGCAGATGTGTTTGGGTCGTGTTGGGGCTGCCGTCCGGACACTGCCACAAGTTACCAGATAAAATATAGGATTGCTCCACCAGGCAGGCTGCCGCAGCTCCATGCTGGGGGATTTGCTTTGCTGTGGATACTTCATTCCTGCCGTGAGATCAGTTCAGTGAACTTTTGTTTTTGGAGCTGAACAAAGAGGAGGCCTCCAGCGAGCTTAACTAGGCCACCAGTTGTTACTCCTCTGTCTCTTGATGAAAAAGTTGGTGCAGACTGGTTATTTTAATACGGGTTCTTTTTACTTTCTTTGACATTTTGTGGCACTTTTAGATGTGATTTCAGGGAAAGAAACAATTAAACTTGATAGATCTGATTATGCCCAAAACGTTATACCCGCAGGAGATGAGGAGACGCCACAGATGTCTGAGAACACCTTACACTTCTATTTCCATTGAAAATGCATACATGCTTGGCCTAACAGTACTCCTGTGTATGGGGCAGCTGGGGGGAATAAGGATGCAGGTGGGTGACACTCGGAGTGCATTCTGTGATACATTCACGTCTATGAGGCTTCCGGATCCATTTCGTCCCTATAACATAGAGCAGAATAGGACCTGCTCTATAATCGTGTTATTGGGACAGAATGGATCCGGACGCTCCTTAGACTTGAATGCATCACGGTGTACACTTCGATGTTATTAGACTGCGTTCTGTGATAAATCTTGGCCCCCATCTCAGATGCGCACTTTATCATGTGCGTGGACCCTAACAACTGTAGGCCAAACAGATGTACAGGTGTGTTTGCACCTTAAAGGCGTTTTCCGAGATAAAACTATTGATGATCAGTAATCTCAGATTAGTGGGGGTCCGACACCCAGGAACCCCATTTATCAGCTGTTCTCAACAGCTGACGCACAAGGAATGGGGCAGGATGCAGACAGCTCTGTTCTGCCTAGTGGACAGATCAGGTACTGCAGATTAGCTCACATTTATTTGAATGGGAGGAAATCTGCAGTGACTCCACTGTGCAGACAACAGCGCTATCTGCTTCCTGCTCCATTCTCTGTGTATCAGCTGCTAAAACGGCTAACTGATGGGATGGCCGACCACCACAGATCTGATATTAGTGACTTATCTGTAGTCATCAATGAAAAATATAGCACATTAAGCAGGGACACATCTAGTGCCCTAAAAATGTTGAATGCTGATGTTTGGGGACAGACTTGCAGGAGGGGAGACTAAAGCATTCTCAGGGTGTTAACTTGTTTGTTAACCTAAGCTAAGCTATTATAAAGAGCCTGAGCTAAAATAAGTTCATAAGTAAAAAAAATAAATTTTGAAAACTATTAACTCATTATATAGTATAATCACACGTTATAAATCCTTGTGTCTCGCAGGTTGCTTGATTGCCGAATGTCTAACGTGTGACGCATGCGCGTTTCTGGACTTTATATCAGTTTCGTGCATCAATTGTGAGACTTACAGCAGCTGTAAATCCATATACAGCTGAAGAGCAAGGTATGTACATTATTGATGGACTAATGATGAATGAAGATGGATAGTCATGTTTTACTTATCTGTTCTATGTATCCTACAGCACATCCAAAAGGATACATATGTTTAGCCATCGTATGCTTAAAGTGGGTAAACCATTCTTAGGCCAGGGCCCCATGCAGCGTCCCTGCAGCGTGTAAAAACCACAGCATTTTACATCACCTGCAAAGTGGATGGGATTCTGGCCCATCCACGCGTTGCAGAAAAATATCCGCACCGTCACGTTTTTGTAAATCACAGCATGTCAATTATAACTATAGGAATTATAACTCTGCGGACTTTCTGTAAAAAGTGCTGTGGGATAAATACGCAATGCGTTTCCACTGCAGGTTTTTCCCCGCAGCACTTTTTGGCTGCGGTTTGCTACATGGGGCCTTAGCCTTAAAGATGTTTTAGGCCCCATGCACTGATAAATCCTGTCCAAACCTAATCAGGAGACTCAGACTACAAGCAACATAGTGATCTGTAATGCTGGGTTCCCCTGCCTCCTCGCAGCTCTACTGTCCACAGTATTTACAGGACAAGACGGTAAACCCGCAGACGAGCAAAGAGTCCAGTCTTCTGACTAGGTTTGGAGCAGTGAAATCTGGTTGATGCATGGTCTGGATACCTCATGTGCTTAAATGGGTTTTCTAGGATTTATATATTGATGATCTATCCTTAGGATAAGTCATTAATATGTGATCAGTAAGGAACCAGCACCCAGGACCCCCATTGATCAACTAGTCAGAGGCCAGAGCAACAGGGTGAGCATTGCATATATACAGTGCTATACATAATGTAGGGGCTGTGCCTGGTATTGCAGCTCACCTGCATTCTCTTGTATTGGACTGCTCTGCAGTGCTGTCTGTCGAATAAATGTGATGTCATTGGCCACAGCCTCTTCAGTCAGCCGGTATAGGTCCCCCACGATAACATATTGAAGAACTATCTGAAGGATACATCATCAGTATAAAAGCTCCTTTATCTAAAGGCTATGGGCAATTTTGCTTTGAAGTTTTCTTATTCATTTGCTTCTTGAATGCCAAATTGAGCAACTCTATATATAGTCTTTATTAAAATTTTCCTTTTTTCCTTAAATTTTGGCTGAGCTGCTGCTTCTGGCATAGATCCATGTGTTGGCTTTCTCTGCTTTATCCATCCCTTCTCAAATTGTTGGAAGGAGGGCAGATCACACAAGCTATAGATGGTTCGGAAAATACAAGGCAGCCTGAAAAGGGAAGTGGGTGGGTGAGTGTAGAGAGAAAGAAGGGGTACTGTCTGCAGACTGCAGGGGGAGGTGAAATGTTTACTCCTCAACATCAGTGTCTGTCAGCACAAAGGAGAAGAGATCCCTAATGGTCTGCTAAAGAAGTCGGTGCTATGCTCTTACATTAGAGCTAGTGGAGACAGCAGCATCCTGAACACACCTGACATCCAGTATGTACTACATGACAATAGTCTGAAACTAGGAGCAGATTGGTTTTACATAATGGGTCTGCAAATGAGTGAAGAAATTGAGATTGCAGCCTGAAATTTAGTGCAGCCTTTAGTGTCAAGGTAACCATGTGTCACCAATGTGTCCAATACATCTGATTTATTTTTCATTAAAATTGTGTTCATTGGCTTTTCCACAAACAAAATCACAAATATCCAAAAAATAAATAAAAAGCCAATGCCAGTATGCAAGATTACTATATAACCTACCCTTCAGAAGGCCAGGGGCAGAGCGCTCTCACACGCCTTGACAGGTTCTAGTCCAGGGACCTCCATACTTTTACATTTCATCTGTTAAGATTAAGTTAATTGTTTCCACATAGCTTCAATAACAGTGTTTTTGGCCCCAGCAATTCCAAAATCCAATCCCAAATGCAGATTTTTTTTTGGATTGTATTGTATAGAGTTTCTTAGTATTTGATCCATTGTCTGTATAATATTTTTCATATATGTGAAAAGCTCAGGACAACGTCATAGTAGATGTATCATATAAGCATCAGGGGAGCAGCATCTCCAGCATCAACTGGTACTTGGTTCTAATTTATACTTTTCAATTGTAAGTAATGCAAGATTTGTTGGAAAGGTTTTTTTTTTGGTATTTTTATTTATTTATTTATTTAAAACTCCTCAAAGGAATTAAAGGGGTTATCCATTTTCTAACATTGACAGCTTATCCTTAGAATAGGCCATCAATATTACATCTGCGGCAGTCCGACTCCTGCAGATCACCGGTACCAAGATTTCAGTGGAACAGCGCTGCAATGCATACTCACTGCAACATATTGTATAGTTAGAGAGAAGTGGTGTCGGACCTGCACAGATCTAATATTGGTGGCCTATCCTAAGTATAGGCCATCAATGTTGGAAACCAGAAAACCTTTTATGCCTGGGACCCCACGTGGCGTAAACGCCGCAATTTGTTCGTGGCGTTTTACAGTCGGAGCAAAGTGGATGGGATTCTAGCGAATCCCATGCTCACTTTGCGGTAAAATCCACGCCACGGGTACGCGGCGATTTCCAAAGCTGGAAATCGCAGCATGTCAATTATATCTACGGAAACGCTGGTGGTTTCCCTATAGGTATAATTGAAACAGAAAGTCTGCAGAGGAAAGCTTTGTGAACTTTGTCTAAAGCACTGCGGGAAGAACCGCGATGCGTTCCTGCCGTGGTTTTTCCCGCTGCGCTTTTTTGCTGCGGGACACCACGTGGGGCCTTAGCGTAAAGGTGTCTCCATAATTAGTTATCCTAACAATAATCATTTTGTCCCCGCCCATCTCCATAATAGGGGTGTCCTAACCCCCCCTTACCACCCTGTATTGTGAGTGAATACATGGCTGCATATTTGCAGCTCTTTTGGGAGTCCCCAATACAGCTTAGTGTGTCTGATCAATGGGTGGGGGGGGCACTGCTGAACCTTAACAGATCACCAAAATGGAGGTCCCAGAGCCTCCTCTGTGATTGAAGAGGAACTGCCTCCAAATACAGCTGCATCAGTCCCATAGAAGTGACATATGGGTTTGGCAATCTTTTTCCCATGGCGTTACTATAATTCTATTACATGCTGCTGTATGCAAACCTGTAAAAGATGTAAATGTGTTTTACAATATACTGCAATACACTTATATTGCTATATATTGTACTAGTGATCAGACTCCTTGGAGTTCAAGTGAAAAAAAATATGTAAAATTTAAATACTTATTGAAAAAAAAAAAAATCTTTCCTTAAATCACAAAAAGCGCATACATACATTCATTAATTTATTCATTCATTCATTTTGGGTGTCCCCATGTCTGCCAGAAGTATAAAGATATAACTACTTTTCCAAACAGTGAATCCTATAGCAGGCGGGAAAAAAAAAAATTGCAGAAATGCAGTTTTTTTTTTCAGCATTTCGCCTCTCAAAAAATGTAATAAAAAGTGACAATAGAAAGTATAACACACTCAACATTAAGAGGCACCTTTCACGGCTCTGTACATGGACATATAAGTTATGTGTGGCAGAATACGGCGCTAGTTTTGTAAAGGTATTGAAACGTAACTAACTTGTGACGGGTTTTCTACACTAACCATATTCTTTGAGTGGAAAACCCCTCTAAAATACCACCTTGTAATGCTATTTTGGGTGGTCATCTCAAAGAAGGTTTACTGTATTAAATCTGGATGTGCTTTCATGGTTTCCACCTGTTTCAGACCCGGTGCGCAGTTTTCCTGTGTCTTGGAGCTGTTGTTTGTCTGTTCGGTGACATCATGGTCCGCCCAGAGTTGATGGCAGTGCAAGCACATTTCTCAGGCTGAAACTAACCTCTCCCTGCCAGCGCAGATCAGTAAAGTTGACATAAATGTATTTAGAAGCCAAGCCATGTGTCATAAGTTTATTTTATCTTGTGTGACCTGTTCTGCATTATCCCGACAGAGTATATAATAGGCCTAGCCTGAACTGAGCTGGTAAAGGGACTGTATCATCAGATGCTATCTCATTGTAATAAAACTTTAGTAGCCCTAATGTATAAAGCTGTAAAGGGAGTCTGTCAGATGCTTTATGGCTGTTAAACAAATACTGCGGGGACTTAAAAGCAGTATCCTGGTACTAAAATAATAAGGCCTATCCTAAGGATCAGTCATTAACATCAGATCGTGGGGGTTCACCACCACTAGATAATGGCGTCTTCCCTGTGCTGGTGACATGTTCATCAATCGCATGCGGCAGCAGCATCTCAGTCTTATTCAATAAATGGGATGAACTGCAGTACCAAGCACAGGCCCCTTGGCATTCAGGGTGGTCTTTTCAAAAACTGGTCTGTGGTGGTCCCAAGTGTAGGACCGAATCAGATCAGACATGTTTAAACATCCCTTTGTGGCCACAGATAAATTTAAGCTGGCCACGCACATTAGATTTTTAGTTAGCCCAAAACCTAAATAAATAAACATGGTAAACGTTCATGGCTGCAAGCTTTTGTCTGCCAAAAAGAAAATCTGACTGGTTACACTAGGTTCACACTAGCGTTTGTGTCCGCTTGGGGACCCAAAAGACAGAAACTCTATCTGCTTCAAAAGCGGTTACATGCAGAAACCCCCATAGACTATAATAGGGTCCGCCGGATTTCTGACGATTTTTATACTGAAATCAGCAGCGATATTACAAGCAGAATCCAGGACTGAGTGCCTAGCATTAGAAATTTTTGGTGGTCACTCGGCTGAAAGCACGTTTTTGGCACAATCAGCCAAATTTGGCCAGTTATTTGACGTTTTGTTTTTCGTTTTTTTTTTCCTAAATTGTTATCCGGTGTATAAGGCTAGATGTGTTCCGAGGTCAGTCCCAAGACCGTATCTTGTGAATGTGGACGTGCAATACGTCAGTGATGCCAGTGCCCAAAGCAGGGAGAGTACAGCACATGCTTTGGATTGGGAACACATGACACATGAGCAAGAATTTAGTGCCAAACACAGTAACGTGCTGGACAGTGAAGCTGGCAGTCAAGACCAGGGAGGAGGGGTCTGGCCGGGTTTACTTACCAGACCCGGAGCACTTGCTGAATTTGGAACCACTCATGGGGCGCTTGCAATATCATAGTAGTTAGTTTCTACACTGATAAGTGTCCATGTCCCACAAAAGTATGTTTGCACATATGTAAGCACCCCACCTGGCACTGATATTGGCTTAGTAGGTAGCCATAAAGCATCTGCCACTTTTTTTTTTTTTCCTACGACTGGCTGAAATGTGAGTGCTATGGAATATGTCTGAGCTATATAGATTATAATAATAGTATAGGCAGTTGTTCACATAGGAGAGGTGAGCAGAGAAGTGTCGATGCTGTTGGGGGACACAACTGTCCTCATACAAGGAGAAACTGATGCTGTTGGACATAAAACAAACCCTATGGGATTCGTTCATTTATTTATTTGGGGGGTGGAGTTTGGTTGTGGTGGTGAGACTATGGGATCAGTTCTGCCATTGGTTTTCGTCTGGGGGTGGTGGTGTACTATGCTGGAGGGAGGTGCGCACATCTGATGGAGGCCTAGTTGTCTACCTGCCTAAAACTTCCTTGCATGACATTAAAGTTGCTGTCAATAGATTTGGTTGTAGGGTAGTTATGTAATATTAACTCTTCTCCTGGCTCAGTGTGATGTTAATGTGACTTTGGCCGCCATCACATGGGAATAATATTGTTGCGTATTACAGACACATGGGCGTACATGGGGAAAGGGAGATTGGTTTCTTTGAGGCACGTCTGGCAGCATGCCCAATCCTCCTTTTTCCCTTTTTTTGGGTTCATCAGTTGATGACTTATCCATGGTTTCTCAGAATGGGAGGGGTGCAACGCTTTGTTCCTATGATTATAGAGCAGGTCCTTTCCTGGTCCGCGGCATCAGAACGGAACTTCCCCATTGACTTCATCCGACTGCTTTCAGGTCTGAAATTAGTGCCCCCCCCCCTCAGCATGCATATAGCCTTTGGATCGGTAATCCGTTGAAGATTAACGCTTCACAGGCTATTTGATGTCACATTATTTGGTCACATGGCCTGATCGCAGCTCAGTCCCATTCAAGTGAATGAGGTGAGCTGCAATACAAAGTACAGCCACTATACAAATGTCTCATGTGAAGAGGCTGCAGCATCCTTCCAAATGCTGCGGTCACTTTAAACAGCTGGTTGGTGGGGATCTAGGTGTCCTAAGGATAGGTTATCTGTTCATATGCCCAGAATGACCCTTTAAATCTGCTGAAAGATAGTCAGAGACCTCCTTTACATTATTTTGTCAGCGGATCACTTGTGGTGGTGAAGTTGATCCGACTCGTTCTTGATCTCTACAATGTTTTCTGTATCTAGATGTGGATATTCCATAGTTTTGGACCAAAATGTGTTCTGTATAACCCACACTTCCATCACACGTGGCTTAGCCTTATTCTTGTCGCAGTTCCTTTTCTGCAGGACCATTTGGCATCTTGTGATCAGTTCAGCTTATATCTGTTGAAACAATGTGACAAGCAAGTGTCTAGCATAGAAACGCTCATTCTAGGCAAAAAGGCAGCAGTAATATAATATTAAAAAAAATAAAAAATATATATAATTGTTAATAAAATCTTACATTATTCTGCAGCACTTCATAAATCATAGGGGTCATGTACAGATAAAATGTGCCCTTACAGAGTAATAAATCAATTCACATAAAAGGAGCGAGAGCACTGCTCGCAAGAGCTTACAATCTAGGAGTACGGTAATATAAAAACAATAGATAAATGTACAATATGGAGAAGGTAGAAGCCCCCTTGAATACTACCTGTGTGATGATTCTGGGGACCTATCTAGAAATCTACCCGGCCAGCATCTGTTATGTACTGTGCGTTCTGCTCAGTTTACCCTGAAGGAAGAAGATATTACAGAAAGTATATACGTGACAAGTGTTATGTGATTAAAATATTGTTTCTGGCTATTGGAAGGCTTGTGAAGTTTCCCGGTTATGAAATCTTCCATCATAGAGATCTTGTTACCAAGGGAAGGCTGTCATGGTTTACTGACCTAGTGCAAGGTGTTTCCTGCTTGGCAGCAGCTCATGTAATCCTCATGTAATCCTTTGTCTGTTTTTGCCACTTTGTTGGTTAAAGCGACCCCATCCCCATTTTTTTTGTCTCTATTTCCCGGTATATATAATTCAGCCCCTTTACTGCCTTCAATTTTTTCCTTCTATTTCAAAATTAATGGGGTCCTTCGCTTCAGGTGAGTCATGTGGTGTCATGGTGTGATCTGCAAGGAGTTTGTATGTTCTCCCCATGTTTGCGTGGGTTTCCTCCGGGTACTCCGGTTTCCTCCCACACTCCAAAGACATACTGATCGGGAATGTAGATTGTGAGCCCTATATGGGACAGTGACTGGCAATGTCTGTAAAGCGCTGCGGAATATGATGGCGCTATATAAGTAAGCATAATAAATAAATAAATAAATAATCTCATGGGGACTCCCAGGGGGTCACCATGAGATTCCCAGGGGATTACATGCTTTTTTTTGTTTTCTCCAGAAGTCACAGTATCAGGAACTACAACTTCCTATATGATGAAACTGCATGGACTGTTCCATATAAGTTCTCCGCAGGGGAGGACACAGGCTCCTATCACAGTTACCGCTGATGATTAGACAGGTTAGGGCCCAAATGTCCCCTCCTGTCCATTTTATTACCTCAGTGTTGTCCTTTAAGCAAAACAGTCATGGGCTCGAACTCTGGCCAACAACCCCCTAGTCCAGAGCTATAAGAAATGGAAGTGGTTGTTACAGGCAACAAAGACAGGTTTTTATTTTAGGCCATTTCATAACTATCCCCCTATGCTTTCAGCACGCTCTTACCTTTTTTTTTTTTTTTTTTTTCCTGCTGGATCTGAAAGTTTTCTGTAATTTTTTTTTACTTTTATTTACCCAACCGTATCTGATCACCAAAGTGGTGTATCAGACAGTATTTGCGTTTAATCACTGATCAATAATCTGGTCTTTTATTACTGAACGACTTCTTTTCTTTTCTTCTTCCAGCTTTCTGGGGTGACTCGTTTTCTCTGAGGAGCCTAGAAGCAGACGGCTCATGACTTCAGATCAGGATACTAAAGTTGTGGCTGAACCGCAGGTACAGCAAGTCCAAGAAGCCAAAGATAGTTCACATCTTGTAAGTACTGCATTATGTGGATTGGAAATATTCAGGACATCTTCCCTTCTTGCATATGCAGTGAAATTAATCCAGCACCTGCTAACCTGGATACCCTGATAATCCAAACAATACATATCGCAGTCTGGTAACTGTGGCTGTCAGTGTTTTTTTGTTTTATTGTCTTTATTAGACTTACATGGAACTTTTTTAAAGAGGATGCTGAGCTGTGAGGAACGCCCTCACCCCCCAACTATACTGTAACATATCCTTTTACTGTCAGAGGGGCGTTCCTTACAGCCCAGCAATGACGCTGAGCTGTGAGGAATGCCCCCCCCAGTACAAGTCTATGGAAGAGTACTGTCAGGGAAGGCGTTCCTCACTGCCCAGCGATGACGCTAGGCTGTAAGACCTGCCCTTCTGACAGTGGGGAGATGTCGATGTCAAAATGAACGGCACCGATATCTCCAGCACCGGGGCATATACCGGGAAAGCCAGCAGTGCGCTGAATTCAACGCGCTGTCAGCTTTCTAGCAGTATATAATAGCGAACATTGAGGACATGAAAGGTTCTCTTTAAGTGCACATCTGCACCAAGCTTTCCACTTACATACGCAGCCGACACTACAGAGACTCCAGCGCACATGTGGAACTAGCCTAAGATCATCCTCATCTTTATTTTAGAGTTGAGTACTGGCCTTCTATGGCTACTAGAGTATGGTACATAGGGTTTTTTTTTTTTTACACAGTTTGTTGCAGTTTGGATAACTTACTGATGATTCAGGATCCGTTCGGTATGACAGATTCTGTAATGGGGGACTAGTGCAAAGGGGCAAATACTTTCTCACAACATGTTATCTGGAAACCTATTTATGGTGATAAGTATCTTGCAGCGCAGCAGTGCTGTGGAGTGATGGATAGAAATAGAGTGCATATGACAGGTGCAGCGCGGGGCTGTCAGTGTAATTTGACCATATTTTCTTGTGCTGCCATGGGTTGCATAGAACATTGGTGCTATGTGTTATGGTGGGCCATAGGTTTTCTAATTTCTTTGAAAACTGAATCTCTATTTGCAAAAATTTTTTCACTTAGCTTGTAAAGCTATGAATATTTAGATATTTTGGCTGTTCCATATAAATTTTTAATGGAAATATCAGTGATCTAGGGCTTTTGAGGGAGATTCATATATCTTTTTTTGGGGGGGTGGGGATAGTCCATGTTCGAGAGTCTCCTTTTGTAATAAACTGCAGTTTGTGGGTTAATCTGGTAGTAAGTGTTAAAGCGGTTGTTAGGTCTTATATATTTTTTTTTTTTATATGGCCTTTCCTCAAGATAGGTCATAAATATATGATCAATAGGGGGCCAACACCCGGCTCCTAGACCGGTCAGCCATACAGAGTAGCTTCCTTCACCCGTTCTGTACTTAATATGGGGCCAGAAGCAGAAAGTCTGTCCCACCGTGTAGCAGCCGGACACCTTCACTGCATCTCAGCACTTATTAAAGTCAGTGGGAGCTGCAGTAAAGGCACCCAGCCGCTAGACCACATACTGAGCTTTCTACTTCTATCCCCATATTGTGTGCTGGACAGGTGCTGGATCGATCCATTTCTGCCCCCTTTCGATTATATGTATTTATATTTATTGCCTATCCAGAGCATAGGCCACAAAAAAAAAAAGCCCAGACACCTTTAAATTTCCCTGCAGTGTCACCACACAAGAAAACTGTTATACAGAAGACCCAGTATCCATGGGGTCATACCTACCCATGGACTGCGAAAACGCTATTCCACAAAGCATATAGATAGCTTAATACCTGGGGTCGCAAACATGACCAGGTTAATGAGCTTTGCATGGAAAATATTGGAAGCAGGTGGGCCGTGTTCCTTTCAAATTTTTATTCCATTGAAATGTATTGTTAAATAACACAGCATTGGCCCGTACTAGTTTAATCACCCCCCAAGCCAGTATTCTCCTCACTGCTCCCGGACGAGCTCTCTTCCACTGTTTCGGGCGCACTGCTGTGACATATTTGCGCCTGGAGCAGGGGAAGAGAAGAAGCTAGCGGGAGGTGCTCTGGAACATACAGATAAGTATCTACGCTCAAGCTGTTTGAAGCTTTGTAGGCCTGCATCCTAAAAATTGGGAAGTTTTAGAATTGGGTCAGGGTTTATTTCTAACTGGTTCTTCGATCCAGTGGGATTGGCGGAACCAGATTAGCAGATTATTAATTTCGATCATCACATCAGTGTTTGTAAGCCAAAACCAGGAGTGGTGACTACACAGAAAGGTGCAAATATTTTCCTTATACTTGATCTCTAATGTTTACAATCCTGGTTTTGGCTAAAACACACTGATACAAAACTGTTCCATGTGAATAAGGCCTTAAATGGTCACTAACTTTTCAGTTACAAAGAAAAGTTTTAATGTACTTGTGGCTGCTTGTGTGGTTACAGATGGGATTTTATTCACAGAAAGCAAGTAGCTTTACTGACTCTGCTCATAGATTTTTTTTTCCTTGTGTTTTATCTGCTTGGCTCCATGTATTTGCCATGTATTTACTATTCAGTGTTCCTGGACCTCCTATATTATGGTCACTTGGGCTTTTCTCAGGTATTTGTTTGCTATGGAATAGTTATTCCTGCCAGAATGTCAGTGTTATTAGCAATGGATAGGAAAGGGGGAAATGCCAAATGTTTGAGCCATAATGTGCTTATTAACCATAGAAAAGTGATAGGATATCATGTATGAATGCTTATACAGTCATAGAACAGACTGCCCAGCAAGACCCTGCACATATTTCAACTTTTCATGAAAACTCGGGTACCCTTTAAGATGTGCCTGCAGAACAGAGCCTGTTTGACACCTAAATACTTTGAGGACTCCAAATGGACAGCCTCTGATTTAATCACCCTGTTCACATTATTTATATATATATATATATATATATATATATATATATATATATATTTGATGACTATTCTGCTGAATCCTCCTTGTCGGCTGCTGCAGGGAGTTTGAATTGAGTCCTGGTCTCCGGTGCAGGTCTTTGTCCTCTTCAGGCTTAGTCCAGCCTCCTGAATGACATCAAGGCCTGCTGAGGCTGTGATTGGGCCTCTGCAGTCATGTGGCATTGTGACGCATAGACGAGTGTGTTGCGATGCTGCGTGACTCGTGACCGCAGAGGCCCAATCCCAGTCCTACAAGGAAACCATCCCATGTTCACATACTCTCATTGCTCTGTTCCGTAATTATCTATTTTATTTATATAAATCCTGTTCACACTAGGATTAGTTTGTCCGTCACTATGCTGGTTTTCCTAGCAACATTTGTTTTCTCAACTAAGCACTCGGTGACCTTTCACCTTGATATCAAATTCAAGGACTTGATTCAGAGGGTGTCATAAACAAACAATAGCCTTGGTGCAATTTCTCAATGAAAGCGTTACCTTGATCTGATGTGACATCACATACAGTATAAACTAGGCCCAGATTTAACTCTTAAAGTGACACGTAGCAGAAATAGCTTTTCCTGCTGTTAGTGTATGTGTACACCCACACAACCAATTACTGTATTGCCATACATGTAAAACATTAGGCTAAGGGTGCGTGTAAGTTGGTCTGTTGAAATTTTCAGCTTTGTGTTTCCTAAGACCCTGTCCGACCCCATCCCCCTCCCCTCCCCCACCAGTTTTAATTTAACACTTAAGAGTTAAACAAGTAGCCTTCTGGTTTTGGCAGCTGTTGGCCTGCGCCTTGGCAAATCTCCTCCATACAGAGGCCTTAGTGTCTCGGATTGTAATTTGAGTGACAATAGCATGTGTTTTGATTTGTCTGCCTGAAGTTACTATTTTTGACTTGTGGGCAGTGGCCTCTATCCAGCTGTACTGATTCCCTATAGTAGATTCATTAAAGCATCAGCCCTCGGCACTGGCAGAGCATGGTTTTACAATGGGTTGCTGTTTTAGCAAAGAATTATGCCCACGCAGAAACTTTGAAAGGACCAGCTTGTTCGATTCAACATCCTATGAAGATTTAGAGAAAAATCCGACGACACAAAATGAAATTCAAGATTCACACGCAGGAGAAAACTCATTGGCTGAAGTCGTGGTTCCGGTCTCTGGGTCAGAATACTCTACATCCTCTGCTGTAAAGTCAGGGACGACAAGTAATGGATTGGTTAAGGGTCCACGATATCCCTCTTACAACAGCATGGATAACACAGAGCACAGCGGACCAGTGCAAAGATCGATCAAAACCAGGTCAGTGAACTTGATGCATCCCATAAACAGTGCCATAAATCGTCTGTCCAGATATGAACAGTTACCAAAGGAGATAGAAGTAGACGCTAAAGAAGGAGCTGAGTCCCAAAGCACAGTTATAGCAAATGAAGGTAGTTGTACAGTCTCGAACTCTGCAGTTGTAGCCGCGTGGCCTCTGCATGACCATGCTTCACAGGCTCAAGTGTCACTGAATTCAGAGCAGAACTCTGAGGAAGTTCTTTCCTTAAAAGCAAACTACTTGGAAGACAGCCACACCACATGGCAGAAGTCATTAACACAGAGAGAAAAGGGGAAAAATGCTGATAATACAGAGAATAGAAGCGTATCGGATTTCTGTTCTGCAAGAAGACAAATAAATGAAAAACCGCCATCTCAAAGCAATGCAGAGGTGAAGCACAATTCGAGGACTAACACCTTCTACAGCATTTGTTTAGTAGATGATGACGATATCATTGAAGACCTTTCTGAGAGAGCTCATACAGGACAGCATTATGATTCTACACCCAGCAAGGTTTCAGCTGCCGCAAAAGGTATGTGTGACGCATCTTCTCCGACTCTTGGGATAGAAAATGTATGTCATGTGCCAAATCACTTATCCACAGTGGTTGGTTCAGATGAGGTTTTACCCCAGACTGTTCCATCAGGATGTGTCTCACCTGGGCCTCAAACCAAAGACTTGACCCAATGTACTGATACTGTTTTCAACGATGTTTGTCTGGAAACTGTAAATGGTTTTGCAAATCCCGCTGATCATGTTTCGATTACTTGTAAAACCCAAGAATCAAACTTTGGTTTACTTTATCCCCATGGACAATGTCTACCTGAGAACATGGTTGATCATTCTGCTTTGCTAGTACTAGATAAAAAAGAGACACAAACCAATGATGACCAAGCTGAGCTGCTGTTCGCTAAACCATCCCTTTGTGAGGTGGACCCAACAACTACATCTGATTTCTCCATCCAAAGGTTTGATGGGACCAATAAATCACTTAATAAAAGCATATGTGACACTCCAAATATAGATTTTAATGCAAATCTTGAAGCACCTCTCTTGGAAGAACGGGTTATCGATGACTTGCGCGTCTCTAGTGTCCCCTCTGAAGAAAACTCTATTATATATCACGGGAACATGATTGTAGAAGATTTAGTTGATTTAAAAAATTGCTTGGATGCGTCTCCTGCTGTGGAAGAATTACATAATAGTCTGAATGATGTGACTGACAGCCATTGTATTGGAGACATTTGGGATGAAAATCTTGAGAAACAAAATCACAGTTTCAATGGAGAAGTTAGAAAAAATACAACTACTGAAACCTCAGGGTTATACCAAAATCTGGACAATACTAGAGAGAGAGATTCTTTTGAGAGTTGCGATGATGATGATGGTGGTGATGATGATCATGATCAATCGGATGTAGTAGATTGCGTTGAAAAAGTCTTGTCCATAACTCCTCCATATGAAGGGTTTGAGGCAGACTCTGACCTCAGATATATTTCATCTTGTATAGAAGATGCTGAAAGCAATGACCCCACTAGTGTATTAGAAGCTGTAGAATCTTGTATAATGGATGACTTGACTTCTGGCCCTCCTTGTGCAAATCGAACCCAAGAATCCAGCTTTCGTTTTCTTACTCCACGTGGACAATGTTTACCTGAAACCATGGTTGATATTTCTGCTTTGCTATTACTACATGAAGAAGAGAAGCAACCCAGTGATGACCAAGCTGAACTGTCAATTGCTAAACCATTGCTTTTTGAGGTAAACCCAACAACTACATCTGATTTCTCCATCCAAAAGTCTGATGGGACCAAGGAATCGCATGATGAAAGCGTGTGTTACACTCCAGTCATAGATTTTAATACAAATCATGATGTTCCTTTCTTGGAAGAACAGGCGGATGATCACGATTTGCAGGTCTCTAGTGAGCCCTCTGAAGAAAATTCCATTGTATACCACAATAGGAACATTATTGTAGAAGATTCAGTTGATTTACAAAACAGTGGGGATGTGCCACCTGATTTGGAGGAATTCTATAATAGCTTGGATGGGGATATGACTGGAGTCATTTGCTATGAAAATCTTCAGAAACAAAATCACAGTATCAATGGAGAAGTTAGCAATAATATGACTACTGGAGCCTCAGAGTTATACCAGAAGCTGGACTATCCTAAAGAGAGGCATTCATCTGAGGGTTGTAATGAAAAAGTTCAGTCCGTAGTAGTGGAATGTGTCGAAAAAGTCTCCTCCGGGACACCTCAATATGGAGGGTTTGGGGCAGACTCTGACCCCAGAAATGGTTCATCTCATATAAAAGCTGCTGAAAACTGTAACTCTTCTACTATGTTAGAAACTATAAAAACTTGTGTAATGGATGACTTGACTTCTGGTCCTTCTTGTGCCGAAACACCCCAAGAATCAATCTTTGGTTTTCTTTCTTCGCATGGACAATGTCTGCCTGAAACCATGGTTGATATTTCCACTTTGCTAGTACTAGATGAAAAAGAGAAGCAATCCAATGATGCCGAAGCTCACCTGCCATTTACTAGCCCGTCGCTTTGTAAGGAGGACTCAACAACTACATCTGATTACTCCATCCAGAAGTCTGATGGGACCAATGAAATGCATAATGAAAGCGTATGTGACACTCCAGACCTAGATTTTAATACAAATCATGAAGTTGCTCTCTTGGAAGAACAAGTGGGTGGTCATGTTATCCATGACTTGCAAGTCTCTAGTGAGCCCTCCGAAGAAGACTGGATTGTATATTGCAACAAGAACAGCAATTTAAAAGATTTAGTTGATTTACAATATGGCAGAGATGTGCCACCTACTGTCCATGATGGCTTGAATGGTGATGTGACTGGTGACCAATGTAATGGACACTTTTGGGATGAAAATCTTGCGAAACAAAATTACACGATCAAAGGAGGAGTCGGCAAAATTACAACTGGTGAAACTTTAAGGTTATACCAAAAGCTGGACAATTCTGAAGAGAGAAATTCTTCTGAGAGTTGCGTTGATGTAATGGATTGTGTTGAAAGCGTCTTGTCCAGGACTCCTCAATATGGAGGGTTTGAGGCAGACTCTGAGCTCAGGAATGGTTCATCTCCTATAGAAGATGCTGAATCCAGTGACCCCACTGCTGTGTTAGAAGCTGTGAAATCTTATGTAATGGATGACATGTCTTCTGATCTTTCATGTGCAAAGCAGAACATTATCATGGGCTTAGAAAGTCCCAAAAATGGGGCATCCCCTATGGTTGAATATTTTAACATGTCTCCTGTTAATGATTTTCCAGAACTGAAGAATACTTCTGGTTCTGAGGACATAGTACCCAAAAAACCTGCCAGTCCTGTCTTAAATGCCACCAATAGTGAATTAAGTTACGACTGTTGCTTGGAAAATGAAGTTGCAGATGACTCCGACCAGTTGCAGGACAACCCCATGCAAAACAATGAGGTCCTATTCCTGTCGCATGCCTCACGTGGTCATTTTGATGAAGGTGGATGTACAGATTTTTGCCAAGATGTAGACCCTGGTCTCTCAGAATTTAGTAAAATGAATGACCTTCATGACTTTGGTGCCAATTACGAAGACGACCAGGTTGATCAGTATGCTGCCACTCCATCATATGAGATTCACACACTGTCCACTGATTTTACAGATTGTAGAGAGTCTGAACAGAGTAATGAGGAGTGCGTACTCGATTTAATGCAGGATCTCCTTAGAGAATCTCAAAATAAGAGCAAGGATCTGTGTGAAGATGAGCAGACTTTTCCACTATCCTGTGTATTATCAGGAGAACATCTCTTGGTCAGGCCGGACTATAAAGTGGATTACTTATGGTGTGACTCTGCATCAGGCGACCCAACTTGTAACCAGCCGTACCAGTGCATTGATGAAAATCTGGAGGTTTCTGACATCAGCTCAGGGAAATATGCGTTTCAGCTACTGGTACCAGAAAGCAGAAGCATTTGGGGTTGGCCTGAGATTAATGGTGAATCTGTAAGTTGTTGCTTTTATTACTAGTTTTGTTGGGTACTCGAATTATTCTCTGTTTTGCATAGATTGGGCATTGGGTATGTTTGCAGTGAAGTGGAGGTATTCTCCCCCAGGTTTGAGAGCTGTGCATGCATCAGGAGCAGCCACTATTCAATATAGGCTTCCTTTTTTCTTATTGTTTCTCCCCCCTCCCCCTTGGGTGGGCATGGGGATGTTTGCTACACTAATCCACCAGGGTGGTTCTCATTGCTGACATTGGCTGGGGTGGGGTCTTGCTGTAGGGAGTGGGGACCTGAATTTGAGTTAAGTAAGGAACAGTAGATAAGCTGAGCTGTGACATCATCTGTTATCAGTAGTGGATCTATTGTAATCCTATGTGTGAACTAAATGTGGTGACTGCTGCAAATAATTGCTGTTATTAGGTCAGAGTGAAAATTGCAGGATTTAGATTTTTGTTTTAATGTAAATGGTGATATGAAAAATTAAAAAAAAAAATCTTCAATATGCTTTAACATAACACTTGGTTATTTTCCAGTGACACATTCTCTTTAAAGCCATTCTGAGCCTTATCTAACCTTCAGAATGTTTTTTATTAAATTGAGGATTTCAGTGCCATGGGACGGTCACTATCATACTTTGCTCTCAGTATCGGTGTCATCTGCCCCACTTGTAGGTAGAGATTGCAGCACCATAGTGAGACGCCTACTGTAATGAAATGGACTTAAAGGCCAAATCTCATTTGGATAATAATACTGTGTGGCTGTACTATGTAATTTGTGCTAGCACATTTGGAATGTGATGGCGGCACTATGTATTAACAGCTGCTGTGTTGTCAGGTGGATCTGTTTTACGTTCCATAACTATAATTATGTTTCATAATTAGGAACCTTATATACTGGTATTTAAAGGAAATCTTTCACATTGAAAAAAATTCCCGTGTGCTTTTAAGGCCACATTTATAGAGCCAGAGAAGCCGTGTGGATTGATATAGTTTTGTGGGAAAATGTTCTATATAACTAACCTGTATGATTGTGCTAGTAACCACTGGAGTAGACCCGCCGACTGGAGACTCAGCCCAGAATGAAGAGGTTTAAAGGGGTTTTGTGGGACTTTAAGGGGGCGTGTCATCAAAAAAATTTTTTTTTTCAATTTTCCATGTCACTAAGTATAATATTCTGCTATGTTGACTCTGTCCACTGAAGCCTGACTGCAGCCTCATACCTGTCGATTCTGTAACGTTTTCATTGTAGCAGTGACCTCATTTACATCACAAACAAGACAGACAGGGTCACCATACAAGTTCACGCCTATACAGATAAAACCCATGGTGACACATCATTGCATCCACTACTGAGAATAGGTGTCACCGCTTATCTACTCCTCCTCTTTGCACAGAGCATGCCTAGAAAACTCTCCCATAGACCTCAGTGAGTAGGATCCAGACACCAGCCTTTACCCATGACTACACTGCAAAGCAGATCACTAAAGGAAGTTAAGTCAGAGGAGAAACCTTAGACAAGATGGCCACCCCCATAATCACAAAATAAAGAGATTAAAAAAAGTATATTTATTTTCTGCTTTTAGGAAGTAAAATTGATTCATTCCTTTTAAATATTGATGTCCTATCCTTAGGCTAGGTCATCAATATATAAACACTAGTAGTGCAACACCCGGGACCCCGACTGATCAGTTTTGAAGAGGCTGTGGAACCCACAAGTGCTGCGGCCTCTTCCCTATGTCAATAACATTATTCATCAACCACATGGTACTGCAGCTTTCATTTCGATTCAAGTGAATGAAACTGAGCTGCAATACCAAATACAGCCCCTACAATACGTGAGGCGCTGTGCTAGTGTAGAATACAGCAGTTGGCTATGGCATCTGATCTCTGGTGGTCCTTAGGGTATGTTCACACGTCGCGGCATCCCGCTGCTGATTAGACTCGGATGAATGGGGCTAATAAGCAGGGAGTCTCGAGCCGCTACGATCTCTGCCTCCCATTGAAAGCCATTCCGGGGCAAATTCTTCCATGTGAACACAGCCTAAGGGTATGTTCACATGGAGTTTTTTGTAGGCTGAAAAAATCTGCTTCAGGAAATAGGAAACATATATATATATATATATATATATATATATATATTTATTTATTTATTTATTTACACCTTCTTTTTTTACATGAGCTTTTTGTCGCAATTTTTGTTGCGGGTTTTTTTGCTCCAGCAAACTGTATGGACCTGGAAACTTCCTTTTGAAAAAGTGCTAGCGGTTTTTGATGTGGTTTCTGAAAAAAACGCATCAAAAACCGCATAAAAAAATTGCGTTGCTTTTTTTTTTTTTTCCAACTCCCTACTGATTTCAATGGGTCTTTTGAAGGCAGAATCCGCCTTAAGATAGGTCAGCTGCTACTGACTCCCATTGAAATGAATGGGAGGCATTTTTTGAGGTGGATTCCACTTCTAAATCAGCTTGCAAAAAACTCAGTGTGAACATACCCTTAGTGTCAGAACCTCCCCTATCACATAATGATGACCTTTCCATCCTGGAAAACTTCAACTGAATAAATGACAAGATTTACTGGCTATTTTCTTATAAAACTCTAGCAATCTGTCCCATGTTGTAATAGCTTTGCCTAAACTTTAGCTTTTTTATTTTTCTTTTCTACCTTAAATCACACTGTATGAGGAGCTTGAGGACAAAGTGTTGTAGTCTTCAGATCATCTTTTTGTTTAAAAATCAGCTTTTCACCATTTAGGACGTAATCTTAGACTTAAATCTTTTTTTATTTTTCAGGAATCAGCAAAGGTTTCAGAATTAAACCCCAATGCTAAAGTATGGGGGAATCACATGTTACATGTGGAAGCAGGGGGCGCTACTGACGGAACAGTTGGTCAAACCTGGGAAGAGCTGCCTGATGAGCCTCCTGATTCCTCCAAAGGTACAGACTTTACTGACCCAGTCTCAACTACAACCTTTTTTTTTTTTTTTTTTTTTTTTTTTTTACTTTGTGTTTGTCAAAACCTTTGCACGGGGCCGGTGTACGCATCTATAAACCATTGGCCATAGACTTATATTGACAAATAAATTTGTATGTGGAGGCACAGTGGGGAGGGGGTGTTTATCACGAGGGGCGTCAGTTTTGCTGTAGTCAGTATTGCTGTATTTGAGCCATCTTTAGGCAGCGTTACAGAATATTTCATAAACCTGGTGCGTCCAAGTCTAAGGCTTCTGGCCTGATAAGTTAAGGCTGTATTACACAGCCAGATCTTGGCCCTTGCAGTACCGATCAATGAGAGAAAAATTTTGATCAGCGCTTGTTTACAATGGCCTTACTACACAGGCTGATGCAAACTGAATGGGAAAGCACAATCTCTAGTGCCAATGTTTCTCCCCCATTCGGCTGCATTGACTATCGTAGCACATCGCCCTGTATAGTCATATTATATCCTGTATAAAAGATGCTATCAGTCAACCCAGTGTTTGCTCACTGGTCAGCTGATCGACAGCACTATTAGACAGGGTTATTATATGCAACTAGTGTTTCTAGAAACGTTCGTTGCCCTGAATGTCAGCCCCTCTCATAGGTCCCTTTACTCTACTTTCTGCACCATCCCCCTACTGCAACAATTTTTGCAAATATGGCAATTGATTTATCTGGTGTATATCCGTTCAAGCTGTCCAGGCTCACTTTTCCTCGCAGTTTTGAAAAGTGGAGTAACTCTAGGTTCACACTAGCGTTCGGCTTTCCGTTCTTTGGATCCGCTTAGGGACCTGAAAAACGGAAACCTAATCCACTTAAAAAGAGGTTACCCACGGACCCCAGGACTTTTTTCTCCGCATTTTTCAAGCGCATTCGGGGACGGAAACCCCAAACGGAGTGCGAACGTTGGTGTGAATCCAGCCGAAGTTGTGTAAAATTACAAAGTCACAAAAATGTGTCACAAATATTCTCGGTCGACAGTCCCTACCGACCCACAGTTTTCCCTTTTTGGAATTGAATGGTCTAAGCCGTCCAACACTCCTACTTCTAAGACCCAACAATAAATTTATCTTCTTGCATATAAGCTGCCATGACTGTCTTTTCCGTTCTTCCTTATCTGATCCCATCTACAGCTTGCACTACCCCCACCTCTTATCTCCAACCCCAATCCCATTAGACTATAAGATCATTTAAGCAGGGTCCTGTCTCCTATTGTTATAATAAACTGTTAGGCCTATCTGCATCCATATACACATTTTTATAAAACTATATATAGACAAATATACATTTCATATAGATTTAACTTCAAATCCTTTAATTTAAGTCTTGTACAGTGTTATTAATGATAGTATTCATAGATAGCGGAGGAAAAACGCAGGTTTTAGATCCATACCGGTAATGTATGTTGCAAATGTTTTTAAGAATTTTGATGCAGGTTTTATTCTTTACAATCCTAAGTATAAACCTAGATCTCACCACTGGTTTATGACAGATCTGTAGCAGATAATTTCAGCTATGTCGGAATTGTATTTTTATCTCCAGCCCCGGGGCACGTAACGGGAAAGCCGACAGTGCACTGAATTCAGAGCACTGTCTGCTTTCTAGCAGTATATAAAACCACATGTGCATAAGGACATGAAAGGTCCTCTTTTAAAGGGGGTTATTCATAAGGATAATGCAGACCTGTGATAGGATATAAACATCATTGAGAGAGGTCCCCGACTTAGTGATATACTTTCTATTAGTGAGGTGAGGTTTTGGGAAAAGTGGTTCTTGCTCTGGCAGGCTTGGCACAGCGGTGCATTAAGTGATTACCTATTTGTTTAAAGGGGTTTTCTGGGACTTGCATATTTATCTATTTTTTTGGATAGGTCATCAGTATATGATTAGCATATTATTACACCCCGTACCTTCACAGACTGGATGTTTAGAGGGGCTTCGGTACTCTCAACTGCTGCAGTCACTTCCCAGTGCAGATGACATCAGTCGCATAGTACCATAGCAGCTTAGCCCCATTAAGGTGACTGGGGCTGAGCTGCAATACCAAGCACAGCCCCTACACGGTGTACAGCACTGTATTTGGGGAAGAGGCTGTAGTGCTCAACCAAATGCTGCATCCTTTTCAAGCAGCTGATCTGTGGGGGGTCCTGAGTATCCAGCCTCCACTGATCACATATTCCTAAATATGTGAGTATTGGAAAATCCCTTTAAGTGGCTACTTGCTAGAGTTTTCACACTTTGAGCTATTAGTGTTCAGCCAATGTCTGGTAAGGTATTATTTACAGGCAGCATGGGGAATGTTCTAGTGGGTCTTAAACTTCCCCGAAGTGCAAGAATACATTGTTTAGCCTGGTTTGGTGTATTCAGATGGCTTTTCCCAGACTATATTGGTGACCTAATCTTAGGAAAGGACTTCCATACCCGATTGGTTGTGGACTGTCCACCTATTTGAAGAGGCCACTCCTTTTGGGTGAGTGCTGTAGCCACTTCACGAAATACCAGCACAGAGCCATACATTACATAGCCGCTGTACCTGGTATTGCAGATTTATCCTTTTTCTTCTGAATGAGACTAAGCTTCTTCATGTCCATATGACCAATGAACGTGATGTCAGTGGTCTCAAAACTGGAAGCAGCTGATCAGTAGGGATGCTGAGACTCTGAGCCCCATTAATCTGATATTGGTGGCCAATCCTAAGGATAGGTGCTCAGTACCATAGTCCTGAAGCACCCCTTGAATATTTATAGGATATGCTATAAATGCCTGACAGATGCAGTCTTACCTCTGGGACCCTTGTCTATCTCGAAAACAGTGCCTTATTTACAGCCACAAGTGATAGAGGGACATGCATGTGTGAGGCAATCCATTTACTTCCAAAAAAAGCTGAGCAAGCAGTCCTGTTCTCAAGATGGATGAGAGTCTCAGAGGAGAGACCCACATCTGTCAGACATTTCTGGCAAATCCTATGGATATCGCCATAAATGCCTACATGGGAATACTCCTGTAATTCGGCACAGATTGTTGACTTCTGCCGTTAATATTGATATACTGTATGCATATATGTAACTACGGGATATATCTACTCTATAGTGTAACCTGTATATATTTTTCCCCTCATAGTGCTGGATAACAATGGTGATGATGAGCAGAAAGGACACAATGCTGTGCTAACACAAGACCAGTCTCCATCAGTTTCTGTGACAGACCAAACAGATATGAATACGATAGCTCTGGGAAACTCAGAATATGAATCTATGCATGAAACCACCCATTCAGGTATATTCCTCCATCTCAATTTGGCCGATCGTTCAAAAAAAAAAAAAAATAGATTTTTTTTTTTTTTTTTGTCTGACAAGTGGAAGTTTTCCATCAGCTATAGCAAACATTTTTCATTAAATCTTCAACTAGAATTTTATCTTGTCTATGGGCAGCTTAAAGCCTCAAAATCTGATCTAGCCCCTGGAGCTCTGGGCATACTAATATACAAAGTCAATGATGTACTCACTGGATGCATCATTCCTCTTATTCAGCCTCCGAACGGTGACCCGGTTGGACACGTCATCGGCAGACTGACCTGCCCACTCACACACCAGCTGGGAGTCACCTTTTCTGTGTAACTCTGATGGACTGAATCTTACGCTCTAATAGACTTACATAGAAATCAGGTCTTCTAGCTGGTGTGTGAGTCAGTCTGCTGGTCACAAAACCAGCCTGGGACTTGTTCGGACGCTTAATAAAGTGAACAATTGAATTCATCATTCACTTTACGTCAGTATGCCCTACTGAAGGGCCAAGACCTAATGCATTTTGTCGGAGTGGGGCTTTAAGATTAGACTCCTGTTAATACATTGACTTGTAGCACTCCATTACCTGATGGGGTAAAGCCACGTCACTACTAACTCTTTCTTTTTTTGGCCATAAGGTGGAGTTGATCTACCACAACCAGAGGGTCAAGAAGACCTACGAGATGTTCTTAAAAAAACACTGGAATTTTGCTTATCTCGGTATGTTGTAGCTATCGTGTCCACCGCAGCAGTTGTGGCACTTTGCTGTTGTCGATATGAATGCTTTGAGAATCTTATGTGTTAATATAATAGTTACTGAGACTGAAAATGGGCGTATATCATATGTCCATCAAATCCAAGCTAGAGGAAAGGAAAACGAAGCTGATTCTTTTACTGGTAAATTACTGAAGCATTCTGTACCACTTATTAGACAAGCAGGTAGCCCATTATCACTTGGCGTTTGTGCTGAAAGCCAGTGGCTACATTGTGCAAATATGGGCAGGTCGGGCAGAGGTGCGGACGCCTTGACCCGACTGATTTATTATAACCCGCACCAGTTTCCTGGCGTAAGTTATAATGGAAATCTATGCCAATTCCTACCTGGTGTAGATTTCTATTCTGGTGCCTGGATGTCCGACATATTTATGAAGGATATGCCAGTCTTAATAAATTTGTGTTGCTACCCCCTGGTAGGTTTCCAAGGCACCCCTGTTGGGAATCACTGGTGTAAATGTGTGTCTATTTTTCCTTAAAACGATTTGGGTGCTGTGGTCAGTATTGACCGCAGCATATAAGGAGTTAAATGGCAAGTATGCTATTAATAGATAATTTGGAGGAGGGGGTGATATCATGAACAACATAATGGTATCCCCTCCCTTGGGGTTATTTGAAGTGACTGGGACAGGAGAATAATAAAAAAAAAAAAATCTTTTTCTCCTCTCCCTACACTGTCAGCTGTTCATGTTCTCCTGTATACTGGTTAAACCCAAAGGGCGAGTATATGCAGCTCCACTTTAACCAGTGATATCTCTAACTATGGGACTACAGACTAATTATTATTTATTATTGTTTATTTAGCACCATTAATTCCATGGTGCTTTACATTTGAGGATTTACATACAGTACTCAAGATATACAAAACATATAATACTAACAGTGATCAACTGGCACAGTGGGATAGAGGGCCCTGCCCGCAAGGGCTTACAGTCTACGAGACATGGTCACGGTCTTGGTCTTAGCCAAGATTCTCCGAAATTAGAGCTGTTTAAAGTTGGTGTCAATGAACGTGCCCTACTCGGGGTGAACAGTAATGCTCTTAGCTCAAGCCCCAAGGAGTCCTCATTCAAAACTGTAGGGGGAGTTACAATGGTTTTGTGTAATTTACCTGACTTTAATTTATTTATTTTTTCCCTCCAGAGAGAATCTCGCCAGTGATATGTACCTTATATCCCAAATGGACAGTGATCAATATGTGCCAATTCTGACAGTAGCAAATCTTGACCATGTCAAGAAACTCAGCACTGATATGGATTTGATAGTTGATGTATTGAGATGTAAGTATTATCCTTACCTCAGTGTTCCCTTAATCAGCTGATCAGCAGAGGTGCCAGAAGAAGGATAGGTCAATAATATCTAAGTCTCTGAAAATTTTTAACACTTGTATTATAAGCTGCCCTGGCCTTAGGAATAGCCTTAAGGTGCCTTTATGCATTACTTTTATGTTTCCCAAACCCATCGACCCTCTGTGTGTATGGGGGCTTCCTGACTTTCCCCAAGGCAGATGTCCGTGCCAATTCCTTCACTTTGCAAGGGAGATGAGACACCACCAGTGGTGTCTGAAGGCGTTTTACCACCGTCTCCTTATCATGAAAACGTGTTTGGCTGAGCTAAATGTACATGTGTGTGAGTTGGGGATCAGAAGGAATAGTTGTCGGCCGTTCTAAGGTGTATGGCCGCCTTTTATATTAGGGTTTAGGAATAATGCAGGTTCTTTTATATTTCATAATATAATGTTAAATATGTGTGGATGTTGAAATTGCATTGCTTGAAGGAAATACATGAATGCAGCTTGATAAATATCACATACATAAAATGAACCATATAGGTGTTCATTGGGTTGTGCAGGTCTGCTCCTGCCATTCCTCCAGGACTGGTACAGAAGAACCTGTATTCAGTATGTCAGGTAGTCTGAAGATTAGGTAGCCCAGCCTGTGACATAGTAGTAGAGAAGTCCTTTATACTGACTTTATCAATGGTAGTATTTAATAGCACCACATACTGTATTTGACCATTCGCTTCTAATGTCCATTAACTGCTATTTATGCAACTTTTGTTTCAGCTTTGCCTTTAGTCCAAGTGGATGAGAAAGGAGAGAAAGTCAGACCGAATCAGAATCGTTGCATTGTTATTTTACGTGAAGTCCCTGAATCGACTCCGATAGAAGTAAGAATGGCGCCTTTCTAACATTTTCTTGTTTAAAACATGAAATCCCCTTTAATCAAACCGTCATAAAGCCATTAATGAGGAACTTTCAGTGCGTCCAACAAGTCCAGCTCTTTGCATCATTCAATAGCTGCTGCTCCAATTAGTCTGGCACAGTTGGAATTTTTTTCTCTTGCCCCCACCATTCCTGAGCTATCTGTTAGTTTTGGTGCTTCATATACTGTCAGGAGGGTGGTGTCAGGCAGGAGCAGACAAGGGGTGTGATTCTGAGCTCAGACACTGCTTTTCTGACATTGCAGAGCTGTAATGGTACATCAGGCCAAAATTAACTGTGCTTGTTACTCAGGAACAGTGGAAAATAGAGAGAAAATTCCAAGTGTGCTGGAATCAGTGTAGTGCTGCCTATTAACTAATGCTAAGAACTAGAATTAGTGAAGGTGGTGAAAGGTCCTCTTTTTATGTCCTAACATCCTGTGCAAAGTGTCCGTCACATTGGGCAATCACAACTACAATGTACAAATGTCTGTGACCAGTTCTGACTAATGGGGTTGTCCTACAACAGCCATATCTGTAACTCTTAGGAGTTATAGCAACAGCATAGCACCGTGAGCTTGCTTGACTGTAGTCAGTGGGCTTGAGTGTGGTCTGACAGGGTATGCAAAGGGGGAGTTGTTTCTAGAAATGGGACAGCCACATGTAATCCTGTGGATATACCATAAATTTTGGTCATAGGACAACCCCTTTAACATACGTTAATCTGGATAGTGTATGTGTGTGTGTGTGTATATATATATATATATATATAATTATATTTTAAAATACATAGTCTAAGTATATAATCCTATTTTGTCTGCCTTTTTTCTCCATCAGGAGGTAGAAGCTCTCTTCAAGGGAGAGAACTTGCCGAAGTTTATTAATTGTGAATTTGCCTATAATGACAATTGGTTCATCACATTTGAGTCTGAAGCTGATGCACAGCAGGTAATATAGTTCTCTTTCTGCCTGTGTGGTCTTGACCACATTCCCAGAGATTCCTGATTCCTTGAGATATGTTGTATGACGATCGAGGCATGACAATATTATTACGTTTTAGGGTTTTTATTCCAGGGTTAACATTCTTGTAGTGTGTAGTACAACCTATGTATGTATTAGACACCGCCCTGGAAACCAGTTGCAGATCAGACCAATTCTTTAGGTATAGCCCACATTTGTCTTGTATTGTATAACTTGGTGATGGCTACCAACAGCTTTTTCTTGATTCACCAGCCATAATTATTAATGGAGCAAATCAATTTGGGGGTGTTAAATTGTTTCTCTCACCAAATTCAGCAATCCTAAACAGGCAAAAAATTAGCTAATTTTTCCTTGGGGGTCTCCAATTTGGTTAGTAAGGGCACCAGGTCTATATATTGAAGAGGAGGCAAACTTGCAGTTTCCAGTGTTCAGAGGTTAAGTATGTTTAGTGTTGTGTTTTGCAATATAGTTATTGTTAGCTTTTATCTTTACACTGGCCTCCCGACTCTTCCTTAATGGCAGTTAAGGAGATACGAACTAGAACAGAAAAGGAGACAGAGCCTCTGGCCAGCCGCTTATAGAGACGTACACATGTACTCAGTGTTTAGCCAAAACAAGTGTGTATGTAGGAGTTGGACATGATAGTTGTGGACTGACTAGGCGTATTACCGACAGCTATATAAAATATAGGGCCTCTGTAAATTCTGATAAAGGGGATTATTTGTTCACGTCTTTGTGCTGTATTGTTCTTCAGGCTTACAGGTACCTAAGAGAAGAAGTAAAGATGTTTCAAGGAAAGCCAATTAAGGTGAGGCCATAAAATACATAAATAGTACTGTGGGGTGTTTTCTATACATGAGAGAATGCTGACTTGTCTAACACTTGTATGTTTTCAGGCTAGAATAAAGGCAAAGGCCATCGCGATAAATACCTTTTTGCCAAAGAACGGTTACCGACCTCTGGACATGAATCTTTATACACAGCAACGCTATACAACATCGTTTTACTTACCTCCAGTGTATAGTCCGCAGCAGCAGTTCCCGCTCTACAGCCTCATTACACCACAGACCTGGTCTACTGCACACAGCTACCTTGACCCTTCTTTGGTACGTTCCTTCTATGTCTTTGTTTTTTATGTTTTTTAATCCCGTGTCACATTTTTTACTTTGATTTTCACATGTTTTGTTCCATTCCATTGTAATCAAATCTTTTCATACATAATTATATTTAGACATATTTGGCAGAAGTCTGTGACCGTGTTATTGCACCAGGAATAGACAAATGTTACTTCTATTGCAGCTAGGGGATGTCGCATCTCATACACTTTGTTTATGAAATAAGTTCAATAGGCAGCCAGCTAAATTTTTTTAACCTACACGTCTAGTCTTAACTTTTTGTTCTTGCCTTTTGGCTTTTCTTTAGGTGACACCCTTTCCTAATACTGGATTCATTAATGGGTTTACATCTCCTACTTTCAAGCCAACAGCATCACCTTTGACGTCTCTCCGACCTTACACACCTAGAAACAGGCAAGTAAAAAGCCTATCTGCTATCATTGGATGGCTTGTGTAACTGTGAACTTAACCCCTTTTTGAGCAGGGGTATAAACTATAATGCTGTTTTGAAGGTTAAAAAGCAGCTTAATGAGTTTTTCCACAAGCAACGGGGTCCCATGGTCAAAGTACAGCACTCCCAATCCTGTAGACTGAAACGGTGTTCATGCATGCTTATTACTTATCCATTCACACGGGGCACTCGGGCAGCCCCATTCTTCTGAGTGCTACAGGTTCCTGTATTGGGACCCCTAGTGATGAGTCGCTCATCCCCCTATTCTCTGGACAGGAGATACATAGTGGTCATGGGAAAAATTCTTAAGCAGTTGTCAGTGTTTGGGTCTCCGGAACTTCTTCTCGGGCTCTGATTTGTCAAGGCTTCTACTTTGCTGTAGTTTCAGGTGTACAGACATTCGTTCACATAAAGGATGCAGGGGAATTTTTAGACACCCATTCTCCTGATCGCTGTGGGACGCATCAGTCTGACCCGCAGCAATGTGAAAGTGTATAGGGATAAGTGTCTGTATGGGACATCCCTTTTTAATAACCAATCATCTGAGTTATTTGTGTAAATCTACACAGACATGGAAATTTTGTTTTATTAATTCAGTCCTAAATTCAGATACACTAAAACTAGAGCAGACCAATTCCAACCTCCACCATGATGTGTGTTTGGCATGTTTCACAAGTGTTTTGTGCTAGATAATCGTGCGCTATATGAATCCCGAGCTACACCCCATTTCAAAACCACTGAAGAAGGTGCAAAGTGTGTGAGCACGTACATTTGGCTTACAGCCAGTATACTGTGATTTTTCTGCTGTTTTGCCGGCTGTATGCCGTGATTTTAGTAAATCTTGCCTATAGATGTAGTGGGAACATGTATTTTGATGACAATAATTGGTAATCGTTCTTTAGTACAAGATGTCGTTTTATTTTTCAAAATAAGGTGAAAGAAATAAACTCAGTAAATACCTGTTTTCTATGCACTCTGTAAACTAATGGAAGTGTGAAGAAATCAGGCGATACCTTTTAGAGGCTAACTGAGTATATTTGATAAGTAAGCTTTCTCTGTAAACTAAAGCAGGCCATACACATTCGGTGTGTCAGTGAGGGCCACCGCTTATCTGATATGTATAGGACTCCCTCAACTTCCCATGGAGACAGATGTCATGGGAGAAAATGGACTGGCATGTTGGATTACAGCATGCCTGGTGCTTGTGTTCTCAGGGAGGTTATCCAAGGCCAGAGGTGCCTGAGAGCAGCTTATTCCCCTCTCCCCAATAGAGCACATGCATGCTTAGCCATTCATACATGGGGATGGGGTTTGGGAGGAATGGTTGTACAAGCGTTCAGCTGACAGCTATCTGATGTGTATGGCCAGTTCTGCTTCCAAGAAACCTTTCAATGAACGTGTAATTCTCAGCATAGCTCTAAGGTAAGTCGGTCACAATTTGTATTCCATTTGGCTATGTTTCTTATAACTGTTTATTTCTTTATCAACCATGTAGACGTCAGCTCTCTCTGAGCACTGTTGCAGTGTGATAAGGCTAGGTGCCTCTTATATGTTCTGCATTGATGCTTACATAAGCTGTAGATGGTGGTAGGTATAATGGTCCTGTTGATCACTAGTAGTTGCTTGAGAGAGAATGTTGATAGATGTACAGGGGCTTTCAGTGAGTGGACTGTTGATGTCCTGTCCCTAGGACAGGTCTGCAAGATTGGATTGGTGTGGGTCCAGCTCCCAGGCTCCCCACCAATTGGTTGTTTGAAGACATCACACCATTCGGGTGAGTGCTGAGACCTCTGCACTGAATACCAAGCGCAATGCAATACGGGGTGGTTTTTGGTATTGTAGCTCAGTCCCAGTCACTTGAATAGGACTGAACTGCAGTTGTACCATGTGACTGATGAATATGATGTCACATTCAGAGTAGAAGCTGCAGAGCTTGTGAACCTCAACCTCTTCTTCAAACAGCCAATCCCGGTGTAGGACCGCCACCTCTTAGATACTGGTGACGTATCGTAAGAGTAGGTCATCAGTAGTTCAGTCCTGGAAAGCAACTTTAATGGGGTTGTATGAAAACTCCAGTAAATGTTATAACAAAGAAAAAAAAAAAAAAAATTTACTGTTAAATCCTATCTGACCCTCCAATGATGCATACTAAATCTTGCTTATTTTCCTGGAGCGATGATGTTCTATACATCCACATGGCCATCACAGCCAGTCACTGGCATTAACAATGATACTAGCATGTATATCATATGACTGCTAGTACTGGGGTGGGAACCAGTTCTGTATCCACATTGGAGCTGTGTGGGTTAACCGTTCAGCGAAACCAATTGAAATATAGACAGCTACATGTGTCATCTGTTCACTCCCGTGTTAAAAGTCTACCTACCCTTTTCTATTGATATACCAGTCGACGCTATAGCACTGGTTTGGCATATGACAGACGGTCTATGGGCTTTTTGGACACAACGTTTCCCCAGCACATACTGAACATTAGAGCCAAAACATGACGCAAGCCTAGCCTCATTAGTCTATGGGGTCTACCTGTTTCCACGGGTAACTGCTATTTTGGCCGTTGCGCGCTCCGTCGTTCAGTTCCCCGGAAGATCCGAACAACTGAGAGCCCAGCGCAGATGTGAACCTAGCCTATAACGTCTTGTGGCGACTTTCCTGTAGCTTAGCGCGTAGCCATAGCCTATGGGATTTGTCCAGCCCCATGGTAAATGGCAATAACATGCATCTTGTTAAAGGCAAACCAAACAATGAAAATGTCTTTCACCTCCTCCTTTCCTTTGATCATATCTTGTCTCCTCTTTGTGCCACAGGAGATCAGCCATGTCTCCCCTCCTCCTCACTGCCCTGTCTATAAGACAATTGTGTGGCGCAGGGGCCTCCCTGCTGTGCTCTGCCATAGTAGGACAAAGATTATTAAGCCTTAGTTTCTCAGACCATCTCCAGCCAAAGACGAGGCAAACAGGAAATTGAAGGGGTTGTGTGAGCTAAATTAAATTTTCTCACGGTCGGGGGTGGGTGTAATAGAATAAATAGTTTTCCACGGCCTATACCTGGACCGGTTAAAAAAAAAAAAAAAAAAAAAAAAAACCCCTTCATCTGATCCTGAATTTGGGTGCAGCAGTTATTGGACCGATGAGTGCTGATGACACGTTAGTAGTGATGTCACTGCTGCCCAACATGTGACCACGGAGGCTAATGATTGGCTGCAGTGGTCACCTGACCAGTAGTCTGTGGACCATAACAAGCCCTTTTAACTTTTTCTATAAGACTATGTATGTCAGGATTATGTAGAAAATGCTGCAGACTGACATAAGTGATAGAAACCATATTTTTGTTTAGTTTTATCACTCGTTTGTAGGTTTACTCTTGCTTTTGGTATATTTGTAGCTGTCAGGTGGTTGTACTTTGTTTCTGGTTTGCCCAGGTCATGTATAGATTGTAATGTTCTCTCCATTCTTCTGATATACAGTATGGTATCTAGTGACCTGTCATGTCTGTGGTCTATTGGGTTGTAGGTGGCGTTCATCATGGTATTTGTGGCACTTGGTGAAACATCTTGTATGTAGTGAAGCATGGACGGACATTGTTGACGTATATGCTGTGTGCTGCCAACCTCACCTCAACAAACCGAATATATTATTTTAATCTTCTTTACTTGCAACTTCTGTATTTAATAATTCTCTAGGAATCCTGGCAAGTCTCACCTTCGACACACAATACCTAGTACTGATAGGGGTACGGCACTTCTTGACGGTCCAACTATCTTCAACTTTACTACTGATAGATTAATCAATGGTGTGCGAGGGCCACCAGCACGACAGCCAGGACAAACTAGAACAAGAATGCCAAATACGGCAACTTTTGTCAAGAGGGATGTCGGTACTGGTCGAGTGGAACCTACCACTATTGAAACCTCCCCTGGTCTTGGGAGGGGGAGGTGAGTTTGCGTGCGCTGAAGCCACAGATCTTGTATACTTGTAAAGGATTTTTTTTTTTTTCTTTTCATCTCCTAGGAGCCGTCACGTCTTAAATGGATTTTTATTCACGTTCTCCCTTTTTGTTTTGTAGAAAGTTCAGCGTAGTAAGTTCATGAATAACAAGTCTCTTTAATTTCTTAGGAAAAATTCTTATGGATACAGGAAGAAAAGGGATGACAAGTTTGTGGTGAGTTAAGATGCTTTGTGTCTGTTTTTCTTCTTCTATGGGAACACATCATGTTCCAGCTGTCACATTGGTTATCATAGGTAGCCACTTGCCATATTTTTCATACAAGACCTATATGACTATAAGACACGCCCCAGCTTTAGTCAAGAAAAATCAGGAAAAATAAAAGTAAAGGAGTTAGTCATTTACATCGGGGTTGTAGGCAGTGAATCAAGCCCAGATGTGTTTGTAGGGCTCTGAGAAACGTGACATTCTTTGGTGGGCCACTTAGGAGCGGTAAGGAGGGTCTTGCACGTTGTCTGCCAACTGTTAGTCGGGGGTTATCAGCTGAGGTTAATAGGTTACAAGTAGGGAATGCCACAACAGCACAAACTGCTGCGAGGAGATGAGGACTAAATGGCGCTGCCCTTGTGTGGAGCCATGTGGCGATGGTGGGGGCAACTGCATTTGATCTGCTTGTATCGTTTCCACACGGTGCTGGGTTTCTTAAACTGTAGAGACCTACACTGGGTTGTGGTGGTGAATGGCAGGAGGCCTGAGCTTACCTTATAGCAGATGTATGCCATAGGAACAGTGCTTTGGGCTTCTGTGGTGCTAAGATATCTAGGCAGTATTATAGGTACAGCAGCGTTTATCCCGATGACAGGCAGAGGCACTCCCATAATGTGGCAGATACAGGGGTAGATCTGCTGCTTTGTGCACTGGTCAGGGTGAAAGGTGCTGCAGTAAGGATGGATTGCCTGGCTCTTATGGCACTGGACAGCTGTACTCATCTCTGAGCCATGTCCAGAAAGGCAGAGAGGGTGCTGCGTACAGGGTGCTATTGGGCCTAGATGGTGGTCCTAAGTGCTCTAGGTGCTGCCATTCACAGTTCTCTTAATGATCTTAATGATAGAACTGTTTATAGAAGTACTCTGCCTGATCACCTAAAGAAGTAGTCAATAGGATCTGACACTACCTTCAGCCTCAAGAGGTAGGGACTTGTTAGCATGAGTTTTATTTTGCTGAATATTTTGTCTATTCTGAAAAAATGGTAATTTTTATTTTGCACTGCAATGAACACTAGGGATATTTGTCTTGCAAGTGTCTGAAGACAATGGGGGGAATATTTACTAATAGCGTCCAAGTTTTACACAGCGCACACTCGACCTGCATTCACATGACTAATTTCCGGCCTGTAAAGTGTGCTGAGAGCGGGAGTCATAGCAGTATTATAGTTCTCTCTGATCCTAGGAGTCCCTGCCTCCCAGCCACATACTGTCCTGTACTATCTGTACTATAGTCTCTGCAGGAGATTATATTTTTTTAGGAGACAGTCCTTCAAAAAGAGTAGGTCATGTTCTATTTTGGTCCATTTTCACGAAGCCTTCCAATGTATGGGAGATCTGTGAAAACGGGCTCTCCTTGAGTTCAAAATGGCCTATTTAGCACAACGTTAATGTAATTGTAGATTAACTGTACACCTCAAAAATTGTGCCAAAACTTTGTGCATTTGTTTGTGCTGTGTTGCAACTTGTCACTCCCACTTTCTAATAAGTATCACTTTCCTGTGAGGCCATGCTTCGTAAATATGTCTAAAAAGTGTTTAAAATGCATGAATAGAGGTGGTACAACACATATTAGACAGTGTTTTTTGTTTTTATTTTTTTTTCTCTTTTTAGTCCAAATTACAGCAGAATTTTGGAGCATTTTGCTTCGTAAAAAATGTCTCCGTGTATGCTAGGTAGAGCCTAATCTCCATAACCGTAGTGTTTTGTTGCACAGATTTGAGCCTAAAAGTATGTCTGTCTGTAACCTATGTACATAAGTAAAGTTTGCCGTTCTTTTTTGTTTCTGTCATCCAGAGAGGTCAGACACAATCGCCTCCACCCATTAAGCCTCCTTCTCCTAGCTTTGAATTAGGGCTGTCAAGTTTCCCCCCCTTACCTGGTGCTGCCGGCAACTTAAAACCTGAAGATTTCTTTGAGAACACTTTGTCTAATTTGGTAATAAGCACATCTAAAGATAAGGTAAGATCGGCTTCCATGTTGGCAGAATGTTGGGGTTCCCTTCAAGTGGGAGGGTGGCAGCCGGAGGGAGTAGACAGCGCCTTGAACTGTTCCTCTTTTTCTGATGAAGTGTGTTGACAACTTTCGTTCCAGTTACCACTGCCATGGGAATTTTCATTTTTGCATATTGCTAAGGCTTATGTGACGTGTTAAGACTTCTGACATGTGATCTGTGGTTTCAGTTGTAAACATGACACACTAGTAGATCTGTTACATGACGTACCCCAATGATTTATAATGGGAAACATTAGCAGTGTTTTTCTCATCAAAAGTAACACTGTCTGTGATGAAGACTCCTAATGGAGACTCGGATGCAGATATGGACAATATGCACTGCCTAGTGTAATTATATATATATATATATATATATATATATATATATATATAGTCTGTTTTTACCAACTGTTAATGGTAGATGCTGCTCTACTTAACCCTTGAGGGCTTGCTTGTCTGTCTGTTTCTAACCCTGTGCAAGCTGTAAACTATAATGCAAGCATAAAGAGTAGCTGCACAAATTTCCCTGGTAGTTTGCTACACTGTATCAGTCTGGAATCCAGGCAGGGTAGCTCACAGCACCTTTTCCTTGATTTGTTGTATCCGCTTCTGAGCAGAGAGCAGATCTAGCGTTATACAGGTTCCCTGACTCTGAATGCTAACAAGAGTCTTATTCATGAATGTGACTGAATTCCTCACTATTTTTCGTATTTTAGAAACCTGAAGAACTTTTCTTTATTTGGTATTTAAGCTTAATTTACATAAAACTGAAGAATACTGTAATGACTTCATACAGATATACAGCCCATCCACAAGCTTTAGGGAGTCAACAACTGGTGCTGGCTGATCTGCTTTGGACTGAATAATGCCTGCATATTATATTATCAGAAAAGTCAGATAAAACCCGCCAATTTCGGTGGGTCTTGCCCCATGTATGTTTATGGGGGTGTGACCTAAAACATGCCTCGTCTGTGGACATTTCTTGTTCTTTTATCACAGTATCGCAACATCAAAAGCTGCAAACTGATAAACCTTTGTATGTGGTCTGTTAGTTTAGGATTGTTTTCACCTATATTTTCCTTTTGTCTGTGTTTTTGGGTTTTTGTTTTTTTGTAGAACATTAATGTGGATGCAAGTACAAACACTGTCCCCTCTGGAATTCCACGGGAACCTTTGCTGCCAGTCCCTACTGTTCTTCCAGTAACTTACCAGAGTCCTCCCTCCCCATCACATTCTCCAGAGTAAGTTGTCTTTTTCACATTTTCTCCCCCCCCCCCCCAAGAAGCCAAATTTGCATTAGTATTACATAAACTTTCATGCCTTTCACTTTTTTTTTTTCACTTTTTTTTCCCTTTTTTTTTTTTTTTTCTTTCTTTCTTTCAGTGAATCTAAAATAGTCGATGTGCAGCAGCGGGGGTCTCCAACTATTGAAAGGATTTCAAACACGCTCAGTACAGCTAGTAAATCCATTCAGGTCAATGGAGCTGCTACAGTAAGTACATTTTTTTTTTTTTTTTTTTTTTTTTATATGTACACCTACTGAGTGGTCTTACATTACGGTAGGTATTTAAGGTCTCCGTCTTTCTTTCTGAATATTTAATTGTTTTTTGTTTTAATTAGGAATTAAGAAAGCCAAGTTATGCAGAGATTTGCCAGAGAACAAGCAAAGATGGGCCGACATTACAGCCCCCCAAAAGAACAGAAGCAAAACTCTACTGCTTGTGTCAAAGAGGAAAGGAAGGTGAACGACACGTCAGTAGAGAAAGCCAGAGACACCCCTCCTGCAAAATCAAACCCAGGGCGGCCCAAAGACCAGAGGAGACTATCAGGGCGTCGATCTCCTCCACCTCCTCTGGCTGTTGGGAAACGTGTAAATAAAGAACCTGGAAGCCCACTAAAATCTCCTCAGTAGAAGGGAAAAGGCCAAAGGGAGACCTACACATCACACATTAGCTGTCATGCCACACCCATGTATTACCGAATGAGTTGCTGGACGAGGATATGTAGTTCTAGACACTTGTGATGAGTTGTTTTATAGACATTGTTTTCCCCCCCCCAAGATTAAAACAAACCTGTCAGGTGACTTGAACTGCCCTATCTGAGAGCAAGTTATAATAGAGGGAGAGAAGCTGAGAGTGGAAATATATAGGTATATATGATAGAGGAGAGAAGCTGAGCTCTGTGATATATAGGTATATATGATAGAGGAGAGAAGCTGAGCTCTGTGATATATAGGTATATATGATAGAGGAGAGAAGCAGAGCTCTGTGATATATAGGGTTATATGATAGAGGAGAGAAGCTGAGCTCTGTGATATATAGGGTTATATGATAGAGGAGAGAAGCTGAGCTCTGTGATATATAGGGTTATATGACAGAGGAGAGAAGCTGAGCTCTGTGATATATGGGGTTATATGATAGAGGGAGAGAAGCTGAGCTCTGTGATATATAGGGTTATATGATAGAGGGAGAGAAGCTGAGCTCTGTGATATATAGGGTTATATGATAGAGGGAGAGAAGCTGAGCTCTGTGCTGTGATATATAGGGTTATATGATAGAGGAGAGAAGCTGAGCTCTGTGATATATAGGATTATATGATAGAGGAGAGAAGCTGAGCTCTGTGATATATAGGATTATATGATAGAGGAGAGAAGCTGAGCTCTGTGATATATAGGGTTATATGATAGAGGAGAGAAGCTGAGCTCTGTGATATATAGGTTATATGATAGAGGAGAGAAGCTGAGCTCTGTGATATATATGATAGAGGAGAGAATCTGAGTTCTGTGATCTATAGGTTTATATGATAGAGGAGAGAAGCTGAGCTCTGATATATAGGGTTATATGATAGAGGGAGAGAAGCTGAGTTCTGTGATATATAGGGTTATATGATAGAGGAGAGAAGCTGAGCTCTGTTATATATAGGGTTATATTATTTGGAGCAAGAATTTTCAGTGAATTACAGTAAATCCTGACAGGACTCCTAGGAAAGAGAGCCTCCTATGTATACACTGATACGGGGAGAGCTGTCAGTCATCCTGTGTGAGCGGGGTCATCAGGACTCTCACTGTGTCTTTTAGGAGTCCTGTCAGGATTTACTCTGCTTTAACTCAGAAATCTTGCTCCAAATCATGTAAACCTATATCACAGAGCTCAGCTTCTCTCCTCTATCATATAACCCTATATATATCGCATAGCTCAGCTTCTCTCGTCTATTATATAACCCTATATATCACAGAGCTCAGCTTCTCTCCTCTATCATATAACCCTATATATCACAGAGCTCAGCTTCTCTCCCTCTATCATATAACCCTATATATCCCAGAGCTCAGCTTCTCTCCCTCTATCATATAACCCTATATATCCCAGAGCTCAGCTTCTCTCCCTCTATCATATAACCCTATATATCACAGAGCTCAGCTTCTCTCCTCTATCATATAACCCTATATATCACAGAGCTCAGCTTCTCTCCTCTATCATATAACCCTATATATCACAGAGCTCAGCTTCTCTCCTCTATCATATACCCCTATATATCACAGAGCTCAGCTTCTCTCCCTCTATCATATAACCCTATATATCACAGAGCTCAGCTTCTCTCCTCTATCATATACCCCTATATATCACAGAGCTCAGCTTCTCTCGTCTATCATCTCCTCCTCTGAGCGACAGAAATCACTTGATGGGTTCACTTTAAGTAATGCCAGTTTGTACCACTCACCATTTGGATTGTGACGTTCAAGCCTTTTTTTTTTTCCTTTTCCCTTTATCCTCTTGTCTCTTCTGTGCAGCGGACACATTTTGTTTTATTCTAGCATTAGCATCTAATGCTACCAAAAAAGAACTGGCTACTAAAAGTTTTGTTTTTGCCACCTTTTTTTCCTTTACATTACTTGACATGTTTAAGTTTGCTTATTTTTGACGGCGATTGTTTAAGCGTGCTACTAACTCCTATCCAGCTACACATTTACACGACACAAGTTAACGTAGTCAGATGTTTCAAAGCACATTATTCTTAAAGAAATTAGAGCAGAGTTCAAGCACTTACTGCTTTGTTTCTGCTCCACGTAGGTTTTCGTTTGCCCTCTAACCTTTACAACTATTACTCCTTTATATAATTTTTTTTTCTTATTTTTTCTCCTTTGACCCATGGATCCTTGAATGCAATGCAGCACAAGGGTTAACTACTTAATGGCATCTCCCAATTGCCATGAACTTTTCCGTTTTGATCAGAAAAACGGGGGGTGATGACGATGTATTAGAATTTTGTTTTCTATATATCTACTAACATATATATAAAAAAAATTATATATATCTATATATAAACGGTGGGAGATGTCATAACCACCTTGGGAATAAAGGTTTACTGCAGGTTGTACACATTATACTTTTTGAAGGACAAGGATGCACTAAATTTAGCACGTTTCTAATAAAGAAGAATCTAAATTATTTTAGTTTGAAATATGTAAAGTTTAAAAAAAAAAAAAAAAAGTATTCAGAGCAGCGAAAGTTTACGCTGTAGGGTACAGTTTATTCCAGGTGTGTTTTTTGTTGTTTTCCGGTTTAATTTTTTTTTTTCAGCTCCTTTTTCTCCTTAATGCTGCCGGAGGTGCCTGCAAGACAAATTGCAGGTTTGAGGCAGTGAGAAGAATTTAACAACTTTTTTTTTTTTCTTTTTTTCTTTTTTTTTTTTTTAAGAAAATTTTTTTTTTAAATTTCCATCCAATATTTAAAGACTTGAATTTTATTTAAACTTGAAAATGACTTTGCCTTAACTTTTGTATAAGACAGCTTAGATTTAATTAAGTCTGACCCCTCCTGGGTTAGCTTGAATGAAATACAAAAAAAAAAAAAATTACTTGGTTTTCAGTGCGTACCTCTGTTATGACTGACCTGAGTAATAACACTGTTGTACAGGAACTAGCAACAGTTTTGTAATATACCTTCAAGATCTCGAACTTTTTTTTTTTTTTTTTTTTTTTCTTTTCCAGATTGTTGAAATGTAAATGCAAATAGTCAATACTGTATTAAATATGTGCACTTGGAAGTGTGTGCTTTGCTTGTACAGTTGTAAATAATCAGAACATTTAAAAAAGGTACCCTACGAAAAAAAAATGCTAAAAAATTATTGTTGATATATTATAAATGTTGCTGTTAAGCTGGATGTAGATAAACTAAATGTTGTGGTTTGCATATTTTTTTTATTTTTTTTTATTTCATTTTTTTTTTTTTTTAACTGGGTGTGTTGAACTGACTTTGCCTATTCACTGCAAAAGGGAGATTGCTAGAGTCTTATCTGAAAGTAAAACCCTCATCTATTTCATCATTCGAGACATACACGTTTCACTACTATTAAGTATCCTATTACGTAAGAGACAGTTGTGACTTATGTAACCCCCTTTTGTTTAGAGTAAATCCAGAAGTAGTAATGTAATTTAATTTTTTTTTTTTTTTTTTTTTAAATCAAAGCAAGAAAAATAAAAATCTTGGCCTGACAAAACACTTACACCCAGAGCCAATAACAATGGGGTTTTACATAATGTTCTGTAAGTCCTTGTTACCACGTGGATTTTTTACTTTTATGTGTCTTTTTTTGTTAACTTAACAAAGTGGCTTTCACCACGCTTAGTTGTTTAACTGATGTGTGCTGTGACGTATTGTCCAGGAGCATGTCAGGTGTATATAACACTCATACACTACAAATACTGAACTTTCATCCTTGCAGGGGAAAAAAAAAATTGACAACCCAAAACCACTTATGCAGAATTAAAGGGGTATGTATCTATCTCAGACATTTAGGGCATAAAGGTCTTGAGGTCCCCTCTCCTAATATCCATACCTATCTGAAGAACAGGGACCTTTGTTTCATAGTTGGAGAGGTGCCCACAAATGTGTTTCCATTCATTTCTATGGGTATTCCAAAATTTGTCCAAAAAGGTGTCCTGCCGTAGAAGTGCATGGAGAGAGCCAGGCATGTGCAACCTCTCCATTCACAGTGGCAATGAAATGGATTTCCCTGACCCCTGATCTTGAGAGGTAGTGGGACCTGCATCTAGAAGACCCCCTCCTTGGTTATTTATTTAAAGGTTGTCCTGGGAGTTCAATTTTACTACCTCCAGGAATTTATTAAAGCTGGACCTCTGGGTCACATGGCCCATAGTTCGATCTGCTTCCTCCCTACTCTCCTGGTTTCACACGTAGTTATCTGTGCTATGATGGTTGCAGACCATACTAAAGCCAACCCCCAGAGCACAGGGAACTACGTGTGAAAATGGGAGAGGAGGTGGAGCTTCCCGGGGGCTGGGTGCTTGTTCCAGTCATGTGATCCAAGGTCGTAAGCAGGTCCAGCTTGAAAAATAGTCTTCGGAGGAAGCAAGTAAAATCCTTGGAGAACCCCTTTTAATATTTAAGATTGGACATCCCTTTAATCTGTTTCCTTGAGAAGAATATTTTGTTTGCTAGATTGGCTTGACTCTTGGTTGATTCACCAAAAGAAAAAGTGCAAAAGCTGTTTTTAGACGGGGACAGTAGCTACTAAAATATACAGTATTATGTATGTGCGCCTTCTATAGTTGCAACACTACAATTTTATTAAGATTATTGATCCTTAGCTGTTGCAAAACTGCTCTTTTTATGGTAAAAAACAAAAAAACCTTTTCCCTAAGGGGAAGAATGGGGTATAAGTTTCTGTCATTAAGGGGGGAGAATTACCTTTGTCATACTTAAGCAACTGTTTACATTCCCAAGAGTATACTCTGTACAGTACTTTTGAAGAAAATCGCTTTTGTCATTGGCAGAAGTTATTTTAATTTAAACATGAAATTAAATATTTTCAATTTTTAGTTTTTTCATTTTTGTTTTTTTTTTTTTTTCCTGGTCGTATGTTTTAATGTACATTTTAAGCCTGCAAACAGTGCAGAGCCAGGATTTTGTTTCAGTATTTTAGAAGCAGAAGGCCATTTGTTCTGATTTCGAGGTGTATCTGGTGACAGCTGAGCGAAGTGGTACATATCTGTCTCCTGCTCTTTATGGTTAAAATTTTGTGTTGTGAATATTTTACACTAACAGCTGCAGGCAGTTCACTTGAATTTGTGCAACTGTATTTACATGGAATAGAAACATCTGAGGGTTTTTCACTTTGTCCTATATCTTCCATTAAGACTGGAATCAAGCATAACTGTAAAGTATTGGTAATTTAATTTTTTTTTTTTTGTGACATACAATGTAAAAAAAAAAAAATGTCTAATTTGAAAAAAAAAATGTAGGTTATGAAAAAAATAAAGATTTAGGCACTGTTATGTTTTCTTTTCTCTTTAATAAAGGATCTTTGTTTTCGTTAATTATCCTTCCTGGTTAATAAGAAAAATTTGCACATCTACACTTACAATGTGTATTGTTTTTAAGAACCTGAAAGACTGTTACCATTGTTTTCTTTGTAAGAATTTTGTGAACCGATGGTGGTGATTATTAATGAGAACCTTTCACCAAGTTCAGTTCTTTGCTTCCTTTAATGAAGTGCTACTCCACTGATTCTGGCACAGTTGGAATTTTTTTTTTTCTAGCCCCCGCCATTCTGAAGCAATCGGTGCAGTTATTTTGTGCCTCATATGCTGTTTAGGCTCTGTACTGTTAGGTGAGTGGTGGTCTGAATCATACTCCTTTGCCTGCTCCTGTCTGACACAGCCCCCCTGACCATACAGAGCTGAAGTAGTACATCAGGCATCCATACTAAGCACTGATTGCTCTGGAATGGTGGCTAGAGGAAAAAAAAAAAATCCAACTGTGCTGGAATTAGTGGAGCGGCACCTATTAACATATGCTAAGAACTGGAAGCGGTGAAGAAAGGTGGTCTTTAAAGGGGTTATCCACTTTGTAACACTGATGGCCTATCTGAAGGATAGCCCATAACTATTAGATCTGCGATGGCCTAGCAGCCAGAATCCCCTGCAGATCAGCTGTTTTTGGGACTGCATCGCTATCTTGGTTGACTTGCCAGAAGCTGAGGAGGCTTTAGGTACAGCAGCGCTGTCCCATTGAGGACTATTGGTGATCTCTCTGTAAATAATACTGGTAGAACTGTGATCTTGGTAGTATATTAAAGCTCAGAATCTCATTTTTAACATGTCACTAGAAGCACAGTATTATAAGGCTTGAGATAAGTTAAAGTTTGAGTACTCTTTAAAATTGAGAAAAGTGTGTATGTGTAATATATTATATATTTATGTATAACACAAGAAATCTGTCTTTGGGGGCTCAACCATACCCCACTCACTTTCTCACAGTCTTGAGACCAAGCTGTAAGATAACTGGCTAGAGCAGGATACTCCCTACTGTGCCCTGCCCACACTTCAGGTGGTCTCCAGCCAAAGTTAGACGTCAGATTCTCTACAGGTGTGACCAAGTTTAGCTCAATCTGCCAAAGGTCTGTATTTAAATACTCAGCTTAAAGTGTGTATCTTACTTTATGGTCCAGCTTGTAGAAGATCCAACTAGAGGGGATGCTCTCCTCGATCTGATAACTTTTTTTTTTTTTTTTTAATGTGGGAATTGTTGTAAATGTTACTTTTGGCAAAAACCTTGGTATTAGTGGCCATAATCTAATCAGATTCCACCTAAATTGAAAAAAAAAAAAAGGTTGGAAGGGCAAAAAAAAAAAACCACTCAATTTTAAAAAGGATAATTTTTCCCAGGTTAATGGCAGCACTTCAAAATATAGAATGGGATCAGCTATTGTCAGATAGAGATACAGAGGTCAAGTGGGAGACATTTTAATTATGTTGAGTATATAGTAAAATGTATACCCATAGGGAGCAAGTATAAATGTCTTAAATTACCCCCCTCAAGGCTTACAGCTATCGTTAAAAGGGTGATAGACAATTAAAAAAAACAACACGCATTTAAAGATATAAATCCAAAGGGTCAACTCTAGCCTATGAGAATTATAAAGCGCTTAATCTGTAAAAGGAAAATAAAACTAAAATACATAATGAAAGGCAACACTAACCCCCAAAAATACTTTAAATATATTAATGTAAAAAACCAAAGTAAGAACCGGTATGTCTCCTAAGTAATGGTAATGGAGAGTTGGTCACCGGGGATCAAGAAAAAGCAGAACTACTAAATGGGTTCCTTATCTCTGTATATACAGAAGAACAGAGAGTAGTTAATGTAGATGTCACCAATGCTGGTAATACATCAATCAATATATTAAACTGGATAAACATAGAAATGGGCCAAGCTAAACAAAATAAATGTGAGCAAGACTCCGGGTCTAGATGGATTACACCCACCAGTACTTACAGAACTCAGTCCTGTCATTGCTACAACTCTATTCTTAATTTTAGGGGCTCTCTAGTGACTGGTACAGTGCCAAGGGATTGGCACAAGGCAAATATGGTGCCTATTTTCAAAATACTGTAAGTCTACCCCAGGTAAGTACAGACGGTGAGCTTAACATCCATTGTGGGGAAACTGAGGGGCTCTTAAGGGACTATATACAGGAGTATGTGACTATATGTAATAGATGTGACAGCACAGGAGGATGTGACTGTACACAATATTCTAAATGGCAGCATGTTGTTTTTTTGTCTTTTTACGAAGGACAGAAGTTGTCAGACTAACCTGATTTGCTTTTGTTAAGAGGTGAGCAGAAGTCTGGGTGGGGGGAAGGTTGTGGATATTGTGTTCTTGGACCTTGAAAAGGTCTTTGACACTCTCTCAGACATTGAATGGGTAAAATCAGGTCCATTGGCTTGGAAAATATAATTTGTAAATGGATTGAAACTGGTTGAAGGATTGTATCCAGAGAGTTGTGGTCAATGGCTGCAGCTCAGACTGGTCTGCTGTTCTAAGTGGCTTACTCCAAGGTTCAGTGCTGGGTCCTCTGGTATAAGTGGTGTACCCCAGGGTTTAGTGCTGGGTCCTCTGGTATAAGTGGTGTACCCCAGGGGTCAGTGCTGGGTCCTCTGGTATAAGTGGTGTACCCCAGGGGTCAGTGCTGGGTCCTCTGGTATAAGTGGTGTACCCCAGGGGTCAGTGCTGGGTCCTCTGGTATAAGTGGTGTACCCCAGGGGTCAGTGCTGGGTCCTCTGGTATAAGTGGTGTACCCCAGGGGTCAGTGCTGGGTCCTCTGGTATAAGTGGTGTACCCCAGGGGTCAGTGCTGGGTCCTCTGGTATAAGTGGTGTACCCCAGGGGTCAGTGCTGGGTCCTCTGGTATAAGTGGTGTACCCCAGGGGTCAGTGCTGGGTCCTCTGGTATAAGTGGTGTACCCCAGGGGTCAGTGCTGGGTCCTCTGGTATAAGTGGTGTACCCCAGGGGTCAGTGCTGGGTCCTCTGGTATAAGTGGTGTACCCCAGGGGTCAGTGCTGGGTCCTCTGGTATAAGTGGTGTACCCCAGGGGTCAGTGCTGGGTCCTCTGGTATAAGTGGTGTACCCCAGGGGTCAGTGCTGGGTCCTCTGGTATAAGTGGTGTACCCCAGGGCTCAGTGCTGGGTCCTCTGGTATAAGTGGTGTACCCCAGGGCTCAGTGCTGGGTCCTCTGGTATAAGTGGTGTACCCCAGGGCTCAGTGCTGGGTCCTCTGGTATAAGTGGTGTACCCCAGGGCTCAGTGCTGGGTCCTCTGGTATAAGTGGTGTACCCCAGGGCTCAGTGCTGGGTCCTCTGGTATAAGTGGTGTACCCCAGGGCTCAGTGCTGGGTCCTCTGGTATAAGTGGTGTACCCCAGGGCTCAGTGCTGGGTCCTCTGGTATAAGTGGTGTACCCCAGGGCTCAGTGCTGGGTCCTCTGGTATAAGTGGTGTACCCCAGGGCTCAGTGCTGGGTCCTCTGGTATAAGTGGTGTACCCCAGGGCTCAGTGCTGGGTCCTCTGGTATAAGTGGTGTACCCCAGGGCTCAGTGCTGGGTCCTCTGGTATAAGTGGTGTACCCCAGGGCTCAGTGCTGGGTCCTCTGGTATAAGTGGTGTACCCCAGGGCTCAGTGCTGGGTCTGCTGTTATATAATTTATTTATGATATAGAAGATGAAATGAATAGAACTGTCTCTATTTTTGCAGCGGACACCAAGCTACAGTATGTAGTACAGTATAGTCTATGGAGGATATAGGTTACAAGCAGACTTGGACAAACTGAGTGTTTTGGCATCCACATGGCAAATGAGGTTCAGTTTGGATAAATGTAAACTTCTGCCTCTGGGTAAAAACAATCCACATGCAATATTAAGTCCTAGGGGGAGTAAAGCTGGGAGAGTCACTGGTGGAGAAGGACCTGGGTGTACTTATAGACCATGGGTTAAATTACAGCACAATGTCAGTCAGCTGCTTCTAAGGCCAGCAGGATACTGTCATGTATTAAAGGGGTATGGACTCACGGGACAGGGATGTAATATTACCACTATATAAGTCATTGGCGCAGCCAAAACTGGGTCACAAAACTGATAAGGGGCATGGAGGACCTCCGTTATGGGGAGAGATTAAAGGAGTTAAATCTGTTTAGTCTGGAGGAGAGACGTTGAAGGGGAGATATCATAAAGCTATATAAATGGCTGTATGGGGAAAAGCTGTTTTGTGTAAAGTCCCCTCAAAAGATAAGAGGGCTGTCTGTCGATCTGGAGGAAAAAAGTTTACTCCAAAGAGACAACAAGGCTTCATCACTGTAAGGCTACATTCACATGACATTGAATACTGGCTGCGTGACATATATATATTTTTTTAATATTATAAACAGATGTCACACGGCAGCGTTGAGTTCCCGGTCAGTGAATGAGGGCTATTCTCTGTTGTTGCAGTCCATCAAAATATATAGGTCATGTCCTATTTTCAGCCGCTTTTACACTGGAATGTATGGGGGATCCATGGAAACAGGTGCCCCTCAAGTGCAAAATGGCCGTGAAAAATTGTCTTTTTTTCACGGTCGTTTTGCACCTGTTTCATGTGAATCTGTGGAATAGCCTACCCCTGGAGCTGGTCGCAACAGCTGACAGCTTCAGAAATGAAGTTTTTAGAGCAAAATAGCATTGATGCTTATGGAAATGTATAGAATACTTATATCCTTCAGTTATGCCCTTTCTCATCTTGTGGTTGAACTTGATGGACATCTGTGTCTTTTTTCATTTGTACTATGCATTCATAAAACAATGTTTAATAAATGAATATTACAGGTAAGTATAAGAAACTTTGTAATATATCGTATTAAAGAAATCTGTTTCCTTTTCCATTTATCGAGCTGTGTTTTTTTTTTTTTTTTTTTTTTTTTTTATATTAGCGTAAGGTGGGGGGGGGGGGGGGCGGCAGCTGCTGGTGGAAAAGGTATACTAAGAGCTGAAAATGCTATAATCTGAGGGAGGGAAACCTGCACTGCTGTATCTTACAAGATAAGACTACCCTGTCCCCCTCTCTGTAGGGTTGTGTGTATGAGCTGCATAGGACTCTATGTAAACAAATAGTCTGAGTGAGGAGGAGAAATTAAGATATATACTACAAAGTTTCTTATGTTCACATGTACTATTCATTTATTCTGGTTGAAAAACCTTAACTCCACATTAGGCAGTGTATCATGACATAAACTTTAGCATTTCATTTTTTAATAGACTGTTATATTCTCCAGGAAGCAATGGAGTACTGCCCAAATAACAGGGCATCTGCAGTCATACCCTTAGGCTTTGCTCTAGCTACCGTTGTACTGATCTGTCAGAGGATCAGAACAATGAATGAAGTGGTTTCCCATATTACGGATACAAACAGAAGACTAAAGTGCTTAAAACAAAAAACTGTTTTTTCTCTTCCTTTTTTTTTGAACGCAAAAAAACTGTGTTAATCGATAGATCAGGGCAACAGCAGTGTGAATGTGGCCTTATTTGTGTGTATTTTCTCTCCTCCCTTCGTTCTCCAGCAGATCTGTTATACAGGAATCCTGGAAGGGCTAACACCATGCTCACTGCTTAGTGTAGATGGAAATCACTGCTGTACATGGTGGATATTCTTGCTGGGATGTAGTGTCACCTATTGCTCACTGGCATAAACAGGTTAATGTGTAGCATACTCGTATTCAAAGGGTAGGAAGGCTGTGGGTAGGTTCACATGCCATGACGTATTGCCAATGCCCTGCATCTATATTGAGACGCCATTATTAAAGTGGTCAGTCCAGCCCCCCCATACACCCCTACTTCCTGGCTCTGTGAGGGGAGGATGACTAATCATATGCACAAGTATACTAAATAATTCTTCTCCCCAGAATCCCTTAGTAATATACTATGACCAGCAAGCTCATATTTGCTAAAATATTTTTAGCAACCTAGGTATACCAATAATTTGACCAAATATTCAATTTTGTGGTCTCACAAAGCCAAAAATCCAGGTGCCCTGATCATAAAGTTGCAGCAAGGTTAAGTCAGTGGAAGAAATTAAGAGTAGGGCTACACAGCGATTTTTGTCCTCAACTCCCGATGTGCAGCTAAAGATTTCCTGCTTACGTTGCAACTCCTTTACTCATGTTCGCGAATGGTGTCGCACTGTGACTGCAACTTCAATGGAGATATTGCTTGACTTTTTTTGTAACTAGAAGTTGCGGTCGCGGCACTCTTGGGATAGCAAGGCGACTCAATTTACTAACATTAGTGAAGGAGCGGCAAGAATTGCAGCTAAAATCACTGTGTAGTCCTAACCTTATGAAAACTAATGTTGAAACCACCAGCAAAGAATAGGCCTGATTTATGAGGTGGCGCATACGTCTGCACCTCCATTAATCGTAGCTGGTGCAGAGTTCAGGCGTCACTTACACAAGTTTCCAGGTGTAAATGATGATAAATCCGGCAGTTGCGTTTAGTTGCATTGGGTTTCCCATGAACATAACCATATTTAGATTTGTAGACAATAAAAAGTAAACATTTTGCAGAGTTTTAAAGATTTTCTCTAACCATCTTTGTGGTGACAGTCTGTTGTCTTGATCAGTTGCCAATAGATAAGACCATGAATGGAGGAACTTTGGTCTGGTAGTTGTCAGAAACCCAGCCACGATTACCTTATTGTGCCGGGTTAACTTCTCATACATGAAGTGTCCCTACCTGTTAACCTGGACACAGTAGCCGCTGGGTCTGTTATTTCACACAGCAGGAAGCATTGCCCGTGATCAGAGATGACGCTGATCAGGGGCGTTACTAATATGGTTACTATGACATTTGGTAAAGAGGTGCCCCCCACCTTCCCCGCGGCGCGATCGTAGGAGCCATCTCAAAACATCGAACATTCCCCAACATGGTATAAATAAAAACTACATATTGTCCCGCAAAAAAGAAGACACCATACACAGCTCCATACGCTGAAATAAAAAAAAAGTTACAGGTGTCAGAATATGGTGATTCAAAGAATTTTATTTTTTTCATCAAAATTTTGAGTTTTTGTAACGTTATTAAAATATTTAAAAAAGAAAAAAAAAAAACATATACATTTGGTTTCACTGTAATCGCTCCACTCCGGAGAATAAAACTAACATAGCATTTTTACCGCAGAGTGGAAGCCATAAAAACAAAACCCGTAAGAAAATGGCGGTACTGCATTTTTTTTTTTTTTCCCCCCCAATTCCTCCTAATTCTGAATTTTTTTTCCCCCTTCCCAGTTCATTGTAAAGAATAATAAATGGTACCATTTTGAAGTACAAGTTGTCACGCAAAACTCAAGCCCTCATATGACTACATAAAAGGAAAAATTAGAAAGTGATGAATTTTGGAATGCAGGGAGTAAAAAACAAACACAAAAATTAAAAATGTCTGTGTCACGTAAGGGTTAATTTGGCTCATATTGGGCCAAAGGTTTTTTTTTTTTTCCCTAAATTTAGTCAAATTTTGACACATTTTGTCACCTTCAAATCACACCTCTTTTCTAAGTGAGTCAGAAAATTTTAGTTTAAACTAGTTGCGCCAAAATGTGGCAAATTATGGTGTATTTTATGCCACAGTTGAGTCACAAGTAGAATAGTAGATCAGCTCCAGCGAGTTTCCTGCTTCTTGCAGAACCAAATCTGTTTTTTTTCCCCTCCCTATGGACGCAGGTAATACTGTGGGTGGACAGAGGGACGCATCGTGCTGTGATGAATAATCTTTTACAGTAACCTGAGATTGGCACCGACCACGCAGTGACGTCATCGTGTTTATCTGCACTTTCCACTGACTTATACCATTGCCTGCTGATGTGAAAACACAGGAAACAAACCTCCGCCTGTCACCCTGTGTGGTGTTCGGCCTAATACAACACGCTAAGTTAAGTAACCAGGTAATTGTATTTGTCACAAAAACATGATTAATAAGTCATCTTTTCCATACTAAAAGGAACCTGATAACACCGGGATGACGGTTCTGCCCTGTTAACCAACAATAACCTTGTGTACTCCAGCATGGCAATATAGTCACAGACTAAAAAGTCATTTCAGATGAAAAATGGTGTGTTTTTTCCTCCAGGCGTGGAGGGGAGGCGGTTATGGGTTATATTCATCAGCGGAAATATATCCAAAACTAACACTGAAGAGGTTGTCCCACAATCCACAGGTCTATTATGACCTTATGTGGAGGACAATGTGTAAAAAAAAAAAACGTGTAAAACAGTTAAGAAAAAAAAAAAAAATTAACACCACTCCCACATCACGGGCTCTTGCCCCACCCCCAGTCACAAAGAATATAAAAATTTCCATAACTGAGAACGAAAACTATTTTTAAAAAATCCTGAAAAGAATGGATACACCATGGTAGCGAAGAACGGGGTCCCTCAATTAGTCACACCCAAAACATGGATGGCATATCATTAACCCCTAATCACAATATAGGTGATAAATGTCTGATTGCTGGTAATCCGACCGCTGAGACCCTCAGCAGTCAGGAGAACACGGATCCCTAAGTGCCCTGTGTAAATGGAGGGGCTGTGCGCATGTATTTTCACTGCTCCATTCACTTCTACAAGACGTCTGGGATGGCAATCTCTGGCAGTCCTATAGTAGTGAATGCAGCAGTGGCCAAGCATGCGGACCACCACCCTATTTACATCGGGCACATACAGTTCCCCTGATTGCTGGATAGGGGTAAATGTCATTAATGGGAAAACCCATCATTCTGAGTTAGTCAGTGGGGTGTAAAGAGAACACCCCTGGACTACTTAGTTACCCCTAACAATCAATTAAATGTGAAACCTTGCCCAATCCATTAGGACTTCTGACCACATCGTGTTAGTGACTAGAGAAGGGGCGAACCTCCCAAGAGTCGTTTCGTTTTGGGTTTGGGTAGCTCGGGTCCCTGATTCATTTGGGGTTGAACAAGTTGGGATAAAACCGGAAGTGACCCCAGAGTATAATAGGTGGAGGTCCAGGGAAGGTGTAAAAAAATAAAAAACATTTATACTCACATTCCCTCACCCCTTTTGGGCCTCCTCGTGGTATCTGGCACTCTCTCTTAGTCTCAGTGATGTCATGCACCCAGGGTCACCTCTGAGGCCTGTGATCGGGAATTAGCATTCACATGGACATGCTGAGCATCATGGCATTCGGCATGCCCATGTGACCACTGTGGCCCAATCACAGGCCTCAGCGGTGACCCTGGGTGCATGACATCACCTATCAGCACTACTACCCAGAACATATGTATTCTCACATTACATATTGACTTCTTTAGATTCACATAATAATAATAATAATAATAATAATAATAATAGTCCTTTAATAGTCCCACAATGGGGAAATTCAGTGTGTTACAGCAGCAAAGATAAGATAAGATAAGCAGATACAAATACAAATACAACATGTACAGGAATGTTCCAAGGTGAGAGGCATTACATTAATAGCAGACAGACAGATAGGACGTAGCAGAGGGGGGGGGGGGGATTTAACCGGCAGAGAGATATTTCAGTTCTCTGTATGTAATGATCTCCGCTTAGGTCGGTGTTGGTTGTACAGCCTAACCGCGGTGGGGGAGGAAAGACTTCCGATAGCGCTCCTTCTCACACTTAGGGTGGAGCAGTCGGTCACTGACAGTACTGCCCAGCGCGATCACAGTCTCATGCATGGGATGGGAGTTATTCTCCCGCATGGAGCTCACCACGGACAGTATCCTTCTGTCACCCACCACCTGCACTGGGTCCAGTGGGCTCCCCAGGACAGAACTGGCCCTTCTAATCAGCTTGTCAAGTTTATTTCTGTCCCTGGTTGATATACTGCTCCCCCAGCAGGCCACTCCAAAGAAGATGGCTGATGCCACTACCGAGTTGAAGAAAGTCCTAAGAAGTGCCCCCCGGATTCCAAAGGCTCTCAGCTTCCTAAGCAGGTAGAGCCTGCTGTGGCCCTTCCTGTACAGGGCCTCCATATGATCTGCCCAGTCCAGCTTATTATTAAGGAGCAAACCCAGGTACTTATAGGTGTTCACAATCTCGATGCCCGTCCCCAGGATGTCCACTGGTTTTGGAGGGCATCTGCCTTTACGGAAGTCCACCACCATCTCCTTGGATTTCCCCGCGTTAATCTTCAGGTGGTTCTGGTGGCACCAGTCCACAAAAAACCGGTTCAGTTCTCTGTACTCCCTGTCATCGTCGTCTGTGATGAGACCTACTATTGCAAGGTCTTCAGAATACTTCTGTAGGTAGCAGCTGGATGAGTTGCACCTAAAATCAGCAGTGTACAGTGTGAAGAGGAAAGGGGCGAGAACCGTACCCTGAGGTGCCCCCGTATTACAGATCACGGTACCTGACACACAGTCTTGGGCTCTCACGTATTGAGGTCGATTTGTGAGGTAGTCTAGGATCCAGTTGGAGAGGTGGTGGTCCACTCCAGCAAGGCCCAGCTTGTCTCTCAGTAACCTGGGCTGTATGGTGTTAAAAGCACTGGAGAAATCAAAGAACATTATTCTCACCGTGTTCCCTGGTTTTTCCAGGTGAGACAGAGCCCTGTGCAGAAGGTGGATGATGGCATCATCTACCCCAATGCCCGGTCGATAAGCAAACTGGAGGGGGTCCATAGCGGGGCTCACTAGAGGGCGGAGATGTGTGAGAACCAATCTCTCCAAGATCTTCATCAGGTGGGATGTTAGTGCTACAGGTCTGTAGTCGTTGAGGTCCATAGGGTGAGGTTTCTTTGGAACTGGTACCACACAAGAAGATTTCCATAATTCAGGGACTATTTCCTGCCTCAGGCTCATATTATACATATATGTAATTATACCACACAGCTGGTCCCCACAAGTCTTAATTAGCCTTGCACTGATGTCATCTGGCCCTGCGGCTTTCCTCGCCTTGATCTTTTTCATCTCCTTCCTCACCTGGGCCCGTGTGAAGGTCAGACTGTGGTCAGATAAAGACAGATTTCTGGATTTACTGGTCTGTTGGGAAGTAGCCACATGGGGTGAATGGGGTGAAGTCATTGTGGTGAGGGGAGCTGAAGGACATGCTGGGGTGGGAGGAGCTGGTGTGTGATCAAGTCTGTTGAAGAATAGGTTTAGTTCATTAAGCCAGTTAACATCTGCCTCAATCTGGCAGACAGACTGTTTATGACCCGAAATTGACTTAAGCCCCTCCCCTCCCACATGATCAATGCAACAATTATACTGACAAGTAGTACCAGATGTGCATCCCAGGAGACTGGAGGCAAATAGCCTGGCATCTTATATTCCACACCTTTAAACAGGCTCAGACTGACCCACGCGGAAGGAGGTGAACCCCCGGGGAGCCCCTGAACCAGGGTGGCTTGTGGGCCCCTGACCTGCGGCCTACCTGAAGTCCAGAGCAGGGGGAATTTAGGTGGTTTCTATTTATAGAGTGAACTTCTGAGCTCCCCCTAGTGGTGGCTGTAGAAAACCCACATGTTAAAGGGGTTTTCTGGCACTTTTATATTGATCAGCTCAATATGTAATCGGTGCCAGTCAGACACCCAGGACACAGATCAACTGGTTGAAGAGGCTGCAGCACTCGGGTGAGCTTGTGATCAATGATCATGATGTCTTCAGCACAGAGAAAAGACCGCAGTAGTTGTGGACGCTGCCGTGTCTTCAAACCGCTGATCAGCGCGTGTCCCAGGTTTCAGACCCCTACCAATCACATATTGATGACCTATGCTAAGGACATCAATGTATAAGTCCCAGAAAACCCTTTGAACTTTTACCTCCATGTCTAGGCAGCAAATATAGAGAAAAATTCTTCCATTCGTCCCAGAGGGCTCACAGGGCATTAAGTATTTCCCCACCCAAAAAAACACTCGCATCCACATTTCTGCCAAACGGTCCAGGAGTTTAGAAGTTAGAGTACAGGGTGTGTGTATGGAACAGAGTTCAGGAAGTCTTGGTATTTTATTGTATGGAGATGAGATTTTCAGGGTGTCCGACCTAATGGACAATATATCTGGTCCTTCCATATCCCCGAGTCTTCTACAGTCATAGGCCTAGTTATTAAATATTTGATAGACAGGAGTCCCAGCTCTGAGACCAGGACAAGGCTAGGGGTTTCCTATTGTACTACAGTCCTAAGCCCGGCTATTATTCATCTTATATACAATGATACAGTGACAATTGCAATCTGTTCTATGTCATGGATTTGTTCTTGGTGCTCTCATGAGATCTGTATTAGTGAGTCATAGTTTGTGATGAGAAATTCTTGACATGGTTAATAAACTGCATAAGGATCGATGTGAATCATCTTTCTGCGTCAGACATACAGTTAGTGTTCACATTTAGTCTTAGAAAAGTGTGACCTCCAATTCTTCAATAATGGCATCAGTGAGCGAAGATGTGCAAAGGGATTATGCGTCTTACGTGTTCCTGTTCGATAATGCATGTAACATGCATAACAGGTAAGGGACAAGAGTGCTGAAGTTTAGCCTTATTCACATGAATGGAGAAGGACCACAATACCAGAAACAGTCCAAGGACAGATATGACTTCTTCAGCTCATTCCTGCCCACAATGATTGACATGTCTCTCTTTACACAAATAGGGACAGACCTTTCTATCAAGCTGAATTGGGCAGGAAAAATCTAGAAAATAATACCTCCTGGGGATCATCAGGATGCTACCTGTAAGAGTAGTCCTGGTGTAGGTGACAGACCATGGCAGGTTGAGAGGCACTAAGGGACAGGTCAGATGCAGATTCTTAGGTATCTAACCACAGGTCAAACACAAATAGACAGATATCACAAAAACATACCCTGGCAGGAAATGAGGTACTTTGAGATCAGCCAGAGATGTGGTCAGGAAACAGGCTGAGGTCAGGGCTGGCAGAGCAGTATCAAGGTCAGATAACAAGCCAGGGTCAAACTCAGGTAATCAGAAAACACAGCCACAGAGAAAACACCTGCAGGACACTAGTAAGCTAGGAATCTTTTTGCTCAGGTGTTTTTCTGTGGGAGAAGCTGTTTTAAATAGCCCACTGATGCAGGAGAAAGGCTGGGAGAACATTACAAGGTTTAGAGTTTCTTAAAGGCACAGACAGGAATTCAGTACCCAAGACCAAAAAGAACAGTATAGCAGAAAGACAGAGAATGATGGTGGCCATAGCCAAATGGAGCTACACTTGTGCTTAGCTCTTTTTAATACTATGTGTAACTCTCATTTGGGGCAGTACAAGCACAGGGAAGAAATCAACTGCAGCTAAAGCTACAAATCCCAGCAATCCCAAGAGCACAAGAAATATACATATGGGAAGTGACATCAGAGGAACGTCAAGAGGTGATTGGTGGGAGAAACTGCAAAATGATTGACCTTAATGCAAATGTTTTCCATAGACTTTAATAGAAACATCACATGCATGAGGAGGGAATACATTCCTGTTTCTCCTCCAGGTTACATCGGCCATTTTCTGGAACACAATATAAGGCCTCAACCTGAGGCTCTCAAGATCTCAAATTCCCCTTTTAGGAAAGTTCTATATTAAATGCCATGTTTCCATTCTTAAATACTGCCAGATCCAGGGGAATAACTAGGAAAGACCAGCCCCCTTAGCAAGCTTTTGACTGGACACCCCCCCAGTCCCCACACAGTATAATTCCCCCATTCAATGGATCCCACATAGTGTAACGCCGCCTTTAGTGGCCTCCACATGTATAATGTCCCCTTTCCTAGCCCCACAGAGTATAATGCCCCCTTTCCTGGCCCCCACCCGGTATAACGCCCCTTTTCCTGTCCCATACATGGTATAACGCCCCCTTTCTTGGCCCACACACAGCATACAGACCCCTTTATTGATCCCCACATGGTATAATGTCCCATTTTCTGACCTGAACACAATATACAGGCCCCTTTATTGGACCCCACACAGCATACGGCTCTTTTTTACAGGCTTCCGTACAGTAAGTGCCCACTGTACAAACCCCCATACAAAATATTGCCCCCATACAGTGTCTTTAGGCCACTAGCTATTCATATATATATATATATATATATATATATATATATATATATATATATATATATATATATATATATATATATATATATATATATATATATATATATATATATATATATATATACAATCGTAGCTTTCTAGCAAGTAGTGGCCAATATAATTATATATAATGTAAATGCCATCTTGCAGTGGATGTGATCTAATATGGACAATAGCAGTAAATTGGGATCAAGAATATCACAGTGTTAAATACATCTGTATCTAACTTATTTAACCATCAATGTGATATGTGACGTTCAGAGGTTCAGCGAGCTTGTTCTCTGCATTTTGTGAGTTTTTTTTCTCTCTCGTGTCATCTTACAGTACATATAGGAAAAAAAAATGGAAAAGCTGCATGTGTCCAAACAGTGCATGTTCGCCACATGGGAGAAGGTAGAATATATGGTTTGATCTTTCTCTGCTGTACATCATTTCTCCTCTTGTTATGCAGGTTTTGAAGGTGACTCAACTTGAGTTATTATAGGAGTCAGCTATGGAGGATTTGGGGCAAACTTACTAATGTGTTTGCACCTAAAATGCAGTGTAAAATGTGCAAACATTTGGTGCATTCACACTGTCTAACCAGAGTCGCATCTGCCTTGAGGCGAGATGAGTATCTTGCCTCAGGCAGCAGATTGCCAAGTCCCTGAGAGAGCGGCACTCAGATGACACTGAGTCCGAAACAAAAATGCTATTGTTATACTCTGGGGTCTCTTTAGTCCCCTTAGTATAATGAGTGAAGGCCTAATGGAAGTGATTATGTAATGTCCCGGTACTGCTCATCCCTTTCCCTTTAATAGTCCTTGCAGCCCGAGATAGTATGGACATTTACGTACGAGGAAAAAAAGGTATCTCCCCATTCCTTCCTTTATACATATTTCACAAGAGCCAGAACACACATGGAAGGCGATGTAGGTGTTGGCCTATTCCAGTAAATTCACAACGGCCATTTTACGGATGTTTTATAAATTGCAACTGTCTATACTTTTCATTGTGATTTATGTCTGTGATTGCATCATCATATTGTGTTAGTGTAGAGAGTGTCCAGTATAGCCAACTGACCTCCAGAACCAATCAGGCTTCCTTGATTGGCCTGGAGAAGGGGTCAAGCTACAGCCCTCTCTGGAGAGGGTTGGAAACCCTGTTTGGTCGGTGTGTCTGCAGTCTGCACATGTGGGTGCAAGTTGGAGGACATGCTAGTCAGTCAGGACCTGTATCAGTCCACTGCAACCAGAGATGTCTTTTCCTCTGTGCTCAAACTTCTCCTCAGAAAGTGTTTTCCTCTGAAGTCCCAAATCTGCAAGTACTAAAAAGCCTACTGACCTGTTATTCATACATCTGGGAACTCCACATACATCTTTCTACAAGTAAGTCTTTGGGACGAAGATATATTAACAGAGCCCATAGCTAGTCTGACAGAACTTGAGGGTTGCCCGCTATCAGCACACCCGTTTCCTCTTCTACATGCATGTACCTAGTTCGTTGAGGGATAACCCCCTGGATATAGTTAAACAAGTCAAAACACTTTTGCCCAAATTTCTGTCACCTGCTTAACTGGACACTATCTACAGTGATAACTGTATTTTATGTGGAGAGTTCTTTCACCCTCTGAACATTTGTATTACTTTGTCCTGCTAGTAAAAGAGCAACGACTACCCCCGAGAACTGGTTGTCTGTCGTCATTGTCAGGTACCACGTGGGGGCGGGTAGCCGGGGACATCAAAAAGGCTTTTGCGCACATTCGGGATCAAGGGTCATTCTACCAGCCGGCCATATCTTATATTCTACCCGTGACATCATTCCTGGCCCTCCTGAGTGTTGCAATTAAACATAATAAACAGAGTTACTCACCTCTCCTCAGCTCTGGCTCAGGTTCCTGTAATCTTTGGGTCTTTTCACCCTCTTTCTTGGCCCACAAACAGCATACAGACCCCTTTATTGATCCCCACATGGTATAATGTCCCATTTTCTGACCTGAACACAGTATACAGGCCCCTTTATTGAACCCCACACAGCATACGGCTACTTTATCGGCCTCCATACAGTAAGTGCCCTTTTTACAGGCTCCCATACAGTATGTGCCCACTGTAAAGACCCCCATACACTAAGTGCCCCCTTTACAGTCCCCCATACAAAATATTTCCCCCATACAGTGTCTTTAGGCCACTAGCTATTCTTATCTAACTTACCCATCCCCACTCCTACCCAGGGCCTCCTTCACTTTGTTTCCAGCCTCTTGTTACATATTACATCCCAGCCCTGAACACTATCAGGACATGATGTCTGGACTTCAGCATCGGAACATAATGTGTGGCACCCCTTGGACTCTGAAAGGCAAAGCGAATGAGGCTGTGGGCAGGATAGGGGGATAGGTAAGTGAATATTGCCTATTATCTTCTAGAGTAATCCAGTAGATAATAGTGTATTAAAAAAGAAAATCAAACAGAGGGCTGAGCCCCCTAACATTGCAGACCCCATAGCAGGTGCCATGGTTGCTATGGCTGTAATTCCGCCCCTGGTCAGACCCAGGGTTGGGATTACAGACCCCATTATTCTGTCAGGGTCTATCATGGGGTCAAGTTTTGCTGCATTATTCCTGAGACCAGGGGCGCACCTGGTGAGGTGAGGCGGCCGCCTGGGGCGGCATTTTTAATATTTTTTTATTTTTACTATTCTTTATCCTAAACCAGCCCAAGACAGGCCGCTCTGAAAACAAAGCTGAGTGGTACCTGTCCGGGGCTGGCTTAGGAGAAGTCTGAATCTCAGCGCAGGTGGCGCTGCTATGACGTCATCACGCCTCCTACACTGACACGCAGACGTCAGCAGCAGGTAACGGCCTATTTACTTACCTATCCCCGCTCCTGCTCATGGCCGCCCCCCAGAGGTGTAGCTAGCGGGGGGGCAGAGGGGGCAGTTTCCCTGGGCCTACTCACTCTGTAGGGGCCCACCCCGGAGCCACCATTAATGATTTACTTTTAACTAGATCGGTGTCCGCAGGGGTTCATTTATATAAGGACTATTTAGCAGGCATTACAAGGGGGGAGGTCATTTATATAAGGGGTCATTAGGGGCGCAGTATTTATGTCAGGGGGAATCAGGGGCATAATATAAGGGAGCAATTCATTTAATTAAGGTGGCACTTGGGCTTTATTAAAACTAAGGCCCCATGTAGCGGGCTGCAGCAAAAAAGCACTGCAGCGGTAATAAACCGCAGTTTTTCCCACAGCACTTTTCGAGTAAGTCCGCAGAGGTTTCCTATTATAGAGAATGGGGGCCACGTGGGCTCGTCCAGCCACCAAGCAGTTATTTTCATTGTTAATGCCGTGATGTTGATCTCTAACACTGAAGTAATACAGGAAGAAGAATTCTTTTATAATCTGTTTTATAACTTTTTGTATATTGTGCAACAATAGCAGCGTGTGAAGCTAGTAGCATGTAAACTCTTTTTTTTTTTTTTATTTATTTATTTATTTTTTTGGGGGGAGGCGTCTTTCTATAGTCCGCCTCAGGCAGCAAAGATGCTAGGTTCACCACTGCCTGAGACCCATAATATACTTTGTAATTACAATAATTATAGCTAATTTATGCCTGCTTTTTATTAGGAAGAAAAACATATGGCAGATTATATTATAATATATATATATATATATATATATATATTTTTTTTTTTTTTTTTTTTTTTTTTAATGTCTATCAATACCCCAAATACGGACTCACCACATGTGCACGTGACATCAGGAGTCCCACAAGCTGATGAACCTCAGACCTTCTTATCAACATTAGTTTTTCTGCCACCAGATGGCAGAAGATAACAAGACCCGCAACTTGTACTGTGCACGCAATAGCTATTAGTGCTATACATATAATTATATATAATATAAATGCCATCTTGCAGTGGATGTGATCTAATATGGACAATAGCAGTAAATTGGGATCAAGAATATCACAGTGTTAAATACATCTGTATATAATCTTATCTAACCTTCAATGTGATATGTGACGTTCAGAGGTTCAGCGTGCTTGTTCTCTGCATTTTGTAAGTTGTTTTTTCTCTCTCGCGTCATCTTACAGTACATATAGGAAAAAAAAATGGAAAAGCTGCACGTGTCCAGACAGTGTATGTTCGCCACATGGGAGAAGGTAGAATATATGGTTTGATCTTTCTACACTGTACATTATTTCTCCTCTTGTTATGCAGAGTTTTCTGTTTTGAAGGTGACTCAACTTGCGTTATTATAGGTGTCAGCTTTAGAGGATTTGGGGCAAACTTACTAATGTGTTTGCACCTAAAATGCAGTGTAAATTGTGCAAACATTTGGTGCATTCACACTGTCTAACCAGAGCCACATCTGCCTGGAGGCGAGATGAGTATCTTGCCTCAGGCAGCAGATTGCCAAGTCCCTGAGGAAGCGGCACTCAGATGGCACTGAGTCCGAAACAGAAATGCTATTGTTATACTCTGAGGTCTCTTTAGTCCCCTTAGTATAATGAGTGAAGGCCCAATGGAGGTGATTAAACATAATAAACAGTTACTCACCTCTCCTCAGCTCTGGCTCAGGTTCCTGTAATCTTCGGGTCTTTTCAAGTCTTCTAAATAATGCCAGAGACCGCCGAGGCAACTGATTGGGCTTCAGTGGTCACATGGGTGACACTGGCATCATGGCGCAAAATGATGCCGACTTAACCCTTGTGACTGCTGAGGCCCAATCACAGACCTTAGCGGTCTCTCATTCAGGAGGCCTGAAGACCCACGCAAATGCCCAGGAGAGGCGAGTAACACTCTTATGTTTAATCACCTCCCCTGGGTCTAAGTTCAGATCAGCAAAACCAAAGGTATGTTTTTGTGTCCTTCAATAAAAAAGAAAAAAGCCTGACAAACATTGACAACCCTAACCACAGCTTTTATAGAATATACTGTGGATATAGACTATAAGTTTAGCAGTATACACAGCTGCCAAGACTCACTATAGATGTATTTTTGAGAGTGTTACTGCTCTGAACTCATACAGGTCCCTCTCTTTCGGTAATGCAGGAAGTACTTGTGCTGTCTTTCCTCACAGTGGTTGAGACTAAAACAGGTCATTTACTAGCTCCTTTATCAGGATTGTTAAGCATTCCAGGAGTATTTAAGCCCTATTACCAGCACTGCCCCCAACTTGACTGGGAACATTTGGGTGGGGTTTGCCAGTTTCTGACAGTTTTCGGGATGGGATAATCGTTGATTGTAATGTCAATCTGTATTCCCTTAGTCCAGACAGCAGCACAATATGGGGTATCTCTGCCCCTGTGTGTTGTTTAGGACAGGTGGAACCTTTAATTAGCACCAAAAAGGTGCCTCCTACTAGCCCTATAAGAGGGCACAAGAGACCTCCCTCCACTGTGTAAATTATAAAGTAACAGGAAACAAGCTTCTAGGGAGGGAAGCCTTGTGCTGCTGTCTGGACTAAGGGAATACAGATTGACATTACAATCAACAATTCCCCTTACGTCCGACAGCAGCACAATATGGGGAGATAGCAAGTAATTCCCCTAGGGAGGGTTTCCTCGCCTTACAATGTCAAGGACTGACTGACCAAAGGCAGTTGTCTGGAAACTGCGGATGTCCAATGATAATGTTTAACAAAAGGTCAACTGAGATGACTATGATGCAGCCGCACAAATCTGGTCCAATGGTAAGGACCGATACTCAGCCAAAGAAGTCGACAACCCAGGTCGAGTGGCCGTAGAAAGACTGGAGGGAATAACTCCTGAATAAGAAAGGAAGACTTAATTGTCTCCTTGATCCATGTGGATAGAGTAGGCTTGGAAGCCTTGAGGCCTCTGTTTTTACCCTGCATATCAATTAGTAGGCTTTCGGCCTTCTTAAGCGGTTGAGTGTGGAAAAGGTAAATCCACAGACACCTTACCACATCTAAGGTGTTGAGCTTTTCTTCCTCCTCAGAGGTTGGAGAGGGGAAAAACACAGGTAACGAAATTAGCTGATTGCTATTATAGTATGAGGGGACCTTAGGGATAAACCCAGGTAAACCTAAGGTGCACCCTATCTGCAAAAACAAAATGTACGGTTCTCTAGAAGAGAGGGCCTGGAGCACTCCTACTCTTTGGCAGATATAATAGCCAACAAAAAAGTGGTTTTGTAGGCTAAATATTTTATCTCCGTAGTCTCCAAGGGTCCAAATGGAGGACCGCACAGGCCTGTAATGACTACCGCAAGGTCCCACTGGGGATGATACTGAGGGCTTTAGCCTCATTGCCCCTTTAAGGAACCTTGCAACCAGAGGATCCTGAGACAGACGTCTGTTCAAATGAGCGGAGAGGGCCGCAATCTGCACTTTCAATGTGGCAGGGGCAAGGCCCTTATCCAAACCGTCCTGAAGAAAATATCAGCCGTTGAAGGTTCTAGATTATTAATACCCTTCTTGGAGCACCACTCCATGAAAATCTTGGCTGTCCTCTGGTAGTTCTTATTGGTAGATTCTGCTCTTGCAGAATAAAGGGTATTCAGGACGGCCTCTGACAGTCCTCTATCCTGCTGTAGGGACTGCTCAACCTCCAGGCTGTCAGGTTGAATCTCCAGAGATCCTGGCACTTCAGAGATCCTTGGGAAACCAGGTTCTGGATGGGGGAAGCCTCCAATATATCCCTCGACTCATCTCCATGAGTTGGGAAAAACCAAGCTCTTTTTGGCCAGAATGGAATGATGGCTATCACAGAGACTTGGTCCTGTCTGATTTTCATTAATACCTTTGGTATTATTGGAATTGGAGGGAAGATGTATGCCAGCCTGGACCTCCAAGGGATGGACAGGGCATCCACTGCCAAGGGATTGTCCTCCTGGTAAAGGGAACAGAACTTCTCCACCTTGGCGTTGAGTCGGGTTGCCATGAGGTCTATTTCTGCAAGACCCCTGTTCAGGGTAATCTGATGAAAGACTTCTGGATTGAGTGACCATTCTCCTGATACGGCATAACCCCGACTCAACCGATCCGCTACTATGTTCAGGGAGCCCTTGATGTGAACTGCGGATAAATGGGTTAGATTTTTCTCTGCCCATGTAAATATCAGATCTGCCTCTCTAAGGAGGGTTGGTGATCTGGTGCCTCCCTGTCTGTTCACGTACAGCACTGTGGTCATGTTGTCTGACCGGATTTTGACTGCTCTTCCCCTGGGAAGAGGCAAGCAATAGAGTAAGGCACGATATACGTCTCTGAGCTCCTTCCAGTTGGACGAGGTCCTTTTTTCAGGAGCGCTCCAGACTCCCTTTATGGAGTTTTCGTCCAATGGGCTCCCCATCCCGAGGGGGATGCATCTGTAGTCAACAGGGTCCAAGAAGGTTGGACCGTGGACCTTCCGTCTTTCAGGTGCAACCACCACTTGAGGGAAAGACGGGTCCTGGGGGAGAGTCAAATCTTCTTGCTGAATGTAAGAAGGGAGCGATCCCAAGCCTCTAGTAACTCCTTCTGGAGGGGACGTAAGTGCCACAAGGCCCATGGGACTGCCTCCACTGAGGAAGACATCAAGCCCAGGATCTTCATCAATGTTCTGATGGAGGCTATCGGCTTTTTGAAGAGGTGCCGGACTGCCGCAACCAGCTTCTCCTTCCTTGCTGGTGTCAAGGAGATTTGCAGGCGGACTGAATCTAGGAAGTAGTTTTCTCAGAGGAACTTCCTTCGAGTTGAAGGGATCGTTTTTGACTTCTCCCAATTTATAAGCCATCACAGACTCTGAAGGCTGTCTGTAGGTACTGGAGCAGAACAGACTCTGACTGGGCCTTTATCAACCAGTCGTCTAGATAAGGCACCAAGAATATCCCCTGAAGCCTGAGGGCGGCCGTTATGGGGGGCCACTACCTTTGTAAAGGTGTGGGAAGCAGAGGAGATCCCGAAGGGTAGTGCTGTGAATTGAAAGTGCTTCCTGTGGCCGGAAACTACTACGGCAATCCTTAGAAAAAAACCTTCTGCGTGGAGGTAAATAGAAATATGCAAATGGGCGTCTTTTATATCCAAAGTCACAAAAAACATCGCCTTAGAGGAGAAAGGTGGTGACAGACTTTATGGTTTTCCTATGGAAACGCTTCTTTTTGATGAAGCGGTTGAGGTACCTTAAGTCTATGATCATTCTCCACTTGTCTGCCGGTTTTGGCATCAGGAAGACGGGAGAATAGACACTGGATCCTTCTTCTAGAGAAGGGACTTCCACCAGGGCTCCCTTGTGAATGTACTCTCGGATGGAGCATTCCAATGTAGTCTGCTGCATTGTAGGGAGGCTGCGAGTTAACACAAACCGATCCTGAGGAGGACGGAGGAACTTGATTGCATAACCTCTTTGGATTACCTACCGGACCCATGGGTCTCGAATTTTTCCCTGCCCGCAGTTGAGAAAGTGGGAGACACGACCTCCGACAAGAATCTCGGCCACAGGAAAACTGCTTCTGATGTCAAAAGCTAGGCTTGACTTTTTTATCATCAGACTTCGGAATCTCCGGCCGGCGTCTCTAGAGGAATAACTAGAGCCTCTCTGGACTGCCTTCCACGACGAGGCGGATAGCCTCTACCACGGCCAGAGCCAGACCTACCTCTGAAGGCCTGGGGTAAAGTTTTACCCTTCTTGTCGGCCAAGCCCTCTAGGATCTCGTCTAGGGCACAGCCAAAGACTCTACCCGGCTCAAAGGGTAATGCGCACAAATTATACTTTGAGGGGAACACAGCTCTCCAAGGTTTTAACCATAGAGGTCTTCCTGCTGCAGTGTTCTTGGTAAGTGCCAGGGATTTGGCCGCCAGCCTTAATTGATGGTGGGAGGCTTCCGTTAAATATTCAGCTGCTAGGGAAACTGAGCCTAGAAACCCTAGCAGCTCGTCTCTGGAGACTTCCAGAGTCGGTCACTTTCGAGGTGGACAAGGTCAGTACATAATTTGGCTGACACTTCACAGGACGCAACCGCCACAGCGGTCTTGGGCGAGGCAGCTGAATAAGCCTTCTTGAAGGTATTGTCGAAGCGCCTGCCATGGCGTCGTGCAGATTTCCTCCATCATCTGATGGTACCTTAGTGCGGCAGGACAGTTTAACCACCGCCATATCCACCTTGGGAGGAGGACCCCATTGATCCCATTGAGCAACTGGGAATAAAGCGCCGAACCTCCTAGGAACCACAAGAGGTTTTTCAGGACTTCTCCACTCTGAGGACATTAATTTTTGTAATGTCTGGTCCACTTGGAAGACCCTAGGCCCTCTATAGGTGAACGCGGAGGCTTCCCTGTCAACATCACGATCCTTAGACCGGATGGACTTCAGCAGCCGACTTAGTTTTTCGAGTGGAAGCACGGCCTGCTGGGATCTTCAGTGGAATCGTCAGATGAGAGTGTCTCGTCCACTATCTGATAATCTTCATCAGAGATCCGTAAGGAAGATTGTGTCTCAATCTGCGGTCTCTTGGCAATCTGGGCGATGGAAGAACGAATCTCCTTTAAGAGACTCCTCATATAGTCCTTTACCCAAGTAACAACCTCTTATAGAAGGTACTTCCGGCGGAGGTCCGCGACACTGGTGACAGCGGGTAAAATCATAGCCGTCAGATAAAGGGGTATTGCAATCCAAACACATTAGGTGTTTCAAGTTTAGAGGAATTTTTCCTCCTAAGCGCATTGCCATTACGTGCTGCAGAAGATGACATCTGAAACATCAAACAGCCACGTGACACTGAAACAGGGAAGATCGCCAAGCATCGCATAAAAACCCAAGAGGTACCTTTTTTTTTTTTTTTTTTTTTTTTTTGAATCGGTCATTTGAAGAGAGAAAAAAACCGTCAGAAAAAAACCAGCCACCGCAACCCGCAGCAGAGGAGCTAGAAACCACTAACTCAACAAATAAAGGACTGCATTCAGACCTTTTAAATGTAATCCAGCAGCGAGGGGAGGAAGCCAGCAAAGAAACATTTATACAGCACCAAAACAAGTCAAACGCCATAATGGAACATAGAGGAGCATAAGCCTAAGCCAGAGGCTCAAAATACAAGCAGCAAAAATCAATTCTATATTTTGCCTTTAAATTTTAAATTTCCAAACTTACCGCACTTTTTCCGAGAAAACCGGAAGTAGGGCGCGGTGGTGCGCAAAGGCTTCCTTCCCCTGGGAACACTGGACCGGAGAAAAGTTCCGGCCAAGGAGGTTCCCCGCTTACTTCCGGGATCGCGCTGCCTGCAGATGGATGCCGGATAACGCTGCACTGCGGTGCGAAGGCCCGAAGGACCGGAGGTTTTCTCTTTGGGACCGAGGTACCCCAAAAAGGTAAGCCAGGAGTAAATAAAACCCCTAGCAACGGGAGGTCACAAGAGACCTCCCTCCACCTGTTCCACACAGGACAGAAAAAAACACAGTGGAGGGAGGTCTCTTGTGCCCTCTTATAGGGCTAGTAGGAGGCACCTTTTTGGTGCTAATTAAAGGTTCCACCTGTCCTAAACAACACACAGGGGCAGAGATACCCCATATTGTGCTGCTGTGAGACATAAGGGGAATCTGAATTTGCTTTGATTGTTACTGAAAGTTTAAGAAAGTCCCTGAAAATTTTGGACTGCTGACAAGTATGTCTTATCCAAGAAGGAGTTTTTAGAATGATTATATTTAACTTTTCAGCAAACTTTGCATAAATCGATAGCACAAGCAAAGATAAGAAACTTTGTAATATATCTTATCAGAGAAAAATGCTTAGTAGTCTCTTTTCCTCCTTCTCCCTCCTAAACTGACATTCACTGTGCTTGAGCAAGACAGGCTGTCAGCTCACATAAGTATCATATTATAGTTTACCTAGATGTCTATGGAAAGGAGACAAAGGAGGAGGTGTGAGAAGGAGCTGAGTGAGAGATGAGAAACACATGCACAAGTATATGGGACATCAAAGCTGGTCTCTACACCCACCAGCTCAAGGAAAAGTAAAAATTAGTGAAAGAGCTTGAAAAGAGGAAAACTTAAAGTGTTTTTCCCAGCTCCTACTCTCAGCAGTTTGCCTGTTGTCTCTTCTCCTCACTTCCTGTATTCTTCAGCAAGCTGGTGGGCAGGACACTATGAAGTACCTCGGTAGATATAGACATTGCCTTTACCATTATAGATTATTTATTATGATTACTAGAAATCTAATATAAATGCAGATGAAATAATATGCACAGTAAATGTATATTACATTATATAGGTTTGTAGAGAACACTTATCATGCTCAGAGAGAACCTAAACTCAAGGTTATCTTTGCGTTTACATAGAGAGATAACACACACTGGCCCAGCCTTTATCAGCAAACTGCAAATAGCTGACTGATTGTCCTAACAGCAGAGCAGGGAGAGAACTCAGCCCTCTCCCGCCAGAGAGCCGTGACTCATCTTCCAACCTGTGTTATTAGATATAGGACGGGGACCAAGGAAACAATGTGTAAACAACAGGAGGAATAATCTAACATAGCAGGTAAACTAAGCAGCTTTGCTAAAGCAATGTATTTAGGAAAAGTCTTGAATTTACATAAGTTAGCAGTATAGAGGGGATCCTTGAGATGGGAATACCCCTTTAAAAATATTCAAGTTGTATAATAGCCAGACATAGTGTTACTCCTCATGTAAGGTTAGGTACACTTTCACATCAAACACAATATTGTATTTGTCCACAGGGTATGTGGACACAATAGATCTCAAGGATATCTAATCCTGGTGAGCACCCTTTACACCAAAAATGACCTGACTTACCACTACATCTAATATTAAAAGAAATTACCCAAATTTAGACAACTTCATCAAATAGTCATAAATACTTTATGAAATTGGTGCAATTTAAAAAGTATCGGTCTTTTGAAAACTGACCCTTTTAGAAATGCAGCTTTTGTATTTGGTGCAATTGTTAAACTTCTCTGTGTCATCTAAGATACGCCACTTTTGACAAGAAATCGCAAATAATACTAGTCAGGTGCAAATGTGTCACAAACTGACGTAAAGGATGATGAATATGGCTAATAGTTATTAAATGATGAAATTAGGCACAAATTACGTACATTTTTTTTTACGCAAACCGAAATACCGATCAGGTATCCTGAGGCTAGGCCATAAAAAAAAATGTCATACCAAATGTGAAATTTTAAAATTCCAGTATTTGGTATGACAAGCAGGTATATTCATGTAATGTTTTACCAAAGCAATCTTACAGAGCGGCATCTCTGCAAAACAAGACACAAATACATTATATCATATAAATAATGTAAAGGATATTGCTCTGCATATTCCGTGTACTATTACTTATACACACTAGTGGGCACTGCAAGCAAATTTATACATGCACGGCATAGTGACGCTTAGCAAATTGTGATTGTGCCCACAAGGGTTGTAAATGTGTATAGAATTATGTCTTAGCTAACATAGCAGGAAATTTGCTCTAAGCTTGGCAAGTAGCATAGGTCAAAATTCTGGCCCCTCCAAGCATGACTCTTTGGGATGCAGGGAATGGAAGTAGGGGGAAGGGTGTTACAGTACATGTTTTCTTATATACAGTATATCTGTATAGTAGTTTAGTGATACACATACAGCAAATCTATATAAAATGCTATATATATTATATACCTTTTTTGTTTTATTTTACAAATCCCCAGTTTTATACTTTCAAGAAAATCTGTGCAGATTTGAGGGCATAGAGTAGAAGTTTGGATCTACAGTACACCTTGTCTGCAATTCTAGGGGTTTACTCTACATGCACATTGCTCCTCATATTTTAGGCCAATTTAATACCACTGGTAAGATGTATCTACCAAGGGAACACAGGGCCTGCTCCTCTTCTACTCTGGGCACTGGCATTGCACTTGGTCCTAATCAGTGGCGTAACGATCGTGGTCGCAGGGGTATGGGGCCTGGCACAGCCATCTGGAGATGGCCGGGTCCCACACCACTATGATTACATATTGTAAATGAAAAGGGGCCCCGGCATGTCACTGGGCCACTTTCCAATAGATGCTAGCCCAGGGGAGGTGACTTAAAATAATAAATACTTATACTCACCTCTCCTGGGCTCAGCATCTTTTCCGGTGCTGTTCCGTCATGTGACTGAGGCCTGTGATTAGACCCCAGATGTCACATGGGGTTCAGTGGCGTAATGACGTCAGTGCGCCCCCACGTGACCGCTAAGGACTAATCACAGGCCTCAGCAGGGATGTCTGAAGATGTCCGAAGATGCTGAAGACAGCCTGACTGAGCCGGATGACCAGGAAAGGTGAGGCAAGGTGAGTAGTGTTTGTTAGTGTTTGTTATTTTATTCACCTTCCCTGGGCCTCCGATTATTATACTCTGGGGTCTGAGTGTGGGGGTCCACTGTGGAGCGTATAATACTGTGTGGGGGCCACAGCTGAGCATATAATTGTAAGAGACAGCCAATGTTGTCCTAAGCTTCATTTGTCTGTATAAACTGTTAATGTTGAATGTATTTCTGTGATTCTGTTCCTTTAAGACAGCAGCCATTGTAATTGTGACATGATGCTGGAGTGAGACCCCCCCCCCCCCTTTATGTCAGCCTGCCTGTTCTGCAGACAGAGTGTGAGCAGAGAAGCAGGAAGTGACGAGACAGAGAGCAGCAGCCATCTTGGCAAGAGAGAAGACAGGTGTCTGTGCTGTGTTGAACTGGTGTGGATATTTTTCTGTACAGCTAAGCTGTATCTTGGTCCAGAGACAAACAGAGTGTAAAGAGACAACAGGACTAGTGAGTCCACGTGAAAGGAACTGTGCTCAGTGGCTGATCAGTGAGACTGACATTGTGACTGTGTATATGGATGTGAACCGAGAGCAAGGCAGGTGGTTTGGACTCCGCAACCAGAAATGAACGCACACGCGGTAGTTCAAGAAAAGAATATATATTTACTATAAGTTAATAAAGGCTATTTGAAGGTAAAATGACAGGGATAAAGACAAGCAAAATATACAATATAGCATGAACAATTTCAAGGCAAATTCTGCAATGGTTTCTACTTTTACTCTGTCCACTTCTGCAGTATGGACACTGAATGAACAATATACTCAAAACTATCCCTAACTGACCCTGACATCACATTTGGGTGCACCCCCTTTTCCCCAGTGGTCCAGGTGGACCGCTTACAGTCCGTAGAAGCGCGCGGTGGGGCCCAAAGTCGTTCCTTTCTTTTATAGTGAAGCGTCCTCTCCTCACTGTTATCAGGATCTTGGGAGAAATGAAGTCCTCTTTAACAGGGAAACCCAATGAATGCAATGTAATCCAACAGCAGATTCCACTCAGCACACTGACAGTCCTGCCGAATCCATACACTGAGCTGGGTTGTAAGCCGGGGTTTAGCAGGTGCTCTGTTTGTCTCTGGACCAAGATACAGCTTAGCTGTACAGAAAAATCTCCACACCAGTTCAATACAACACTTGCCAAGATGGCTGCTGCTCTCTGTCTCGTCACTTCCTGCTGCTCTGCTCACACACTGTCTGCAGAACAGGCAGGCTGACATAAAAGGGGGGGGTCTCACTCCAGCATCATGTCACAATTACAATGGCTGCTGTCTTAAAGGAACAGAATCACAGAAATACATTCAACATTAACAGTTTATACAGACAAATGAAGCTTAAGACAACATTGGCTGTCTCTTACATATTCCCCCCCACTTTAAGATTGGCAGTCCCTGCCTATGACTGTATATCCAGAGGGTTGTACTTTTATGCACAGAGTGGTAGTATACCGATGTATGGCAGGCCAAACAAACTCATCCTGCGCATACCGAACAGGGGGAATACCAGCATTTGGCCTAGTGGTCCGTCTGAGGACCGGTGGTATATTATGGGGTGCTGCAGCTATGGGCTGAGAAGGACCAGCGGATTCCGCACCAGAGGGGGCACAGGCCGGAGATACAGTAGTCACAGGTGGAACATCCCCAGGAGCAGGGATCGGCCAACAATCATCCTCCTCGTCTGAGGCCCATTCCGCACCTCCATTCTCTGACTGTGGGAGCTCATTCACATTGGCAAGCCCATCATGATTTGTCCCTTCAGAATGACACAGGCGCAACATATTTCGGTGAAGTACTCGAACACAATCAGTTCCTTCTTTCTGGACCTGATACACTGGCCCATTCGCATACTTGCGGCCAACAACACGATACGGCAAAGCCTCCCATCGGCTTTCCAATTTCCCTTGGGGTTTCTTGACACGAACTAGCACCAGGTCGCCTGGTTGCAATGGTGCTTCTTGCACTGGGGTCTTATCAGGATGGGGATGTTCTTGCAGGCGCTGCCGCACCAATCGATGGATCGTCTCAAGTCTCTGCCGGTGCGCCCGCACCCAAGAGGTTGGATCCCTCGGAGGGAACCCATCCACATCATCCAACTGTAATTCTCCTACACTTCGCCCAGACCGCCCAAAGAGAAGTGTATAAGGAGAGTACCCCGTTGTAGAATGGACCTGATTGTTATAGGCCCACACCATTTCAGACAAGAACTGAGGCCACTGTAACTTCTTGTCTTCCTCCAGAGTCCGCAGCATCTGTAGCAGAGTTCTGTTGAATCTTTCACAGGCCCCATTTCCCTGAGGGTGGTATGGAGTCGTGTGCGACTTCTTTATCCCGTAGATACGTTGAACTTCTTTCATTACGTGTCCCTCAAAGCAGGCACCCTGGTCGGAGTGGATGCGTTTAGGGCACCCATATACTCGAATGAAATCTTGGCACAGAGCACGAGCTGCTGACTCAGCTGTCTGGTCCTTGGTGGCGGTTACCACCGCAAATTTGGTGAAGTGATCCACCATTACGAGGCAATACTGGTGTCCGCTATTGGATGGGCCCACCATTAGATAGTCTATCATGACGATTTCTAAAGGTTCCTGGGTCACGATGGTTTGCAGGGGAGCTCTCTGTTCTATTGCCTTATGGATCTCACAAGTTCGACAGCTGCGGCATACTTCTTCGACCATTTGACGAAGACCAGGGCAGTAAATCAGTCGCTGTAACCAACGAAAGGTCTTCTCATGACCAAAATGTCCATTCTTATTATGAGCCTCAACTGCCAACGAGCGAGCCAGTTCACTAGGCACCACAATTTGGTATCGAATGTCGATCTCAGAAGGTAAATAGACCTTTCGGCATAGCACTCCATTTTTCATCTCCAACTTTTCCCACTGACTCAGAACAGATAATATCTCACGTGTCAGTCGTTCTCTTTCCTCTCTACAGGGCTTCTGGCCTTTCTCAACACACTTGATCATCTGTGCCAGCCCCTCATGGGTCTGTTGTATCTGTGCCCATTCCTGTCGTGAGGGACCAAAGAAAGGAGCCGTTTCAGTCCCCTCCAACTCAAACTGATTAGCGGCGGCCAAGGCCTGTGAAAATCTGCTGAAGTCGGGCACCTCCACATGCTCCAACTCATGATCCACGTCTACTGTGGGGGTCTGGGCGGTTACCCTAGAAAGCCCGTCAGCATTCTGGTTCTCTGTCTTGGACCGATACTTAATGCGGTAATTGAACTTAGTCATTCGGGCTATCCACCTCTGCTCTAACGCCCCGAGCTTGGCATTTTCCAGGTGAGCTAGTGGGTTGTTGTCAGTCAGTACTAAAACTTCAGCACCGGTCAAATATTCAGAGAATTTCTCGGTCATGGCCCATACCAGTGCCAACAGCTCCAACTTAAATGAACTATAATTCTCGGGGTTTCTTTCAGAATCTCTCAAAGACCGGCTGCCGTACGCTATGACCCTCTCCTGGCCATCCTGAAGCTGGGAAAGCACTGCTCCAAGACCATACAGGCTTGCATCCGTATACAGCTGGAACGGCAAGTGGTAATCAGCATATGCCAAGATTGGGGCTGTTGTCAGTGCATCCTTTAATGCCTGGAAGGCTTGTTCCTGTTCAGGTCCCCACTTCACGGACCGGTTCTTTGGACCACCGGATGTGCCTCGTAGGAGAGCATTAAGTGGTGCTGCTATCTTGGCGAAATCCTTAATAAACCGTCGATAGTAACCGGCTACTCCAAGGAACGCCCTCACTTCTCGCAGGGTAGTCGGTATTGGCCAATCTTGAACAGCCGCTATCTTGTCTCTTGATGGTCTCACCCCTTCTCCTGATACGCGGTGACCCAAGTAATCAATTTCAGATTGGAACAACCGACATTTACTGGGTTTCAATTTGAGCCCATGTTCCCGCAATCTTCGAAATACTTGCCCCAACTGGTGGAGATGGTCTTCAAAGGTCGCAGAATACACTATAATGTCATCCAAGTAGATGAGAGTGAACTCAAAGTTGAAGTCACCGAGACATTTCTCCATCAACCGCTGAAACGTTCCGGGTGCATTTGTCAACCCGAAGGGCATCCGGTTAAATTCGTATAGTCCCATGGGCAAGATGAATGCCGTCTTCTCCTTGTCTTTTGTGGCCATCGGCACCTGCCAATACCCACTAGCCAGATCTAGTGAGGAGAAGTACCGGGCTCTCCCCAGCGCTGAGAGGGACTCCTCAATCCGTGGCAAGGGGTAGGAATCTCGTACGGTGCAAGCGTTTAACTTCCGATAGTCTACGCGAAATCGGATGGACCCATCTTTTTTTCTTACTAACACCACAGGAGCTGCCCAGGGACTCTGGCTTTCTTGGATGATCCCACCCTGTAGCATCTTAGCTAACAGTTCTTTTACTTCCTGATACAACTGTGGAGGAATTTGTCGGTAGCGCTCTCTAATTGGAGGGGTGTCTCCTGTGGGAATCTCATGGTAGATCCCTGTGGTACATCCAAAATCTTCAGCATACCGTGAAAAGGCGGCTCGGTTCTCCCACAACAGTTCATCTACCTTCTGCACACATTCCAGAGAACATGAACTTGCATCCATCTTCATCTGTTCTCGAATTGCACGGCCATTCCATTCAGAGGTGGGTTCCTCATCTTCTCCCATGGACACAGTTACGGTCCACTCATCCCTTTCAGTCGGCTTCAGCTGCATTGGAGTTACTTTCCTTACTTCCTCCGGAGTCACATAGATGTTAGCCAGCTGCCTCCCTGGGGTCAGGTCCACACTCTGGTCCTGAGTGTTTACACATCGAAGTGGTACTCTTCCATTGCGAACTATTGCCAAGGAACGGGCCACTAGCGGATCAACACCTCCTTCGGCTGCCTGCAGTGGTTCTACCAACACAGCTATGCCCTCTAGTTTCCGACAGGTGCCTACGGGCATAGACACTATTGTCTCCCGACTGGGTGGCAGTGTAACTTTTGTATGCAAAGGAACTGAAATTCGAGCCAGAGGACGCTGCGCATCCGAACTTTTCTGTAAGCCACATGTCCGGATCAGCCGCTGGAAAGCTGTTTGAGTAGGCCGATGGGTGGTGGTTTCTTTCCAATAACCGTGACCTTTCTTTTCAAAGAGGATCTGATCTAATTCTTTTAACACATTCATCCCCAAAATGACAGGGACCTTTACTTCATGTGACTCCTGTACCACCACAATGCCTTTCCTACCCAGATCTTGGCCACATACCCGGACATTCATCCAGGCCACTCCCACGACTGGAACTGGTAACTGGTTAGCTGCGACCACTCGTACGAATGTATGGGGATCATATTTCACATGTTGCTGGAAGTACCGTTCATAACAGTCTCTACTCAAGGTCGTTACTTGGGAACCCGTGTCAATCATCCCGGTAACCGGAATACCCTCCATTTCCACCTGTATAACAGGACTTGCAGCGATCAGGTCATCATTAGGGCATTCTCCCCACATAGTCTCCTTGTCAGTCTCCCCTACTACACGCCCTACAGCAGCAGGGGACTTCAGTTTAACGGCGGTCTCTCATAAGTTTGTCGCTGCTCTGGACATCTAGCAGCAACGTGGCCCATCCGTCCACACTCCCAGCAGCGTATCTCCCGTCGTTCTGGCCATCTGTTTGGGCCCCTTCGGTAAGCCCCTTCGATTTCTCCTGAGCACTGCATTAACTGATTTGGACCCCTTCGGTAGGTCTTATCCTCATCCCTCCAGCGGGGTGGTGGGTGATTCTGATTTTCTGGGTATGGACGGCTCACCCTTTCACCTCCAGTTTTCTGGAAGTCTGCAATTTTCATAGAATGTTCATCACAACGGGTGTGCAAGTGTTCCATTTGCTCTTGCAGTTTCTGCATTACTGTGAGAATTTCTTTAACCGTCCCCTTTTCTACTGTCTCTGAGCCAGAACTAGCCCCCTTTGACAAAGTAACTCCAACTGCGGTCTGGGGCTTCGGGAACATACTATTGGCTCGGGAGATGGCCTCTACCTGTACATCATGGAATTTAGCATCAGTCTGTCGTCGTATAAAATCCTGCATAGTCACAGTTAAACTGCCGTCACGTATCCCCAGGACAAACTGGTCACGGAGAGTCCGATCAGGGTTACAGAAGGCTGGCGAGCCCCCTCTTTCCTTCACTTGAATATCTCGGAGCAGTTCTTGTAGGGCATTTGCATATTGGGGAAGGCTTTCATTCTCCTGTTGTACCCTCTGGAAGAACCGAGCCTGCAGAGACCCCAGCAATGCAGTTTCTCCATAAATGGTTTCTAGAATCTGGACTACTTGCTCAAATGTCTGCCTTTGTTCAAATGGCCTCAATATCACCGTGGTCTTAGCATCCCCTTGTAATGTCAATATTGCTAGCTCTACTAGTACTTCTGGTGCGGTCTGGTACATTCGCTGTATCATTCGTATCTGTTCCACCCACATACTCACTGACATATTATTGCCATCAAATTTAGCTAACTGACTCATTATAGCCCCTGCTGGCATTCTTCCTCCAGCACCATTCTCCCGAACGGGTGCGTCACCGTCCATTCTGGTAAGCGGATCCTGCCGACTACGCCAATTTGTGAACCGAGAGCAAGGCAGGTGGTTTGGTCTCCGCAACCAGAAATGAACGCACACGCGGTAGTTCAAGAAAAGAATATATATTTACTATAAGTTAATAAAGGCTATTTGAAGGTAAAATGACAGGGCTAAAGACAAGCAAAATATACAATATAGCATGAACAATTTCAAGGCAAATTCTGCAATGGTTTCTACTTTTACTCTGTCCACTTCTGCAGTATGGACACTGAATGAACAATATACTCAAAACTATCCCTAACTGACCCTGACTTCACATTTGGGTGCACCCCCTTTCCCCCAGTGGTCCAGGTGGACCGCTTACAGTCTGTAGAAGCGCGCGGTGGGGCCCAAAGTCGTTCCTTTCTTTTATAGCGAAACGTCCTCTCCTCACGGTTATCAGGATCTTGGGAGAAATGAAGTCCTTTTTAACAGGGAAACCCAATGAATGCAATGTAATCCAACAGCAGATTCCACTCAGCACACTGACAGTCCTGCCGAATCCATACACTGAGCTGGGTTGTAAGCCGGGGTTTAACAGGTGCTGTCCAGTACATCAACAGCACTGCGAGTCTCTATCTGTGGTATCCATATACACAGTCACAATGTCAGTCTCACTGATCAGCCACTGAGCACAGTTCCTTTCACATGGACTCACTAGTCCTGTTGTCTCTTTACACTCTGTTTGTCTCTGGACCAAGATACAGTTTAGCTGTACAGAAAAATCTCCACACCAGTTCAATACAACACTTGCCAAGATGGCTGCTGCTCTCTGTCTCGTCACTTCCTGCTGCTCTGCTCACACACTGTCTGCAGAACAGGCAGGCTGACATAAAAAGGGGGGCCCCCCCCCCCCCACCACCACACAAAAAAAACCCCCCCCGCCAAAAAAAAACAAAAACACAAAAACAAACAAAAAAAAAACAATTAAAACACCAAAAAAAACAAAAACCCCCCTTCCCCCCCCCCCACCGGGAACCCCCCAAAAAGCCCCCCCCGCCCCTTTTGTGTACCCGGCCCCCCCCGCCAAACCCCCGCTTACGCCCCAGCTCAGTGTATGGATTCGGCAGGACTGTCAGTGTGCTGAGTGGAATCTGCTGTTGGATTACATTGCATTCAGTTGGTTTCCCTGTCTGTTAAAGAGGACTTCATTTCTCCCAAGATCCTGATAACCGTGAGGAGAGGACGCTTCACTATAAAAGAAAGGACCGACTTTGGGCCCCACCGCGCGCTTCTACGGACTGTAAGCGGTCCACCTGGGCCACTGGGGAAAAGGGGGTGCACCCAAATGTGAAGTCAGGGTCAGTTAGGGATAGTTTTGAGTATAGTGTTCATTCAGTGTCCATACTGCAGAAGTGGACAGTGTAAAAGTAGAAACCATTGCAGAATTTGCCTTGAAATTGTTCATGCTATATTGTATATTTTGCTTGTCTTTAGCCCTGTCATTTTACCTTTAACTAGCCTTTATTAACTTATAGTAAATATATTTTTTTTTTCTTGAACTACCGCGTGTGCGTTCATTTCTGGTTGCGGAGTCCAAACCACCTGCCTTGCTCTCGGTTCACATAATACTGTGTGGGGGCCACTGCTGGGCATATAATACGGTGTGAGGGCCACTGCTGGGCATATAATACTGTGTTTGGGGGCCAATGCTGGACATATAATACTGTGTGGGAGCCACTGTGGAGCATATAATACTGTGTGGGGCCCCTTCACTATTCACATCACACACCATCTGTTTTATAGCAGCCGTGCACTATTATTATAGGCTGTAATAACTTTGTTTGGTGATTATAAAACTGATGCTGTGCAATGTAAATAGGGAAGGAGTCACGGTGCTCACAAAACACCACAATAAGTTCAAAGAATTGATCAGCAGGGGCCCCAGGTGTTGGATCCTCACTGATCTTTATATCTCTTAGATTGTTAGGATCCTGCAGATCAGCTGTTTCCCAAAGCACGCAGCTCCCAGTATTATTTTTATATGCCGGGCGCTGCGCTGCTCACTCATCAAATTCTTGATAACTGCAGTTGTGGGTACTACAGCTGTATCCCTTTCAAGTATCTGAGTTACCGCTGCAGCACCGGTAACCGTCACTGTCAAAAATTTTCTGTAGGGAGGGGGGTAGGGGACCCCGGACAAAAGTTTGCACCTGAGCCCACAAGACTTTTGTTACGCCACTGGTCCTAATGGACAATATCCAGCATCAGGGCTCAAAGTCAAAAAGCCTGAAGTGCACATAACTTTCACCTTCCAGTTTCAGGGCCCTCTGCGGTGGAGTCCAGAGCAGAACAACGAGGTAAATATTTTTACTTTTGGTCTGGGGTCTTTTATTACTTTAAGCACTGATCTGGGGTCTGTATACATTATAGTGGTGTCTGGCTTAGGATTTCTATTAATTTTGGTGTCTGTTTGGGAGTCTGTTTCAAGTTCTGATTGGGGTCTGTATTAAATTCTGGGGTCTGGTGAGAGGTCTGTATTAATTTTAAGGTTTAGGATCGGGTCTGATACAGGGTGCCACTGGAACTATACAGTGAACAGAGCCACAAGCAAAGGACTCCATACATTGTAGTGGTAGTGACAGGTTACTGCAGCTCAGCTTCCTTTCACTTGAATGGGTACTGTCCTAAGGATCATCAATATGAAAAGCCGGATAGCTCCTTGAGGTGTGATCTGTATTAACCTTGGATAAATAAGAAACTGCACACACGAACAAGGTGACCCATCTAAAATGAGTTGGGATAAAGATTATAAAGCGCTGTCAGAAAATATTATTTTACTGAAACAGTGGTTGAGGCTTGGAGCAAACTTCCAGCAGTCGTTGGGAAATCAAAAGGAAGTGACTATAAACCTGCCTAGTTTACATATAATATATCCTGAGATAAAACTGAATCATATAATGACAAACTAAATGGGCCACGTGGTCGTTTTCTGATGTCAGTCTTCTATTTTTGGCTTCTGATCAGGTCTGTATTAATTTTGGGTCTGATTTGGTTTGGGGTTATGGTCTGGGGTTTATTGCCTCCCCTGTCCTATCCTTTGTTGTCTACAAGTTGAGTTTGCCTTTCGGCTCAGCCCCAACCCCAGCTTTCATCTGTATCTGTGTCCCAAGGCACTTTTATTTTTGGCAGGCTAGCATTTGGGGACATTACATTACTGAAATAGGCAACATAGTAGAGCAGCACGCACTGTATAGGTGGTAGCAGCAGGACGGCAGTGTTAGAGGTGGAAGCAGAATAGGGAATGGCTGTTATAGAGGGTACAAATGGGATGCAGAAGCATTAAGCCAAAGTCAGAGATGTTTTAACTGAATCTCCTGGCTACCAATACATAATCTATAACAATGTGTCGCTTATTATGTGCTATTTACTGTAAAATCCTGGTGTCTTCTTATCTGGTAGTGGAGAGAAATAGTCATGGTGGTTTGACCTGATTGGAGAAGAAAAGGAAAGTGAACAAGTACAATCAGAGAAACATCACCTGTAGGGCCCTAGATTAAATGTGGTCTGTCTATACTGTTAATACTGTATCTGTATTGTCTAAAATGCCTATCCTATAGTTCCTTTTTTTGCAAGTAAAGTAGTTTTTAATTGATTTTACACTGGAAAATTTGCCTAATGTGTCTAGGCCACCAAAATACCTTCTCCTGCGCTGCTGATTATAAACTTGAAATTTATGCCACAAATCATATTTATCCTCTAACCATAGAATAGAGTATAAATTTGTGATTCGCGGGGGTATAACCACTGAGACACCTACCAATCCTAAGAACAGGGTATGTTTGCCCATTAGCCCTTGGTGGTTGTAAAAGTGCCTCTGCTCCCATTTGTTTTCAAGGGAGCAACAGAGATTGCTGAAGTACAGCATTTGGCTATCTCCAGTGCTCCCAATGAAGTGAAAGGGAACTTGGGGGCGCATCTACATCCATCAGGAGGTTTAGCCACTTTTCCTGCAGCTACATTCGCAATGGGGGTAAATCATCCTAGTTCTCAGGGTCACTAATTTATCCTCTATCCAATGGATTGAAAATAAATATCGTGGCATAACCCTTTTAATGCATAACCATACAGAGTTAGCTCCATTGCTCCCTCTAGAGGCGGCTGCAGGCAGGCAGAATGTTGTCTTTTACATCGTCTATTCAGAGGACTTGTAGTTCTGTATCAGAATAATGGAGATCCAACCACTATATAGATGTCCTGAGAAATGAATGACGTTGAATCTATTTACATGGGGGTTCATTTGTATAATAATTCCTGGGTTGTGCAGCCAAATCAATCTGGGTGGAATTTAATAATTCATGGTAATGGTTTCTTTTAACTTGAATTATTCAGTACAGTGGATGTTATTTTTCCCTGAAATGAGTGATGGAGAAAGTTATAGATTGGGATCACGGACATATGCTTTCTATTATAGGTGTTTAGTGTATCAAGACCTCATTTCATGGCAGAGAACTTAGCTTTCATCCTGGGGGAAGACGAGTCCTTGGCCCAGGCAGTTCTAGCAGTGCACCGCTATTGAACACTACTAACAGCGGGGGGCTTGCTTTGTCCTGTGTGTATGAATGCTATTATTTTATAGAGCTAAAGTATAATCAAATGCAACATAGCTTTATTTTATTAATATTCTTATAATTTTCACTATAATGTTACACCTCAAAGTGATTCCCTTTTCCCTAAATGGAGTAAAAATTAAGTAATAAATTGATTATTGTTGTGTTATATTCAGAATATTGTTGGCAGCTAATGAATGGTACCTTCTTCTTCTGGCACTGGCCCCTGTATAGCTTATGTTGCCCAGTGGGAGCCAGAAGAGCTGATCAGTGTGGGCTCTGGGTGTTGGATGTCCACCAATCACATACTGATGGTCTATCCTAGGATAAGTCATCAGCAGTATTAAATTTGCCCAGGGGCACAGAAAAGCCCTTTAAAAACGACCTTTCGCCACCTCCACCGATTCAGACTCTTTGGATTCATTAAAAGGCACTGCTCTACTGACTCCAGGGCACTTGGAATTTTTTTTTTCTAGCCTTCACCTCTCCCAAGTAATCATTTCTGTAGGCAGTCCCTATCAGTCTGCCCAGCCCAGGATCGCCCACCTGACAGTAGAACCTAGTTAGCATATTGGGTGGTGAAATGGTGGGGGCTAGAGAAAAAACAATTCCAACTGTGCTGGAATCAATGGAGTAGAGTTTATTGAAGGATGCAAAAAGCTGGAGTGATGGAGGTGGCGAAAGGTCATTTTTAAGGTGGCCATATAAAGTACCATGCTATAGTTGAAGGCAGGTGTAAACGTTGTAAAAATAAGTGTTAATATTTTATTTTTGTCAATTATAAAAATAAGGTGAATGAAATATAATTCCATCAATATTTGGTGTGACCTTTGCCCTTTGCCTCCCATCCATTCTTCTCGGTACTTGCAGACAGTTTGTGAAGGAACTCGGCAGGCAGGTTGTTCCCACCATCTTGGAGAACTAAGCACAGATCTTCTGTGGATGTAGGCTTGTTCCAATCCTTCTGTCTCTTCATGTCATCCCAGACAGACTGGATGATGTTGAGATCAGGGCTCTGTGGGGGCCATATCATCACTTCCAGGACTCCTCCTCCAAAGGGCAAAGGTTACACCAAATATTGTTGTGATTTAGATTTAGATTTTGTTCATTTTGTTATTTGACAAAAATAAACAATTAACCCTTCTATGTCAATAGAACCCGCTAATTTTGGAGGGACCAGCCAACCACTTAATTTGAGTGTGCCCTCCCCAATGTTAGATGTCAAATGAAAGAAGGTTGGAAATCCAACATGCCTGATTATTTCCACTCATCGCAGCTTGGCCACCACTAGAGATGAATGAACCTCTGAAGATTCATTTAGTTTGACTATGATACCTGATCATAGTCAAACAGAGCAGGGGTCAGGCAAAACTGGCAATATAGTACTGTGGGGAAAACCAGACTGTACTTGAATAAACCAAAGATCAGGTATCAGAGGTCAGGCATAGCCAGGATATAATACCATGCATAGGGTGAAATCTACAGTAAATCAGCAGCATAAACTACGTTGTTATATATGGACCCTACTGCAGAGTTGTCACAATTTGCAGAAAAATCATTAGCTACCACTACAATTTCTTCATAGTAACAGAGCAACATGAGGATAATGTGTCAGATGATTGACGCTCATCTAGAAGTGGACCTTCTGACAACACCCTAACTTTTAGTCTGGGGCCATATGGGACAGACATACTGTTGAATCAGGGAAATTCAGCAGCAGGTTTCACTAAATGGAACCACAGCAAAAACCATCTGAAATTGGGTAATTTTTGCTGTGCCATAGCTGGAACAATTGGTGAGGGTCTCTAACAGAGCTGCAGCATGGCAATGTGACCAATGGATGTATTGTCATTCACTGAAAAGAGGAAGTGGAGTTCTTCCTGAAAGAAAGCACCCATGTATTCTGACCCCTAAAATCCACCAAAAGAAAGAAATGGATGGTTCTTGAATGGCCAAGTCAAAGCGAAGATCCCAATCACACCGCTGATAAAATGTGTAGAAAATAAACAAAAAAGGCAATAATGGAGAATAAGTAGCACTTTTCAAGTTTTCACTTCTAATTGAAAGGCATGCCAGTTATTGACTGAACTGTCCACTTCAATCCATTCTCAATGACGTCTGACACTATTTGACTCCAGAGCTGAACAAAGACCTTTAACTGAATGGACAATATGATTATTGGATTTGCTTGGCTATGATTACATTATCCGGCAGTCGCTGTCAGGCTGCAGTTCAGCGCAGGTGATCCACAATATTATTTCATTACCACGCAGAATCCACTTTATTGATTTTCTCTTTTGTAACATCTGCAGGTTAATTTTTCCTCTTGTTTCTGCAGTTTCACAATATCCACTCAGTGTTCGGGGCTAGTGGAAACTTTGGTCATAATAGAATGACTAGTATTTGTCTACTTTTAAAGAATAATTTTTGCAAAACCACATTTTTCGCGGTATTTGTATGGGTGTTTATACATGAATTATGAAAAGCACTACAAACATGTTAAAAGGGAGTCTGTGAATATTTCCTTCCTCTGGGGTTTTTAGGAGACAAACCCCACAATTGCAGACTGGTTTAAACCCCGGGTCTTGCACCCAAGTCGTTCTGCCTCCTCTTTCCTGTATTCATCTCCCGTAGCATAGGAAACAACATGTGAAATAGTGAAGGTGGAGTGATTTGGGTTCGGAACCAGCCTTGAACCCCTGGGTTTGTCACCTAAAAACCCCAAAAGAAGTAAATATTCACAGATACCCAGGAGAACCCTTTTAAGCATGTTAAAAATGCCATAAAGCCCTCATGGAAAATGTATGAATTTCATGCCACATATTTTTTAAATTTGCCATGGAGCAGATAATCCTATAAAAGAATAAAACACAACTTGCCTTCTAAATGTCCCTCTGTTCCTGTGCTCCTGATTTGGTTCCTGGGGCTTCTGGTCCCCATTGGTTGGGAAGTGATGATGTCATGTCCATAGTTCACATTCTCTCAGCCAATCACTGGTCACAACAGTCAATCATGCAACAGTTCATGCACATGTGACTTGGCTCAGTGGTCACATTGTAATGTGTAGGAGACAGACACAATAATGACTGCCAAATATGGTTTGGAAGGGTTCTTTACTGGAACTTGAGAATGAAGAACAGCTTTTTAGACAGTCAATAGAACTGAGAACTGATAAGATAAAACAACCACTCTCTGTTGGTCTTCAGCCAATGAGCCAATGCAAAGACCGTGAAATTCTTTCTCGGTTGAGAGACAGGACAATGCTATCAGGGCTGCTTCCACTAGCCAAACTCCACTATCCACTCATCGCATTCCAATAAACTGTTGCACACTTTCTCCATTTTGGACTCCATTCCAGGTTACTTGTGGGTCTGTTATCCAGTTTTTCTTCAATTGGTTTCCTCACTCGAGTGAGTACTCTGTGAGTCTTGAGAACTGTGCATGTCAACAACTGTGGTTTTCCCCTGGGTTTAGTACCAAGGACCTGAAAAGTGTGTTCTTTTATATAACGTGACATTAAAAGCGAAATTACATTTTTTTAAACCTAAAGTATACATACCTGGCAACAGTCCTCAAGGTGCTGGGATTGTCCAAAATTTTCAGAGACAGAAACAAGATTTGGGTTACAAAAAATGTGTGACTCCAGCCAAGTAGGGGTCATTCCTAGGGGCAGAATTTATTTGCCCTAGTGTTACCAACTCAAATATTGGTAACTATGTAAATGACATATGCGCCTACCCCTTACCACTTACATAGTTAAAGCCCACAAAGCAACCACCACCATTTCATGTTGTCTTTGAAACCTTTACGCAATTCCTACTTACCCTTGAAACCTTATCCTTATCTGGTCCAAATCTTCTAGCTGACCAATACCAGTCTTCTACATATTCCACCATTGTGTTTGTACTGATAGTCATACATATTAACTAACTAAATTATTTCTTTGTATTCTTTTCCGCCTCAGTTAGTAGGAGGGGGCATCATAGAAACCTTGTTGTAAATAAATAGGTATAGATATATTCCCAATAGTTGCTTTCACCAGTGGCTGATCCACCATGTTTCAGAAGGTCACCTTTAACATGTTGCTTCTTAGTAGGTAGTGTATTCCTATTTTGTTGCGTTCGGGTTCTCTGGTGCTAGCATGTCATGGATGTTTCTCCAACAAGCCGCTTGTACTTTCTACGCTCCCTCAGAGCCTTGTCTAGGCTCATTCTTCATTTGTTGTTTGTGTTGCTGTGTGTTCTTTCATTGTCTAACCTAAGGGACCTCTCTCTTATTTCCTTAGTCTCTCCTCCATCAATCAGCAATATTTTCCCTCTGGTTTCTTATCTCTTCCAATCAATTTCTGATCGGTGTTTCTTCGTTCTCTACCCAACAGCTGCAGCTTGTCTATGAATATTAATGAAACTAGCAATTATGTTGCAAAATTTCTTCTTGTTATTTCAGCTTCGTAATATATTTACAGAAATGTTAGGGCTGCATTAGCATACCGACACATCCTACATATTTATATTATAGCGGAGGCCTACTGCACTGTACAGCGTACCATTCGGTTCTGTGCTATGATGGCTTTGGCGGTCACTAATCATTAAAAGAGTCAATCACAATAAAACTGGAACACGTTTAGGTTTATTAATGCATATTTGCATGATTTATGGCAGAACATAATATCCATGGAGTCTGTGAGGTATGGGCGAATAGCCACCAGCACAGAAATGGTGGCAATATGGCGTAATTGCCTACGGGCAGGGATCATAATATGTCAAACCCATTCAGTCCTACCCAAAGGTTGGTCTGGAAATCACTCTTGGTCTGATCTCACACCTATGTGATTTTATGGCCAGTATCTATGACATAACATCAGATCATCACTGATACATATGAGTATTGGCCAGTAGGTTGCAATTCCAACCTTCATGATCCACCATTTCCAGTTACCTCCCGCAATCCAAAGAAATACTAATAGGGGATTTAGATTGTGAGTCCTACTTGGGACAGTAATAGATGACAATACCTGTAAAGTGATTTCTTCATTATCCAACCAGCTCTCCACTTCTGAGAAAAGTGGGCAAAAATGGGCAGGGATCAAAGTGAGTTGGGGACACCTCAGCCCAAGAGGAGTACTAGGAGTAATGTAACTCTTGCCAGAAAACTGGTAGGAGTTATAGCTGAAATCTATGCCAGTCCCCAGATATCAGTTCTGGCACATAGGTCCTCTGTGATATATCAGAATTATTCTTCTGACACATCTGCAGCAGGGCTCACACTGTTAATACCCCAATATTAATTCTGATAAATCGTTGCGTATTTCAGCCTGGTTGATCTTGTTGTGTACTGCAATAACATAGCAATATAAGTGAATGATGCATATTTTTGTCCATGTGTCAGTAGATACTTCCGGTTTGCATTTTGCTCTTTATGTTATTTATGATGTGGCTGTGACTCATTTGATCTTTCCTGCCATGTTCTCCATTTGCTGTGTATATTGTTTTTTAACTCATTGTGTGCTGTTTGATGAGGATAAAGTGATAGCTGGGTACAGCTTATTGGTTCTCAATATAGGGAATATCTTTTTGGTACATTTACATTGTTTCTCTATTGTTTTTGGGCAGGGTTGTATTTGTTAAATTATTGCCCTAACATTGCCTTTAAGTCAATATTAAAGGCAATGTCTAGGACAAATAGCTTTTTTGTCCATTAGTAGGGGACGTAAAAAAAAAAAAAAAAAAGGTATACTCACCTCTCACCCTCCAGCAATTTCTGCACCTTGGCTCCCTTCACCGTCAACAGAGGAAACGGCGCAATTTTTGTGCATCAAAACTTGCCCCTTATTTGAAGCCATCTTTTAGAACTTGAGTATTTTTACTGTTTCTGATGTGCCACAGTGGTTATTTATAACTTTTTCCTCACGTCACCTTTTCGTCTCTATGCACCAGTGCGAAACTAGACGTGTAGACAGAAGCTAGTAACACTTAGAGGTCTATTAATGTGTGACTGCAGGTCCAGCAATAGTCACAGACATCCCAGAGCGTCGTTCAGAAGGAGAAGACAATGCATTAACTAATTGTCAGATCTGATTATTCACCTTTAATACCTCTCACGTTCCGGCATCCAGCTCCCTCCTGCCTGTTGCACTCACACGCTGCTTCAGGTGGATGAAGAGAATCTTCTGTCCAGTGAAATCCAAGTTCATTTTCGTTTTTCCAAGCCAGCCATCTGGATACAATAATTCATGCCAAAGACTGTAAGAGGTGGCAAGTTCAAAGTGTTTGTGCAGACAGGATTATTTAGTGTGTGCCAGCAGTCGTGTATTAGAGGAGACATGAGTCCAGCACCTGTAATTCCTGGAGTCTGAGATAATACAGCAAACACAGATTATAAGGTACATAAGCACGTCCAGCTGGTTCTTGTGTCCAGTTATCAGGCGTCAGAACAGTGGTGCTATATAATATCCAGCTTCTTGACTTATGTTTGAAGCTATATAACAGCTGGTGAGGGACATGTTAAAGGGATGGAAAGAGGACTGAAAATATACTTTATTAAAGGGGTTTTCTGGGCAAGAAATCATTTTTAAAAAAAGGTCTGTTAGTGCTATTAATAGGTTAATAAGTGCACCCAAATACAGTGCCTTGCGAAAGTATTCGGCCCCCTTGAACTTTTCAACCTTTTGCCACATTTCAGGCTTCAAACATAAGGATATAAAATTTAAATTTTTTTGGTGAAGAATCAACAAGTGGGACACAATTGTGAAGTGCAACGAAATTTATTGGTTATTTTAAACTTTTGTAAAAAATAAAAAACTGAAAAGTGGGGCGTGCAATATTATTCGGCCCCTTTACTTTCAGTGCATCAAACTCACTCCAGAAGTTCAGTGAGGATCTCTGAATGATCCAATGTTGTCCTAAGTGACTGATGATGATAAATCTAATCCACCTGTGTGTAATCAAGTCTCCGTATAAATGCACCTGCTCTGTGATAGTCTCAGGGTTCTGTTTAAAGCGCAGAGAGCATCATGAAGACCAAGGAACACACCAGGCAGGTCCGTGATACTGTTGTGGAGAAGTTTAAAGCCGGATTTGGATACAAAAAGATTTCCCAAACTTTAAACATCCCAAGGAGCACTGTGCAAGCGATCATATTGAAATGGAAGGAGTATCAGACCACTGCAAATCTAACAAGACCCGGCCGTCCCTCTAAACTTTCATCTCAGACAAGGAGAAGACTGATCAGAGATGCAGCCAAGAGGCCCATGATCACTCTGGATGAACTGCAGAGATCTACAGCTGAGGTTGGAGAGTCTGTCCATAGGACAACAATCAGTCGTACACTGCACAAATCTGGCCTTTATGGAAGAGTGGCAAGAAGAAAGCCATTTCTCAAAGATATCCATATAAAGTCTCGTTTAAAGCTTTCCGCAAGCCACCTGGGAGACACACCAAACATGTGGAAGAAGGTGCTCTGGTCAGATGAAACCAAAATCGAACTTTTTGGCCACAATGCAAAACGATATGTTTGGCGTAAAAGCAACACAGCTCATCACCCTGAACACACCATCCCCACTGTCAAACATGGTGGTGGCAGCATCATGGTTTGGGCCTGCTTTTCTTCAGCAGGGACAGAGAAGATGGTTAAAATTGATGGGAAGATGGATGGAGCCAAATACAGGACCATTCTGGAAGAAAACCTATTGGAGTCTGCAAAAGACCTGAGACTGGGACGGAGATTTATCTTCCAACAAGACAATGATCCCAAACATAAAGCAAAATCTACAATGGAATGGTTCACAAATAAACGTATCCAGGTGTTAGAATGGCCAAGTCAAAGTCCAGACCTGAATCCAATCGAGAATCTGTGGAAAGAGCCGAAAACTGCTGTTCACAAACGCTCTCCATCCAACCTCACTGAGCTCCAGCTGTTTTCCAAGGAAGAATGGGCAAGAATTTCAGTCTCTCGATGTGCAAAACTGATAGAGACTTACCCCAAGCGACTTGCAGCTGTAATCGCAGCAAAAGGTGGCGCTACAAAGTATTAACTTAAGGGGGCCGAATAATTTGGCACACCCCACTTTTCAGTTTTTTATTTTTTACAAAAGTTTAAAATAACCAATAAATTTCGTTCCACTTCATGATTGTATCCCACTTGTTGTTGATTCTTCACCAGAAAATTTTAATTTTATATCTTTATGCTTGAAGCCTGAAATGTAGCAAAAGGTTGAAAAGTTCAAGGGGGCCGAATACTTTCACAAGGCACTGTACCTTTAGCAGTGTTTTGAGTGATTTATGGGTTTCTCTGTGAGCTCCTGACATCTTCTGCATTTGTTTACACGGGTATCTTCCTATTCTGTGTTTTCCTACAACTACCATGATGCCTTGGGCTTCATTCAGAGCTGACTCGAACCACCTCCCTCTCTCACTCTCTCTCCCTCCCTTACTCACTTACACCCCCTCCCTGTTTACCTAGCTAGCCCACCCACTACAAGTCCTTCCTAAATAAATCAACTTCCCCACCCCATCATACTTACCTGTCTTCTGGTACGGACCTTCTAGGCATGGGATGTCACTTCTTATTCACGCTTGCACAATAGAGCCAGAGTGCCGGCTACTACGCATGCCTAGAAGAAGTGACGTCTCGTGCCCAGAAGGTCCAGACCGGAAGACAGGTAAGTATGATAGGGGTTAGTATAGGTGACGTTCCGTCTCCTCCCTTCTGGAAATGGAACGGCACCGGAAAATCGGAAAATGTGTCTGCGGTGGTCACATCGCCCTGGCGATCAAGGTAAATATAGATTTTTGGTACATTAAGTAATTTAGAAGATAGGTGGGGGGATGTCTAATTAAAGTACATTTTTTACAAAATTTCAAATTGACCTAAAAATATAGATATGTTTCATTCCTTGATCATCATATACTGTACCTGTGATAACTTATGGTGACACAGAGACTCATCTGGTCATGGCGCATGTGCCACTTAATTCCAGGGCTGTGAAGTCAGTAGACCAAACAACTGAAATCTGTCTTCCACAGCCTGACCCTGACTCCGACTCCTTCATAAATGGCTGACAGCCATGGTCAGCCACAAGCAGTAAAGTTCCTTGACTTCAGTTAGTGACTGAATTCCTATAAATGTAAATACGCAACAAACTATACATCTGATCATTATACAATATTAATCATTTTTTCTTATTTTACTCGACTCAAAAGTGTCCCTGACTCCTACTTCACAACTCTGACTCCCCAGCCCTGCTTAATACATCCTCAGGGTGTATTATAATACTCTTTATTGGTCTAATAGACCTCTTTTAGATCTTTATCTTGACCCAAAGCCATTGGGCTGCCCCATGGAAAAAAAATTTGCACCACCTGTGTGGTGCCTGTGTGTATGTTACTTTAAGAGAACTTTATCGTTGCCATATTGTTGACAGACAGACAGAGCCCAATGCTGATGTAGTAATGCACTGTGATGCTGATCCTTGTGCCACAACCCTACAAGGAGGGAGCAAAAAAAAAGTCCATATAAGGAGGAACTTGATCCAATTGTGTCAAATAGGCTCACAACAGCCACTGCGAAACACTCTTGAAGGTTTCAGGTGAAACCAAGTGACTGAGAGCCTATACGGAGCAGCAGGTGGGGTCCATAAGAAGTCACCTTGAGACTGCTGGTATAGGAAACCGACACAGAGAACTTAAAGAGGATCTGTCACCAAGTACAAAATGGTAAATGCCAAATCCGTCCTCCATCTCTGACATCAGGCAGAAGCACTGAAGATAACAGGTTCCCGCACCAGAGTCCAGGGGAGGTGAGCGACATTGTTTGTTATGTTTGAACACTATAGGATATTATACAGTGGAAAAAAATATTTAGTCAGCCACCAATTGTGCAAGTTCTCACACTTAAAAAGATGAGGCCGGCCTGTAATTGTCATCATAGGTAGACCTCAACTACGAGAGACAAAATGAGAAAACAAATCCAGAAAATCACATTGTCTGATTTTTAAAGAATTTATTTGCAAATTATGGTGGAAAATAAGTATTTGGTCAATAACAAAAGTTCATCTCAATACTTTGTTATATATCCTTTGTTGGCAGTGACAGAGGTCAAACGTTTTCTGTAAGTCTTCACAAGGTTGGCACACACTGTTGCTGGTATGTTGGCCCATTCCTCCATGCAGATCTCCTCTAGAGCAGGGATGTTTTGGGGCTGTCTCTGGGCAACATGGACTTTCAACTCCCTCCAAAGGTTTTCTATGGTCTTGAGATCTGGAGACTGGCTAGGCCACTCCAGGACCTTGAAATGCTTCTTACGAAGACGCTCCTTCATTGCCCTGGCGGTGTGCTTGGGATCATTGTCATACTGAAAGACCCAGCCACGTTGGCCGTTTCATCTTCAATGCCCTTGCTGATGGAAGGAGGTTTGCACTCAAAATCTCACGATACATGGCCCCATTCATTCTTTCATGTACACGGATCAGTCGTCCTGGTCCCTTTGCAGAGAAACAGCCCCAAAGCATGATGTTGCCACCCCATGCTTCACAGTAGGTATGGTGTTCTTTGGATGCAACTCAGCATTCACTCTCCTCCAAACACGACGAGTTGTGTTTCTACTTTGGTTTCATCTGACCATATGACATTCTTCCAATACTCTTCTGGAACATCCAAATGCTCTCTAGCAAACTTCAGACGGGCCCGGATATGTACTGACTTAAGCAGGGGGACACGTCTGGCACTGCAGGATCTGAGTTCCTGGCAGCGTAGTGTGTTACTGACAGCTCTGGAGGGGGGGGGGGGGGTCCTGGGAGCTCATAATACTCTGTGGGGGCCACTGTGGACATATAATACTCCGTGGGGGCCACTGTGGAGCACATAATGCTGTGTGGGGGTCACTGCGGAGCATATTATACTGTCCCAGCATTGTTTACTCGCCATATTCTTAATAACTGCAGTTGTGGGTACTAAAGCTGTATCCCTTTCGAGTATCAGAGTTATCGCTGCAGCACCTGTAACCATCATTATCAAGAATTCGCTCTAGGGAGGGGGCCCCAGACAAAAGTTTGCACCTGGGCCCACAAGACTTTAGTTACGCTACTGTTTAAGACCTTAAAAAACTCAGATGTTTTTTCATTAGATGTCAATCCAGAGAATTCAAAGAGGCTGTACTTTCTCTTTCTCAAGACAGCATATCCTCACATACATATCCATTCCAGAGACATAACTGTATACACATCGCACAAACATATATTCATTTCACACACATACAGTACTGTGCAAAAGTTTTAAGCAGTTGTGAAAAAAATGCTACAAAGTAAGATTGCTTTCAAAAACAGAAGAGTTAATAATTCATTTTTGTTAATTGACAAAACGGAAGTGGATGTTGCTCTGTTCCTCCCCACATGATTCTGACCTCTGCACTTTTGCCACCCATCCTGACCACCTGATACTTCCATCGGCGTTTCTCGCCCTGCTGGGCCACCTGCTTCCAATACTGGGACCACCTTAAGAGGCAACAACCTAACAGTTTCCTTGCAGTGAAGTCCACATCTCTGAAAAGATATAGACTGCTTAGACAATTGGAGGTGGGTCAAAGACAGACCAGTTTGGTAGCGTAATGGTTCCACAACCCTCTGGCTGTGATAGGAAATCATGAATATCACACCTATGACAACTGGTTTAATGACCATAAGCAAACATATCAGAAACTAATACTGGTCAGAGAAAAAAAAAACTTTGACTTTTAGCTGTGTACAAAAACATTTTTGCCTTTTAAACCAAGGATGTGGCCAGCAGTGGTGAACCTAGCCTCTTTGCTGCCTGAGGCGGACTATAGAAAGACACCCCCCCCCAAAAAATAAAATAAAATTGAGTTTCCATGCTACTAGCTTCGCACGCTGTTATCGTCGCACAATAAACAAACACAAAGTTATAAAACAGTTTTTAAGAATTCTTCTTACTGCATTACTTCAGTATCAGATCAACAACACGGCATTAACAATGAAAGTAACTTCACACATCTTCTGCTTGGTGGATGGACGAGCCCACGTGACCCCCATTCTCTATAATAGGAGCCCCGCAGATAGCTGAGTACTGGACTTCGGGTATCTTCGGCACTCCCATCAAAGTTTCGTCCATCCACCAAGCTACACGCCTATATTCAGCCTGGCTATGGCCAGGCTGTATTCCCACCCAGTGGGGGGGGGGGAAACCCCAATTTTCAGACTCAGACTCCTCTGCAGACAGACCCCATCAATCAGGTATTTATCCGCTATCATTTAGGTGAATACAGGTGTAGGGAACTGCCATTTCTACTAGTATATAATGTGTCTAGCTTATCTGCCCCTGCAGTTTGGCTTCAGAGACCCCAGGCATTCAGTGCAGGGTTTGTTTGTAAATACAGTGAGTCAGACACATGTGAGGCAGAGCTGCTGGGGGGAGACATGTGAGGTAGAGCTGCTGAGGCAGACATGTTATGTCTGGGGGAGTCTAAGGCAGGTGGTAGGTGTAATTCTAAGGAGTAGATAAGTAGATGTTTAAGAATCTATATCCTTGAGATCAGCTAGTGAAGCTGTTCTACCTTATTTCAGTGCCACCTGTTCCACTTTACTTCACAGTATATAGTTAGGTATGTGTTACCCCCTATATACTCACAGGACCTAGCTAGTAACTGTAGTTAGGGATCAATATATATATATATATATATATATATATATATAGTTCAGGGCAGTGATAGATTAGTCTTCCGAAGGCCAACTAGCTAGTTAGAGGCCCGGTGGCACTAGTAGTTTAGCTGGCAGGTTAAGGACTCAGTGTTAGGGTAGTCAGACATGCATCTACTTCCGTCACCGTCGCCCTGTTTGCTGCTTGTGAAGAATCTCACCATCATCATCATCATCTCCTGATCGGCTGTCTGTCATCTCCTGGAAGAATCCGAGGATCCACAGTCATCCACAGGGGCCCCTGCATCTCTTCTGTTGCCTGGAGGTATTGTGCACTGGACTCTTGCTATATATCTATATATATATCTATATATATACCCGGGTATATAACCTAAGACTGTTGTGGACTTGCTGGTAGTTGTAGTACTGCTGTGTTCTGAGTATATTTTATGTATGTATTATTACCCTGTTGATTCTTATAAAGCTACTGTTATAACCTTATGTGGTATCTGTATGTATTCTTCAGACTGTGAGATTAGTACAGTGATCCTTGTTAAGGCTACTAACTGTACTTCATGGGTAAGTCCCAGGAAGAGATCCTCCCTGTAATACAGAGGCTCTATCCTGGGTGGAGGCACTGATATATTTCATATATGTTCCCACTCTTCCCTTCAGCGAAGGCTTCAGGTCCCATTATACACACAGGTCAGCGCCAGAGTCTGTTGCGGGAGGGATAATACTCATACCCCCCCCCCCAAATAGGGCTACATTTGGAGGCACTGCTGAGATTTAGAAGTGGGAATAGTCATTGATATGGAGAAGCGATATAGCTCAGAGGGGAACCTCCCACTAGCTACTACATGGGATTACCGACCTCCTGTTCCTCCCCTGGTTCAGGTAAAGGAAGAACCCCGCTCAGCCAGTTACCCCCCCAGTATGGCCGTCGCTAGCAGTTCCTCTAGTGACAGTGCTATTAGCACTTTAGCCAGGCTGACTGAAATGTTAGCTCAGGGCCTGCAGGCCACTCACTACAAGAAACTAAAAGTATTCTCTGGTAATGTCCCAGTACCACAAGGGGAGGAAAACTTTGAGATATGGAAAGAACATACTCTCCAATGCCTGAAGGAATGGTCTTGCTCTGAAGAAGGCAAGCGGCAGCGTATCAGTGAAAGTTTGCAGTCTCCTGCTGCAGAATTGATCCGCTTGTACAGAGACTCTCATGAAGGAGTGAGTGCATTGGACTATATACAAGTACTGTCTGATCACTTTGAGCCATACTATGACCTTGCTCAGATGGTTGCTGATTACCGAATGGTTCGTCAAAAAGAAGGGGAAAATGTCTCTACTTTTATTAACCGTTTACAGCTACTTCTTTCACGTCTGGTGTACCACGCAGCTATATCTACTTCAGAGGTAGACGCTATGAGAACCAGTCAGTTGGTGAGAGGGTTACAACCTCATCATCCTCTTGCTCAAGTACTCAAGGTCTTACTATCTGATAGAGTCCTTCCATTTCCTGACTTAATGAAGTTAGTGAAGAAACAAGAAGCTGACATTAGTTTTAGTACCCCTAAGAAAGCGAAAAGCATCTCTAAAGAAGATGTTCTTCCTAATTCAAACAAGGACAAACCAGCGGAGCGGTCAGAACTTAGACAGTCCGCCACTCCACCCACTGCCACTCAACGGAGGAAGGATGCTAGAACCTGTTATAAATGTGGTCAGACGGGCCATACTGCCAGACAGTGTACGGAGGACAGTGAGGGATTGGGACACAGTGCTGTCTTCTCTATTCAGAATCAAAGACACCGAAGGAAGGCGGGCCGAGTAAAGACCAGAGGCGCTATCACGGGCTCCAGGTCCGTTGTCAAAGTCACTGTCAATGGTCATGCCGCTCCTGCCCTGTTTGATACAGGATCTCAAGTGACCCTGATTTATCGCTCGTTCTACCAAAAGTATCTGAGGGATATACCTCTTCAGTCTATGGGACAAATGAAATTGTGGGGGCTTAATTCAGGATCATATCCTGTAGATGGCAGCCTACAAGTAGTTATAGCTGTCCCTGAATTAGAAGATCAGAGTGTCGCTCCCATGAAGATTACGGCTCTTGTCTGCCCTGATACAGGGGATTCTTGTGCAGCTCCTGTGATACTTGGCACTAATTGTCCCGCGGTGCATTATGCTTTTCAGAAGTTTCTTGGAAGAGATTGGAACCCTGCAGCTCAGCCGGTGAATATATCTTCTGATCTTAGAGAACTCTGTGATGCCCTGTCTACTGGCTATCGACATGGAATGGTATATCATATCGGTGAGCGAACCGTGGAAGTTCCTGCCGGCGGGGAGAGAGTTCTGAGAGTAGCCTCCAGCATTGCTCCCGATTTGCTTGAAGGGGGGAGTTATGTCCTTATGGAAACCCCTGAAGAAATGATTAACCAGAATGGCTGGATGGTGATCCCAGAGAGAAAGGACTGGAGAAATAAAGTGGAGTTATCTACCTGTGTGACAGTGAGGAACTGTTCACCGCATCCGATCGTAATTGGACCATACCAGAATGTGGCCCACTGCTACCCTGTGCTTGGAGTAAATCCATACGCTGAAGTGTGCAGGATTCAAATCCGAGATGCAATCCCTAATCTCAATCTTGACTTGAGTGATCCACATTTACCAGAGGCCTGTAATCAGCGACTGACACAGAAGTTGTCTGAATTATCGGAAGTGTTCTCCATGGATGATATGGATGTAGGTTGTGCTAAAAGTGCTCAACACACTTTCCAATTGACCGATTCTACTCCCTTCTGGGAGCGACCATGGAGAGTTGCTCCAAAGGATGTTGATGAGTTAAGACAGACTCTACAGCAAATGAAAGGTCAGGGGATCATTGTGGACAGTAAGAGCCCCTATGCCTCACCTATTGTGGTGGTAAGAAAAAAATCTGGAGCAATTCGCCTATGTGTGGATTACAGAACTCTGAACCGGAGAACCTTACCTGATCAGTATACACTGCCTAGAATTGAAGAAGCTCTGGAAGCTCTGAATGGAAACTGTTGGTTCACAGTGCTGGACCTAAGATCGGGATACTATCAAGTCCCAATGGCACCTGAGGATCAGGAAAAGACAGCCTTCATATGCCCCTTGGGTTTCTTTCAGTTCACTCGCATGCCGCAAGGTACAAAAGGTGCGCCAGCAACGTTCCAAAGGTTGATGGAAAGAGTGTTAGGTGATTTAGTGCCCCGGGAATGCCTTGTATATCATGATGACATTATTGTGTTTGGAAAGACGCTGGAAGAACATGAAGAACGACTCATGAGAGTACTCCAACGCTTAACAGAAGAGGGGCTGAAGTTGTCGGCTGACAAATGCAAATTTTGTAGATCTTCGGTCACTTATGTAGGTCATATTGTTTCTGCTGAAGGAGTTGCTACCGATCCTGGTAAGATTGAAGCTGTGGTGAATTGGCCCCGACCACAAAATATTACGGAGTTGCAATCTTTCTTGGGGTTTTGTGGATTCTATCGACGATTTGAGGAAGGATATTCAAAAATTGCTCGAGCCCTCCTCGACCTGTTGAAGAGTGATGCAGGAGATCCGGGAAAGAAGAAAGGGTCTTCCAAAAGCCTTTTTGGCGATAGGTGGACTGCGGATTGTGAAGAAGCATTTAAGTTGTTGAAGAAGAAATTGACAGAAGCTCCCGTTCTGGCTTATGCTGATGCACAGAAGCCATATGTGCTACATGTAGATGCCAGCTTTGAAGGATTAGGTGGCGTGCTGCACCAAAAATACCCGGCAGGGTTACGGCCCATAGCTTTCATAAGTCGAAGTCTTTCTCCCAGCGAGAAAAATTATCCAGTGCATAAATTGGAGTTTTTGGCGCTCAAGTGGGCCATTGTTGATAAATTACATGACTATTTATACGGAGCCAGGTTTGAAGTAAGAACAGACAACAATCCACTGACATACGTTTTGTCAACCGCTAAACTCGATGCTACAGGACATCGCTGGTTGGCGGCTTTATCCAACTACCAATTCACACTCAAGTATAAACCGGGGCCCAAGAACATTGGGGCAGATGCTCTATCAAGACGGCCTGGATTACCTAGTCCGGAAGTAGTGGATGAATGGGAAAAAGTGCCAAGTCCTGGAGTAGGAGCTTTGTGTGCCATGGCTGCTGTAGTTGAATGGCAAGTAGCCTTTTCCGAAACTCAGCTTATTGACTCTTTTGGGGGAGGTCCCGAAGCTGTACCAGACATGTTTGCATACCCTGCCGCTTTAGGATCCTTTGAGAGTTGCTCTATATCTTCAAAGCGAATGATCTGGAGTCAAGACTGATCCTTTAATTGGACCTCTTTATCAAGCAGTGAGTTCTCAAGACAGAGAAATGTTAAAGATATCCCTACCATCTGAATGCAGTCAACTTCTACGAGATTGGGAGAAGTTTGAAATAGACAACGGCCTACTTTATCGTGTGGTGCTGTATCATGATCACCCTAGAAGGCGCCAACTAGTTATTCCAAGCTGCTTTCAGAAGATCATTTTCTGAAGTCTGCATGATTATCATGGTCATTTGGGACCTGAGAAGACTTATGGCCTAATACAAGACCGATTCTACTGGCCCAAAATGAGAGATACCGTGACCCGTCTGTGTAGGTGCTGTCGCAGATGTTGGCAGAGGAAGACTGTCCCGGTTCGAGCGGCCTTCATGGGACACTTGAAGAGTTCGAGCCCCATGGATCTTGTCTGCATAGACTTCCTTTGTATTGACAACGACTCCAGAGGATTTGGAAATGTATTGGTGGTGACTGACCACTTCACACGATATGCTCAAGCCTTTCCGACTAAGGATCAAAAAGCAGTCACCGTTGCAAGAGTGCTTTGGGAAAAGTATTTTATCCATTATGGCTTACCACACCGGTTGCATTCTGATCAAGGCCGGGATTTTGAGAGTAACCTGATCAAAGAGTTACTTCAGTTGTTGAACATCCGCAAAAGTCGGACGACGCCTTACCATCCAGTGGGAGATGCCCTTCCTGAAAGATTTAACAGGACTTTACTTGATATGCTTGGTACCTTACGAATTGAGGATAAGCGATCCTAGAGTCGAAAAGTGGAGGCTATGGTGCATGCCTACAGTATAATAGTACAAGGCACGAGAGCACAGGATATTCACCATATTTTCTGATGTTTGGAAGAGAGCCTAGGCTACCTGTTGACATCTTGTTGGGAGTCTCTACCGATGGTATGAGTCATCGAGATCATTACCGATATGTGGCACGTTTGAAAGAAACGCTTAAGAGTGCTTATCAGCTGGCTGAGGAAAATGCGGCCAAAGTGAATGAAGGAAATAAAAGGAGATTTGATCTTCGAGTAAGATACCGAGAATTGAACCCTGGTGACCATGTTCTGCTACGGAATTTGGGAGCATCTGCAAAACATAAGCTGGCTGATCGATGGCGGAGTGAACTCTTTACAGTGGTAGATCGGTTGCCTGGAATACCAGTCTACAAGATAAAAGGACGGGACGGGAGGATCAGGACTTGGCATAGAAATCATTTGTTGCCTGTACCTCAGAGTGATGGTGCGGATATCTCCAATGATGGCTCGGCCTGCGATTCTCCACAGCCCTTAGCCGATATTCCACCTGACCTTCCTGAAACTACTGAGAGTGATTGGACTGTGGCTCCTGAAGTTCCTAGATCACCAGTATCTTCTCCTTCAGGGAGGCCTATGAACCCTCAAACTCCAGAATTCGTGCCTAGATCTGTGTCTACAGATGAGCAGGGATCTAGCTCTCCTACGCCACCAACACCATCCCCTCCCATGGCAGACAACCCTAGTTTAGGGCCTGGACATGCTAGTTTACCTCAGAGAGAGGTACGGAGAGGAGAGAGAATTAGACACCCTCCACCTATAATAATAATAATATAATAATAATAGTCCTTTAATAGTCCCACAATGGGGAAATTCAGTGTGTTACAGCAGCAAAGATAAGCAGATACAAATACAAATACAACATGTACAGGAATGTTCCAAGGTGAGAGGCATTACATTAATAGCAGACAGACAGGACGTAGCAGAGGAGGGGGGGGGGGGATTTAAAAGGCAGAGAGATATTTCAGTTCTCTGTGTGTAATGATCTCCTCTTAGGTCGGTGTTGGTTGTACAGCCTAACCACGGTGGGGAGGAAAGACTTCCGATAGCGCTCCTTCTCACACCTAGGGTGGAGCAGTTGGTCACTGACAGTTCTGCCCAGCGCAATCACAGTCTCATGCATGGGATGGGACTTCTTCTTCTGCATGGAGCTCACCACGGACAGTATCCTTCTGTCACCCACCACCTGCACTGGGTCCAGTGGGCTCCCCAGGACAGAGCTGGCCTTTCTAATCAGCTTGTCAAGTTTATTTCTGTCCCTGGTTGATATACTGCTCCCCCAGCAGGCCACTCCAAAGAAGATGGCTGATGCCACTACCGAGTTGAAGAAAGTTCTAAGAAGTGCCCCCCGGATTCCAAAGGCTCTCAGTTTCCTAAGCAGGTAGAGCCTGCTGTGGCCCTTCCTGTACAGGGCCTCCATATGATATGCCCAGTCCAGCTTATTATTAAGGAGCAAACCCAGGTACTTATAGGTGTTCACAATCTCGATGCCTGTCCCCAGGATGTCCACTGGTTTAGGAGGGCTTCTGCCTTTGCGGAAGTCCACCACCATCTCCTTGGTCTTCCCCGCGTTAATCTTCAGGTGGTTCCGGTGGCACCAGTCCACAAAATCCCGGTTCAGTTCTCTGTACTCCCTGTCATCATCATCTGGTAGCAGCTGGATGAGTTGCACCTAAAATCTGCAGTGTACAGTGTGAAGAGGAAAGGGGCGAGAACCGTACCCTGAGGTGCCCCCGTATTACAGATCACGGTACCTGACACACAGTCTTGGGCTCTCACGTATTGAGGTCGATTTGTGAGGTAGTCTAGGATCTAGTTGGAGAGGTGGTGGTCAACTCCAGCAAGGCCCAGCTTGTCCCTCAATAACCTGGGCTGTATGGTGTTAAAAGCACTGGAGAAGTCAAAGAACATTATTCTTACTGTGTTCCCTGGTTTCTCCAGGTGAGACAGAGCCCTGTGCAGAAGATGGATGATGGCATCATCTACCCCAATGCCCGGCCGATAAGCAAACTGGAGGGGGTCCATAGCGGGGCTCACTAGAGGGCGGAGATGTGTGAGAACCAATCTCTCCAAGATCTTCATCAGGTGGGATGTCAGTGCTACAGGTCTGTAGTCGTTGAGGTCCATAGGGTGGGGTTTCTTTGGAACTGGTACCACACAAGAAGATTTCCATAATTCAGGGACTATTTCCTGTCTCAGGCTCATATTATACATATATGTAATTATAACACACAGCTGGTCCCCGCAAGTCTTAATTAGCCTTGCACTGATGTCATCTGGCCCTGCGGCTTTCCTCGCCTTGATCTTTTTCATCTCCTTCCTCACCTGGGCCCGTGTGAAGGTCAGACTGTGGCCAGATAAAGACGGATTTCTGACATATGATAGTTTGGGGGACCCCAGATTTACTACTCAGCCTCATTTATATCATGCTTGGGTGGGTGCAGTGTCCACTTTGGTCAATATGTTACCAATTTTCGCTCCTGTTGGCATGTATACCTATTAACCTGTTGTGACTCTGTAAATGCAAAAGCAACCATATTGATATTGTCATTGGTAATGTTGACTGTATACTATGACTTTGTATGTCTTTGACGTGACGTAAAGATTTCACCAGAGGGAGAGTGTAGGGAACTGCCATTTCTACTAGTATATAATGTGTCTAGCTTATCTGCCCCTGCAGTTTGGCTTCAGAGACCCCAGGCATTCAGTGCAGGGTTTGTTTGTAAATACAGTGAGTCAGACACATGTGAGGCAGAGCTGCTAGGGGGAGAGATGTGAGGTAGAGCTGCTGTGAGACAGACATGTTATGTCTGGGGGAGTCTAAGGCAGGTGGTAGGTGTAATTCTAAGGAGTACCTGTTCTACCTTATTTCAGAGCCACCTGTTCCACTTTACTTCACAGTATATAGTTAGGTATGTGTTACCCCCTATATACTCACAGGACCTAGCTAGTAACTGTAGTTAGGGATCCATATATATATATATAGTTCAGGGCAGTGATAGGTTAGGCTTCCGAAGGCCAACTAGCTAGTTAGAGGCCCGGTTGCACTAGTAGTTTAGCTGGCAGGTTAAGGACTCAGTGTTAGGGTAGTCAGGCCTGCATCTACTGCCGTCACCGTCGCCCTGTTTGCCGCCTGTGAAGAATCTCACCATCATCATCATCTCCTGATCGGCTGTCTGTCATCTCCTGGAAGAATCCGAGGATCCACAGTCATCCACAGGGGCCCCTGCATCTCTTCTTTTGCCTGGAGGTATTGTGCACCGGACTCTTGCTATATATCTATATATATATATATATATATATATATATATATACCCGGGTATATAACCTAAGACTGTTGTGGACTTGCTGGTTGTTGTAGTACTGCTGTGTTCTGAGTATATTGTATGTATGTACTATTACCCTGTTGATTCTTATAAAGCTACTGTTATAACCTTATGTGGTATCTGTATGTATTCTTCAGACTGTGAGATTAGTACAGTGATCCTTGTTAAGGCTACTAACTGTACTTCATGGGTAAGTCCCAGGAAGAGATTCTCCCAGTAATACAGAGGCTCTATCCTGGGTGGAGGCCCTGATATATTTCATATATGTTCCCACTCTTCCCTTCAGCGAAGGCTTCAGGTCCCATTATACACACAGGTCAGCGCCAGAGTCTGTTGCGGGAGGAATAATACTCATACCCCCCCCCCCCAAATAGGGCTACATAGGGCAGTAACATTTTGTGACTTACAGGTGACGTCTCTGACTAATCCTTCACATTTCCTTTCTCTTCCCTTTGGACCGCCATGACCACTTCTTCCAGCTGTGACTTGTCTCTGTAAAGTTTGCAACACAGACATCTTTGACTCCTCACTTTTCCAGGCATCCAACCCACATTGTCCTCACCTACACAAAGCCCCCATTCTGCTGCTACCCCAATTATAAAATATATGATTTAACCCCCCATAATGAATAATACTCCCAAGTGCATCTTTATATTAATAATGTCCGTGTGTACCCTGTATAAATAGTGCCCCTTATTAATAATGCCCCTGGTGTTAACTAATTAAAAGGTTTTCCAGGTCATTAATAAAATAATCAGTGGGGCTCAAAAACCCAGGACCCCTACTGATCAGCTGTTTGAATGAACCGTGGTACCTGTGTAAGCGCTGTGACCACTTCTCTGTTTACATGGTGTCATTCATCTCATAGTGGCCATGTAATGTAACTACAGCCTCGTCCTATACACGTCTATGTGACAAGGCTGTAATTACATCACACGGTCACTACAGTATGAACAGACAACGTGTGATATATACAGGCGCCATAGTCCCTTCATACAGCTGGTCAGAGGAGGGGGGTTCACTGATCTCTTATTGATATCTGTCCTAAGGATAGATCATCAATGAAAATGAGCTGGAAAACCCCTTTAATAAAGCCCAAGTGCCACCTTAAAGGGGTTGTCCAGGATAATCATTTTTTTAATATGAGGCTGGAGAAGGTTCTCCAGTGTCTTCCAGCGCGTTCCAGTCCTGCTGCTCCGGTGTTTTCTTCCCCACAGCACTGTGATGTCCCGTGTCAGCGACCTCAGCGGTCATGTGCAGCGGGGACTTCTGACAGAAGAAAACACCGGAACAGCAGAACCAGACTGCGGTGGAAGACATCGGAGCACAAGGGACAGGTGAGTATTTTTTTTTTTTTTTAACACAGTATTACACGGTATTATGGCCCACAGCGGCCCCTGCACACAGTATTACATGGTATTATGCCCGCAGTGGCCCCTGCACACGGTATTATGCCCCACAGCGGCACCTGCACATGGTTTTATGCCCCGCATCAGCCCCTGCACACGGTATTATGCCCCGCAGCGGCCCCTGTACACAGTATTATGCCCCGCAGTGGCCACTGCACTGCACTCAATATTATGCTCCGCAGCGGCACCTGCACATGGTTTTATGCCCCGCAGCAGCCCCTGCACACGTTATTATGCCTGCAGTGGCCCCTGCACACAGTATTATGCCCCGCAGCAGCACCTGCACATGGTTTTATGCCCCGCAACGGCCCCTGCACACGTTATTATGCCCCGCAGCAGCCCCTACACACGGTATTATGCTCTACAGTGGCCCCTGCACACGGTATAATGCTCCATATTGACCCCTGCACATGGTATTATGCCCCATAGCGGCCCCTGCACACAGTATTATGCCCCATAGTGTCCCCAGCACTGGTATTATGCTCCATAGTGGCCCCTGCACTGGTATTATGCTCCATAGTGGCCCTTGCATACAACATTATGCCCCATAGTGGCCCACCCATGAACTATTATTATACTCTGGGGTCTTTTCAGACCCCATAGTATAATGATTGGAGACACAGGTGGTGACAAAGATAAAAACCACTGTTACTTACCTGGGCTCCGGTGCACTCCCTGCTTTCTGCCCTCTTCAATGTCGCACAGACCGGCGTTGCGACATAATGACGTCGGCCTGGCTCACATGACGCCTGGGATGTCACCAAAGAAGGCCGAAGCCTGCTGGTAGTAACATCGGATCAGAGGAGAGGTGAATAACATTGGTTTTTATGTTCCCTCACCTCTCCTGGTGAGTTCTACTCACCTACCTGCGATCCATTGATGTAAGCTGCCGCCTCCTCTTCATGTTCATGCATATGACGTTTGCATCTCAGCGTAGGAGGCCGATGACAATGACGTCATTGTATCGCCGCCTGCGCTGAAATGTATTATATTTATCTTGTATAGTGGGAATCTTTCCAGCCTACACACCATATTAAATGTGATGTGAACCCAGCCTAATGCTCTGTGAGCTAAACAGCATGGACTCCAAACTGTTACATTGTATTATTAACCTACTAGACAGATCTAACACCATGAGGCCGGAGCCCCACATTGCAAAAACACAGCATTTTGGCCGTGGCGAAGACGTTGCATTTTACAGTGCCTGCAAAGTGGATAGGATTCTGCATTTTCTTCCAGATTCTGTTATATGATCTTGTTCTTACCTAGTAAAATTTCTGGGTATGTTAGGAATCTAAAAAATGACGCCCCCCCAGACAGTGATGGACAGTGCCGCCTGAGGCGGCCGCCTCACTTTGCCTCATTAGAGGTGCGCCCCTGGTGGCCACGGAAGATTATTATAGGACATATTTGTTCCATACATTTAGATTCTGACATCCTTTACACACATCACTTATACTTTCTCTAATAAATGTATGTTTATCTTTATGTACCTGACATGTGCAATTGATACAATGAAAACTTTACTGAAGTTTAGAAAATAAATTATTTGCCTTTTATTTTGTAAAGATTTACAGAGATAAAAAAACAACTTAGATCTTTATAAAAATAAAAATCTATATAATAGAATGAATTAAAATGATTGATTTTTGTATTATTGTTAATTTGATAAAGTTTTTGAAAAAAAAGTCATATCTCACTTAGATACTAGCTCACCAGTCATAATAAACGAGGCCCCTGTTGCTTAGAGAAGAATATTGTGATGTCACCTCTGGAATCATCAGCCATTGTGATGTCACCTCTACACTAGTATATAGTCATGACACATTACAGTTTGTGCCTTGAGGGTTTACAGATAGTGGTGTGTGTTACTTTGCGTTTACTTGTGGATAGTTATGGGAAGACTGCAGTCTTTTTTTCCTGCATTATTTGGCCGACCATATAATTCCGCACTCAGGTATGCTCCTGGCAATACTAGCAGTGGTGACATCAAAGATCCTGAAGACCTATAATGGAGAAGAGTGGGAGGAGGAATGGGAAAGACTTGAGGAGGAGGAGGAGGAGGAATAAGAAACATCTGAAGAAGAGGAGGAGGAGGAATAAGAAACATCTGAAAAAGAGGAGGAGGAGGAATAGAAGGGATATTTCCATCTACAGTCCATATCACATCATCACTGGGCTGACATCCCATCATCTGAAGTATTACATCACTCACCGCTCTGTCTGTGGATTTCCTACAATTTGAACTATATTGAACTAATGTATAGTTTGATGTTTTCTGTTCTTACATAATAAATAATAATAATTCTATCCAATGATTCTGACTTGCTTTGTGTTTTCTGTATAAAATGAGATTTTCTCCCCTAGCTCAGTACTAGGAGATGAGGTACAAGCTCCTCCTAGAGTCTATAGTCTGTTCTCTATCCTATAGGAAATGTCTCAGGTACTTGGTTGTAGAAATGTTCACGTTATTCAAAATACAAGGTTACTGGGTGGTTAGTGGTTTAGTAATAACCACTGGGAAGGGATCCAGAACACCATCCTGGGAATGTACAGTAATATCCTCACCATTGTCCTCATTCTAAATGTATACATATATATATATATACTAAATAGTACTATATAGTATGGGGATTATTGTATACAGAATGTATGTACCAAGTGTGGCCTTTATTATTCCTCTACAGAAGATGTTACCCAGCTTTCCAGACTGCTGAATTCTAAATATGTCTAGTCACGTAGTGGTAACTCTCCCCATATAAACCAACCTGTATATACTTAGTTGTGAGAAGTGGATACAGTTGTATCCAGTCTATGCGAGTCTCTCTTTATATCACATGTATTGCCTTTGTTTAATGTATAAACTGGAACATATATGATAACTAGGTGCTGGTGATTGATGTCATTTCCATATAGTGTTAGCCATCATCCACAGGGTTCTGCTGTATAGAAAAAGGAACAACATATAAGTTTAATGCTGTTTGGAATAGACTCTTAATAGTACGATAGAGATGGCTTCCTCTAGTCTCCACTGGAATAGCGCAGTCTACTATTTTATTACATATTCTGATGTATAAAACAAGAGAGAGGATAGAAAGACACTTTTTTGGCCTCCACAGGCAAATGTAACCCTATGGATATATTTTTCTTGTATAGTGGGAATTTTTCCAGCCTACATACCATATTAAATGTGATGTGAACCCAGCCTAATGCTCTGTGAGCTAAACGGCATGGACTCCAAACTGTTATATTGTATTATTTACCTATAGACAGATTTAACACCATGAGGCCGGAGCCCCACATTGTGAAACACAGCATTTTGGCCGTGGCACAAACACCAAGGCAAAAAACGCTGTGTTTTACAGTGCCTGCAAAGTGGATGGGATTCTGCATTTTCTTCCAGATTCTGTTATATGATCTTGTTCTTACCTAGTAAATTTTCTGGGTATATTAGGAATCTAAATACTGCTTGCTGCTGTTGCCTTAAAGGGATTTCCCATCTTCCTATCTCACCAGTTTGCCTGCTGTCTCTTCTTCTCACTTCCTGTATTCTTCCAGAAACTGGTGGGCAGCTTGGACTGTTTAATAGACAGGACACTATGAAGTACCTCAGTAGATATAGACATTGTCTTTACCATGAGAAATTATTTATTTATTATGATTAATAGAAATCTAATATACACTGAGAAGCAAAAGGGTAATAATGTTTAGAACTTGTGACTTTCAGGCTCCATATCTCACCATTCACTACAGTTTCCAACATGAGACTACCATCATTTTATAGATTACTAGCAGAAGGACCCGACTTCGCACAGGTATATTTCATTTTTTGTTTGTGTAGTGGCCCCATAAGAATTGGCCAGTTTTGCATTTGACATCCAGTATGGCAGTCCAGTTCAGGTACAGTCTATTTATGGTTGTGTTGTTATGGAAACCTGGTAAATGAAATGTGAACTTATATTGGCTGATACACGTGATATGACTGAATATATAAGGACCTGCGAACTGCTATTGACTCATACAGGTCATAAATAACTTGGTTGCTATGGAAACCTGGTGTAAAGCTGTGTGCCTGAGGGGACATGTGACCGTGTGTATGGCAGTTGGAATATGAGTGAGAGACTTGCAGGCTTGTATTGGCTAATTCAGGTCATTTTTTGGGAATACTGTATCTCAGGAACAGTATGTCCTAGAGTGCTGAGACCCGCTGTGTGCCAAATTTGGTGAGGATCGGTCCAGTCGTTTGGTTGCTCATAAAGAACAGACAGACAGACAGACAGAAACTCATTTTTATATATAACAGATAAATAATCATCTTGGCTATCTCATGCATACATTTGACTTGCAACTATTTAGCATATGATTAGTTATGCAGATTCTTGTCTTCTCCTAAAAATCAAAATTTTAATTATTATTATTTTATAAATCCACCTTTATCTTTAAACACTGTGTAAATTCTTCTGGGCATACTCTCGATCAGATTCAAGCATGCCTCGATCAAAATCTGATTCCAGGTCACTTCTACACGTTCCCAATGTTGGTGCATACTGGTCGACTCACTTGAGTACGAATATAGCTTTTTCTTAAACTCTACCCACAAGTGTTCGATTGAGTTGAGGTCTGGGGACTGTGGGGGTCAATCCAGCACCTCTACTTCATTGTCATTGAACCATTTATTCGCTAATCTCGACATATGCTTCGGGTCGTTGTCCTGCTGGAACACTATGTCGTCCTTTTCATAGCCATAGTACTCAAGTGTACGAAGTAACTGGTCTTGTAGGATACTCAAATATAGCTCAGCATTGAGACCACCATCGATCCTGGTCAAGTATCCATCACCTCTGGCTGTGAAACAACCCCATATCATCAGTCTTCCTCCACAAAACTTGTCAGTTCCTTTCCCTTCTTTCTTCCAGACCCATTTGCACCCAGTCAATTGTCTCATCTCTCAACCTTCTACTGTCTACTTTTTGTACTTTTTTGCAAACTCTAACTGATGCTCCTTATGACGATATTGAAGTCGAGGCTTCTTCACCTTTTTTCGGGCCACTATTCCAGACTTGTATAACGCACGTCGCATGGACGTCTGTGATCTCACTATTATAAAGCATACGAGTCACCTCCACTACCTTGTTTGTCACACAAGAATTGTTAGACATTGTGATGAGTCGACTTGTTCATGCTGATATTTTGCCTGGACATCCACTTCTTGGCTTTTGAATGGATGGACTTCATTTCGTATTCTTACAACTGTCATGGTGCCCACATACTGCAGTTTGGCAATTTTCTTGGCCGAGAGCCCAATATCGAGCAGCATAAGATGTTGTTTCTCTTTCCTTGGGAAATTTTCATGGCTCATCCTAAATTTGAACCAGTGACCTTTTTCTTGGGAATCAACCACACTGAGCTATTAGGGAATGTGATAACAAGTTGTAATTTGTAGTATACAAGAAGAAAAAAGATTTTTCCACCACCAGAAGCAAAACAGTAACAATGTAGTTACATGACAAAAATCTGCATAACTAATCATATGCTAAATAGTTACAAGTCAAATTTATGTATGAGATAGCCAAGATGATTATCTATAAAATGATGGTAGTCTCACATTCCAAGCTGTAGTGGATGGTGAAATATGGAGCCTGAAAGTCAAAAGGTCAAAACATTGTTACCCTTTTGCTCATCATGTAAATGCAGATCAAATAATATGCAGAGTAAATGTATAATACATTGCACAGGTTTGGAGATTTACATGCTGCCAAGGCAGAAAATGGACTTGCAGTAAAGTCAATGTTATCTTTGTGTTTATAAAGAGAGATAATGCGCACTGCCGGAGCCTTTATCAGCAAACTGCAGTTAACTGACCTGATTGCTTGGAGGGAAGTGCAGGAAATAACAGCTCCAGAGACAGTGAGTATTGTCATCTGATCTAAGATCAGATAACAGGCTAGGTGCCTTGACAATGATATGTAAACAAAGTCAGGAATAATTTCACATAGCAGGCAAATGAAGCAGCATTGCTAAAGCAATGTATTTAGGAAAACTCTTGAATTTACAAAGGCTAGCAGTATAGATGGGATCCATGAGATGGGAATACCGCTTTAAGCTTGCCATGTCGACATATGAAGCTTTCTGCAGCTATCAGAGCCCTGAGACGCTGGACCAATCGGCAGCTAAGGAGGGGGATTTAAAGTCTGTTGTGAACTCTGTTCTGAACACATTGCAAGCTCATAGTCACAAGGAGTAGGACATTCTGTAAAAGGTATTTGCATAGCAGCTATGAGGAGTCACAGTAGCACAGGGCAGGTCTATACAAAGTGGCTAGTGTGTACCCGTGAAATATGCCTAGGTGCAGTAGATGCTGTGGCAGCAAGGAGCCTTCCAGATATTCAGTGCAGTGCTGGATTTGCAAAAACCTACCGTTACTTTGTGTGCAAACCCAGCGATGGTAGACCTGCTGGATTAACTCATACTTCATGGCTCAAGTTTAAGTTTATCCAGTAACCAACAAGCATATTGTGCAGATTCTTGTGTTACTGTAACCATCAAGTACACTTGCCTTTTAAGGTTTGTGGCTCTACAAAGTGCCTCAGTACAAAGCACATATGGGTGATATCTGTAACTTTTTATCTTGATTTATTCCACAATACCCTTTGCATAAGTCAGCCTATGAGCCAGTAACTGCCTATGTTGAATTTCATTGACTAAAGGCCAGTGCAAAGGTCTTATTATGATATTGCGCAACCCATCAAAGTTCCCATCCTTGTAGAACCACTTGCGTCTATCCCTAAATGAACTGCTGTGAATATTTTGTATTTGACCTTATCCACTCTAATCTAAATACCCTGCTATAGACCTCTACTATGGAACCTACCAGCTGTCCTGTTCATTGTATCCCAAACAGGGATAATAGACACAGTGATGTCACAGTACATGGATAATGTCTATAGTGATGTCACAGTACAGAGCTAATATACACAGTGATGTCATAGTACAGGGGTAATGTACACAGTGACGTCACACTACAGGGATAACAACACAGTGATGTCAAACTACATCTGGACAGAAGAGCAACAGGTACTTTAACTATCCTCATGCTTTGTTCATGCTGTCTGGCTTTCATTTTGATGTACCCCTTTTCTCCTAGGCTACGACTGACTGCCTGCTCTTTCATGCCACAGGATTATCCTTTAAAGGTGTGTTCTCATCTGAGCCTTTCAGGACTGAGGTGAATACCCCCGTGTCTCCAAGTCCCACAGGTAAACAGAAGTTGTGCAAACAGTATAGTACAACTTGCTACACTGTTTCCATATCACCTGAGTTACACAAACAGCATAGCTCACTGTGCTACCCTGTTTCTGTAACTCCTCTTTACTTCTATGGGAGTTATGGAAACAGCATAGCACATCTGTGTTCAGCTGTTTCCGAAACTCACAGCCTTTAGTTTTGGGACTTAGAGCCCCGTATTCTCATCTCAGCCAGTCAAATGTCTCTTTAAAGTTTATTCTTCTTTGATCTCTTCTTTAGTTCTTCCAGGAGACATTGGACAAAACCCTTGTTTCCCTTGAAACCTCTATTCCTGATGTTCAGCCACATCTACCTGTTTCCTCATGCTATTACATACTTGATTGTTCTCTTCATGCTCATGTCCTTTGTATTATACACAATGGGAGAGTTCATGTTCTCATATTATATATGAGAAGTTATTCTAATAAAAATAAACAATAAAAAGTTCTCTCTGGAATGGAAAAGTAACTAAGTAAAACATGTATTGTCGTCACTGTGTTCACAATCTGTTACACCTGCTGTTAACATACTGGATAAAAGGAGGTTAAAAACTGGATCCACAACCCTTTAACCATAAAAAAAAATGTTTTATGGAAGCCCCTGGTTCATGTTACCATGTTTTGCTATGTTATGCCATCAAAATGTATGCCATATAGCCACATTATCTTATGTTTTAAAGTGCCATGTACCTTAGCAAAATATGACGTCAGTTGGACACAGCTTACACTTACATTGCCACTTTAAGTGATGAGACTGGACTACAATACCAATAGGGCTGACTGCTAGGTAATGAATGTCCTGGCTAGCCATTGTCACTTGATGGTTTATGACTTACTGTTATATACATTGTTTGTGGCAGAGCAGTTTGCGACAGAATTGCAACAGACACCGCCGAGTCCAAGCGTCATGGACATACCTCCCAACTTTTTGGAGTGTCGGAGAGGGACACTTATAGTTTACTGGTAAAAGTTTATCATCTGTTTTCAGATCTCTATGCTTGAGTAGGCTTTATGAAAATATTAGCACAAACAATATCTGAATATAGACATTTTAAGGTCTAAAATGTGCCAAATTATGACATATTATATATTGGGATCTAACATACAGTTAGGGACTAAATACATAGTGTGTGGAACAAACTGAGGGGCACTGAAGAAACAAAGAGGAACAGAGGGATTTGGGTCAAAAGTAGGGACTGCTCCACCAAACCAAGATGGCGCCGCTGAAGTGGCTGCCTGGTCGGCAGCTCTGAGACTCTCTCTCTCTTATTTTTTCTTTCTCTGTCTGTTTTTTTATCTCTCTACTTAATGGACTTTACACTATGAACTATGAAGAAATGAAGAAACAAAGACTTGGAATTGGACCTTTGTGATACTTTTTTTTTTTTGTTTTTATCTGTCTTTTTGTCCTGCTGAAATGGGGACTCTTGTGTCTGCAGGCATTTCTTTTGTCTACACAAGAGAGAAATTACTGCAGCTTAGAGTCACAACAACAGGGCTGCATACCATTTGCCCACCCATCCCCCAAGAACTCTGGAGAAAGAAAAAGCGGGGGAGGGGCTGCAGAGCAGGAACTCTTCAGAGGATTAAAAAGAGGCGTTACCGACCAACTGTTCCCTCCATCATTATGGGCAATGTGAGATCTCTTGCAAACAAGATGGATGAACTAACAGCGCTCACCAGGCACCATCAGGAGTCTCTGGTCTCCTTGGATGGTTTTAAACTCCTTCGGGCAGACAGGACAAGGGAGAGCGGTAAGAGGAAAGGAGGGGGGCTGGCAATGTTTGTGAATAATAGATGGTGCAATCCTAGGCACATTGTGATTAAGGAGCAAACTTGCTGTAAGGACATTGAACTATTAGCTGTGAGCATGAGACCTTTCTATCTACCAAGGGAACTATCACATGTCATCGTGATAGCTGCATATGTTCCCCCCTCTGCGAAAGCTGACGCTGCCTGCGAGGTCCTACAAGCCACGCTGAGCCAGTTACAGTCTCAGCACCCCCAGGCCCTCCTTCTTGTGTCTGGCGATTTCAACCATGCCTCGCCATCATCCACACTTCCCAGTTTCACACAGTATGTAACCTGCCACACAAGAGACAACAAAACACTGGACTTGTTCTTTGCCAACGTGAGGGAGGCATATAACTCATCAGCCCTACCGCCCCTGGGAAGATCGGATCACAACCTAGTACATCTCCGACCTGTGTACAAGCCACTTGTACGTAGAGAACCAGCTGTCACCCGCACAGTGAGGATATGGTCCGAGGAGAGTGATGAGGCTCTGAGGGATTGTTTTGACACAACCGCATGGGAAGTTTTGCAGGATTCGTATGGAGAAGATATAGAAGGACTCACACACTGCATAACGGACTACATTAATTTTTGTGTGGACAACACAGTACCCACAAAAGTGGTGAGGTGCTTCTCCAACAACAAACCATGGATTAACTCTGATATAAAAACACTACTTAAGGAGAAAAAGATGGCATTCAGGACAAGAGATAAGGAGGGGTTGAGAGAAGTACAAAAGGAGCTGAGGCATCTAATCAGGCAAGGAAAAGCCAGTTATAAGGAAAAAATGGAAAAGCAAATGGAAAGAAAAGACATAAGGGGGGTCTGGGAGGGGCTTAAGTCAATTTCGGGTCATAAACAGTCGGTCTGCCAGATTGAGGCAGATGTTAACTGGCTTAATGAACTAAACCTATTCTTCAACAGATTTGATCACACACCAGCTCCTCCCACCCCAGAATGTCCTTCAGCTCCCCTCACCACAATGACTTCACCCCATTCACCCCATGCGGCTACTTCCCAACAGACCAGTAAATCCAGAAATCTGTCTTTATCTGACCACAGTCTGACCTTCACACGGGCCCAGGTGAGGAAGGAGATGAAAAAGATCAAGGCGAGGAAAGCCGCAGGGCCAGATGACATCAGTGCAAGGCTAATTAAGACTTGTGGGGACCAGCTGTGTGGTATAATTACATATATGTATAATATGAGCCTGAGGCAGGAAATAGTCCCTGAATTATGGAAATCTTCTTGTGTGGTACCAGTTCCAAAGAAACCTCACCCTATGGACCTCAACGACTACAGACCTGTAGCACTGACATCCCACCTGATGAAGATCTTAGAGAGATTGCTTCTCACACATCTTTGCCCTCTAGTGAGCCCCGCTATGGACCCTCTCCAGTTTGCTTATCGACCGGGCATTGGGGTAGATGATGCCATCATCCACCTTCTGCACAGGGCTCTGTCTCACCTGGAAAAACTAGGGAACACGGTGAGAATAATGTTCTTTGATTTCTCCAGTGCTTTTAACACCATACAGCCCAGGTTACTGAGAGACAAGCTGGGCCTTGCTGGAGTGGACCACCACCTCTCCAACTGGATCCTAGACTACCTCACAAATCGACCTCAATACGTGAGAGCCCAAGACTGTGTGTCAGGTACCGTGATCTGTAATACGGGGGGCACCTCAGGGTACGGTTCTCGCCCCTTTCCTCTTCACACTGTACACTGCTGATTTTAGGTGCAACTCATCCAGCTGCTACCTACAGAAGTATTCTGACGACTCTGCAATAGTAGGCCTCATCACAGACGATGATGACAAGGAGTACAGAGAACTGAACCGGTTTTTTGTGGACTGGTGCCACCAGAACCACCTGAAGATTAACGCGGGGAAGACCAAGGAGATGGTGGTGGACTTCCGTAAAGGCAGATGCCCTCCAAAACCAGTGGACATCCTGGGGACGGGCATCGAGATTGTGAACACCTATAAGTACCTGGGTCTGCTCCTTAATAATAAGCTGGACTGGGCAGATCATATGGAGGCCCTGTACAGGAAGGGCCACAGCAGGCTCTACCTGCTTAGGAAGCTGAGAGCCTTTGGAATCCGGGTGGCACTTCTTAGGACTTTCTTCAACTCGGTAGTGGCATCAGCCATCTTCTTTGGAGTGGCCTGCTGGGGGAGCAGTATATCAACCAGACACAGAAATAAACTTGACAAGCTGATTAGAAGGGCCAGCTCTGTCCTGGGGAGCCCACTGGACCCAGTGCAGGTGGTGGGTGACAGAAGGATACTGTCCGTGGTGAGCTCCATGCGGGAGAAGAAGTCCCATCCCATGCATGAGACTGTGATTGCGCTGGGCAGTACTGTCAGTGACCGACTGCTCCACCCTAGGTGTGAGAAGGAGCGCTATCGGAAGTCTTTCCTCCCCACCGCGGTTAGGCTGTACAACCAACACCGACCTAAGCGGAGATCATTACACACAGAGAACTGAAATATCTCTCTGCCTGTTATATCCCCCCCCCCCCCCTGCTACGCCCTATCTGTCTGTCTGCTATTAATGTAATGCCTCTCACCTTGGAACATTCCTGTACATGTTGTATTTGTATTTGTATCTGCTTATCTTATCTTTGCTGCTGTAACACACTGAATTTCCCCACTGTGGGACTATTAAAGGACTATTATTATTATTATCAAAAGATGGACAATTAGGAGATATGATGGAGGTGACCAAATATACACTATATGGGTAGAAGGAGAGTGACATCACCAATGACATCATTTAGACATTATCACCTTCAGTCAGCAAAATACCTTGTTCAGAGTGCTATCCTCAGGGTTTATTTTCACATATTCAGGTTCTTATTACTTCTGACCTGGCATAACTTGATTCAGGATGTCTGTAGTACCACAGTGGCTACAGTAGGGGGAGCTATCTAGCCACTGTGCTTTGCTACTTTTGGTTATTATCAAACTTGTCTATGTTATTGTTGGCAGGAAATGTAATATTTTTCCCCGCCACATAGACAGGGTTATCTTCTGTCACATAAGTACCAACTATACTGGGGAGGGTGCACTGATATATCCTTCCTCCTATTTTCTATGTAGGAGTCACAGTGGGGGTAAAGTGATATTGATTCATCCTTTATATTTATGATATATACAGGCACTCCAGACTTTCCTGATTGGTTGCGGCTATTTCTAGACCCATCCAGGATGCTATTAGTTTTCTATATTCATCAGCTATAAATCATGCTATAGACAGATACCTAGTATAAATAATATAATACGCCACCTCTAAAAACACACTGCACCATGATGTTACAGGTTATTCTACAGGAAATTATGATTAACCTTACATACATTACTTTTTTTTGGCATTTTCTTTATATTTCCTGTTTTTTGTTGGGTTTTTTTTTCCTCTTTGGCGTTTCTTTTTTTAAACACAACATGTTATGAGTTTAGTGTTTTTATCAGGTGTTTTCCTTTCCTTTGCTTTATAAGAAAAAACACAGTACAGAGAGAATGCACACAGTGATGTCACAGTGCATGGATAATAAACACAATGATGTCACAGTACAGAGATAATGAAAATAGTGATCTCACAGTACAGTGATAATATACACAGTGATGTCACAGTATATGGATAATGTAGATAGTGATGTCACAGTACAGCGATAACATACACAGTGATGTCATAATACAGGGAAAATGTACACAGTGATGACAGTACAGGGATATCAAACAGTGAAGTCTTAGTACAAGGGTAATAAGCAGTGATGTCACAGTTCAGGGATATATGCAGTAATGTTACAGTACAGGAAAATTTAATAGTGATGTCACAGTATAGGGATATCAAACAATGATGTCACAATACAGGGGTAGTGTACATAGTGATGTCACAGTAAGGGGTTAATAAATGCAGTGATGTCACAGTACAGGAATAATAAAATCAATGATGTCTCAGAACAAAGATAATAAATGCATTATTATTACAGTATAGGGATAAAAACATGGTGATGTCAACAGTACATGAATAATGACTACAGTAATGTTACACTAGGTTCACACTAACATCGTGGTGGCCATTGTTTTGGTCCATGGAAGGACCAGAACAATAAAAAAATGGACTGCTAAAAATAAACTCTAATGGGTCCGTTGGGTGTTTGTTCTTTTTAACTGAAACCACCATATGAAAAGGTTGGAATTACGGGGCTTTTTCGTCCGGTGATTTTCGACGGACACTCCAAGCAGAGTCTCTGACACAGATGTGAACCCAACCTTACAGTGCAGTGATCATAAATACAGCATTGTCACAGTATAGGAATAATAAATACATTGCCGTGAGATTACAAAAATAATAATCTCTGCACAGGAATTATAGTCCCAGTAATATCACAGTGCAGGACAATAAATAGTGATGTCACAATACAGAACTAATAAGCAGTGCTTTGTCTACACAGGCATAATAAAGCTAAGGCTAGGTTCACACCAGTGCTTGGTTTCCGTTCGGGGATTCCATCCTCGAATCCGCTTGAAAGATGCAGAGAGAAAAGTCCATCAAGCTGGACTTTTCTCTCCGCATTTTTCAGGTGGAAACCCATTATAGTCTATGGGGTCCATGGGTTTCCGCGTTTAACCGCTATTTAAGTGGATCGGGTTTCCGTTTTTTGGGTCCGCTTGGGGAATGGAAACCCAAGTGCAGGTGTGAACCTAGAGTAAGCATGTGATACCACTGCACATAAGTAGTGACAGTGCAGGAATCATAGTCATAGTGATGTCATGGTGTAGGGATGAGGCACCCATGGTCGCAGTATTTCACTTTAGAGAGGTAATGTACAAAGTGAAGTCACAAAACATAATAGTAATAATGATACAGCCATATCACAGTACATGTGTAATAAACAATATGAAGTCATAGAAAAAGGTTATTATTGCATAAAGTGATATCACAGAAAAGAAATACATGGATTTGGCATAACAAGTATATACTGTATATCTAGCGATGTCACAGCTAATGACTAAAGACCATAATAAAAGCACAGTGAAGTGCACAAATAATAAATGCAAAGTCACTGCTCAGAGGGAATAAACATAGTACACACAACTGTGTCACTATACTGGGATACCCAACCGTGCCACAAACAGAAACACTGGTATTCTCTCATTGGCAGAGTGGCCCTTTTGTGTAGGAGATGTATTGTTTTGACAGTTTCCACTAAAAGTAATATCTACACTTTACAAAATTCCAGCCTAAGATATCCTACTCCTTCATTTTTTCTTCTATCTCCTACAGCTGGTGAAGTTAGCCAAGTGCTGTATTTGGCTATCTCCGGCTCTCCCATAGAGAATGAATGGAGCAACAAGGCACATGCTTGTTAAGATGTGAGAACCAGACCCCCAATTTATAGCATTGGTGGGGGTCCCAAATGTTGGACCCCACCAATCATAAAGTTATCCCCTATCTTAACAATAGGGAATAACTTCAAAACTTGATACAACCCCTTTACGGGACTAGTACTGTTGCCTTTCACTTCGTTGTACTGGATTTGAACCTGACAACATCTGCGATTACTTTGTAGGTTCTCCGTGAGTTTACTCCCACACTCCAAAAACATGCTAACTGGTTTCCTATGAATTTGACCCTAAGGTGTATTTGATATAGGGAAATAAAATAGTGAGACCCATTGGGGACAGGAACTGATGTGAATGATGATCATGTCTGTACAACACTAAGGAATATGTAGGAACTATACAGTAAATAAATAGGTGGAATATCTGGAAAACACCCACAGATACGTTTGGCTTGAGATTCCCCTCTACATTAAAGTAGTACTTCAGGGATTTTATTTGTTGGACATATAATAATAACTCAACAGAAATATTTTAGCAGTGTAATTTGTTTAATCCCATCTACGTTGCATCCATTACGTTTAACCCTTTCATTATAGGCAGATGTGTCATGTGATCACCAGTCTGACCGCCAGTCCAGAACTTACTTTTCTGTATAGAAAGAATATTAGTCTCTACTGTGTGGTTAGCTTTCTGTGAACTACAGGATTATATCATCTACTGAATCTCAGGCCCTGGATTCTAAGGAGGCCCAAAGTCACGACCGAGTGTAGGCCAAGGCTCGTCCGATGGGGGATCTGATGCTCTGTTCCATTCCACTGATTATAGAGCAGGTCCTATCCTGCTTCCTGACATTGGAACCCTATTAAAGTCAATGGGGGTTGGAAGCCATTTCAATGATACTTGGATGTCATCGGATGAAATCAGCCCCCATCGGTGTGCACAATCGGTCATGTGAATGTAGCCTAAAACATAAGAAGATACCAGTATCATAGAAAGCACATGGTAAGAGGGACCTAGGTGCTTCAAGTTACATGTCTACCTCTACATTATTCTTTAATAATAATAATAATAATAATAATAGTCCTTTAATAGTCCCACAATGGGGAAATTCAGTGTGTTACAGCAGCAAAGATAAGCAGATACAAATACAAATACAACATGTACAGGAATGTTCCAAGGTAAGAGGCATTACTTTGATAGCCGACAGACAGATAGGAAGTAGCGGGGGGGGGGGGGATTTAACAGGCAGAGGGATATTTCAGTTCTCTGTGTGTAATGATCTCCGCTTAGGTCGGTGTTGGTTGTACAGCCTAACCGCGGTGGGGAGGAAAGACTTCCGATAGCGCTCCTTCTCACACCTAGGGTGGAGCAGTCGGTCACTGACAGTACTGCCCAGCGCGATCACAGTCTCATGCATGGGATGGGACTTCTACTTCTGCATGGAGCTCACCACAGACAGTATCCTTCTGTCACCCACCACCTGCACTGGGTCCAGTGGGCTCCCCAGGACAGAACTGGCCTTTCTGATCAGCTTGTCAAGTTTATTTCTGTCCCTGGTTGATATACTGCTCCCCCAGCAGGCCACTCCAAAGAAGATGGCTGATGCCACTACCGAGTTGAAGAAAGTTCTAAGAAGTGCCCCCCGGATTCCAAAGGCTCTCAGTTTCCTAAGCAGGTAGAGCCTGCTGTGGCCCTTCCTGTACAGGGCCTCCATATGATATGCCCAGTCCAGCTTATTATTAAGGAGCAAACCCAGGTACTTATAGGTGTTCACAATCTCGATGCCCATCCCCAGGATGTCCACTGCCTTTGCGGAAGTCCACCACCATCTCCTTGGTCTTCCCCGCGTTAATCTTCAGGTGGTTCCGGTGGCACCAGTCCACAAAATCCTGGTTCAGTTCTCTGTACTCCCTGTCATCATCATCTGTGATGAGACCCACTATTGCAGAGTCGTCAGAATACTTCTGTAGGTAGCAGCTGGATGAGTTGCACCTAAAATCAGCAGTGTACAGTGTGAAGAGGAAAGGGGCGAGAACCGTACCCTGAGGTGCCCCCGTATTACAGATCACGGTACCTGACACACAGTCTTGGGCTCTCATGTATTGAGGTCGATTTGTGAGGTAGTCTAGGATCCAGTTGGAGAAGTGGTGGTCCACTCCAGCAAGGCCCAGCTTGTCCCTCAATAACCTGGGCTGTATGGTGTTAAAAGCACTGGAGAAGTCAAAGAACATTATTCTCACTGTGTTCCCTGGTTTCTCCAGGTGAGACAGAGCCCTGTGCAGAAGATGGATGATGGCATCATCTACCCCAATGCCCGGCCGATAAGCAAACTGGAGGGGGTCCATAGCGGGGCTCACTAGAGGGCGGAGATGTGTGAGAACCAATCTCTCCAAGATCTTCATCAGGTGGGATGTCAGTGCTACAGATCTGTAGTCGTTGAGGTCCATAGGGTGGGGTTTCTTTGGAACTGGTACCACACAAGAAGATTTCCATAATTCAGGGACTATTTCCTGCCTCAGGCTCATATTATACATATATGTAATTATACCACACAGCTGGTCCCCGCAAGTCTTAATTAGCCTTGCACTGATGTCATCTGGCCCTGCGGCTTTCCTCGCCTTGATCTTTTTCATCTCCTTCCTCACCTGGGCCCGTGTGAAGGTCAGACTGTGGCCAGATAAAGACGGATTTCTGGATTTACTGGTCTGTTGGGAAGTGGCCGCATGGGGAGAAGTCATTGTGGTGGGGGAAGCTGAAGGACATATTGGGGTGGGAGGAGCTGGTGTGTGATCAAATCTGTTGAAGAATAGGTTTAGTTCATTAAGCCAATTAACATCTGCCTCAATCTGGCAGACAGACTGTTTATGACCCGAAATTGACTTAAGCCCCTCCCAGACCCCCCTTATGTCTTTTCTTTCCATTTGCTTTTCCATTTTTTCTTTATAACTGGCTTTTCCCTGCCTGATTTGATGCCTCAGCTCCTTTTGTACTTATCTCTTAAGTAGTGTTTTTATATCAGAGTTAATCCATGGTTTGTTGTTGGAGAAGCACCTCACCACTTTTGTGGGTACTGTGTTGTCCACACAAAAATTAATGTAGTCCGTTATGCAGTGTGTGAGTCCTTCTATATCTTCCCCATAAGAATCCTGCAGAACTTCCCATGCGGTTGTGTCAAAACAATCCCTCAGAGCCTCATCACTCTCCTCGGACCATATCCTCACTGTGCGGGTGACAGCTGGTTCTCTACGTACAAGTGGCTTGTACACAGGTCGGAGATGCACTAGGTTGTGATCCGATCTCCCCAGGGGCGGTAGGGCTGATGAGTTATATGCCTCCCTCACGTTGGCAAAGAACAAGTCCATTGTTTTGTTGTCTCTTGTGTGGCAGGTTACATACTGTGTGAAACTGGGCAATGTGGATGATGGAGAGGCATGGTTGAAATCTCCCGACAGAAGAAAGAGGGCCTGGGGATGTTTTAACTGTAACTGGCTCAGCGTGGCTTGTAGGACCTCGCAGGCATCGTCAGCTTTCGCAGAGGGGGGGACATATGCAGCTATCACGATGACATGCGATAGTTCCCTTGGTAGGTAGAAAGGTCTCATGCTCACAGCTAATAGTTCAATGTCCTCACAGCAAGTTTGCTCCTTAATCACAATGTGCCTAGGATTATACCATCTATTATTCACAAACATCACAGCCCTCCTCCTTTCCTCTTACCGCTCTCCCTTGTCCTGTCTGCCCGAAGGAGATATAATCACCTGGATGCTCTTCACCTAGGGGAAGAAACCCATATGATCCAATGATGAAGTGTGAACCATAACCATGCACTATGTAAGATGTGAAATGTCTCTAAAAAATATATTCAAAATTTTCCTTTCCAAAGCTCGGTTATGAGTTGTGAAAACAAATGAGTATTTTTGTATTCTGCTCATGACTGCGGTTCACTTAAAGGTCGTGTCTTAGAAGTCTGTACTGGAAGTTGTAGTAGTATAATGTTGTACCATGTTAGCCATTGAGAGTAGTCACTCTTACACTGGAAGTTGTAAGCAGAGACCAGGTGCTCATCCAAAACATGAGATGAAGCTGTTGTAGGAGAACATAATTCACAGCTATCACAGTTCTTCCACGAGATATTAGCAGAATCTACAGACTTTGCTGATTTCTGAACTCTCTCCTGGCAGACAAAGAGCTGCAGCGTCTGATGATAAAGATCTGGACAATTTGTTTCCAATTCTTGGCTCCTGCTTCTATTAGATAAGACGTCCTCCACTTAATCACTTATTTCATTATTACCTTTAAATAGCTCTGCAGAGATCGGGGGGGGGGGGGGGGGGGTCAATAATCTCTGTGATCTCTGGACATTTAATGACCTTTTCTCACAATGTCAGTCCTCACCGTCTGTCTCTAAGGTCATGACACGGCAGTCATTCAGTCTTTGCTCACTGTGCAAGAACACTGATGTTTTTGACATTTGTTATTATAAAAATGCGTTTTTATTTCAGCCACATTCACACAAGACGGTTTATGATGCTTTTTTTTTTTTTTTTTTTGCCAAAACCAGGAGTGGATTTAAAAAGGATATTTTTCTATATGTGTCCTCCCATTTAGATCTAGTCCTGAAATGGAAAAATGATAATTTATTAAAGTGTACCTACACTTTCAGATGACTTTTCTGGATAAACTGTCATATGTATGTGCATGATGGCTAACACTAATCCTGACAGGACTTGAACTGACCACCAAGCATAATAATAGACTGACTCATGACAATTCTGTAGGGGTTTCTTTTGCAGCAGTCACCTCATTTACATCATTTACATCAGAGCGCTTTTTTTGCTGCGGCTTGCTACATGGGGCCTTAGTCTAAGGGTACGTTCAAACAAAGGAATTTTCTGCGGGTTTGCCGCCCTGAATTTGCGTAAATCTGCCTCCTATTGTTTTCAACAGGAGGCAGAGATTGCAGCAGGACGTTGAAAAATAAGCCTCCTGCTCGATCTTGCCGCAGACTCCTCGCTGATTAGGTCCATTCCTCTTGGCTTAATCATATAGCGGAAAGATGCAACAGAATGCCAATGCCCTGGATCGGCATCCCATCGTGGCTAGACCACGACTGAATACGGCGACGGAAAATGAAGAGGAATTTTGCTTAATTTTCAGCCGTGTGAACTTAGCCTAAAGTATATCACTAACTGTTGTTAACAGAGCAGAGGAGAAGCTCAGATGAGATGGCGCCCCCATAATCATGTACAGAAGATAGAATAAAAAAAAAAATATATATATACATTCCTTTTCAAACCATCCTGCAAAATGTAATATCTGGATGTGCTGTACACCATACTTGCAGAGGCACAGCTATGAGGGTGCAGAAGTAGCAATTGCTACAGGGCACTGGAGCAGCATGGCTACATAAGAAGACACCCGTATTGTAGATAACACATGGTAATTTGGGGCCCCGTTAGTTATTTTGCACTGAGACCCAGAAGCTTCAAGTTATGCCTCTGAATACTTGACTGTTACATAAATAAAATGGTTAGTGTGTCACTTAGTTAGTTTTGTCACTTATTGTCTTCTCTTCAGGAGAGGTATTTTTTATGAATAATTTGTCAATGGCCTTCTGACTGTTTTTGCTCTTTAGGGGTATTGTTGTTTTATGCAGAAATCCAGTCAGGGCCGGTCAAAGGTTTCCTAAGTAGACCCCATATTTTAATGTGGCAAACACATAATGCCCCCTCAAAGACCATAGATATATACTGTATTAAATATATATTATAGACAAAGTAAAAAAAAATTAAAAAAACAAAGTTATAACCCCGTTTACATGGTGCTTCACGCAGGCTTTGGCTGTAGTGATGTCTGCAGCTCGGTGTTCATCGTGCCTGAACAGAAAAGTTGGGGCAGTTAGCAAAAAGACATAGCTGATATGAATCCTTTCATGTGAAACTTTGCCTTATATTGGTGCAGCTGGGGGGCATTGACCCTAGGTTGTTAGGAGGGGTGTAATAAGTCATCCTCCAAGTGAATTTAAATATAGGGCTTGGGCACTGATGCTAAGTTCACACTGGCATTGCCTGTCCATTGTTCTGGTCCATCTGAGGACCAGAACAACGAAAAGGCGGACCACTAAACCAACGGTTACATAGGGAGACTGGCGGACCCATTGACTATAATGGGGTCCATTGGGTATCCGTTGTTTTAAAACTGAAACCAGCAGAGGAAAAAGTCCTGTGTGCAGGACTTTTTCGGCAGCTGATTTCAGGTGGACATTGCAACAGAGTCACCAAAGGAGAATTCACCACATTTGTGAATCTTTGCCTGGGCTGAGAAAATCCTAGCTACAACTCTGTCACCATAAATGGAGTTATTTTGTTGCACTTAAGTCTAAGGGTAGATGTATGAAGACTGGCATCCTCAAAACCAGTTTTCATTTCTCCTGCACTGGAGTGGAGGATGTGCCTTATTTAGGATGAGGCACATGCAGTCTCATAAATCAGGAGCCTGCCTGCACTGAAATCTATGGAGTAAATTTTAGGCATCATTTATGCCAGTAAAGAGGTGTAAATGATCATAAATCTGGCGGGGCCTGTGACCCTGTCCACGCCATACCCTAATCATGCCACATTTATGAAAAGTGGCGAGGTCTACATAAAAGTCATAATTTTTTGCATAAAAACTTAAGACTAAATTCACATCTGTGCTGGAGTCTCCGTTGGAGACTCCGCTGCAGAAACAGCCAACAGACACCCATATAGTCAATGGGGTCTGCCGGAGTTTGTGTGCAACCGCTAAAACAGTGGTCCGCTGGGGGACTCGAATGACAGAGAGACTGGCACAGATGTGAACCCAGCCACTTGCACAAAAAAATGTGATTTATTCTTATTCATGCTGTGTACTCCAGAAAAGTGGGGTACAAAGCATAAATCTACCCCTATGTACAGAATAAAATACACCTGAATGAATGCTATATCTATGAGACAATTCTAGAACCCAGGCTTGATATATGCTGGTGACATAATCCATTCCTATCAAGACACCTACTTGATTTTTTAATTGCTGCGTTCAGGCATAGACATTTCCAGATCTGCATGTTCACAGCCAGTCTCCTGGTCATTTGCATGGGGAAGCTGCAAGCTCAGCGTGACACCAGCTTACAAACTGGTATAAGAAGTCACAGACGTGGCATTAATGTACCAGCAGCTGCATTATCTCCCATTTGCATAACTGTTACCAACGGCACAAATTTTACATGTTTGCAAATGAACCCTAAGGCAGTGCTGGCATGAAGAGGGTTAGGAGAAAGTGGAGAATACTAAAAGAATGATCCACAGCCGAGGCCCATACATCTAGACATCTGCATTCAGTTCCTAATTCTATTCATTGGTAACAGTCTATGAGACTTGTAATTGCTATTATTTTTACATTCGGCCATGCAGACTGCTCTGTGCAGTTTACAGATTAAGATGTTATTATGATGATCACATATGTCACCATTGTTCCTTCATGTGGTTCATCACAGAGATACGCGCTGTCTTACAATAGAGCATCTGGACACCGTTTGTGAGGCACACAATAGAAGCTTCTATTTTATTTGGGTTTTTTCCTATCAAAAGATCTAAAAGCTCATTTTACTCTTGTCGTTCTCATTTATCAATTGTCACTTGACTTATATAAAAGTATGCAATTCTAAAGGGATTGTTTAAGTACAAACAGATGTATGAATGCAGGCAAATCTCAGTATTTAGGGTGGGGTACGGTCTTCTAGAGATATTATGTGGATTGGTAGCTAAATGTGGCTAGAATTACAAGAGGTGATGTAAAATAAATCTATATGATAGAAAACTTTAAAGCTAGTGGTGAAATGGATAGAATATCTATATGGATAGAAGTGGGCTTGTTGCTCTTCAGGCATCACATTGCAATTGATGATCACTAATGTTGGCACTTACATTAGGTCATCACTTCACTGGTGACTTACATTAGGTCTGCACTCCGGATGGGCTTGTACGTTTACTCTGCATTTCGCTGTGTGCTTTTTTTTGCTGTACATTGGCATATTTTATTGTAAATGCTGATGACATTTTCCTGCACTGGGGTTTTTTGTATCACTGCCACTTTATTTGTTTTTCTGCTGAGTCTTTGCGCCCTCTACTGTTCGGGAATTTGCTGGATGGAGAGAGGCACAATGATTCTTTGAATTGTGTTGCACCCATTGACTGTGCAGCGGGTTGTGTCTTTTTGTGCCATTCAGGGTCTTCACAAGCTATGACAGGATGCTTTTACTATGACACTGGAGCAGGAAAGCCTCCATATAAAAGGAGGGTTATCCCACACGTTTCAGGTTCCATCTGGCCCTACGTTTTGTCATTGCAGTCAGCCATCAGTGTATATTGTGAATTGTTGCTGTACCCGTGAAACTATTCTTAACTACTGCTGTACCCAAGCAACTGCTGTTAACCTCTGATGTACCCAAAGACCACCTCAGAAATGTGTTGGTTCCAAGTGTATATGTGTGCCTTGTTCAGCCTAACATGTGGAACCACCGGAGAAGCAGGGAGCCAACTGTCCTGTCCACCCCTTTGGGTAGTCTGAACTAGTAACTGGAGTAGCCATAACTGTAATTACCCCAAAAAACACACCGACAGAACCCATGAAAGGGAGAGAGATAGCTGGAAATAGCCATATCTTTGGTTTTATACCACCTAGAACATCATGTCATGCTACATATATAAATCACATTCCCAACATTGACATCTAATTAGTGATATCTCCGTTTTTATAGCTATATCAGCAATTTTGGTAGCATTTACAGATTAGTGAACCAGTTTGTAATGAGATGGGTTTGTTACGAATTTTCCCAAAATTTTAGAACCTGATATTTTTGGGGTTCACTACCCCTGAATCCTGTAGACCCCACACTATCATAAGCCAAGGCTAGTGGAGGTGTGGGCGAAATATAAAACTCTGATACTCACCTCTCTTCACTTCTCTTGGACATCCAGTCTTCTTTCCTGGTGTCTGGTCTCACAGGGTCTTGCTGCCTTTTCTGGAGTCTTCTCCAATCTGACAATGTTTTGACGCAGTTTCATAACATCGAAAGCTCCAACTTACTGCTGAGGCCTAATCACAAGCCTCAGCAGTGTTCCTTGGGCATGTGATGATGGAGAAGGCGCTGTAAGAGGCCACCACAAGAGACTGCAACAACCCATGGGTGAAGATCGAATGCCAGGAAAGAAGACTGAATGCCCAGGAAGGGTGAGGAGAGGTACCAGGTTTTTTTTTTGTTTGTTTGTTTTTTTACTTTGTCCGCACCTTTTCTGGGCTTCTGCTTATTATCCTCTACTGTCTGAAACTTGTGGGTGAATATTTGCGATTCATATCTTGTGAGGTTCGCCCATCGCTAGTAGCATATGAAACTCAGCAATGTGAACCACTGGATGGCATAAAATTGAAGATACAACTATTTAAAGTGACCTCCTTCCCCCCATTGGCAACTGCTGCCTCTGTACATACTGGCAATATACAGTAATATGAACAGACTCTCCCTGAAATGGTTAGTTAGAATGTTGCTAGGGACAACTTTTGAGCCTGATTTCTATTAAACGGAAGTTAAAAAGGTTAATAAAGTATATCACAAAAATTATCACTAAACACCACACACACAATAGTTAAAAAAGAAGTTGGAAAAAAACCCCCAAAATTTAATCTAATGATTTTATAGAGGGCCCAGAGCATGAACTTGGCAAGGGATTTTTTTTCTCCTGCATTTTTAACAAACACATTATGGTCTGCAATTAAATGGTTCTTAAAACTTTAATCAACTACTGCTTAATTAACAAAGTAAAGATAATGCGCTCACTATCCCCATTTATAAAATAGTCCAGGGGCAGACAAAAAATTCCAACTGTGCTGGAACCAGTGACTATTAACATGTGTTAAGAAATGGAGTTGGAGGAGGTGGTGAAAGGTCCTCCTTAAAGGGTCTGGGCAGGAATTTTATATTGATGGTCTATCCATAGGATAGGCCATAAACAGGGGTGCACCGCTAATGAGGCGAAGTGAGGCAGCCGCCTCAGGCGGCACTGTCCGGGGGCGGCATTTTTTGCATTCTATTTACCGTAAACCAGCCCAGGACAGGCTGCTTTAAAAAAACAAAGCTGAGCGATACCTGTCCTGGGCTGGTTTACCAGACGTCCGCATCACAGCGCAGGCGGCGGTAGAATGACATCATCGCGCCTCTTACGCTGAGACGCGGATGAAGAAGAGGCGGCGGCGGCATCAAGGCATCGCAGGTAAGTGCGGATAACTTTTTTTATATATATAAATAGGCCGTAACCTGCTGGAGTATCCCCGGCAGGTAACGGCCTATTTACTTATCGATCCCCGCACCTGCTGTGGCCGCCTCCGCTTCCCCTTCTGCTATCGGACGCAGAAGGGGAATCAGAAGCAGCTGTGAGCAGCAGCGGGCATCGGTGAGGCCAAATACTACTATTATTATACTCCGGGGTCTGAAAAGAGCCCGGAGTATAATAATCGGAGACCCAGGGGAGGTGATAAACATAAAAACCATTGTTACTCACCTCTCCGGCGATCCGATGTTACTCCCAGCAGGCTTCGTCCTTCTTTGGTGACGTCCCAGGCATCACGTGAGCCAGCCCGACGTCATTATGTTGTGACGCCGGTCTGTGTGACATTGAAGAGGGCCGAAAGCAGGGAGCGCATCGGAGCCCGGGTAAGTAACACTGGTTTATATGTTTGTCACCACCTAGGTCTCTGATCATTATACTCTGGGGTCTTTTAGACCCCAGAGTATAATAATAGTTCATGGGTGGGTTACTATGGAGCAGAATACAGTGTGCAGGGGCCACTATGGAGTATAATACCGAGTGCAGGGGCCACTATGTAGCAGAATACTGTGTGCAGGGGCCACTATGGGGCATAATTACGTGTGCAGGGGCCACTATGGAGTATAATATCGAGTGCAGGGGCCACTATGGAGCATAATACTGTGTGCAGGGGCCTCTGCGGGGCATATTACTGTGTGCAGGGGCAACTATGGAGCATAATACCGAGTGCAGGGGCCACTATGGAGCATAATATCGTGTGCAGGGGCCACTATGGAGCATAATATCGTGTTCAGGGGGCACTATGGAGCATAATATCGTGTGCAGGGGCCACTATGGAGCATAATACCCACTGCAGGGGCCACTATGAGGCATAATACCGTGTGCAGGGGCCGCTGCGGGGCATAATACCGTGTGCAGGGGCCGCTGCGGGGCATAATACCGTGTGCAGGGGCCGCTATGGAGCATAATACCGTGTGCAGGGGCTACTATGAGGCATAATACTGTGTGCAGGGGCCACTATGGAACATAATATCGTGTGCAGGGGCCGCTGCGGGGCATAATACCGTATGCAGGGGCCACTATGGGGCATAATACCATGTGTGGGGGCTGCTGCGGGGCATAATACCATGTGCAGGGGCCGCTGTGGGGCATAATACTGTGTACAGGGGCTGCTGCGGGGCATAATACCGTGTGCAGGGGTCACTGCGGGGCATAATACCGTATGCAGGGGCCACTATGGGGCATAATACCATGTGTGGGGGCTGCTGCGGGGCATAATACCATGTGCAGGGGCCGCTGTGGGGCATAATACTGTGTACAGGGGCTGCTGCGGGGCATAATACCGTGTGCAGGGGTCACTGCGGGGCATAATACCGTGTGCAGGGGCTGCTGTGGGCCATAATACCGTGTAATACTGTGTTAAAAAAAAACACCTACTCACCTGTCCCTTGTGCTCCGATGTCTCCCACCGCAGTCTGGTGTTCTCTTCTGGCAGAAGTCCCCACCACACATGACTGCTGAGGGGAAGAAAACACCGGAGCAGCAGGACTGGAACGCGCTGGAAGACACTGGAGCACCTTCCCCAGCCTCATACTAAAAAAGTGGTTATCCTGGACAACCCCTTTAAGGTGGCACTTGGGCTTAAAGGGTCTTTCCAGCTCATTTTTATTGATGTTCTATCCTTAGAACAGATTATCAATAAGAGATCAGTGGACCCCTCCTCTGACCAGCTGTATGAAGGGGCTATGGTGCCTGTTTATATTATACGCTGTCTGTTTATAGTGACTGTGTGATGTAATTACAGCCTTGTCACATAGACATGTATAGGACGAGGCTTTAGTTACATTACATGGCCACTATGAGATGAATGACACTATGTAAACAGAGAAGCGGTCACGGCGCTTACACAGGTACCACGGTTCATTCACACAGCTGATCAGTAGGGGTCCTGGGTTTTTGAGCCCCACTGATTAGTTTATTAATGACCTGGCAAACCTTTTAATTAGTTAACACCTGGGGCATTATTAATAAGGGGCACTATTTATACAGGGTACACACGACATTATTAATATGAAGATGCACTTGGGAGTATTATTCATTATGGGGGGGTTATATCATATATTTTATAATTGGGGTAGCAGCAGGATGGGTGTGCAGGTGAGGACAATGTGGGTCGGTGCCTGGAAAAGTGAGGAGCCAAAGATGTCTGTGTTGCAAACTTTACAGAGACAAGTCACAGATGGAAGAAGTGGTCATGGCGGTCCAAAGGGAAGAGAAGGGAAATGTGAAGGATTAGTCAGAGACGTCACCTGTAAGTCACAAAATGTTACTGTCCTGTATTCACCTAAATGATAGCGGATAAATACCTGAGTGATGGGGGTCTGTCTGCTGAGACCCCACTGAGCCTGAGAATTGGGTTTTTCCCCCCACTAGGTGGGAATTCAGCCTGACTGCAGCCATATATATAGGTGTGTCACTTGGTGGATGGACGAACCCGCGTGGCTCTCATTCACTTCGATGGGAGTGCCAAAGATACCTAAAGTCCAGTACTCAGCTATCTGCGGCGCTCCTATTATAGAGAATGGGGGCCACGTGGGCTCGTCCATCCACCAAGCAGAAGATGTATGAAGTTACTTTCATTGTTAATGCCGTGTTGTTGATTTCTGATAAGGAAGAAGAATTCTTAAAAACTGTTTCATAAGTTTGTGTATGTTTATTGTACGACAATAACAGCGTGTGACGCTAACAGCATGTAAACGCAATTTTATATATTTTTTGGGGGGGGGGGGCGTCTCTCGATAGTCCGCCTCAGGCAGCAAAGAGGCTAGGTTCACCACTGGCCATAAATATCTGACCAGTGGGGCCAGTGATTGGCTTCCGGCACTGTGCGGTGTATGGGCGTCAGAAGTAGCCTTCAACTGCTAATCCATGTGGGGGCGGGCTGGCTGCCCCCCCTACCAATCAGATATACATGACCTATCCTAAGGACCGGCAATAAATAAAATAATTTTTTGCCAACGCCTTTGTATGTACTTTTGTGTAAAGGTGTGTAATATATGTACTGTTTATATAATGTGAATAGATGTGCTTTTGTGTATACTGCATAGCGGTGGTTCAAGTGAGCAGCAGTGTTGCTCCTATTACTTGAATGCACGTGACGCCCATCCACTAGCAGATTCCAGTACCCAGATGCTGCTAGAAAAGATGATCTGTGTGGGGTCTGTGTGTTGGACGACGACAGATCACATGATCTGATGACCTATCCACAGGATATGAAACTTTGATTTAGGGCTGGAAAACCCCTTTAAATCTACATGTGTAACGACACTGCCTGTACAAGAGGCCTCATTGCAGTACAGAGCAAGTTATCTCTACAAGTAAGAAGTTTTGAGAATACATGTAAGCCAAACCAGACAAATATAGTTATCTATTCCAACTCCTATATACATAGATATTCATAAACATACATATAAAATGTAACTCTCAATACACTGATAAACCCTCGCCAGATCGCTCCAAAATGGGTAAGACTCACTGACTAATTTATCTAACGTGTAGACATCTCTAAATGATGTGTATGGAGCTGCCCAATTCTCGCCCAACAGATAATATTCAGGAAAAAAACGATAGGGCATTTTACATTTGACATGCCCAATCCATTTGTTCTAAGGGAAGATATACACATATATGCGAGCTCCGGAATCAGTAGGCCAAACCACCAACTCTTAACTTCAGCTTCTCTGTTTTTACACATCCTGACCCCTGCTCCGACTCTGACTCCTTCAAAAATGTCAGAAGCAGTAAAAATCCTCTAATTCATTAAAAGTGATTGAATTCCGATAAAAATAAATATGTAACAAACTATATATCTAATTAATTCTACAATATCAATAATTGTATCATATACAGTGCCTTGCGAAAGTTTTCAGTTTTTTATTTTTTACAAAAGTTTAAAATAACCAATAAATTTCGTTCCACTTCACAATTGTGTCCCACTTGTTGATTCTTCACCAAAAAAATTTAAATTTTATATCCTTATGTTTGAAGCCTGAAATGTGGCAAAAGGTTGAAAAGTTCAAGGGGGCCGAATACTTTCGCAAGGCACTGTAATTCAAAATAATTAACCATTATATTCTGAAGTCAGACTCAGACTCCACCCAAAACTGGAGTCAACATTTATGATTTTGTGATCTTATGGCCAGTTAAACTATTAGTATAAAAATGCACATACATTTTTTTGATAAGCTAATATCTTTGTCTACATGATATAAGCATTCCTGCTTCATGCAAATACTGTATTATTTTGATCCCAATACCATCAGTTAAAATAACCAAGATTAGTTTACATTGAACACTTAAAAAGAAAAATATATATTTTTTAAATTTATTTATTAAAATCAGGTAGTGAAATATATCACTTTTTTGTAATCTGTTTTTATTTTCTGATTTTAGATTTTTTTTTATTATATTTCTTATACATGATTATGCGGTCTGCTATCTTGTCTGAGCTTCTCCACTGCTCTTTTAACAACATTTAGTGATATGCTATACAGCAAAGTCATAGCCATAGGCAGCAATAGTCTTCAACTGACTCATTGAGGGCTGCATGATGTTTTCTGGGCAATCTCTATGCAGGGAGAGGAGTAGGTAAGTTGTGACATCATCTATTGTCAGTACAAGTGATGGTAGCTCAGTGGTGTTATCTATAGATGTGTTATCTTCTATTGTAACCATGTCTGTCTTGTATGGAATGTAAATGAGATGACTGCTGCACAGAAAATCCTTACAAAATTGGCAATTGTCAGTCTAATATTAGGCTTACTGGCCAGCATGAAAATTGCAGGATATAATACTTTTTTAATATAGATAGTGACATGGAAAACAAAAATAAAATCATCAACAATTCATAAAAAAATTGTTTAACATAAAAACTTGGCTTAAAAAAATAGGTAATGTTTGATGTTTGCCACATCCTACCATTTCCATCCTTGTGTGTTCTTAGCTGTTTTTCTGCTCCATACACGTTACATCTGATCACTCCAAAACTTGTGACTGCTCTGGTTTAGAAAATCTAGTTTTTATGTGAATTTTTTCCTAAGGCATCCATTTTTAGCGGGTTTTCCTTCTGCTAACATATTGTAGTCATGTCATTAGTCAAAGACAACATCAAACAGAATGTGAGGAGCTGAATAGAGTTGTGGTGAATGATTCCCTGAAGATATTGTACTCTGGGTAGCAGATAAGTGGTGGGAGATTTTAAAATGCTATTTACAGACAATGGGTTCAAAGCAGTGTTCATTTGCCCTAAGTGTAGCACCAAGTTTTCTAAAAGTAAAATGGTCAATTAAGTAAAATGTTTAGTAATGTAGGACTGTTTCTCATCCTGGTCCAGTCTATAACCCAGGTCCGAAAGGAAATCACTAGAACAGACCTCAATAAGATGCTGTAATAATGTCTAGCAACTGGATACAACTGGACAAACCAAGGTTTTGGAAAATAAGTTCCACCCTACCTGTACATGACCCCATTGAGAGTTGTGGCTATTCATTTTCATATAAAGAGGTTTCATTTCACTCCTTATTTAGCATGTTAAAGGTTTAGGTATTCAGTGATTCAGTTTTACTCACTTGCCTACATTATTGTCACTTCTTATAGAGGTTCCAATTTCAAAAGAATCCAAAAACAGTGGTAGATTTTGAAAAACCCCTTTCCTATATGGGGTATCAAGAATGAAAATGTGGTAATGGCAGAAAGTGTGATGAATTTTAAAAGGAGGTAGATACCATCCTTGTAAACCACAATATACAGGGCTATTGGTATTAATGTTGAAAGCTGATCCAGGGATCTGTCTGGTTGCCAGCAGGGAAGGAAATTTTTTCCAACTTTATTACAAATTGATTCCTGCCAACAAAGTGTTTTGGGTTTTTTCTTTTTGCCTTCCTCTGGATCAACTAGAGTTTGTAATATAAAACTGTTGAACTTGATCAACGTAAATCTTTCTTCAACCCACTGTAACAATGTAACTATATAGAGTCTTAAATAAAAATTTTCTAATTCTGAGATCTGCCGCCTTCTCCTCTGTCATTCCACCAAGTAGTGACATCACATTTATTAAACAAAACCATTGTGTACATGATAGGCTGTAGCTTGTGACATGATATCTCAATGGATGTAATGTCACTACCAAGAAGCTTGGTGATGGGGAGGCATTGGGTGAAATACTACTAGAAATAGTATACAATAGTATATACATAGTTTTCAAGACTGAGTATAGTCAAATGCTGCATGGTAATGGGGTTTTGAGCAATATTTTGTCACAAGGCATGCCCACAACTTTCTCTTATAAATCAATGAGTTATCTCCAAAGACCAGTTTCCTATGTTCATGTGGCTGCTGTAAAGTGCTGCTAACACTTCAGAGGAGCAGCTCAGGTAATATGGTACCCTCATTGCTGAGTAGAAAAAAAGGAATAAAATATCTACAGTCTACAGATTAGAATAAATGAAATAAAATTATAAAATATAAAGGGGACTGCCAAATTCTGCCAAATTAGAATAGATTTACATAATCAATAAACATAAAATTTTATTTAAATTACAAAAAAAAAGACATGGAATACAACTATATTTATTACAGTGATCTGTGGATGCTAAGCAAAATTTTAAAGGAATGACCATGAGAGTCAGAGTCAATACACAAAATTTATCAAGACTGGCATCTCTTCTGCCAGTCTTGATCCCCTGTGCACCATTGTGGAGATATAGCTAATTCTGTAGACACATGCCTCTTAATAATATAGGTGCATTTTCTTCCTTCCATGTTTTCACGTACGGACCATCCTAGCACATGACATTGTGCGGCTGTCAAGTGTCAATTTGCTCCACTTACTCAATCCTGCACTCACCCTTCCCTCCGGCTGTAAATTGAGCGTAAATCACACTCCATCACAGTCCACGCACCCCAAATACTCACATATACACCCGTCTCTCCAACAGACAGACGCAAACACATGTCAAAACAGGTAATGGGTTCATAGAGCAAATGCAAAATACCATTACATTTAACAATTTAATACCCAAATGGTTCACTGCTATATATAAAAAAGGCAAGGTGAACAAAATGACAAAAATGCAAACGGTTTTAAAAAAACAAAGGGAGAAAAGACAAAAGAATCTTATACTTAAGCTTATACCCAGCTTGTTCTTTGACTCCCAGATGTGATACAGCTCCCAGGTCTTCACAGCCTCTTGTAAGCTTGTGCTTAGCTATACCCCCTGCTAAGGTGTCCCTCCTCCACCTACTCTCTGAGATGGGGGATGAGCCAATTCATCTTCATCTGGAAAAGTTGGAGCAGGAACTGTTCTATCTCCACCTTGGAAAGAGAAATGCTTTACAAATGCTGAGGTCACTGTCAAGACACCCTATTTCATGCCTGACTGCCCAAAAAGCTGTAAATCAATAAACCAGCCTTGCAAGAAAAATCACCGACACCTCTGACTCCCCCCTTGACATTACTTGTATACACACATACCAATGCAAATATACTAAGGATGCATGCATAAACCCTATATAAGGCTCCTTTAATCACACACGTGCCTGAAGCTCTAACGCTCTAACTACACCAGTTAGAAGCTGGTGTAACTTTCAGCTATAATTACGCCTGGTTCTGGTTTAGATTATGCTAAATCTGATGGGCAGTGACCATGGTCCCCATGGAAATTCCCACATTTTGGAAAAGTGGCATATGCGGCACACCAAAAATTGACATTTTTTATTAATGTCTCTATTCAGGTGTACTTGATTTAATAATATTCCCCATTATGATCTAGCTGTACAAGCCCACTTCACAGTGACCTCTAGGTCTCTAGTCTATTAGGAGCACTGTGGTGATGCGCATTTGGGGGATATAGTCGAGGGCCAAATTGTGCTGTGGGGTTCTTCCACCTAAAAGTTCTGTGTTGTGGCGGTCACTGTGCAACTGTGAAAGTAGGGACCCACTTTCAAGAGGTTGTCATAAAGTGAAAAGTAATAGATAATTTGATCAAAACGTGCACTAAGATCCTTTTTTTGTTCCTTAAAAAATGTTGCTTAGCAGCAATAGATCACTATATAATACTGGATGTGACTTTCATGCCTTTTTCTACAATTTGGAAATATCAAATATGAGTCTGTAAACGGCAGAAAATCCAATGAATCAATATTCCAAATGAACTAAATATTCATTTTGTTCAATTCAATTTTATTAAAGGCAATTGAAAAGAGCCAGAAGATGAGTAAAGCCTAAAACACTAAAAATACTTACAAAATTACAATTGAAGAAAGAAAAACCCTGTTTTATGACGATAATTCAGACTCATATATGATTTGCCCTATTGTATATGAAATGTTCGTCATTGACAAATAGCATATGTATGACTATTCTTTTTTATTCTTTGTCTCACAATCCAGAGTAATAATTGAATATAACAAACATCACTAGCGAATGACGTCGCACTAGCTGTAAAGAAATTCGTCCGTCACACTCGCAATATTGGCTATGAACTTCTATGTTTTGTGCTTCTGTGATTAAAAAAAACTCTGCGAGGGAACACTATCAGAAAAATTAATTTTATAAAATGGATCAGGAGAGTTTTGAAAAGAATTTCCTAGTAAAATAAAGAATGATGCATCCACAGGACTGATGCATACATACGCCATCTGCCCACACATCCTGCTGCCTTTAGTCATGATGATGAAGAAGTACAGGTTGTGCTACAGTTCACACATACCATGGGCAATTCTAGCATAAAACATGGTATAAGGCCTGCATTAAATTCCATTCAATGATAGGGTGAATCTAAGGACTAAGCACTTAAGTGTATCTAATATCTCTGTATTAATTAATTTCAAGAAATCGTATCAAGAATGGAACATCGCAGCTGTGTACAAATGGTACATGGCCCAGCTCCTAAGGGGGTTCAATGGGCCTGCTTTGTCTTGAAGCTGGAAGTTGTGATAGGTAATATGGTAACTAATATTTACTAAGGCTGGGTTCACATCTGCATCGGTGTCTCCGCACCTGATTAGTTTCTGTGATCTGTCGATCACTGATTAGAACGGGTCATTTTGATATCAATGAGTTTTTAAAACCATCCGCTGGTGTGCATTGGAACATTTCCACTATGTATCCGCTCTTTTGGACAGAGATCCGCCAAAAATATACACAAACGAACAGATTTTTGATGGATCCATCAAAAAAAACATATTGGTTTTTACCGTCCGCAAGAACTAATCTGTGTTCCGCAAAAACATGTTTGCATTGCATTGGCATGCGATCCGCAAGCACAGATCTGCAAAAAGGCTTGTATGATTCCCTACACTTGCATGTGTGAGTCTGTGCTGCAAATATGGACAGGAATAGGACCTGCTCCATATTTTGCGGATAGTTTCTACAGCCCAGACACTGGTCAGTAAAACCTATGGACATGTGTATGGGGCCATGGAAATGAATGGGTCTTTATATTATTCACAATTGTGAACAATATACTGAAAACAACTACTGTTGTGTGCACGGGGCGTATTTTTTTCAAAAATAGAAGTGTTAGTTTGTCTTTCCTTTCAATTAACAAAATGCAAAGAGAATAAATTAAGGGAAATCAAAATCCCATCAATATTTGGTGTGACCTTTGCCCTTTGGAGGAGGAGGAGTTATGGAAGTGATGATATGGCTGCCAAAGATCCCTGATCGCAGCATCATCTAGTCTGTCTGGGATGACATGAAGAGACAGAAGGATTGGAGCCAGGATCGGACTGGCCCACCAGGGAACCGGTGAATCCACCGGTGGCCCCCGAGCCCCGACTATTAGTCCTCATGTCATGGGGGCTCGATCGGGATCCTGACCATCCCGATCGGGCCCCTGACCAGAGGCGTAACGATCGCGGTCGCAGGGGGTGCGACCGCGACCGGGCTCAGCGGGGTATGGGACCCGTGGCCAGCTGGAGATGGCCGGGGCCCCGGGCCACTATGATAGCGGTCGGGGAAAGCCTGGTTCCCCGACCGCTATACATACTGTTATTGGAAAGGGGCCCTGGCATATTGCAGGCCCCTTTCCAATAGATGCCATCCCAGGGGAGGTGACTCAAAATAATAAATACATATTCTCACCTCTCCTGGGCACAGCGTTCTCTCCGGCGCTCCTCCGTCATGTGACTGAAGCCTGTGATTAGGCCCTAGCGGTCACATGGGGCGTGGCCGCGCAATGACGTCAGTGCGCCCCCACGTGACCGTGGAGGCCCAATCACAGGCCGTAGCAGCAACGTCGGACGTCGAGCCTGAAGACGCTGAAGACGGCAGGATGTAGCGAGGATGCTAAGGAAAGGTAAAGCAAGGTGAGCATGAGTGTTTGTTATTTTTAATCACTTCCCCTGGGCCTCCGATTATTATACTCTGGGGTCTGAGGAGACCCCAGAGTATAATAATAGCACTGAAGCAGAGGGGGGCTATTGGGAGCATATAATACTGTGTGGGGGCCACCGTGGAGCTTATAATACTGGGTGGGGGCCCCTGTAGAGAGCATATAATACTGGGTGGGGGCCACTGTAGAGAGCATATAATATTGGGTGGGGGCCACTGTGGAGCTTATAATACTGGGTGGGGGCCACTGTGGAGCTTATAATACTGGGTGGGGGCCACTGTGGAGCTTATACTCCATACAGTGGCTCCTTCATTTTTTTTTTAATTACGCTGGGGCAGGTGAAAAAAACAAAAGAAAACAAAAAAAACCCCAAACTTTCTCTCCTGTCCCCAGCGTCTCCCAGCGCGGTTCGGTCCTGCAGTTCTGCTGTTTTCTTCCAGCTGAAGTTCCCTCTGCACATGACTACCTGTGACGTCACGTGACCCCTGAGGCCAATCAGCGGCCTAAGGGAAGGGACCCGGGACGTCAGAGCCAGTGAGGACTTCCGGCAAAAAGAAGACAGCGGAGCTGCAGGACCGGACCGTGCTGGGAGGACACCGGAGCACCGGAGACAGGTGAATATGTTTAGTGTGTTTTTTTTTGGTTTTTTTTGGGGGGGAGGGAGTAGGGGGGATTCACCTCCCCTGGACTAATTATTAAAAAAGAAAAAAAATTATACTGGACAACCTCTTTAAAGTGTGGCGCATTAGGGGGGCCCTGGGGGGTATATTAAAGGGGTTGTCCAGGCATAATTTGTTATGGTTTATCCTCAGGATAGGCCATAGATACCTGATCTGGAGGGGGCTGACCACGGACCGATCAGCTGTATGGAGTCACTTCTGATGCCCGTCCTGTACACAATACAGGGCCAGAAGCAGAAAGCTCTGTCCGCTGTATATTAGCCGGGTGCCTTCACTGCATCTCAGCACTTATTGAAGTCAGTAGGAGCTGAGCTGCAGTGAAGGCACCGGGCTCCGGAAGTGGCTCTGAACAGCTGATGGAGCCATGTGTCAGCCCCCTACCGATCAGGTATTTATGGCCTATCCTGAGCATAGGCCATAAAAAAGATTAACCCTGGACAACCCCTTTAATATGCCCCACACAGTTTAATGTCCCCCCCACAGGATGTTAGCCTCCATCACTGCTCCCACACAATATAATGACCCCATCACTGTTCCCCATACAGTATGGGGAACCAGTGAAGAGGCAACTATGTGGGGAGACCAGTGAAGTGACCATAGAAATATTTGGCCCAGACATCCCCTTAAAATAGGTTGTCCATAAACTGGAGCGTCCACTGTGTCGGTCGTCAGGGAGGTGTAAAATTAAGAAAATTTAAAAAAAAAAAAGCATACTCACCTGTCTCTAGCACCCCGATGTCCCCTGCCTGTGTCTGTTCGGTCTCATGGCGGCGCCTCATTTCTGGAAATCCTGTACCTAATTGGTCTTAGCAATCACATGAGGTGCAGGACTCCCAGCAAGGAGTCGCTGGCATGAGACTGAATGGACACTGACAGCGGAGCGCCAGGAACAGGTGAGTATGCTTTTTAATTTACTTATTTTTTACTTTATACCTCCCGCCAGCTACATTGGTTGCTCCAATGCCTGGACAACCTCTTTAAAGGATTTATCCATCTTTCTAATATTGATGGCCTGTCCTTAGGATAGGCCATCAATATTACATCTGCGATGATACAACAGCCAGGACCTCTGCAGATCAGCTATTCCAGGACAGTGCGGCTACAGGTAAAGGTAACAATTCTTGGAGCCACGCTGCTTACTTGCCATACAAGGTATAGCAGTAGGTTTAGGTAGTGCAGTGGTGCACATGGTATAGTGGTTGAGCAGCGTGGCTCCCAACATGTTATTACCTTTAGCCGCCCTGTCTCGGTACCGCTGATCTGCAGGGGTCCTGATGGTGGGCCCCTAGAAACAATTCCACTGGTGGGCCCTAGACATCCCAGTCCGACACTGATTGGAGCAAGCCTACATTCACAGAAGATCCGTGCTTAGTTCTCCAAGATGGTGGGAACAACCTCCCTGCCGAGTTCCTTCAAAAACTGTCTGCAAGTACCGAGAAGAACTGATGGAAGGCAAAGGGCAAAGGTCACACCAAATATTGATTCCATTGCTTTCTCTTTTTCATTCACTTCATTTTGTCATTAACACTTTTTGAAAGCTTTCTTACTTTGCAGCAATTTTCCATTCTTGTCTAAATTTTTAGGACAGTACTGTATGTATGTCTATCAGAGTAGGCAGAGGGAGAAGACAACAGCAACCTGAACCAACGGTGAGACAGGAGGTGTGTCTCAGACTACCGCTGACTCCGGGTAGGCACTGAAGCTAAGCTGTAATTGACTGTGTACTTGAAGAAACAAATTGTGTTGGAAGGAGGTTAGTTGTGGAAATAAGACAATATCCAGCATGAGAATTGCGGTATTAAGATGGCCATACTCATTCCTTACATGTAAACTGAATCCACAGTTGGCAGGATCCGCCGACTGTCTAATATATTTAGGAGTCTCCTGACTCTCCTTCGATGGCAGATGTCAAGGGGAAGACGGATGGGTCATGTTGGATGCTCATAGGGATGAGTTTCCTCCCGTCCAAGTGAGGAGCGTCATTGTTGCCTAGCAATGGCTTTTCGTAAATGTCACTACATCTGGCATTTACATGTACAGGTTGTTTTTCCAATAACAACATTTTTGCGGTAGTATGATAGATCAACAATAAGCAGTAGTTTTATATTGATCTTTTTTTGGAATTTACACTAGTCAATTATGGTTGCCATCGTTAGAAAATAGGCCAATTATGATAATAATTGGCCAGTGTTTAAGACCATTACATATTCCAGTGTGCTGCTAGCAACCTCCATTGACTTCCAAGAGGTTACATAATGATAGCATGTCTTAGAGTCGAAAAAATAATTTTTCAGAGATATATACACTCCTGATGGAGTCATATGCTAACCAGCAACATCTGTCAAGAAAATTTTCAGACCTAATTTATACCTCATACGTTTATCAGGGAGAAGTGGAGTGCTTAAAGGGGTATTCCATGGCTAAGATATTGATGACCTATGTTTAGGATAGGTCCTCAATATCAGACTAGTGAGTTTCTAACTCCTGACAACCATCAATCAGCTGGTTAAAGAGATAGGTCTCTTCACTGCTTACCAAGCACAGCGCTGTACATTGTATAGTGGCTCTGCTTGGTATTGCAGCTTAGTCCCATTCATTTGAGTGGGACTGTGCTGCACACCAGCGATGTGATGAATGAAAGTGATGTCATTGGACTGTAAAGCGGGAGCAGCACTCACCAGAGTGATACTGAAACTTCAGTCAGCAAATATGTGAGGGTCTTGGATAATGGACCCCCACGGATCTGATATTCATGACCTAGCCTAAGGATAGGTCATCAGTATTTAAATCCTGGAATACCCCTTTAATGCACCACAGCAGATGTTTCTGAATTGTAAAGCCCATATGAATATACTGGAGTTGGAACCCAACTGATCAGACATTGATAACCTACCGTAAGGATAGGTCATCAATATCAAAATGATAAACCCCTTTAAAGGGTTTTTCCACCTCCAAATCGAAATTTCATGCTGATAGTATGTGATCTCTTGGGGTCTGACACCTGGACCCCACACATATTATCTGTTTGGCAGCCTCTGGATGCTGGAAACAGCTAATGGACGGGTGGTGCGTGCAGCACCAATCCTATTCAAGTAATAGGAGCAGTGCAGAAGCCCCATCCACTGCATGGCGGTGATTCCGGTGAACTGTAGCGTCACTCCTATGACTTTCATAGTCCACTGCCCGTCCACTAGCAGCTTTTGGCACACAGAGGCTGCTACAACAGAAGATCTATGTGGGCTCTTGGTGTCAAACCCAGACAGATCACAAATTGATGGCCAATCCTGTGGATAGGTCACCATTATGAAAATTCGATTTGGGGCCAGAAAACCCCTTTAATCTTGCAGAATATGGTTATGCTCAAAAATAAAAACCTATCTGTGCTATGGGAGAATTTTATGTTTTGGGGACGCTACACAGGATTTTAATTTTGCCGTTTTTACCTTGTAACATATTATAATGTACAAGTTACATAAATACATAAAATATGTTATAGGTTTAATCAGATTAATATAACTACGTCATTGCAGTAAAAAAAAAAGTAATGATTTTATTAGATCATAAAAAGTAACACAGGCCTTAAAATCCTGAAATATTCCCAATCCTGGGAATCACCATCTGTAACAAGAAATCACATGATATAATCAATATCTGAGTATGTTAATCCACCACATTTTTCATGGGGCAGTCTGGCAAGACACAACCTTCAGTGACATTGAGAGGGAAAAATGTGTTTCTCCAGGCAGTTGTCAACAAGATGGGATAACAAAACACAGAGCGATATGGGCATGCATGAAATGTTTGGCATACGATAATGAAATCTCATGGTAACCATGTGACTGTATCAAATATCTGAAACATAATAAACTAAAGGACCCGCTGCATACTGGCACAGCGTAGCATAACATGGCATTCCCATTAAGATTCTGCTATATAAAGCTCAAGAAATGTGTCATATCTAAAGGTAAACATAAGATAATATAGAAATCTGGAGGAAAATCACCAAACCACAATGACCAGCCACTGACGTACACCTGGACTAAGATCACGAAATACCACATACATAGCCCATGTCCTCGTATGTTTGCTTCGCCAGGTTACATACAGCAATAAAAAAATTATAAAAATGAACAAAATTCTATTTAAAGGACATTTTGTTTGGACAGAATTGCAGATCCCACAGTAAGAACTTGATCTTCAAGATGTCGCTGTAGAGAGCCACTAATTCTTTTTCGGGGCAGTAGAACCACTTTACTCATTTGCCGCCAGTAATGCTGTGAGGAAGGAAAAGTCAAGGATGATAGGGCATTGAAAGCAATGGATGTTCTTGCAATGCTTTGCTTACATCTCCCAGTCTGAGATTTATGCTAAACACATCTAATGACTTAAGCTAATAGACCGGAGATGTCTAAGAAGGGTCTCTATTAGCTGTAATAGGACATATGAAAATGTAATGTCTAGAAGTGGACATCCTCCTCCTAAAAGGTTGTCAACAATTACAATTGTACTGGTCTAACAGAACATTTAACGTGACAAGATTTCAGGCCTGTGATAACTGACAGAGCGATAGTTCATGTCAACCAATGGTTCCTGATCATTGCCCGGTATAAACATGTCCAATGATGGAATGATTGTGTTGTATATAAGCAATTGGGGCAAATTTATCAAGCCAATGCCAGGTTTTGGGCAGCAAAAATTGATGCAAGTTATCTACCCATGTAAATGAGTCCTTACTCTGTTAAAGATCCTCAGGATAACTATTTCACTGCCACTTATGGTCCATTACTGGTAGGTTCCACCATTGGAGTAATCATAGGGAGTGCAGAGGTAGATGTTGCACCTGGATCCTGGGGGGAGGGCCCAAATCACCCCTTTGCCATGTAATGCTAGGTTCACACTAGCGTTCGGCTTTCTGTTCTTCAGGTCCGCTTGGGGTCCCAAAAAACGGAAAGTTCACCTGCTTAATAAGTGGTTACCTGTGGAAACCCGTGGACCCCATAGACTATAATGGGGTCTGCCGGGTTTCCGCCTCAAAATGCGGAAAAATGCGGAGAGAAAAGTCCTTGCTTGCAGGACTTTTCTCTTCACATTTTTTAAGTGGGTTTGGGGACGGAAACCAGAAATGGAGTTCGAGTGCTAGCGTGAACCCAGCCTAAGATGACACCGGTATTAAATCACTTGGTATGATAGGAACAACATGAATTGGCCTATAATACCACATGAATAAATTAAAGATAGCCAAGATATATCTTGGGAAGCCATTTCAATATGTCAATAACTCATTAGGCAGGGAAGTTATAAAAATTTTCCAAAGGAAACATCTGATTGAATATGAATCTCAACCCTGAACTAGTTATATAAAGCCCACTATACCATAGCACTTATTAAAGTGGTTGTGCCATTATGCACACTTATTTTCTATCCAGAGGTTAGTTGGGGGCCCGACCCCAGTGATCAGGAGGACAGGACAGGACCAAAAAGTCCTTCAGCAATGCCGCCCTACCGATCTAATATTGAGGGCCTAGTATAAGTCTTTGAACAGGATGTAGGGTTGTTGGGATCTTCATATTGCCTTTGTATTTATTCATCTTTTGCCTCACAGGTATTTATGTGTCTTATTTTTGTCCATACAAGGCACACAGTAGAGTGGCCAATATATAGTATTATGTCCATGATTTGTATGGCTGTGTTTTTTATGTGTCTTGTAGACAGGCAGAGGGTAAAGTGGTAGATGGCCAATATCTGCCACTTAGAATTTAACTCACAGTGAGATAAGGCCTGGAGTCTTGAGCCTGGGATTGGGGACTTGCTGCAGGTCCACTCCAGTACGGGTGTAATGGACAGGTGTATGCAACGTTTAAATTGATAGCTGCCAGAGCAGTAAGGTGTGGTGGAACAGAAGAAAGCTGTGTTGCCACATAGACCATGGTCAGCTGCTATACAGACTGCAACGTATGGAGGAGAAAATCCAAGATAACCAACTGTATTGGTGAGGAAGCTCTTCTCAATTGTTTTGTATCCTGAACTAAGGAAGATTTTATGCTGAAGCAAGCTGTTTGAGTTTGACTGTGTGAACTATTGCTAATAAAACTGCAAGTGTGAACTGAAACCTGCGCTTCCTCTGCCTGTCTTCTGTGATAACCAGCCTACCCTGAGGGTCCCGTATTTACACTCTATGAAAAGAAAGTATTTTTTTTCTACATACTGTACACACGTGGACAAAATTGTTGGTACCCCTCGCTTAATGAAAAAACCCCACAATGGTCACAGAAATAACTTGAATCTGACAAAAGTAATAATATATAAAAACTCTATGAAAATGAACAAATGAAAGTCAGACATTGCTTTTCAACCATGCTTCAACAGAATTTTTAAAAAAAGAAAACCCATGAAACAGGCCTGGACAGAAATGATGGTTCCCTTAACTTAATATTTTGTTGCACAACCTTTTGAGGCAATCACTGCAATCAAACGATTCCTGTAACTGTCAATGAGACTTCTGCACCTCTCAACAGGTATTTTGGCCACTCCTCATGAGCAAACTGCTCCAGTTGTCTCGAGTTTGAAGGGTGCCTTTTCCAGATGGCGTGTTTCAGCTCCTTCTAAAGTTGTTCAATATTATTTAGGTCAGGGCTCATAGAAGGCCACTTCAGAATAGTCCAATGTTTTCCTCTTAGCCATTCTTGGGTGTTTTTAGCTGTGGTTTTTTTTTGGGTCATTATCCTGTTGCAAGACCCATGACCTGCGACTGAGACCAAGCTTTATGACACTGGGCAGTACATTTCTCTCTAGAATCCCTTGATAGTCTTGAGATTTCATTATACCCTGCACAGATTCAAGACACCCTGTGCCAGATGCAGCAAAGCAGCCCCAGAACATAACAGAGCCTCCTCCATGTTTCACAGTAGGGACAGTGTTCTTTTCAAGATATGCTTCATTTTTCCGTCTGTGAACATAAAGCTGATGTGCCTTGCCAAAAATTTCGATTTTTGTCTCATCTGTCCATAGGACATTCTCCCATTTTCATAGAGTTTTTATATATTATTACTTTTGTCAGATTCAAGTTATTTCTGTGACCATTGTGGGTTTTTCTTTCATTAAATGAGGGGTACCAACAATTTTGTCCACATGTGTATATACCTATATATCTTTATTGGGTGTACACTCTTTTGTATACTCATTTTTTCTCTTTTGTCATATATATTGCATCACTGTTTTTGTAGTGTGTATGACACCTTGGATTCTGTGGTCTTGTTGGTCCTGTTAATATGTTGCCTCTCTAGGCTTTGTACTTTTTGAAAACCTTAATAAAAAAAACATTGAAACCTATTTTGGGGTCCATTAGGTATCTGTTATGGCTTCATTATTTTTCTGGATGAGAAAGTTCTCTAAATAGAACATTTTATCTGACACTTTGTTATTTGAACCTATCGTTATTATTAATTCCACGGTGCTGTACATTGTACTCAAGGGTTTGCCATCTATGAGGGAATACTGATACAGATAGTAGGTAAGGGGAGGTACCAGCATGGTGAGGTACCAGCAGGGTTATTGAAGGTTGTAGGCTCTCCTGAATAGATGAGTCTTCAGAGTCCTCTTAAAGATTGTGATCATGAGGGACAGTCTCATGTATTAACCCCTAAACGACACAGGACATAAGAGTACGCCCTAGCCGCCAATGCCTTAAGGCAGGCATGTCCAAAGTCAAATTTCACCTGGCCCGCCAGCACTGTTGCCTTCAGGGGACCCTACTGGATCCCCACTGTTTTTTTAAAAGGTAGTGGGGGGTCTGGTAACGGCCCCTATTAACTTACCTATCCCCACTCCTGCTCACAGCCTCCTCTTCCCTCTTCAGGCACCAAGCCCACATGTGCCACACATTATGTCATTGCGATCCCATTGAAGGCTGAAAAGGTAAGAGGAGGCTGCGTTCAGAAGCGGGGCTCGGTAACTGAATGCAGCCTGGTCCACCCCAGTTCTGCCGATCCGGTTGTTAAAAACAGATCGGCAGAACCGGGAAGAAGTGGCACCGCTGACCCGGTTCTGCTACTGGTAGAGCTTATAGGCCACAGGCCACATTGAGGTCTGTGGCTTACAAGCTAAGTACCAATACTTACCTGTCTACTCTCTGGTGCCTCCCGCTTCTTCCTGCTCTGGACACACATGATGTCTCAACAGTGCGCCCGGGGTAGGGAGACTGAGCGGGGAGCAGAAAGGAGAGTAATGACCTAATACTGCTATAGGGGGGACCAGTGAAGGGGCCACAGTGTGGGCCATACAGTGGCCTCTTCACTGGTTCCCCATACTGTATGCATGGGGACCAGTGATGGGGCCATCATATTGTGTGGGGGCAGTGATGGGAGCTAATTTTTTAACTCTGTGTGAAGAAATTAAAAGTATACCATTTGCAATAAAAAAAAAAAAAAATTCATAAAATAGTTAATTTGCATTTAATGTTAAAGAGGACCGTTCATGTCTTCATAGATTTGCGGTGTGATATACCGCTAGAAAGTCAAAAGTTTGCTGAATTCAGCGCACTGTTGGCTTTCTAGCGGTATATAGTACAACACATCTATAAGGACGTGAAAGGTCCTTCTTAATGGTTAAAATAATGTCAGGCTGAATGGTCGGCCCCCACACATTTTTCCTTACCATATCTGGCCCCCCTTGGAAAAAGTTTGGACACCCCTGCCTTAAGGTAAATGGACTGACTATTACGTCCTGTGCCTGTCGCCTGCTCAGTGTGTGAGTGGGTGGCTTCCAGAGTGGTTGTTAGTTGTAACTGACTGCTAATACTCTACTCCAGTACCCGCAGTACAATCGCAGGTTTTAACTCCTTAGATCCTGCAGAATCTAAGGGTTATGGTAGCAAGAAGGCTGTTACAGTAGTCTAAGAAGGAGATGATGAGACGTGGACTAGCTTTTTTTTTTTTTTTTTTGCAGTTTTAGAGGTGAGGAAATGGTGGATTCATTGAATGTTCTTGAGCAGGAGGTGGCAGTAGGAAAGTACCTTACTAATATCAAGGTGCACTATGTAAATAGCATAGTATGTTGTATTCTGATACATATCCTGCCTGATATCCATCATGATTACTGGTGAGAATTCACATAGAAAGTGGTGTCTTTTTGTCTATCTTTTTTATTTTACCAGTATCCCTTTAATAAGTCCTGGAAATCCCGACTGCTATAAACATCTGTACTGATCTCAGTGAATGAATTTCTTTCTCAATGGTACCGCGCTGTCATATGTCTATAGTCCGTCCGCCTTACTGCTTCAGAACAGTATGAATAAATGAAACAGAAAAGTACATTTTTGAGACCTGGGATGTTTAATTATCTCAGTAGGAATTACCATCCAATCCTTTCATGACAGAATTAGGTCTTTCAGGCAACACTCTTCATGAAGACAGGAAAAGCAAATAGATCTCATGCTAAAGGTGTCAATAGTCAGCAGCAGATGGTGGTGTGAGGCAAAGGAACAGCATATAGCCATGAATCAGAGGACTCACAGAGGCAGGAACTATTGATTGAAACCAAAGGAACTTTGTGCAATGCTTATATTAGGATACTCCGACTTTCACCTTCACCACAACTAAACTGAGCCATCGTAAAGAATATATTAGATTTTTTCCTAAGCAGAATTTGTGATAATATTATACAGGGAACTTCTATTTATGAATCTATATGTAAAGTGGTTACAAAGACGAAGCATCACCAATATAACTTATGGTCACCTATCCTTGTTTTCACAAGCTAAAGCTCATCATAGATATTACATGGGGGATCAACTGGATCCTCTGATGATCTAATGTCTATAGGGTCTGATGACAACTGATGTCAGGAGAAAATGTAATGACAAAAGTTGGATTATTTTTGAGTGATGCTACAATTTGCACAAAAATGGCACAAAAGGTGCCGGTCAGCAGCCCACACCTCTATAAGACCTCAAGATGATTAGTGATTGTGTAAGGTTGTGCGGACACACACCTTGAACAGTTGACTTGGGATTAAACCCCGGTCCCGACTGTATCTTGGAATGTAAGAGAGCGCAGTGCTAGAGAGCTAGTGTGCCACAAGTTGGCGTAGTAGGATTTATTGGCTAGGTTATATCATGTGTTGTGTTGTAGTTGTACTATGTTGGACATTTAGGATGTGTCATATACATGCAGGTCATCGTGCAGTCAGTGTTCTGGCTTTTTCTGCTTTATCACTAAATGAATCCTTAGGTTGAGGATCCACGTATTGAGCCGCAGCTACAAAGTGCTGCGGAAAAAAAAAAAACACGGAAGAAATGCATCACATTTTTTTTTCTGCAGCACTTTTCACAGAAAGTCTGCAAAGTTTTCCTCTGCAGAAATTTTGCCCCTATTATGTTTATATAGAAAACGCCAGCGTTTCCGTAGGTATAATTGACATGCAGCGATTTACAAAAATGCAACGGTTTTTGAAATTGCAGCATTTCCGCTGCAGATTTTTTTCTGCAATGTGTGGATGGGATTAGCCAGAATCTCATTCACTTTGCAGGTAATGTAAAACACCGCAGCCAAATTGTGGCATTTTTGCAACATGGGGCCTTAGCTTTAATGTAGTGGCATAACTTAGTTGTACCGAAGAGTTTCAGCGCGGGAGAAGTTGTACACTGCCTAACTGTTCTAGGCTGTGCACCCCTCATGCAAGGCATGGGGGGCAGAGGCCTCACACTCGCTCAGGGGTCCACTGGCCAGTCCAAATCTGCCTGAAAGGTCTATCAGCCTATAAATATTGAATATCTATAGCCAGCTTCTAAGACTTTACTATCAATCAAGATCAGGAGGAATCCAAAAGTATCAGATCCAAGACCCACCAAGAACTGTTTAATAACCTGTATCTGTTTTACTATATCCTTTTTATTTTGTTGTGCAAAAACTAATTCCTTCTTGTATGGAAAGAACAACCAACAATATCTGAGGGCCAGCTGTCGCCACAAAAGGCAGTGGATCAAGGGACAACTGCCCCATGTGTTTTTTCACAACAAGCCTACTTGTAGACATTGTCACTCACAGGGCAAATATCACACTAGTTGTCCCACATTACAATCTGCCGAGTGAAGAAAGAAAGCTATATATGGGTAGGGTTACACATACAGACACAGATACATGTACACAAATACATTATCCCAGATTCCATGCACCCATACACATACGTACTATAATTATGTGTGTATATATATATATATATAATATATATATATACACACACACAATACGTACAGTATATATATCTGGAGATATATATATATACTGTATCTGGAGAGGTACACCCTGATTGCTGCCATGTTTTGGAGCACATGGATGCAGTCACTTGCCAAACTATTGCGGGTGCATAGAAAGATAGACAGATGAAACTGGGTAATGGGATGTACATGTATTCCTCTGTACTAACTAGTTTAATTGGGTTATAAATATGGCACAATATTGCCTCTTGAGTAGTCATGGCATTTAAGTAAAAAAGGAGATTTTGATCTATGAACATATTTTTTAACTGAGAAGTTAGCAATTTTTGCTTTCTGGTACAAAAAGTGGAGCAAGCGTGGACTAAGCGGACAACTGGTCAGACCGGGCTAAGGCCTCATGCACACAACTGAGTTTGCAGGCCGGGGGGGAAGGGCTCGATATTTTATATCAGAACGCACTTGGATGATAACATTCGAGTGTCATCCGTTTGTAATCAATGGGGGGGTTTCTGTTCCAATATCACTGAGCTGGAAAGGACCTGCTGTATAATTATTGGATCAGAACACAGCATTGTAGACTGCTTGGATGGCACACTCGGTCGTGTGCACAGGACCTGACGCTAGATTCACACTTGCACTGTCGTTTGGGTCCGTAGAGGGGCCTGAACAATGGAAAACCAGACCACTAAAGCAGCTGTTAGGAAAGAAAGATTGCGGACCCCATTGACTATAATGGGGTCTTCTGTTTTGGAACTGAAAGCAGCAAAGAAAAAAGTCCTCCATGCAGGATTTTTTTTCTCCACTGATTTTCAGCGGTCTCTGCGTTGGACAGACACTCCAATGCAGATTTGAATCAAACATGAATCAATTAACCCTTCCTGTCAGGTGCTGCCAGTTCAGGCTAGTGGAGGTGGAATAAAGGTGTGGGGAAGGTTTTCTTGGCACATCCTGGGTCCTCTGATACCTGTGCATGATATCTGTGTATGCCACAATTGCTAAGGGACATGGTGGTGTATTTACCAGTGCAATGACGACACTTTTCTGTAGTAACTGCATTACAAAGAATGGTGGCCATGCTTAAAGGGGTCAGGAACACCAAGGAACCAAATGAAGACTCTGCTGGATCCCTGGCCGAGAGGTGAGTATTAGAGGCGGGCAAATCTCCCAAGATTCGTTTCGGGTTCAGGTGGCTCAGGTCCCTGATGTGTTTCGGTATGGATAGAACTAGAAGTGAATTTATTATATATTCTGGGGACTCTCTTCAGACCCCAGAGAATAATAGGTGGAGGCACAGGGGAGGTATAAAAAATAAAATATAATGTATTCCCACCTTCCCTCACCTCTTTTGGGCCTCCTTGTGGCGTCCACAAGGAGCTCTCAGTAAGCTTGGTGATGTCATACATCCAGGGTCACCACTAAGGTCAGGACGTCATGATGCTTGGTGTGTCCATGTCATTGCTGTGGTCCAATCAAAGTCCTCAGCGTTGACCCCAGGCACATGATGTCACCAGGAGAGTGCTCAACACCACGTGGAGGACCAAAAGAGGTGTGTAGAAATTTTTTTTATTTTTCACATCAAGAGCTGCAGAAAACCTGCATTTTCAAAAACACATGAGTTTTTGAAAAACAAAGCACGTTATTTTTAACAGTGGAATCGCAAGCGCTTTCCTCTATAATAGGGGAAGAAAAACACTCAGTGCCTCTGCTAGGAATGGGAAGGGGTGAGTACATTTTTAAAAAAAACCAAAAAAAAACACAAAACAGATCTTAATTGCAACACCTATAGAAATGAAAATTCTCTTGGAGAACCCCTTGAAATAATCCCAAGTGGAATTTTTGTGTCACTTTTCTCAAAGTATACAGGTGCAAATTCATCACTATTTATGCCACTTTTTTTTTTTTTTTTTTTTTTAACATTGATCTGCTAAACGCATGTAAACAAAACGTGATGTGACTGCAGCCCAAGAGAAGCTTTTTACTGTCTATTAGATTGCAGGTAAAAGCCTAAGCTGATGAACTTCATGGATAACTATTAGGCCTGGGCTACATGGTGACATTCATCGTGCAACTTAAAATCTCTCTAAAGACGACCGACAAAAAAGTCAATGTTTTTCTAAGGTGTCGCATATGACACGCAACATGTTGAGGCTGCGATGTGACAGTCACACAAAATCCAACTTTGCTGTACTTAATGTCACATGTCACAGTCTCTGCCATAGACATCAGTAGTGTTGCAGGTGACTACAATTGCTTTCATTTTGCATACTGTCCAGATTATTATAATTTTTTTCATGTATTTGTGCAGCTGTGTTCATTTCAATCTTTAAAGTATTTATATAAAAATCAATCGCAGACGCATGAATGTCACAGCAAAATTGTGCTGTGCGACATCACATCACATTTTAATACCATTGCTGCAATGCCCTAGCCTTACTGGTGGATTGTCAGAGATATATACGGCCATGCTTTATGCTGAGATACATGGGGACTATAACTGTTAAAGCACAGGTGTCCTCAGCTGTCAGTGTCCATGCCTGTTGCAAACCAAGATGCTTTGTATTGTATGTCTCACTATGATCTGGCTGCCAAATAAATAAATAAACGCCAATTAAAAACGCTGCGTGTGAATCCAGCCTGAGCACCATCAAGGAGATTAAATCTGACATTTCCACTTGTTTTACACTCGTGATGTCAAATCTGGGTCACATGACTGCCTATCCACGTGGGAGCAGCACCAATGGAGAGCTGCACATATGGTGTGAGTGATGCAGCAGCAGCAGGGCATGCAGTGAGCCAGCCTGCAGCAGGGGGGCACAGAGCGCTGCTCTGACGGCACACTGAGTGCATGGCACTGCGTCTTTAAGGTGCACTGTCTATATGTGTGCATGACTGAGAGCCCCTCCCTCCTCTTCCTCACTGGAAAGAGCAGCTCTCAGAGAATGATCTGCAAACCTGCCAGGGTGGGCTGCCCGTCTGCTTTGTGTGCTCCATGCAAATAGGAGCTGGCCTGATGCACTGCAGCCCTGCTCTCCCTGGGAAGTGACAGCGGAGCCCCCACAAGCCTCGCCACCTCCATCACTGGCAGCAGCAGCAGCAAGGAGGGAGCAAATCAGTGCATTTCCTCTGCAGCCCCCCACCCCCTCTTCCCATGCCTGGCTGAGGAGAGAGCCTGACAAAGACAAGAGCTGGGGGGAGACTGACTGCTGCCTGCCTGAACCCCAATATCAAGCTGGAGAATGGCTGATCGCAGCCTGGACAGTGTGTCCCTACCCCTGGAGGTGAGAGCCAGGCTGGCAGAGCTGGAGCTGGAGCTGTCTGAAGGTAAAAAGCCTCTTGTGTACCCCCTGATCTTGGGATGACTGCAGCCTTCCCTCCCATGTTACTGCAGATCTCTCCGTAGCATCCATCCTCTTGTTGCTGGGAAAGGGCTGCTTAACCCGTGACGTGCCCCAGGGCAGGGCTCCGTGCCCGTTAACCCCCCTGGAGCCGTGTGGATTGAGGTGTGCGGCGCGGATGGGGTTAAGCCTGAGCTGCTGTCATCCAGGGCAAGATCCATCTGCTGATCGCGCAAGGGGTTAATGCCGCTGTCATGCCGTGCCCCCTCCTCCATGCAGGAGCAAGGGTGCCAGGGGGGTGATAGATGGGCACTGTGGGCTGGAATAATAGCAACACTAATGCCCAGGCTTTTGCTCTTTGTGCAGGGAGGGGGCAGCTGGGTTGCATTGGTTGCATTCAGACTGGCATGTCAGGGCTGTGGTGGAGAAGAAGATAGTGGACGTGGAGAATGCTCATGCCTGACATCCTACATGTCTTAAAAATATCATTTACAGCCAGCACAATGTCACCCGGCACTGACATGCCCTCTGTGTCTCCTGGCTTGTGTGTGTGTGTGTGTGTGTGTGTGGCTAATGCCAGGCAGACATTGTGGATCCTTCTTCTTTATGCCAGGGTGATGGGCTACGCTGTGCCATAGGGCTCTCTGTACTGTCTCACTTCCAAACTGGGTAACAAAAGGTGTCAAATCTTTATGTCACTTATTCTTTGTTTCCTGGCGTCAGTAAATTGGCATTAATCCTTCCCACCTCGCGATATCCGATAAACTAAGATAAAAAAAAAAAAAATCTTCATAAATCGCTGAAAAATATCAAAATCCCCCAAAATAATTTTATCTCACAAAGTCACATTTGTTTACTGTCTGGAATCAATCTCAATTACAACATTCCACGTCTAAAGCAAAGGAGCGAAAGTATTGCTGGCATCACCATGGCAACCCTGCTTGCAGCATCCCCATTTAGAGAGAAGCCATCTTTAAATAGTCCAACGCCAACCTGTTTAGGTTTATACTTGGCTGTGCCCTTTTATCTCCCAGACTAGAGATTGTGGAGAGAATTGACTTGAACGCCTGAGGATTTTTTTTATTTTAATCATTTTATCTGCCATTTTATAGACTATATTAACCCCTTCATGACTTGCCTAGGCTTTGGTTCTATAGGTGGTGGTGAGAACGTTGTATAGACTTCATTCAACATGACAATTGTTTTATAGAAATCTCAAAGTATTTTTAATTTACCATCCGGTAGTCTAAATGTACAGCTTTCTTTTGGGTTTGGTCATGTGATATATAAAAAAAAATATCCACCATGTTTGTTTTCTTTTTTTTTAGTAGAGATTATTTTCCATTGTCACAATGCTAATGGAATTTCAGTAAACGTTCAGCTATAACAGGGCTCCGGGCCTACCGTGCTGTTTACCACATACATAATAGCGCCATGCTTTTACAACAGAAAAGTGGATTAGACCTCTGTGGCAGCGTGTGCCCGACTTAACCAATTAGGCTATAGAAATCTCACGGCTTCATGAAGGTGGTTTCTGGTCACGGTGTTTATGTTGTAGAATTCCATGCCATAGTCTGGGATTTGTTGTCAGATGGATGGCAAATGCGTTCTGTCACTTTAATTTCTGAGCGTGCCAACTCCTTTTGTGCGATTGTCCGGTCCAGTACTATGTATATAATATTTATAGTAACAGATATTTTCCTCAGAGTCAATAAATACTACTTAGTAAGTCGTCCTTTTCTGGCATATTGCCATCGGTACCAGTTTGTGGGCATGGCTGCCATTTTGGTTGTGGCTCTTTTCAATGAAAATCCACAAGTTGTGGCATAAGAAAACTTGCTATCCAGGAGTCTGAAAAAGCTGGTGACAACCTCTGGGCTTATTTGGCAGCCATATTAGGTGTCAGTCTGAAATTTATTTGTATTGAGAACTCATTGATTTTTTTTTTTTTTTTTTTTTTTCCAGCCAATTGGGGTATATTCACACTTGTATGTACAAGAGCATCCACGCAGGTTAACTCGGATTAGGCACAAACGTGCAGGTTGATGTGCCATGGATATGACAATTATCCCCATGCTTGTCCATTTAGGGATAATATGCAGTGTTTCCGCACTAAATCCGGCAAAAATTACTAAGGCTAAGTTCACATCTGCATGTTGTTTCCATCGTTCGGATCCGCTGGGGAACTTGAATGATGGAGAGCCAGACCACTGAAACAGCAGTTACACATGGAGGCCAATGGACGCCATTATAATTGACTATAATGAGGTCCGCCGGGTCAGCGCCGTAAAGCAGCGGAGAGAAAAGTGCAAGATTTTTCTCTCCGGTGGTTTCTGCGATGGAGTCTCCGGCACAGATGTGAACTTAGCCTTATTGTTAGAGATTATTTTTGCTATGCCTTGATTATTTTCCCGAGTATGTGAAAAGTGCTACAAAAAGTCTTACTTTTGCTTGCATTGGAGTGGGATTGTTTTAGGATTTGATGCAGATTTTGACACACAATTGGTGCTGAAACCCATGTCAAATACTGAACTCATGAACCTGGCCTGAGGGTAGTTTCGCACATGGCAGTTTTTGATGCAGTATTTTGAGGCAAAGCCTGAAGTTGTTGCAAGAAGGAAGGAAAAATGTAAGATCTTCCATTATATTTCCCATTCCTTTGAGTCCTGTTCTTGCTTTGGGTCAAAAAAACTGAATGGACAAGTGCCACAAAAACAGTGTGAACCTACCCTTATAGTCCTTACCTATAGTAGCTGGGCCCAGTTAAGTTAGTGGAGCTTTGGAGCCATCATTTTGTCATAGTCACCCAGGCTTCTTAGAAATGCATAGTCCCCGCTGAGCCCCGCTCTTCAGTTATTTTTTATGTGATATTCAGTAGTAAAATGGTAGAAAGATCAGGTAATAATACAGTATCCTAAGGGACATCTCCACATTGTGTTTTATAGCAATGGTAAGGGTTTTTGAATGACTCGAGGACTTGTATTTACTATGATTTGTGGGGAAAATGGTGTGTAATATAATGTTTTATACCGTATGACACAAGATGATATATTTCATTGTTCCGTACAAAGTGGCGGGTAGGGTAGTCTCGCCTCAAAGACATTTATTACGTATATTTCTTCAGACTTGTTCATAAAGACATATCCTACATAAAGATATATCCTGCTGTACATATATACATCTGAATCTTTATGGATGTATGTTGGGAATGTCAATTTACCTCATAAAATGAGTATTGAATAGTAGATTTACCTCATATGTTAGCAAGGTCATCTGTATTTAGTGGCTTATAGGCCTTAGTTTTATGAATGCTTTTGAGGCCTCAAAATGGCCGCTCCCATTGTGTACAGGTGTCGAGTGCTAAATGCAGATTATAGGCTAGAGGATAAGACATATACACTGCGTTGTATTATCTGCTGTCTGTGCAAACGTATTATGTCACCTTCCATTCGCTATCTGGTTAATGTAATGAACTGTCACAGGCAAAGTTCTAGAGCGGAAATATTTGGATTGATAAGTCATTTTGTCACTTGGAAAGATTTTGTTGCGGCCTTTGCTAAGTTTGTGATAAGATGCGAGATATATTTGTTGCAGGGATATGAGGTGCTGTTTGTTTGAGAGGCAGACGAGAATAGCATTGGCTCTAAAGGGTTAACAAGTCGAAAATAGAATTTTTTGACCTGTCAGAACTGCTATTTTGTTACTTGGGGAAAGAAAACCTCTCCATGGTGTTGGGCATGTGATATTGGGGAGCTTGGAATTAGGTTGATGCTACTATCGCACCCGACTTGTCAGGTATCTCCCTCGATGGCAGGGGGCTATCAAGCTGCGGGAACCCCTGGTGACCTGTTTTCTTTACTATGGGATGCTGCTAGCATGGCTAAAGCTGGAAAAGTGTAATACAGTATTCACACAGCAAGGCTTAAGGTCAATAGTTGAAAAATTTTGACTTGTATGTAAATGCAGTAGATGTCTACTATGGTATCCAGAGTTGGAACCAGGTCCTGAGTGCGGACCACCCCCTCTGATGTCATTATGCTCTCATATAGCATATGGACAATTATTGTCTGGCATAGCAACCCCATTAAAGTACTCATCTATTACATAAATCCTTAGCAGGACGTATGAACATCATGGATGAAGGTTTTCTGCCTCGGCATCCCATCTACAAGACAGACTTATGAGTTGTACATGTCTTTAAAGGGGTTTGTCTAATAAATAACACTTTTTTAATATTTCAAAAGGGCATCATTTTCGGATGGTTTCCTGCCTTAGCAATCTGTGAACCACAACGGAGAGTTGCTCTGTAAGGCCTTATTCACACTTTGTAGATTTGGTCATTATTTTGAAGCTATAAATAAGAGTGGGTTGTAAATATAAGTGACATAAAATAGAAAGATGTATATAATATTTCTTCCCTACTTTGCATTCACTCTTGATTTTGGTTTCAAAATACTGACCGAGTGTGCAGTGTATGAATAAGGACTAAGGGTGAATTCAGATGGCCATGTACTGCATCATAGTCATCTGTGGTGCTGTGAGTATTAGTCTGATGGCGGGTCTACTGTCCTATACTCACAGCATCATTTAAGAATGAGACATTAGATCTGCGGTCGGGTAGGTACTTACTGCAACGTAGTGATCTATGATGCTGCGATATCTGTTCAGCCAAGCCGTGGTTGGTTTGAGAAATCTAGCCATGTGACACAGACGTTAATATCAGGACCATACATGGCTATCTGAATTAGCCCTAAGAGTGACTCCAACTCTAGTTGGCCTGACAGGGCCATGTATTACATGTCAGCCATTAATGTAACTGGATGCATGTAACGCAACATTGAAAAGTATACCTGGGTGTATATTACCTTGGTGATATCACCGGAGGTAAGAGGCTGTTTTCTGCACCATGAATGGCTCTCTTAAAGGGATTATTCCACGAGACATATTTATCTTCTGTCCATAGGATAGAGGAAAAATTGTTGATCAAAGGGGGTCTCAACGGTCAGACCTCTATTGAAGTGAAAGGAAGCGGGGCACGTCACCATCCACCACAGGTTTGTCTGCTTTTCCTGCGGCTGCAAAAACACCCCCATTCTCAGAATCATTGGAGGTCTCAGCAGTCAGACCTCCACCGATCAGCAATTTATCCTTTGTTTGGTGACATAACCCCTTTAAATAAGGAACACCAACAGATCCAGAGGGACCGCTTTGACTTTAATGGTATCTGTTTGGTAACTTATCATTTTGCTGGACTGCAGTTTTTAATTGACTCTCCAATGCAAATGTGAACATCTCCTTAGTTTGACACAGGTCCCCCCCCCCTATGCTATAACTATATTTTGAAATCTTTAGTATTAAAAATGACAGATCATAAAGACATTTATCACTTTCTTCTTCATGCTAAGCGCACCCCATTAACCCCGTCCTATAGTTTCTTTTTAGATTTTTCTGATGTAGTTGAACATGCCCAAAGTTATATTTTTGTTTTGTATCCATTTCACACCAGGATTATTATTTGTTGCTGTCTCCAAGTTGTTACACTTTGTACACAAGTGACGGAATATATTTATTTTGTAAAATGTATCCATTTTAATCAATTGTACATAAATAGGATTCAGAGATCAAAAAAAGTGTTAAAAACTTGTCAGGAAGATGAGCTGAATGAGTTAAAGGAAAGCCTGGCGGTGAAGTAGTTATTTGTAGTAGAATATGTGATACTTTGACTACTTAGGGGCCCCTCTGGGTGACGGGTGGTCACCATCTGAACAGGGTGAGAGGCTTACGTTTATAGGATCATCAGCTGTCAGGGCTGAGTCCAGGAAGCAGGTTTCTATGTAGCAGAAGTTCACTTTGTTACATGCGAGAATAATACTCGGCTTAACTTAAATCATGTCCGATCCAGAGAAGAGGGTAAACCCGACCTCTGTCATAGTTGCCTATTCAAACATTTGACTTTGACCTGATCCCCCTCCTTTCCCCCTTTCCTGACCATAAATAGACACCCTGACCCTCAGGGTCATAAGGCTTCTGTTTGCTCAAGAGGATAGTAGGAATCTAGATTACATTTTCATGTTTTTTTCCCCCCCCTATTATAACCGTCTTAGAGGGCTCTGTGCCAAGAAGATGGATTCAGCTCATGCCAGCCCCGTCAGCAGCAAGGAGGAGCGTAAAACGTTGTATTCCTTATTTAACACATAAAAGGGTGGGGATTGCAGATCTTGGCCTGCGGTCAGGATAACTCCACTTTTTTCCTTTTTTATTTGTCTCATGACTTTGTGATGTCAACACTTTAGTTAAATCTACGGAGAATCTCCTTTCGTAAGGGAGCCACAAGGAGGGGAAAAAGTGCCGTGCTGATATTGGGTGCAATGCCATTATACATCTGCTCTGCACTGTATTTGCACCATTTTATATGACCAGATTGATATACAATCCCCAGCGTGTGACACTTTTACATTTGCCCTCTGCTTCCTATGTCTGGGGTATATAATATGTTTTTTTTTTCTGCTTTGGCCATTCATGCCATCTCCTTGAAGGACCTTGCTCTTATAAGCCACCAATGAAGCCGTCTCTCGCTGACAACGTGGACAGAATATAAAGAGGGTGTATGGCTGTCATTCAGCTGCCGAGGCTCTGTGTGAATTTGTGTGTCTGAGGCTTACACTGGAATTTCACAATGACATTGGCTTCATTGACTTGCTCTGATAGAATTCTTTACATGGGCCGACCTTTATAGCACGTGGATCTTTGTGCTAAATAATTTAGAGCAATATGGGCCTTCATTTGCTGCAGTGGATGGGATTTTTTTTTCTTGGGATTTAGACTAGGGCTATACGGCGACTTTGGCAGTGAAACGCATCATGTGGCTTAAGATCGCAGTGTGACGCAGCCCTCCTCACAAGTAATGTGGCCGCACCTGGATTCACAAGTTGCTGTGACCGTGGCACAACCTGATCTGTTTCTTGTGACCATTATGATGTGGCAGCCACATAATTCCCAGTGTGACTATATTCCCTTTTATTACTTGTGAAGTAGGAGGCAGTAAACTTAGGATGAACAAATGTGTTGCTGCCAAAGTTGCCATGTAGTCCTAGCCTCAAACGTCACCTGTCTGTTATTCTGTTTTAATAAATACTGTACTTTTATTCCCTATAAAGTAGAAAGATTTACTTATAATTCTGCATTGTGTTGTCCCTCTGTTGTTGTTCCTGGAAACATTCAGCATTGTGTTGTCCTTCTGTTGTTGTTCCTGGAAACATATTCTGCGTTGTGTTGTCCTTCTGTTGTTCTTCCTGAAAACGTATGAATAAATTGATAACTTGCTGTTTATATTTCTCCTGTCAGTCGGACATGTCCCTCCACTGATGGCACTTTTTGGACAATGTTGCACTGTGTAGTGCAATACCCCAATGGGCAGGGGAATTTTATCAACTAGCAGCCCATTTTCATGTGTAAAGGAAGAACACATATGGGGGTATTTACTAATGGACATATATCAGAAAACTCGCATAGTAGTGGTGCATCTTTGGCGCAACGTACCAATTTGTGTACTTTATAAGACAGTGGGCAGCGAGCCAGGAATCAAAGCGGCCTGTGGTGGGGGGCTCTTGACCCATCCGAATTCAGTTATAACTCATGCTAGTTGTCTGGCAAATGTTATGGTAAATCTGTGCCAGCCCTTGTCTGGTGTAAATTTTAATTCCGGTGCATGGGACATCTTAAAATGTTCCAGAATGATAAAGGAGCCTCTTAATTCTGCCACCGGCACAAGGAAGAGTAGGAAACGCAAGTTGTAAAATTTCCCCAGATAGTTTTAAGAAGGATGCTCCAGACTTGTTATTATATGGGAAAAATACAATAAGAAGTATTTTCTGAAACAGACCTATCTGGAGAGCTAACAGGTTGTCTTTGAAGGGAGTACAAAATGTTCTCCACAAATCGCACATCTCAGATCACATGCAGTTTTTGCTACGCAAGTCACTGCCACAGGCCATTGCTTAACACATGTGCAGCGTGTAGCCCCTGTCAAACATATCACTTCATTGGAAGCCATTTAGCCTTTTTTATTTTTTACCTTTGCCAAGGAAAGCAAACAAATGCTGTAAAAAAAAAAAAAAATAAAAATTTCATTATGTAAAAAAGAAGCAGATGTAGATATTTCAGCCTTGGTTCTTCCTTTACGGATCGGGGGTTGGGAGAAGCAATTGCACAAATTCCCGGTTTGGTTTTGCTTTTGGTAAATTATGAAAAAGGTGTTAATGGAAAATTCTTTGAATGGATGGTTTTCGAGAGGGAATGTTCTCTTTGTGGTTACAGCTCGATGGAGCTTGCCAGGGTGTTTCCTGAAATTGTCTGGGAGTTTTTTCCACTCACTGGGCAGCGGATCAGCTGAGGCTTCCATGGGCTGATGCAATGTGCCTGCCACTCTCTGTAGACGACTGCTCGGCTTTGAAGAATCCTGGAGTTCAGGCTACAACCTCACGAGTCGTCTTACTTAAGGAAATGTGCAAAACCCATAAATTGAGTTCTGCTGGATGCAAAATGGTCTAGAAAATCAATTCTAGAGATCCAGAGATCAATCACGCAGGCAGCTTTGCTTATTTACTATGACCTTGGGAAGGCCTCGGTCCTTAAAGGGGTTGTCTGGGATTTTGAAAAATTTCTAAAGAGCGGAAAATGTAATAAAAAAAAATTCCAAAACAATATTCTCCTTTTTAATGTCCTACTGTCTTGGTGGCCCCTGTTGGACCTTGTTTACTTACCCTGCAGTCGCATGGTATATAGGCAGACATCACTGCTGAAGTCAATATCTGTCAGCTACATGTATGGCATGTCATTGCTGCAGGGAAGTAAACAGAGAGTGGTGCGGACCACCAGAGATGTGGCACTGGAGTGGTGGGAAATTTAACAGCTGAGTATAGTTTGTTGTTGTTGTTGTTGTTGTTGTTCTTGGTGTTTTTTAATCACATTCCATGCATTTTACAATTTATTTTTTTAAATCCTGGACAACCCCTTTAAATAAGCAGTGCTATCCCCTATCGGTTTCTCAAAAATTGACTGGTCTGATGTCATTTTGTTTGCTTATGGTATTTTCAAAAAAAAAAAAAAGAATAGAATAGAAAAAATGAGAAATGTGAAACAAACCTATTAACTGAACATAATATCCTGCTATATCCGCTCTATACTCTGTAAGTACAAGTGATTTTAATACTAATATCATTAAAGGGGTTATCCAGGATTTACGGTTTTATGGCCCATCCGTGGGATGGGCCATAAATATCTGATCGGTAGAGGGCCAACACTTGGGCCCTGCACCAATCAGCTGTACAGGGCCACTTCCGCCATAACATGGGGCTAGAAGCAGTTGACTCCCTGCCCTGTTTAGTGACTGGGTTCTGGTATTGCAGCTCAGCTTCCATCTCACTATAGAGGGCCCTGAGCTATCTCCAAAGCCCCGCACAGCTGATTGATACGAGGGCCAGTTGTTGGCCCCCACAATCAAATATTTATGGATTATTCCAAGGGTAGGTGATAAAAACGTAAATCTTGGGCAAGCCATTTAATGTAAATAGATAAGTTCTGTCTGAATGGATCAGTATAACCACCATTAGGCCTCATGCACACTACCGAGTGTGCAGGCTGAGGGGGCCATTTTATAGTGGAATGCGCGCTGATGTCATCCGAGTGCCTACTATCCCCACTGATTTCAATGGGAGGGTCCATTCCATTCCGATATTACAGAGCAGGATAAACAGCCCCCTCGGACGCCACTCTCGGTCATGTGCATGGGGCCTTAGACTTCTAAGGGTATGTGTGAACATATCAGAATTGCTGTGGATTTTCTGACAGGATTTTTCGATAGAATATCTGCCGTGTAATACAGTAGCTGCTGAGTACAATCTCATTCTTGTACAGCAGAAATATTCCATGCAGAAATTGACCTTTACAGATTTTTTAAAAGTTGCAGATTTATGAAGCTTTTACCCTTTGAAGACAGGGAGTAAAAATCTGCCAGAAAACCCAATTTGGGCGGTTTTTGCTGTGGATAACCACAGATCTGCAGCAAAATCCACAGGTGTGGACAATCATAAAATGAAAAAATTAAAAAAAACAACCACCCCATAGTAGCCTTCCCTATCTTTTGCTGCACCCTTGGTAACCATGGCTGAATGCCCTGCTCTCCCGTCATGACGTGTCATGTTGCCATGTAACCATTGCAGCCATTTTAGGCCTATGCTTTCACATATGTTGACATGTCAGCTGGAGGGCCGAGTACTGAGGCCAGCCGGGACCAGGCTAGCATTACCAAGGGTGCTAAAAAAAATGGGAAAGCTGGGTATACAGTTTTATTTTGGTCAGTCCCAGAAATCACACGATTTGGTACAGATTTAGCGCCGCTGAGTCTTCCTCTAGATTTGGTGCAGACGTTTTCTGCTACAAATCCAGTACATGTGAGTGTAGCCCAAGGGGTTTAGCTTTTATAGTTATTTTCTGGATAAGAGAAATGCTAAGTCATTCATGAGGCTGGAAAAGTAGTGTGACCCCCTCCTGTGGATAGTATTCGCTGCCACCAAGCGCTCTGAATAATAAAATATAACTAGAGAATTTTTTGTATCTTTCATTACTTGGTGATGGTTTTGTTTTGATATGAGAATATTCTCGGCAGTTCTGTACACCTCTCAGAGGACGGAGCCGGCTCCATTTTCACTCCTTGTCATTTGCATATAACTAACAGTTTTCCAGATTTGTTCCTTTCTTTGACCATCTCATGGTTTGTTGGCAGTGTCGATGCCACATGAGTGTTAACATAATACAAGTCAGACTGGCAGCATAGTGTCATTCCTCATCTTGGCAGGGGCACCGATCCAGCGAGGGACACAGTTCACTCCTTCTTTTTTTGGCTTCTCACTGTCCCTGCATTATCCCTATTGTATATGGGAAATGACCTTGGTTAGGACAATAGCAGGGGTCCATGCGGCTGGCAGGCTGTAGCAGCCTCGCTCAACAATGGTCACCACTGTGTTTTTGAGCACAGAGATGCTGCTTTCACCCACGTGGACTGATGTTTGGCACTGAGAGATCAGAACTCACTGACAGAGCTTCTAAAGAAGCTAATATAGAGGGCAAATTGTGCTAATAGATCTGTACTGGAAGCTGTTCTTCTCTGACAGCTGGGTCCTGAGTCCTGCATTCCTTACACATTTTAAAGGGGCGGCACACCATAGCACACTTGTTTTGAAAATAGGTCTTGTCAAGTATTTGGAGCAACCTATGGGGTGGCCAGGAGGGTGTAAAATGAAGAAAAAAATACTCAGTCATCTGTCCTTAGCACTCCGTTGTGTGCCTCCACTTTTCATATCTTGTCATTTCGGGGCTGCCATCACTGGTCCCTCTCAAGCGGCCACTGATTGGTTTCAGTGGTCACGTGAGCCTTAGGGCTTCCAGCCACGGCATACAACAGAAAGGGGCCCAGCGGCAGACAACAGAACATTGGGGACAGATGAATATGCTTGCTTTTTTTTTTTTTTTACCAAAGGCTATTCCACAGATTGTTCCAAATACAGGACAACACCTGCTAATGACAGTGTGAACACGGTGCAGAATTGTTTGCTACCTTGTAAACCGCCACGCCGCTTCTCTTGCAGGAAATCTCGTGGTTTCTGCTGTAGCTCATCTGCAGTTTAAAGGGTTGTCCAGTTCATTTTTATAGATGATCTATCTGGAGGATAAATCAGTGAGGGTCCTACACCCGGGACACCCACTGATCAGCTGTGTGAAGGGGCTGCAGTGTTCGTACAAGTGTCATGATCTCACTCATATGAGCGCCATGATCTCTTCTATTTTTATAGATAACCTATCCAGAGGATAAATCAGTGGGGGTCCTACACTCAGGACACCCACTGATCAGCTGTGTGAAGGGGCTGCAATGCTCTCATGAGCACCATGATCTCTTCATTGTTTACACTGCACGCCATCTTATACATAGTGGCCATGTGATGTAATTACAGCCTTGACCCATTCAATTGCTGTGCTCGATAACTGTGTAACTAGTCCTCTTTGTTTTCTTCCCTGTGCTGTATGGTGAGCGAGGGCCCCATTTTGTAGAATTAAAAAAAAAAAAAAAATCAGCTGCTTATAGTAGTCCATGTTATGATGATGTGGCATAAAATCATAAAATCCAAAGGCCATTTTGACCTTGGCTTGGCAATAGGGAAATAGCATTATTGGAGAATTCCAGATTTTATTTTTTATAATTATCTTCTGTGTTTGTCAGAAGTCTGGCATACAGTAGAGCATAAGAGGAGACAGAGGTGCCTCTCGTGAAAGTGAAGGTGCGTGTTCAGCACCATGACTGCTCAATGTTGTGTGATGGTTCACAGGCTGAAGCAGAAAACAGGTACGGGGGAGATTTTGAGATTAAGCAGCAGGCACAATGGTGTACAAAGAGCAAACACAGCGTAATGAAAGAGACTGGGTGTATTTGAATAGGTCCACTGCATCTATTGACTCTGCCTTTCAGCCTCCTCTTGAGGATCCTCCTCCCGAGGCACTGTCTGCATTTGTTGACTTTGTCATTGAGGAAGGTAATGAGGTTGCTATTTGGGGGAAATAGACTTAGCTTGAAAGACATGGATTGTTCTGTACTGAGCCTCGCTCGCTTCTCCCCTGCTTTATAAAGCATATCCAGTAACCCTTTAAGCACTGGATTGCTTCGTGTACAGCTGTGTATCATTCTGCCTACACCACCATTTCATTTTTTCTGTCTTTCCATTGCGACCTTCAGGACATTGTTGCCCAATTCAAGTTACACCAATGTGATATTGTATTAGGAAACAATGGAGGAGATGTACTAAGCAAAATGCACCAGAATTGTAGAGGAACTGTCTTGCATGATCTCAAATCATGGCCAAGATGGGAATAACCACAAATCCCAGCCACCAGGGCAGGACTTAAAGAAACAGGCCAAAGGCACTTCTGTACGCCATTTCTGCAACTCCCATAGTGGAGAATGGGAGCAACGGAAACAGTGTAGCCAAGCTGAACTCCACTGTTTCCGCTTCTCAATAGTTATGAAAATAGCTTAGCTGCTGTTTCTGCCATTTTTAGCTCCTGATTCTGTTGCAGTTATGGAAGTAGTATAGAGCAGCACTGCTTTCCATAAGTTCTGACCTCGTGGTTAGGTCTAGTGGCCAGTTACTCCCATCTCCCATGATTTGCAAAGATGGAAATAATCCTTTAAGATGCGGCAAAAAAAAATGAGCCAAAATTTTTTTAAATGTTTGCACAAAGTAAACTAACCAATAGGTGATCTTGTCAACACTGTCCCATGTAGGGTTCACAATCTAAATTCCCTATCAGTATTTCTTTGGAATGTGAGAGGAAACCGGAGTACCCGGAGGAAACCGATGCAAACACTTTAGTCACTTTTGGCTCATTTTGTGGGTCAGTTAAGTTTTTTTTTTTTTTTTTTAAACAATATAGCATGCTTTAGGTATAGCATTTTTATTTCAGCATTTGCCATAGGCTTCTCTATAGGAATAAAAAACAAAACAAGAAGAAAATAAACATATGTAAAATTACAGTTGGAATAAAAAGGTGGCAATGTAAGAAAAACATAAAATTCATGGCAACAGAACCCTACTAAATTGCCCAAAAATTGTGTGCCTGCTTTGATAAATGCATTAGGATAGGATTTGTCTAAGTTTGAGTTCACCTGACGGACACCAACGGTGCCCAATCGCCCCCATTGATACACGTGAATTAGACAGTCATAAAAAAATTGAATACTTATAACTTTTTTTTTCTTTTCCCCTACACACATAACCTGAGGCTCACACCTAAAACAAATATTATAATCCTGTGACAATAGAAATTGCACATGTGGGCAGCTGAAACACCGTTATATAGTGTAACCCAGGGCTTGACATACCCAGGAGCTGCGAACCAACACCTAAATATGCAGCTGGCACCTAACTTTTTGGTTTTGTGAAAGCTCAAAATTACATTTGGCTCCTAAATTACTGCAAATGGCTCCTGCATTCTCCACTGCTGAAGCAGCCAACTACTGTCTTATACCCAGCATCTTCTGTCCAGGGCTGTGGAGTCGGTACGCCAAAGCCCCGACTCCGACTCCTCAATTTCCCCTGACTCCGACTCCAACTCCGACTCCACCAAAATAGGCACCGACTCCGACTCCACGAATCCGACTCCGACTCCACAGCCCTGCTTCTGTCTGTAGACAAGGAATATTATTAGTATAGGCTATTCCTTTTCCATCATTCCATGAGGATGCAGATTTTGCCGTTGTCATATAGTCAGCTTGACAACTGTGTCATCGGCCACTGAGTAAGGTGATGTCCTTGGTTATTATTTGGTTTCTATTAATATTCATGCCTGGGTCTTCTCCGGTCACAGGTCTTCTTGTCTGGAGTTGTCATCTCTGACCGGCGATGGAACGATGATCATAAATAAAGTTGTACTCCTGCCTGGGCGTATTGTTCTGGAGTTTGTGTAGCTGTTTATATTATGTAGTGACCTGTTCAGATTTTACATGATTCTTCTAAGCTTCAGATCAGCCAGTCTGCTCGGGATTTGACAGCCAAGATCAAAAGAGCTGTATGAAGACTTCTTCTAAAAAGGCCTAAGTGCTGTATTAAAAAATGCTATTTAGGCAAATGTATTCAGATGAGTGGCACCGTAGTCTTATCCATCAGCATAAATATTACCGCCTAGTAAGTCATGTAAAGAACCCATTCTGCTTGACTTTTTATTGATGTTTTTTACAGTGTGGGGAGTTTAATGTACAATATTAGGATGTACGGAATCGGTCGGTCATTTATGATGGAGACCTATACACTGAAACCTTTCCAGGCCAATAATGGGTCACAAAATTTGATTCACTCTTCTTTGCAATTTAATACAACTATATTGTTATGACATCCATGAAATGACTCCAAGCAATTCATATAGGATGTAAAAAAAGAAGCCAATGCTATAGAGAATTTACAGAGCTGGTCATTTCTGTATACTCAGCCAAGCTACAGATATGATAAGGGAGGTCTGAGTATGAAGAGATGTTCCTGCATTCAGAGTGCTGTGTCTGACGGCCATGGTGCTCCAAATACAGGCACATCTCTCCATACACAGCCATGCTACAGAAAGGCCGAGAGAGGTCTGCGCAGACTGGAACGTCCAGCTCTGTATAGCGTTGGCTTCTTTCTTTACACCCCATTGGAATTGCCTTGTTTAGGTTCTGGTGATAGACTCCCTTTTAAGATGGTTGGCAGAAATTGCTATATCACTTTTTCTAATCTCTCATTATTTTCTGTACATGACTATGAGTGCGGCCATCTTGCCTGAGCTTCATCTTTGCTCTGTTAACAGTATTTAGTGATTTGGGTTACAGAAGTCTCATGGCCATAAGCAGCGATAGACTGACTCTTTGAGGAGAGTTTTCTGGACCTGCTTTGTTTAGGGAGGGGGGAGTAGATAAGCTGTGACATCATCTATTGTCATTAGTGAATGTAATGATGGGTGGTGGTCTCTATAGAGGTGTTATCTTCTATTTACTGTGATGTAAATTGAGTTGACTGCTGGAAAGAAATCCCCCCACAAGTAAGTGTCAATCTATTATTAGGTTTATTGGACAGAGGGAAAATTGCATGGATTGGATTTAGTATTTTTTTTTAATTCTTTAAAATATGTTTTACATAAACAATTTGTATGAAATTACATCATTTCCTGGTGACACATTCCCTTTAAGTCTTCTTATTGGCAAGTTCATAATTTCTGTAATTCTATGTAAAGTTGCTGCCCGACACTTTCGGCGGTGGAGTTTTATCAAACTGATGGGCCCATCTCTACCCTGACATCTGCTGTTGGGGTAGGAAGAATCGGGAGGCCTCCATACATATTAGTTGGTCAGCCGGTTCTGTTGAAATTAGTGGGTTTGTTCAACAATAATTTAATGTGTATGGCCAGTTTTACACTAACGTCTTCCCAATGTGTCCTAAGTAATAAAGGTTCAGTTGCGTAACTTGAGCTTCAATTGGAAGGTTGGTCTTTTTTGTTTTCCTTGTTTATCATTTTACATCTTGGCAAATTGCACAAAATTTGTCATTTGTCTTTATCATTTGGCTATATATTTGGTGGAGGAGGGGAAGACACTTATTTTCCCTTTATAAGATTGAATTACACTCCTCAGCCCCCTTTGGTACAGTATATATACAGGTAAATTGCTGTTACTTTCAGGCCATTGCTGTACAGATTGTAGTTCCAGCCGGTAAATGGTTTGTGCAAATTAGTCTGGCACCTACACAATTGCTTCTTCCCGATGTGATTCGTAGGACTCTGTAGGATGCCACACAGCAAGTGACATCTCAGAAAGCGACTTTTTTCCAGACAAACGCTCTTTGAGGAAGCGCTTTCTGGAAGGTGACATGAAAGCTACTCATTCGGGGCAGACGTGTCCTTTGACACATACAGAGATTTCATATCAGCTGTTGATGTTGACTAAAATGACTAAGTGTGATAAATGTTTACATGTCAAGTGTGGAAGACAAGTTAACCGAGCAAGGAAGATAATATTCAGTGCTGAACAAAATATTGGAGGCTTAGAAGCTGTCCAAGAGTTGTGTGATTTTTTTCTTTTTTTTTTTTTTTCTTTGTCTAGTTGTCAAAAATTTTGCAAGAAAATGTAACAAAATATTAGGCCCTAGTGTCAACTAGATTCTATTCTAGATTCCTTCCATGTTTGTCCATCAACAGACTGTGTCCAATTTTTAGTACGGACAGTATCAGACTGTCTAAGGATACACCCTATTGACAAGGGAAATGGTAACGCCCATATGTCAGAAGGAATAACAATGGAACATCACAACACAGAAGATGTTCCAGAATTGCTATTTTGTAAAGGATACAAGGGTTTACTAAAACAGACATGTCTGGAGATCTGCAAGTCCTTTTTAAAGAGGACCTTTTACCACCTCCACCAACTGCATTTTATTGCATCCTTCAATAGATGACGCTCTACTGACTGCAACACAGTTAGAATTTTTTCTCTAGCCCCCACCGTTCCTGAGCAATCATTGCTGTTGCTTTCAGTACCCTTAGTCTCTCTATTGTCAGGTGGGCGGTCCTGGGCTAGAGCAGAAAGATGGGGACCGCCCACCTGGCACCAGACAACATCATTGTGCTGAAACTAACAGAAATGATTGCTTGGGAACTGTGAGGGCTAGAGAAAAAATTCCAACTGCACCAGAATCAGCAGAGCAGCAGCTATTGAAGGATGCAAGGAGCTGGAGGTGGTGAAAGGTTCTCTCTAAGTAGCTGTCATAGATAAGAAGGTGGTGTTCTTTTCTAACGCTTTCATAAATGGGTTCACATTTCTTTCTATGGGAAATTTTTGACCAGGCCACTTACCTATGTAACTACCTTCAGGGCTGAATGCTACTTATACTGCACAGAATAAAATGCTTATGTGGGTTCTGATTCCAACATGGTTTATGGTTTCTGCTGACATTTGGTACTCGCCCTAACCTCGGAGAGGCCAGCCATACAAGACATTGCAGTTGAGTGAGCTTGGCCTTGTCCCCTGTGTTGCTTGACCTCCAATATGGAATAGAATAATAGCTCCGTTGTTCCAAACATTTCTTTGAAATACAGTCACTGGTAACTTTGATATATAGATGGGACATTCCCAGAGAACGTGGGTTGTAAAGGGAAGGCTATCTATTCTCTAGAGAATTCTTCTGCTTCACTTAGTGTGAACTTTTAGAAGAACATAAAACATATTCAGGAAAAGGCGATGATTTTATTACTAAGTTTATGTTGTATGGGTTTAGAGATTATTATATAGACATAGTGGCCCTTGACACAATGGCATTTTCTAATCCTTGGGCTCGGTCTGGGTGGCAGCTTGAACATGCAGTGTTTGCCAGTGGTCAGTATTGTACCTCGAGGCTTGTATAGATTGTACGTATTGTGGCCATCCAAACTTTGATTGATGTTTGGTATAGCACAATGCCATTATAATACTCCAAAACACACCATAGTATTATACACTATTGTAATAGATTTCAATTGATGGCAGCATTTGAAATCTCTCAAAAAAATGAAGTACCAAAGTAGTGTACCCTACATGTGAAGAGTCATGTAGGCAGTTTTGGTCTTCTTAGCAGTCATACAGTCATGGCTTGATGTCCCATAGGCTGCCTTACAAGTCGACACTGGGCATGCTTGGCTTCATCTGCACACTGCACACCAATGGAGCTGGTTTGTATGATTGACTCCATAGGAGCCTGTAGTGGCCCACATAACTCTTCATGGGTAATGCAGGCAACCTTTCAAATTATAAAGGGGTATTCTAGTCACAGGATGGGGGGGGTACCTTGTTCATTGGACATCCAACCACTTGGACCCCCATTGATCACAAGAATAGAAGTGTTTTGCAGCGCAGCTGAATGAAGTGGTGGTTGGAAATATATACCCCCCATTTATTTCAAAGGTGTGGATAGAAATAACCAAAATTGGTTAGCATGGAGAAAACTACTTGTGATAAACATCCCTTTACTTTTTTTCCTTAATGTTGCAAGGGACGTTTCAGACGTTCAGAAGACTAATACCCTAATGTTATGATGATGGTCTAGGGGGTGAAAATATGATGACTGCTTCCATTTAAGTAGCACTAAAGCAAAGTCTGGACAAATTTTGGCCTGCTTGTTCCTAGCGAGATCTGTCATCAGCCCAAAGCCTGCAACATGTTGTTCATCTGTAAACTCAAGGAAAAAGTTTTTGCCTTACACCAGGCAATGTATGACATCAATGTATGGACACATGAACGGCAGAAACTGTGGCAAAAACAGATGCATATTTTTCCAGTGTAGTTTTATAGCTCCTCAAGCTGTGACTTTGTGAAGGCCGCCGCAGTGTTTGGTCTCGGGTATACTAAATAAAACTATCCCTGGAATTTAATAAGTGACAACACATCCATAATTCTGTCCCTGACCATGAGCTTGAACCTTTAGTTATGATATCATGTCTCGGACAGGTGGAAATAGAGTTGTGATTTCTATGTTACTGAATTATTAGAATATTTCAGATTTTATACTACACTTTTAAAACCACCAGGATGAACGTTTATGATACTGTATATAACCTTTTGAGGAATGCGCTCAGTAAAATTTCAGCTGAATGACCTTTAGACATTGAGATCTTTTAAAAATGTCTTTGATGTGGCTTTTCTATCAGACAAAAGTGCAGTTGTATTACTATCCGCGTGTGCCAAATGATTGAAAGATATTGTCCACATTTTGATTTCCATTTTTCTTTTTTTACCATATTTTCCCTTTGTGCATGGCGTCTTAGTGTTAGTTATGGTTATCTGGTGTAGGGGCCCTTGGCTAGGCCACATTCAGCCATAAAGCATCTGTATTATATAGTCCATATTACAGCTGCACAATTCTTCCCTACTACAAGTCTTATCACCCGAACTAGAAGCATCGTAAGGACCTACAGTTCTATAAGTTCAGGTTGTAGTTGGTACGGGATTTGCATCCAAAATGTGGACCTATTATGGCCGTGTGAAAGTGGCCTAAGGTTGAATCTATCAATACAGATTATAGTCAGCATATGTCAATTTAGTCAGGATCTTCCATCATTCTAAATTGTGCGGTGGGCTCTTGATTGCCCCCAACGGTAGATGTGGGGAAACAAGGTCTTGGATTTCAAAATGATAGATGTTCTGGAATGAAGCAGGGCTGTGGGAGTTGGATTGCTTCTGACTGACCGTATGAAAGCGTTGGAGCAGGGCTGGGTTGGTGTCAATGATTTGGCCTACCAACTCAACAGCCGTGTCAAGAAGTCTTCTCTGTGATCTAAATGTGTTGCTTGTTCAGGCGGTCAAGGAAGGCATCTTATTGTGTATGCATATGGGCATCATAGAGATATGTGAAAGGGAAATCTGATAACAGCGGATAACCAGGGGTTAAAGAAATAGGCTGCCATGGAAGAATAGGTTGTCCAAATGGGACCATTTTTCTGTGTTCATTGACTGTGTGGTTTTCTTCACTTATCTGTTGGAAGACGAAGGTTGCATTTTATAGCAATATATAGGCAGACAGACAAGTGTTCTAGGTCTGTTTTATAAAGTGGAAGAAACTGAATTCAATATCCAGACAAATTCATGATTCCCCCAAGGAGTCATGGAAGACGTGCTCACACTTACGCAGTTAAAAATTACCCAAGAAAGTTAGCTCCCCATCTCCTGGGATTTGTCAAGGCTCTGCTTTTCTACAGCTAAAGAGAATTCGAGAAATGACATGGATTGCAGTAGTGAGGATTTAGTTAATATACTCGGCATCTCTGGTAATATTCAATCTTAAGACCACATTTTTGAGACTACGGAATTTGTATGGATTCAGAGTACAGCTTGCATTTCATTGTAATTCCTGAATCATTCACGCAGGCCTCTCTCTCTTTTTTTTTTTTTTTTTCCATACCAGCCATTCATATATAATTAAAAAGAGATGGTAAATCCAGCGCTGAATCTCAATCTGGAATTGTTCCACTAGGGGAGAGAAATATGCAAGTTATTTGCAAACGCTCTTTTTAACCTTTTGACTCCCTGAATGACCTGTAAAAAGTCTGCAAAGAATTAATTAACAAATATTCCTTAAATCTGTTTTTCATTTGATGACATCGCTGAAATAATTTTTCTTTCTTTTGCCCGGGTTCATGAGACATTTTTTTCCCATTACATAAGATTTTGTTGTTCAGTTTGGAAAGGGAAAAGAAACAACAAAGCGATAATGTAACATATGAAGGTTTTGTTTAGCCATCAGTGATACGGATTAGCCTATGGATTAGATCACAGTAGAATTCCCAGCGATATGTGGGATCCAGGTGATACATTCAGCAGATGGGGGTCATTTATGGTTAGAAGAGGCACATTATGGGGGTTGGAAAGAGTGTGTAAAAAAAAAAACCCCAAAAAAACTAAACAAAATAGATTTTCCTCTCATTGATCCCCTGACGCTCCCATTCCAAGCTTACTGGGCCTCTGGTCTTTCCTCTTGGTTCCTTTTCGATACACAACAAATGCTCACTTAGACAGTCACTGGCCACAGTAGTAACCCACCATAGCCAGTGGTTGGCTAAGCTGCCATCTGTATGTCAAGACAGGACCATGGAGTAGAGACCAGCCAGGGCCCAGGATACATTGGAATGAAGGCTTTATATTTTTATCCTTTACAAAAAATTGTCCTGGTTTATGATGTTATCACTGCCATGGTCTGGAAGAGGTTCCTCTGGCAGCATCTTTTCTCCCCAAGAATGAAAGGACCACATTAAAAGATTGGCTGGTCCTGTCAACATTTGTTGGTTTAGCTAACAATCATCATATGTGTATGGTCAGTTTAAGGTTTAGCTTTAAGATGGCCATATATGTTACATATGTATCGCCTAAACCTGCCAATTTTGATGGGTTCGGTCAACCATCTAATGTGTATGAGAACTTCCCCTAGATGTTGGAGGGAAAAAAGGATTGGGCAGATGAATTTCACCTGTTCATTCTGCTTTTGGTTCTTGGAGAGACAAGTTGCTGCCAGAAGCTTCTGGCAGTGGCTTTCTCCCTTTTCCCAATGCAGTACACATGTATTTCTTGGCCGAACGCTCACATAAATGAGAAAGCTAGGCAAGATAGCTATCAGCCAAATGATTGTTTGGCTGATAGCTATCTAAAGTGTATGGCCAGTTTAACATTCACCACTAATATAGATAAGATAGTCATCAGATGTGACTCATCTTGAATTGTATTGGTAACTTCGGGTCACTTTGCACCTAATCCTAATCCTGGCGTCCTTCTGATGACAACTTGATGTGTAAATCTATGTAAACAGCTGCTAATGTCTACCTCGAATATATACATTCTGCTGTTTGCCAAGGGTACCTAAACCGCTGTACTGGGATTATTCTTGTGTTTGTGACTTGAGGATGAGGTCACATGTTGGCCCAATGGTGGAGATCCTGCATCTAGTATTGAATGAGTTACTCTTTAGTTAGGTTTCTCGGTGTGCTTCTAAAGGTAGATTAATCATTTTGTGCCGTGCTATACATAGCTAGAGGAATGGTGTTTGTTGAGTCGTGAAGTACCAGACGTGTCACTATGGAAAGTCACACTGAGAAGAACACCCAAGGGAATGAAGACTCACTGCAAAGTGGCCGGCTGAGGAACAGCAGGGTGGCCGCCAGGATTTGCCTGCTCATAGGGGAGTTGTGTTTCATCCGCAAGCAGGTAAATGCTGAGATAACAACTGAGTGACCTCAATCTGTTCTTTCAATTAAATTGCTGGGTTTTCCTTTGCTATCTATAGTGAACAGTATTCAATACATTTGATTCTCTGCCATTGCCATGGCACTGCTGTATGATACAGTCTATAGGTTATGTAGGTTATGTGACAAGTGAAATTCTATGTCTGCTTTTTTAGTGGCTGTTTTTTTTTTTTTTTTTGGCATTTATTTCATTTTTTTTTATTTCAAAATATTTTGCAGCCAGATGTTAGGTCTCATGCACATGACTAGGCCGAGTGAGGCTAGGTTCACACTAGCGCTGGGCTCTCCATTATTCGGGTCCACTGGGGTACCTGAGCGACAGTTATCCGGTCTGCTAAAACAGTGGTTACCTGCGGACCACATAGGCTATAATGGGCTTCACTGGGTATCAGTCGGGTTTCCGGCGTTGTTATATTCAAACTGGAGAGAAAAGTCCTCCATGGAGTCCTACGGAGACTCTGATGCAGATGTGAACCTAGCCTAAGCTCCAATTTTTTAACAGAAGGTGCCCTGATGGCACTTGTATTAACTAAAGTGAGGGGACCCCTAATCGGAAGAGCCACAGGCCGCACACTTGGTCGTGTGCATGAGGCCTTAGATATAAGTTTTGTAAGCAAATATGAAAGAGACTATAAGCTGTGGGGGAATTTACTATTCCTACTATGCCAGAAAACTGGTGTAGATAGGAATAGTTGTGGTGCAACTTTGGCACACAAAAATGCCACTTCCTCCTTTCTGCTCCCTGCTCGCCTCTATTTATGAAATTGGGCACAGTGGGTCTGAGACACCTCGGGCTGACAAATGTATTAAAACTCACGACATAAAACTGGCCAGCTCCTGACTGGTGTAGAATTCCCTTCTGCCGCACAAGAGTGCGCCTGAATTATTAAAAGGCTGGAGCCTCTGAACAATTTAGTCGCATATAGTATCAGATGGGGCATGGATTAAGACTGGCATACAGAACACCAATCTTAATGATTGGCTTTTTTTCCCTTTTACTTTTTGGATCTTTAGCATTTTTTAAACACAACATTCTTTCATAGACTTTACTATATGAAATTAAAAAATATGAAAAAAGTGTGTGTCAAAAATGCAAGAAAGAACAATACTTTTTAAATACATTCATGATGTTTTTTTTCGAAGATAAAAAAAATAAAAAAATACCCCACAGCAAAGTATGTGAGAAGGAAGCCTTTGAGAGTGGCATTTTTGTGAAGGTTTCTGAATATATCCTTTCTCCAGTGTGACTATACAGGGTATATATAAGCACATGGTGTTCTTGTCTATAATAAGTCAGAGCAAAAGTTGACCCTTTGGAGAGGGCGTTAGATTACAATTCCTGGAATACTTCATTTTAATAAAAGTTCTGAATTGCCCAATTTAAAAGTGGCGTAAAAATAGACCGATATTCTCTTTAGCCGCAAACTATGGATGCGCAGGATAAAGCAAGACATTAATGGACATTATAGGACAGATTTATTAAAATGGTCTAAAAACAAATCTGTCTTCGTTGCCCATAGCAACCAATCACAGAGCAGTTTTCATTTTTGAGGAGCAAAATACAAAATGAAAACTGTGCTGTGCTTGGTTGCTATAGGCCTGGAGCCTGTACGGCAGTGCATGGAGACCGTACGGCTCCCTGTATCTGTGTACTCCTATACCATGTTCCAAGCTTTATGTCCTCTGATGGACAGATCTGTGACATAAAAACAATATGTGCTTCCTTATAAAATCAGAAGCAAAGAGAGATACGCTAAAGGCCTTTAGCCCAGTGTATGGGCCTTTCATGATGGGCCCTATCATGATGCGGGCCAACGTTTGTGGAGCTTTTATATAAGGCCTAGTTTATAGGGTTAGTTTAAATAATACTTTGGCTTACAGTGTAATGTCTTAGCAGCTTTCTGCATGTCTGCCAAGTTTAGACTGTAGGCTTCAGGCCTGGTCACAAGTCGATATCCATGTTTTCAGCTGAATTTCTTCCTTAAATTAGAATATCTTGAAGTTTAGTTGTCTTTTTCTGCACATATATGCTCAAAAATTCAATTAAATTACACAGAAAACCTATATAAGTCTATGTTCACATCTGCAGCTGCAGTTGGAGCATGCCTCCAAAATCGCTGGGCAAAAAAGTCCTCTAAATCCGACTTTTTCGCCCGGTGGTTTCAGTTTAAAAGAACGGACACCCAACAGATCCCATTATAGTTAATAGGATCTATTGGGCTTCGTATGTGACCGCTTTTGTGGCGGTCTGCCTATCGATTGTTCTAGTCCTTTGACGGACCAGAACAACATATAGGCCAAAGCTAGTGTGAACATAATGTTATAAAACTTTGTTATATTGCTTATGCTGTTAATTATTTTGTCGCCATTTTGACCGTAATATACTAGAATTTTAGATAATTTTATAAGGGTGGTTTCGAACTACCATTATTACAGTAGTAGAGTCACGGATGCAGACTGAGCCCACTCCGTCTGCGTCTATTCCCATTGCCTATAATGTAAAAAGAGGGTCCAAAGAGATAAGTGGAAATGTCCTCATTGCTCCAAAGTTCTTTTTTGACTATTGACAAAAACTGCAATATCTTGGCAGCGGAAGCAACGATTCACAAGGGGAAAACACTGTTTGATTCAGGTGACCCTAATCTATCTATCTATGTGCAGGGCTAGATTCTGGCACACTCCCATTAAGGATGTATTCGCACACTGCAGATTTGTTGGAGAAATGCTTGTGAGTGTCTTTTTAATCTGATTGAACCTTGCAGGAATCCATGGGCTTGCCGATAAAGCAATCCCCTTTGAAATAAATTATACTGATTTTCAGTAATTTCTATAACAAATCTGCCCCATATGAATATACCCAAGCTAGTACTTTAGGCCTAGAGATCTGTCCCTGGTCTAATGTTACTATATATTGGTGTCATTTCTCAACTGTACAGGTTAGAAGTATACTAGGCGGTTTTGCCATCCTTATTTTTCTACACTATATTGCTTATCATTTTGAAGATTCTTAGTCCCAGCACGCAATGACATCATATCCTGATAGCTCTGAACTGTTAGGAGCTATAGAGAAGACATATAATAATGGAGGGTTACACGGCATTACACATTGTATTGACAAATCTTCCGTGAAACTCTTGAAGGTTCTTTAAAAGAAGATTTATTTCCTTTTACTGTTGGTTAAACATGAAAAATACAATTTAAAGGGGTTTTCTAAGAGTTAAATATTGATGACTTATCCTTAGGATAGCTCATCAATATTTAATTGGTGGGGGTCCGACTCTGGTTTAGACGCTCGCAGCAGGGCGCCGTTTCAGCTTCACAGGCCAGTTGCATCCCTTTATTCATCACATTCATTTGTCACTTATCCTAAGGATAGGTCCTCAGTATTGCAATGCCACAAACCCCTTTAAGCTAAAGTATCATTGGAAAGTTAAAGAATCTAATAAAGCATGTGAAGTATTATTGTAAATGTTATAATTCTTGTGTGAAAGAGGCAACATCGCACCTATGAGTAGGATGTATAAAGCGTTAGTTCGTAAAGGACGTGGCTTCACTTATAGATTTCCTTTCATGAGTCATAAAATCGATGTATAAACTTTCCATTTTGGTTGAAGAATTGTGGTTTGGGAGAAAAGATGAGGCGTTACATGGAGCGGAGGGTCCAGATAAAGTATGTGTTATTTTCACTTTAGTGGCTAAGTGTAGTGTTATGTGCTGAGCAAACATCTATTTGAGATCCATTAAATCAGTTCTTTAAGGAAGGCGCGCACGTTGGCCTAGTAATCTTTTGATCTCATGTCACAAGAGTTGCCGCGTATAGACATACATTTCCCCTTCAACTTCAAGTAATTGACAAATACTGAAATGCACAGACGTGTTGGGTCTGTCAGAACGAAAGTTTCCTTTACATAGCGGCTTTCCATTCTCACTCGTAGAGGAGATGTCTTGAAGGTACGTAGACAAGGCATTTCTCAGGCCTCATTCACACGACAGTGAAAAATGGCCATGTGATGGCCGTTTTGAGAACACGTTGATTTCAGGGTGTCTATTTATATGTCCATTTTTTTTGATGGGCGTTAAAAAAAAAAAAAAAAAAAAAAAGACTTTGCTGCCGAAACCGCCAGGACTTTTCTCTCTCTTCAGTATGAAAACGGCGGATATCCGGTAGACCCTATTATAGTCAAAGGGGTCCATAATTGTCCATGGGTAACCACTGTTTTGGTGGTCCGGCACTCTGTAGTTCGGATCACCTGGCGGATCACAGATGTGAACCTAACCTAAGATTCATTAAAAATGAATCAGTGGGTTGGGTCAAAAAAGAAAGGCCATGAAATTCATCCATTTAACTATCACTGATGCAAAACGGATGACACTAACCATCAAAAATGGAATAAGGCCTTAGAGATACACCGCCTGTAAAATGGATGTATGACCATTCTCTGTGTAAGAGCAGTATAGTGTGGGGACAGGACGTGTCTTCTTATTGCCAAAGGGACACAACATACATTGCGCTGTTTGACTAATACCTGTAGGAGCAAACAAATAATGCAGTGGACTCTTAGCTTATGAGTCCAGTGTATTCATGAGGAGAGCGTTGTGCTCATACTCCCCCTGGCCTCTTCACAGTGACTAACAGACTGTTGTATATGCAGATACACAGCAGCCAGATATCAATCACTACTGAAGGGTGTAGGGTGGCAGGATAAGGAGGGGGAGCAGTCTGCTCATAAATACACTAGACTCATAAATTATGGGGAGAATTTACTAAACTACGGACACCAGTTTCCTGGCACAGATGGGTGTAAATATGATTCATCTTTGGCCCACGGTCCTTTCTTGTACCAGAGATATATGCTACATTGTTTGTTTTGTGTCCCTATTGTTACTTGTTAGTGAGAAAGGCAGGCCAGGACACGGTCACCATGACCAGACAAATTTACTGTAACTCACCCCAGCTTTTGGTTATACCAGAAATCTGTGAGTTTCTGACTAGACTAAAGTTTTGGTGCACAGGAGTTTTCGTGAAATGGTGGGAGCCTCTTAATAAAGATTCTGACAGGCGTGAGGTGTGCCTGAATTATTAAAGCTGGCGTACAGAACGCCAGTCTTGATACATTCTCTCCATGGGTCTAGTGTATTCCTAATAGCTCCTTTTTAGCCAAGTAAAACTATTTTTTTTTGTCTCACTCTAGCTACTAGGAGAGTAGACGAGTAGACTTGTCCAAAAGCTATGCCCCACTTACATACGAGAGTATACTCTGTTGACAGATTCGCTATAAGAGCTAGACATTGTAAGTAGCATGTCAAATTAGTAATGGGAGCCTACCAGAAAAATGATGAGCGCTTGTCTCCTTGTATTCTACTATAGTCTCTGTAACCCTGGTTATAAAAACATTGTCAAGGTGACAACAGCCACAAGCAACTACTAAAGCTCCCTGTGGGGTTGTCAGCTAAGAAAAGCAGCTCCCTTCCTGTAGGACAGTGCCTCTCCTTCTGATCTTTCTATGGTAGGAGTCCTACTCCTTGTGCCACCTCCGGCTGCTATAGACCTCAGAATGTAGTATTTTCTTACATGCGATAATTCCGCTGTCTGAATACAATTGTTACTAGAAAAAAACAGCCTCAGAAAATAGGTTCTTATATAAAATTATTAAAATATACAACTTCTCCTACAAGGCTGAGAAGCACAGAACAGAACCCATGTTGGACACAGGTGTGTAGTTATAGGGGGTGAAGTTGCTACCAGCCCTGGACCCTGAAGGGGCTCCAGAGATCCCTTTGCTACATAAAATATACAACTATTCTAAATTGCACAGGATAGGTAAGGGCCCAATTACAGATTTTGCATTGGGGCCCAGGAGTTTCAAGTTACATCTCTGGTCAGACATGTGCTATGGAGACCCTTATGAGTTATGATAGGTTCAGACATTGTAAGGGTCCGTCGGGGGCCTGAGCAATGGCAGAGCGAGCCACTAAAACAGCGGTTACACATTTGACTTTAGTTATTGACTATAATGGGGTCTGTCAGGTGTCCGTCGTTTTACCGATGCAGGAAAAAGGCAGCGGGCTCTGCGACAGACACTCCAACACAGATGTGAACTTAGCCTTACTTTGGACTGCAAGGCTGGTGTAGCAGTATTAGGGTGCCCCTTAAAAATAACAGAAAAGTGGAAAAAATCTTGACTGTTTTATTAAAACCTTGATGTAAAATGAGAAGCGATTGAATGCTGTGTTTTATATGTCGGTATAAAGCAGTCTGTGTTGATCTGCCATGGAGGGGCCCAGTTAGGCGGTTTACATTAGAGCGTGATGTTTCAGTTCTGGGGCATGTTATCTGCACTGGAGCGGATATAATGTTCTCCTACTCTGAACATTAATGCTTCAAGTGGCAATTACTGCCCGTAATTATATTTCTCCAAGTTTATCTGAACCAGGGGATACATTGGAGCCTCTCCGATATGCAAAATTAAACCACAGCTCTAGTTCCTTTACCTGCTAGTCATGCTCGGATTTTGCCATGCAAAGTTTTGCCGGGTTTCCTCAGCTGGGCTGAAAGAAAAATAGGAAGTTACTAACTTTATTTATCGTAACATACAAAAAGACTTCATGTATAGATTTACGTCTTGACATTTACTAAAAATATTAATCAACTGCACATGTTATTCACATATGTAGATGTTGGGGGCATATGTATGTGTATCATGTCACTTCACAAGCCCACTAGGAGGGCTCTTCAGGCCTAATGCACACAGCCAAGTGGGTGCTGTTTTTTTGTTTTTTTTTTTCCCCAGTGAAAGATCACCAGTCCTTCTCCCAATGTTGTTGAATGTGTATGGCCAGTCTGAATGATCCTAATAGCCAAAACGCACTAAAATGTGTATGGCTGCATTCAACGGTGTAGCTATAGGGTATGTAGAGGTAGCGATTGCTACCAGGCCCTTGAGCCTCAGGGTGCCCAGTGGGCTCTCCACAACAGCAGAACTATTATATTGGGGCCCCGTTACATATTATGCATTGGGGCTCAGGAGCTTCAAGTTACACCTTAGTCTGGATCGACTGATCACCAAGTGATCATTCATTCAATGCTTGTTCAACCATCAGCCTACTCCTACCTAATGTGCAGGGGCGTAAATACCGGGTTAGCAGCGGTAGCAGCTGAAACAGGGCCCGGGACATTAAGGGGCCCAGAACCATGTGGCAGCCGCTACCGCGAACCCCACAAACACTGCTATCCTTATACTCTGGGGTCTTTTCAGACCCCTGAGTATAACGATCGGAGGCCCAGGGAAGGTGAGCGAACATAAAAAACACTAACTTACCTCTCCTGCGCTCCGACAGGCTTCGGGCCTGTTTGGTCGCGATGCTGGCCTGGATCACGCAAAATCTGGTCCAACATTGAAGCTGGTCGAAGTAGTGCAACGGAGTGTATCGGAGCCAGGGAGAGGTAGGTAACATTGTTTTTTATGTTTGTATCCTCCCCTGGGTCTCTGATCATTATACTCTGGGGTCTGGGGGCGGTGGTTTGTTGGGGGAGCCCATGTCAAATGTTCGCCTTGGGGCCCAGCCATTCCTAGTTACGCCACTGCTAATGTGTATGGCCCCAGAACTAGGAGTGGTGTCAGGTCAGGTACAAAATAGCTAGTAGTGTTTTTAGTGCCTTCCATATGAATATTCTTCAGCTACTAGCAAGGATGGCGTCTCTCACGGGTATTGCATAGTCACTCATAGCGTATGTGTCTGTAGTGTAGTCTACAAAACTGAGACCTTTTCAGTATACTAGGCTCTCCGTGTAGGCCTAGGCTTTTTCGGTAAGAGCAGCATCATTAAAAATTCATGATGACATTTGTGTGCTTTTGTCCATGCCAGTGTGATCAACCTGAAGAAATGAAAATAAAATCAGCCCTATATCTGGCTGCCAAGGGTTTCTTTGTAGGCTGGGTGAGAATAATCCAAAGGGCGGTGCAGGTAAAATTCACCAGAGACATTCCAAGAAAATTGGTCGAGGCTGCGAAGTGGAAACATTGGAATGAGACAACAGCTGTGTCGGAGTTTTGTGGTATGTGCTCTTAGCTGAACAGAATATAGAAAATGGAGATGTTTCCACATGATCGCCACTTAAGAAATAATTTCATTTTGTAGAATGAGATATATACAGGATGGCGGAAATAACACTATATTGAGGTGGGGAGCTGAGTCATCACTAGGCCTTAATGTGCCTCCGTCTAGGTAGCAACATTATCCATTACTGTTCTCAGTGTCTTCTGAGCTAGATGTACATCATTCATCTAATCTTTCAGGAGGATTTAGCGTTAGGTGATCTGGGATGGATTGTGATGGGGCTTGTTAAGTTCACACATTATAAAATACAAATGGGAAAAAAAAATCTGATGTGTATTTTTGGTAGAAACTCAAATCTGCCCATCGATTTAGCTCTATGCAATGGGGCAAATCAGGTTGTGGTAACCTGTCACGGTATCAATGCTGTTTCCAGTGGTGAAATCATGGCAAGTGGACAGGGCACTTCTTTTATCGGGGGGCTGAAGACGAGAAGTATCTCAGTGTTCCCATTGACAATAATGGGGAAACAGAGTTGAGGAATTTTGGGGGGCATTTCCTGCATTGAAATTTGCATTGAAAAACACATTGTGAACCAAGCCTAAGTCTACATGCATATGAACGTGTGCATGTACGGGTATGAAAGAAAACAGCACCTGGATGATATCTATGGGCTGTCCGTGCCTTCCACAAACCCGTTCATTTCAATGAATTAGCCTGGACCACAAAACAGACAGGAATAGGACCTGTCCTGAGTTTTGCCAGCATGCTCACTTCCTCCCTATAGGGACCCATGATAATCCAAAGTCGTGTGTGTATGTAGGACCTTAAAGGGAGACTGTCACCTCCTCCAAGCATATTAAACTTCCACCACCATGTTACAGTGCACATTACAGTGATAAACATCGTACATTCAATATGCATGTTACTGTTGTAGATTTGGAGAATAAACAAGTTTGAAATCTTATGTAAATGAGATAGTTGGTGCACTGGAGGCGGGACTTTAGTTCCCTGGAGCACTGCTCTTGCCACTCAGATCTCTACTACTTCTTGCTTGTGCTACCCCTTGCAGTCAGAGTTGTTCCTCCCACTATTATGACATCATCCAGCTTGCTTGAGTGGCAAGAGCATTGCTCCCAGGGCTGAAGACCCACCTCCAGTGCACCATCTGCCTCATTTGCATAAGACTTCAATGTTGTGAACTTACATAACAAAGGTATGTTGTATATCTGTGTAATGTGCTCTGTCACGTGGTGGTGGCAGCTGAATATGCTTGGGGGTAGGTGGTAGACTCTCTTTTAAGTAAAGAATGGGTTAGTATGCTATCTGTTAAATATACTGATGGTACACTGACAAAGCACATGGTCGTGTACATGTAGCCTAACCAGGAACTGGTTCCTTAATGAAACTCTGTACGTTAATGTATAATTTACCATCTGAATACGTCATGTGGTATTTCCCGCTATGAACAGCCATATGATATATTCTTCCTCCCAGTTATAAGAGATGGGGGGTCATTCTAATGACGTATTTTTCATTCATGTATTAGTGTATTTTTAGCCGCGTTTGACATGGATGTATATACATTGACCTTGCCTTAAATTTGGTGTCCTGATTTTCTTCCCGCATGTCAATCACATTTAATTTATGTTCCACTGATCTTGGATTGAACAAACCCCGGAGAGAAAAATGTTCTTCTGAGAAACAAATGTGCCCAATAAATCCTCTTACAAGTGGCTGTATGAGCGGAGTTTTCCAGATAAACAGCACGTTACTTTATTCGCACGGCAACTCGTGAGCTCTTTATTTTCAGAGGGCCGAGGGTTTGGCCAGACACCGTCCTGTCATATTAGTTTATTAGTAAACTAAACAGCTCTCTGTGCCGGAGGAGTCCTCCCAAGAAACTGTAATTTCCTCAAAAAAAAATAGAGGTTGTCTCTCAGCAAAACATTTGTTAACTCTGTTTTTTCAGTGCCCCATTTTATTCCACTGCATACTAGCCAACCACCTGTAGGAGACAACATTTTGTATTATTTTATCTGAATGAGGCATTTTTTCCCCCCAGAGTAGTGTACTATATAATAATTATATTTTACTACTAGTTTCTAAGGAAATCCCCATCTTCCTGATTCCCATTCTCCCTATAGTATTTATTTTGTAAATTTTCTCAAGGTTCTTAGTTTCTTTTCCCTGGTTTGTTACAACCAGGACAAGCACAGAGCAGTGTTCTGGTTGGCCCTCTCTTCTGTATGAGCAAGTATTGGGATAGACATTGTAGGAATTAGCAAATACAGTCATATGAAAAAGTTTGGGCACCCCTATTAATCTTAATCATTTTTAGTTCTAAATATTTGGGTGTTTGCAACAGCCATTTCAATTTGATATATCTAATAACTGATGGACACAGTAATATTTCAGGATTGAAATGAGGTTTATTGTACTAACAGAAAATGTGCAATATGCATTAAACCAAAATTTGACCGGTACAAAAGTATGGGCACCTCAACAGAAAAGTGACATTAATATTTAGTAGATCCTCCTTTTGCAAAAATAACAGCCTCTAGTCGCTTCCTGTAGCTTTTAATCAGTTCCTGGATCCTGGATGAAGGTATTTTTGACCATTCCTGTTTACAAAACAATTCCAGTTCAGTTAAGTTTGATGGTCGCCGAGCATGGACAGCCCGCTTCAAATTATCCCACAGATGTTCAATGATATTCAGGTCTGGGGACTGGGATGGCCATTCCAGAACATTGCAATTGTTCCTCTGCATGAATGCCTGAGTAGATTTGGAGCTGTGTTTTGGATCATTGTCTTGCTGAAATATCCATCCCCGGCGTAACTTCAAATTCGTCACTGATTCTTGTACATTATTCTCAAGAATCTGCTGATACTGAGTTGAATCCATGCGACCCTCAACTTTAACAAGATTCCCGGTGCCGGCATTGGCCACACAGCCCCAAAGCATGATGGAACCTCCACCAAATTTTACAGTGGGTAGCAAGTGTTTTTCTTGGAATGCTGTGTTTTTTTGCCGCCATGCATAACGCCTTTTTGTATGACCAAACAACTCAATCTTTGTTTCATCAGTCCACAGGACCTTCTTCCAAAATGAAGCTGGCTTGTCCAAATGTGCTTTTGCATACCTCAGGCGACTCTGTTTGTGGCGTGCTTTCAGAAAAGGCTTCTTTCGCATCACTCTCCCATACAGCTTCTCCTTGTGCAAAGTGTGCTGTATTGTTGACCGATGCACAGTGACACCATCTGCAGCAAGATGATGCTGCAGCTCTTTGGAGGTGGTCTGTGGATTGTCCTTGACTGTTCTCACCATTCTTCTTCTCTGCTTAACAAGAACTGACCCTGTGGTCTTCCATTTCCTTACTATGTTCCTCACAGTGGAAACTGACAGGTTAAATCTCTGAGACAACTTTTTGTATCCTTCCCCTGAACAACTATGTTGAACAATCTTTGTTTTCAGATCATTTGAGAGTTGTTTTGAGGAGCCCATGATGCCACTCTTCAGAGGAGATTCAAATAGGAGAACAACTTGCAATTGGCCACCTTAAATACCTTTTCTCATGATTGGATACACCTGGCTATGAAGTTCAAAGCTCAGTGAGGTTACAAAACCAATTTTGTGCTTCAGTAAGTCAGTAAAAAGTAGTTAGGAGTATTCAAATCAATAAAATGATAAGGGTACCCAAATTTTTGCACCGGTCAAATTTTGGTATAATGCATATTGCACATTTTCTGTTAGTACAATAAACCTCATTTCAATCCTGAAATATTACTGTGTCCATCAGTTATTAGATATATCAAATTGAAATGGCTGTTGCAAACACCCAAATATTTAGAACTAAAAATGATTAAGATTAATAGGGGTGCCCAAACTTTTTCATATGACTGTATGTCATGAATGTTCTTGTTTTGTATAGGGGTATTATGTCAATACACTATGGATATTGCTCTGTCTGATCTGGAACAGTAGTCCAGGGACCCTTTCATAAGCAAGGGTAAATTCTGACAAGGGTAAGGCTGGAGTCTCTGCAGATTCCGCCTAAAATTGGCAGAGAGAAAAGTTCTGGAAGGAGGACTTTTTCTCTGTCAGTTTTACACTGAAACTGGGCGGAACCCATTATAGTCTATGGGATCTGCGCTAAACTGTTTTTTAAGCGGACAGGGTCTTCATCTTTTGACGGAGACTTGAATGCTTGTGTGAACCTAGCATAAGTAAGTAAACCCTGACAGAACTCTTAGGAGAGACTGTGAGAGTCCCGATTACCCCACCTATACACAGTGATTGAAAACCAGCTCCAAATTTTATAAACCTACATTTGACAGAGCTCAACTTCTCTCCTTCTGTCATATATACCTATATATCACAGAACTCAGCTTCTCTCCCTCTATCATATAACCCTATATATCACAGAGCTCAGCTTCTCTCCCTCTATCATATAACCCTATATATCACAGAGCGCAGCTTCTCTCCCTCTATCATATAACCCTATATATCACAGAGCTCAGCTTCTCTCCACTATCATATAACCCTATATATCACAGAGCTCAGCTTCTCTCCTCTATCATGTAACCCTATATATCACAGAGCTCAGCTTCTCTCCTCTATCATATAACCCTATATATCACAGAGCGCAGCTTCTCTCCTCTATCATATAACCCTATATATCACAGAGCTCAGCTTCTCTCCTCTATCATGTAACCCTATATATCACAGAGCTCAGCTTCTCTCCACTATCATATAACCCTATATATCACAGAGCTCAGCTTCTCTCCTCTATCATATAACCCTATATATCACAGAGCTCAGCTTCTCTCCACTATCATATAACCCTATATATCACAGAGCTCAGCTTCTCTCCCTCTATCATATCCTGCTCTCAGATAGAAGAGCAGAAATCCCCCGATGGGTTCCTCACATGTTTAATACATAAGCCAATATGGCTTTTTGTACTTGAGCATCTCATTTTGGAGCACTAGTTTCTAGAAGTGTTTTCTATGAATTATCCACCTTAATTATATTGTATAAATTTGTCAAGTGTTTTATGTACTGAATGCTTGTTACTGTATATAAAAAAAAATATATTGAGTTCCACCTGGTGGTTTAGATTTCCTAATAGGGAGTCATCAAAAATTGTCACAAACCCTATTTTAATCTAGGATTATTTGATGAGTCCCCTTATACCCTCCCAGATAAAATTAGCATTTCATTGCAGTGTATATACTAATATACGTAGGAGTCGAATAGAAGATTAATTTAGCGTGATTTACATTTAAAACGGAAACTGGGTCATATATGCATTTACACATTTTCTATGCAGAGCCAGCAAATCTGAATCACATTCTTTTTATGAGCTCTGTAATCTCTTATAAATCTTCTTCTGCAGTCCATGTTCAGGCAGTCATGTAGGACCGTATCATTACTGTGTTCTCATTCCAGCTAAAAATAATCGATAACTATAGCGTATGCTTAGTAACCAAGGTAAAATGAGCAAAGAGCGTTTCTGGAAAGCATAGACAGATCTTGAACTTACTAGCAGTAATCTGATTGTACTCCTCCTTTATGTGCTGTATTTGGATAAGCAACCATTACAACTAAATGACCAAACCTATGAATCAGATCTATGAGACCCGAGGGGTCCTGAGCGTTCAGTAATAATAAGATTCACCAATGACTCACCTTCCTGGTTATATCGAGGAATTACTAAAAATAATTGGAATGTACAAATTTGAGAGTCTAAAACTGTTAGTTTTATTTAGTTTCTTAAAGGGTTGAGTAAGATTCAAGGCATGTGTTATCTAAATCTAAGGCTACATGCACACGACCGTGTGTAGTCCGTGGATCAGTAAAAACGGCATTGGTATCTGTGTGTCATCCATGGTTTTCACTGACCCATACAATGAAAATGAATTCACCGAGCCACAAGTACGGACAGGTATAGGACCTGTTCCGTATTTCCGGACTCTTTCATTTGGCACCAGACACACAGCCACAAAAACTATGGCTGTGTGTATGGGCCCATTGAAATGTATGGCTCCGTACTTTTATCTGGATTTGCGCATAAAAAATATGGTCATGTACATGAGGCCTTAGGCTTTGTTCACACACAGTTTTTTGGCAGCGGATTTTGACGTGGAATCCGCCTCAAAATCCGCCTGAAAAAACTCCTCTCATTCATTTCAATGGGAGTCAGTAGCGTTTTTTTTTTTCCTCTAGCGGCTTTTTTCCGCTAGCAGAAAAAAAAAAGCAACATGGCCTATCTTGCCGCATATTACGCCCGCGGTGTCCGCGGCTCGAGACGCGCTCCTGATTAGGCCCATTCATCCAGGCTTAATCAGGAGCGGGATGCCGCGACGGAATGCTGATGCACTGCATCGGAATCCCGTCATGGCAGATCGCGGCGAACACTTCGGGGGCGGAAAATTTTCCGCCGTGTGAACACACCCTTACATTTAAAAGGTGGCTCCCAGGGACTGGTTTCTGATCATGTGACCAGGGAACGGAATCAGCCCAGGAACCCTTGGTCCGGCACCAAATAAACCCTGACAAATGTAAGTACATTACACCACCCAGACAATCGCTTTAACATAAAAAACATAAAAATTGACAGGTCCAATGTGCAGTAACCAAAGGTGACAACTGGTACTCTGACAGACATAGTGCAGACTGTGTGCACTTAACAGCTTAGGGTGGGTTCATAATTGCGCCCGAAGTCCGTCTGCCGCGAATCCGACCTAAATGTCGGAAAAAAAAAGATAGGAAAAGGTTTGAGACGCATTGCTTAAAAACCCATTCACTTCTATGGGTGTCCGATTGCACCCTCTGCGCCGCGAAGCCGTTTTTTTTTCGTCGGAAACAAAGTCAGACATGCAGGACTTTGTGTCCGATGAAAAAATGGGTTTTTAAGCAATGTGTCTCAAATGCATTGCATCCACATTTGTACTGGTTGCTATTGGAAACTGTCAGTAGTCTTGTGGACAGACATTCCCTTATTCATATAGTGCAGTAAGACATTTTTCCAAATGTTACCCTTCACAAACATGGAATCTCCATAGATGGTAGAAAATTTGAACAGTAGAACACAGGAAAAAAAACAAACACACAAACAAAATTCTACTTAAATTTGAAATTAATAGCTTAAATTTAGAATTAAACCATTTTGCTTCCCATTCACACATTTAATTTTTATTTATATCACAATCCAAAGACTTGAGGAATGAATGGAACTTCTCGTCTAAAACCCAATCCCTTGGTTGAGAGTCAAAGGTGCCAAGAAAGGGCATGTTGTAATCACTTCTCAGGAAACCATTAAACTTATTTATTATCTAACACAGTAACACGTCACATTCACTTGGCTAGCACACTAGAGCTTCTGTTCACACAATCAGTTTCTCTACCTATTATTCACTTATTACTTTTTTAATGTTCGGACTGTAGTACTGGGTTGTAGCTATATGATTCTGTCCCAAGAACCCAGTGTTATGTAGACCCACCAATGGATGAGGCGCCAATATACCAGTGTTATATGGAACCACCAACAGATGAGGTGCTAACATACATGTTATGTAGAATCACCAACAGATGAGGTGCTAACATACCAGTGTTATATAGAACCACCAACAGATGAGGCACCAACTTACATAGTACATGGATTGGATTTGTAAAATCCACAGGTAAAATCTGCAGCAATCCTGTCCTGTTTGGGTCACATTTATCCGGTAGAACTACTTTAAAATATGGATTATAGTACGAGCCACACAGAATAGTACTGAGATATGAAAGACAGAAAGACGTCACTTTTATTTATTTACTAACCATTGCCAAATTCTATTAATATTATGGCATCCTTCGTGCCAGTAGTGCCCAATATATCTGCAACTGCCAGTAGATGGGAAGCCACATGGATCCTGGGCCGCTGGGTGGGACTCAGGTCTATACTCTATGACTAGTGCATTATTTCATTATGTTTTCCAGTTTCTGTAGATTATAGGGTGTGAAGGCACCGAGGCCCTGAATGTGTGTACAACAATATGGGTGATATTTTTTTTGGCAGAACCTAGTGTAGACAAATAAAAGGTGCCCAAGTGAAATGTTCTGATTTTGACTCATGTCTAAGAATAAGTATTATACAGTTGACGTGGCAAAAATATAGCCCAAAATAAGCAGTGTCTGAGTGGTGTTCCTTAGTTTCCACTTTCCTTGCAGACAAACTACACAGCTCTGCTTGTATAGGGAAGGGTGGAGAGGAAATGTCAATATAGTAGTAAAATTCCTTTAATTTGCCTCAGTTTCTGGTGCTAGATTCTGGAATAACCTTTCCATAGACATTGGATCATTTCTGAATCGGCCACAATCTAATTTTGCAGGTCATTTCCCATGCTCCATTGACCTAAAAACAGATGGCTTTTAGGTGATAAATGTATGATCTGTGAAAGGAAAGGGGGTCCAACCACCGTGATCACAAGTACATCCCCTGTCTGTGGAACTGATGGAACGTTAACACCGTATGTAGCCACGGGTCCATTGAAATGGAGTACTCAATGTTGTGAATGGACACCAGGCAGTTGTATCCTGTGGATGGGTGTTACTCAATAACAGGCCAACCCTGTTAACATGCTCACTTGGTCATTTGATTTGTGAGGGAAGAAGACATTTCGATAGAACTAATTTCAATAGAACTAAAGGTTACAAGTGCTCTATAGAGTCTCACCCTCAGCTTGCACTCTATAGACTCCTCTTCAAGGAGACCTGACAACATAACTTGAAGTGTCTGGGCCCCTGCTTACCATATTCTACCAATAATATTGGTGTCTTCGTATGTTGTGGAGAGGCATTTGGGCCCCTGAGGCTTCAAGGCCTGAGAGTGATATTTAGCACCGCCCTATTGACAAATGCCTGTGAATGAGCGCAATGTTCAGTAGATTCAATGAACCATGGTGGCTCAGTGGTTCGCACTGCCAGAGTCCTAGGTTCGAATCCAAACGAGGACAACATCTTCAAGGAGTTTGTATGTTCTCCCCGTGTTTGCGTGGGTTTCCTCCGGGTACTCTGGTTTCCTCCCACACTCCAAAGACCTACTGATAGGGAATGTAGATATTGAGTCCTATATGGGACAGTGACTGACAATGTCTGTAAAGCACTATACAAATCAGTAAAAAAAATCCTTTCTTTCTAGCAATCGCTGCGGATCTCGCCTCCCAATGAAACTTCTATAAACCATGAAGCCTTTTTTGTCTGTAGGTCTTCTATGTCTCCCCTGTGAGAGGTTTTTAGTTTTGTATCTCTGACTGATAATCTGGATTGTATTATAATCCATAGGAGCCAGGTTCTATAGCTGTCAGATTAAATGTGTTTTCCTCGCCTTGTAGCTGCAGGGAGTACTTCTGCCCCACATTTCAGTCTCGTACAGGCGATGAACAGTTAAAGCTATTTAGCCAAATGCAAGCAAATGGTTTGGTAATGTTACATGACAGCTCTCTCCAGCAAGCCCTGCATTTCATTCCATTTTAACATGCCTGAGAGTGGATCTATTTTCCGGTGTAGATTAGTCACAGTACAGGGTTGCTGTGTTAATTTGACTGAAAAAGACAGATGCGGGCTGTGCCGTTTTAGCAAGGCGACCAAGAACTCTGTAAATTTGGGCTTAAATATTGACATTGGTCGTGTTTGTCTTTAGCAGTTTAGCTGGAATTAGGATGTAACATTGTAAATGCAGCGCGTCATAACACTCTATGGGGTAAGGTGGGTGAAAGTCTGCTCATAAATCATGGATTTGGGTTCCTGAGCTATAAATATCTTCACGTTGGATGCGCGCTGAGAGTTTAGAGCTGAAAATACATACTGGTTATGAAAAGATTACGTCTGACTGAACTTTAATGTACAGGCCTTGTAATCCCACAGGAAGATAATGATGGCCTAAAAGCTACCTAAATTAAGATTAACAAACCATTCATATACTATGAGATGTACGGAATGTGAATGAGCCTGAGAACCGCTGCCCCCGTGAGATACAAACACACAGGGGCGGATAAGCTTAAAGGGCTTTTCGGGGGTTTAGGATAGGTCATCAATTGAAGATCAGGGGAGATCAGGAACCCTGCTGATCAGCATGTCAGTGGTGCTGCCTGAGCGCTGTTTCTGCTTCAACAGCCATGTGACGTCATGTTACATGGTCTGATCACAGCTCCGTCCAATTCAAGTGATTCAAGCCCCTTTGCTTAGTAAGTAGTAAAGATGCTGTAACGCTCACCAGATTCTGCAGTCTCTTCAGACAGCTGATTGGCGGGGGGTCCCGATGTCACCCCTTTCTCCTTGGTGATCTTCAGTTGATAGCCTTAAGGCTATGGCCCCATGTTGTGGAAACGCAGCTTTTTTTTTGTTGTTGCAGATGTTGCTGTGGTTTTTTGATCCAAAGCCAAGAATGGCTGCAAAAGGAATGGGAAATATACAGTATAGGAAGTTTCTTATACTTCTCCCTTTTGCTCAATGCACTCCTGACATTGGCTCAAAAAAGCGCAGAAAAATCTGCAACAAAAAAAAGCTGCGTTTCCGCAACGTGGGGCCTCAGCCTAAAAGAGTTTTTCCCAGCTTAAAATAGGCCAAGACCCTACATAGCAAAACTCAGCAAAAAAAAAAATGCTGCAGAAAAAAAACTGTGGAAACGCATCACGTTTTTTTCCGCAGCGTTTTCTTCTGCAGATTTTCTGCCCTTATTATAAGAAACAGCGCTACATCTCCTTGTAAGTCTTCCATTGTCATGTTCGGTGGTGGTCCCTGAGGTTGGATTCCCGCCATTAATCATTCAAGTATTAGAAAGTGTTATAGCCTAGTTTATAACAGAGCCATGACAGACCCCATTAAATTCAATGATATCCAGCCGTCAAGCTTCTGATATTTTAATAGTAAGGATACCAGTCTACACACTGCACTATTAATTTTTTTTACATTTTCCATGTTACAATCTATATTTAAAAAAGCAAAATATCCTGCAATCTTCACTCTGGCCACTAAGCCTATTAATAGAATGTAAGCTCTTGCGAGCAGGGCCCTCACTCCTAGTGTTTGATATGTTTATTTCTTTGTCACATTGTAATGTCTCATATTGTCTGTTCATGTGTCCTCTGACTAGTAAAGTGCTGAGGAATATGTTGGTGCTATATAAATAAAGTTGTTATTATTATTATTATGCCACATCTTATCTACTCCCTCTCCCTGCATAGAGTATATCTAAAAATTTCTCCCATAGTCCTCAGTGAGTCCGCTGCAGACTATTGCAGCCTGCGGCCATGACTATGCTATAAAGCATATAACTAAATGCTGTTAACAGAGCAGAGGAGAAATATAGAATAAAAAGACGACAAAAACAGATCGATCTGGTTCTAATAAATAAACTAAAAACCTGGTGATACGTTACTTTTAAATGTTTGCAGTGTATATCGGAGGTATACATAAGGTAGTTTTCCCATCCTGTTGGATGACTCTGATGTTTGCTATCATAGGTACGTACAAGGCTATAGGTTCACATGTAAAAAAAAAAAAAAATCATATGGTCTACGTTTTTTTTTTTTTTTTTTTTTTTTTAAATCTGGATATGTTATAGTATATACAGTATACCAGTGTTTACAGGCACAACACGATACCCTTTTAACTTTATCCTGTGAACAGTGACCTATGGATACGTATGATTTCTTCACTAGGATGAATCCCATAAAAGGTTATGGATGTGCGTATCTCCCCTACCGCACAGTGTGTACATTGCTTTACTTTCTCCTCTGTTTACCCTCCACATTCTGCTTGTATTTGTCTTCCCTTGTGACAGCAGAATGTCCGACCAGTGACCGATCACGCTGTCACCCTCCCTGCAGACGCCAGATTGGTTTTGTGAGTGCATGGGGCCAGGGTGGCATGGCAGCAGTTGGGTGTGAAACGGCTGGACGTGTTTGGGAAGGGCGTATGCTGGAAGGTTTGGTTTGTGCTTTGACAAGTAGCAGCTGTTCTCCTTTCCTAGCATGTGTAAAATCAATGCTTGCACAGGCATTCTGGATAGAGATGGGGGGTTAACCCTGACAGTGCCGGCTGTGTTTTGTTTCCCATGTGTAGGCTTACGCTGCCTTTAGATTACTTTGGAAATGGGCTTTTCTATAAACATATCAGCCTTGGCCCGTGGCTTGGTAAAAAATGAGCTGCCAAGTGCAAGCGGCACTGAGGGATGACTGAACGTCTACGGTGAAGGACAGACTTTCTATAGCTTTTAGCTGGAGCAGGTGTCCAAGGGAATTGGCTCTTAAATAAAAAATATAGTGTGTATGTGTCTGGTATTTCTGTATGTGCAGAAATCAGTAGGCACTTGTATAGGTATATATTGACAGGTGTATTTTTGGTTTAAGTGTTTCCTACCCCCCATGAATATATTTGAAGCCAATAAAGTGTAAGTAATGTATGTAAATATAAGGCTATGGTGACTTTGTCGCAACCAAAGATAACCAAGTCAACCTACGACTTTTTCACTAAAGTTATATTACTTCACGTTGTATCGTGACTTCTAGCCACAAAAAAGCTGCGCAGTGTTCGGCTAGAAGTCGAGGTTACAACACACTAGGGGGTCACAATGTAACTCCATTCTCTAACATTAAGGAAGGAGTCATAGGGCAACACTGCGATCTGGGAGTTGCAGCTAAAATCGCAATATAGCCCTAGCCTTAGGCCGGGGCCCCACATGGCGTAAACACCGCAGCAATTAAATACTGTACATATTTAACCTTCTAATGTATTTGGGCTGAGATATCACAGCCTATATTGTAATGTATGAAAGGATCTGTGGAAACAGACAAAAATATAACATGACCTATATTTTGACAGACTGTCATGTGAATGGCCGCCATTTACATGCATTGAAATTAATGCAGCCGGTAAAAAAAATATCCATCACACAGCCGATATCAGCTGTCGTGTGAATATAGGTTAAGGCTAGCTCTACAAAGTGATGTGTGATAGAAGATTGCAGTGCTGTACTCGTGGCTGCAGAGATTGCAGGACAAACCATCAACTTCGAATCCTCTATTTTTCCACAGCCTGACTGTAACTCCTTCTTCGATTCCTAGGCTACATTCCTAGACGCCCATTTTGTATGGCCATTTTGCAACTGAGGGGTGCCCGTTTTCATGAATCCCTCATGCATTTGGGTGTATGGGGGATCCGTAGAAGACTCGGTCGCAGAATCCGCCTAAAATTGGTGGAGATAAAAATCCTGCAAGGAAACCTGGCGGACCCCATTATAGTCTATGGGGTCAGCGGGTTACCACGTGTAACTGCTTTTTAAGCGGACATGATCTCTGTCTTTTGGGTCCCCATGTGGACCTGAAGGACAGAAACTCAAACAATAGTGTGGGGGGGATCCGTGAAAGCTGACCAAAATAGCACATGTTCCAGCTTTTGATGTTACGTTGGAAACGGAGTGACAAAAAAATTGGTCATGTGAATAGCCCCTATTCACATGCCTTGAATTTAATCTGGCCATGTGACGTCGTGTGAAAATTGGGTAACTCCTTCATAAATGGATGTTGGTCACACGTTGTGATTTACCAGTTTACCTGGCCCCTTTATTGCAAGCGTAATTGTCCTTAAGGCCTTATGTATAAAGCCGTATTTTGGGTCTGTGTCGTGGCCGTGTATATGAGTCAGCATTGGTTTCTCCATCCTTTGTGTATTGTGAGAACTAAGGATATTGACAGCTCCCGTCAAAGACTTCCTTGAGTGGCTACATACATACATTCTTAGTCTTGAGAATTAACCTTGATTTTTTTCCCTACGTATCAATGTCTTGTTTTTTGGGGTATTTTTTTAAAGAATTAATACAAAAGATTATCGAGAATTATTTTTTTTTTTTTAATCACATGATGTAATAAACCTGATCCAGACCCACATCCCCACGAACGATGCAAGAGGGAAAGAAAAAAAAAATTACCAATACAAAGGTAACTTAGAAAAAAAAAACCCCTCTAGTTATTAGGTATTAACTTGAAAGAGAATGAGTTATGTATTTTCTGCAAACCCCAGATGGCATGGCACTTTTTTCATCCCATTCAGCTCTGGGATTGGGGAAGAATATATTCTACTTGGATTTTTTTGTTCTCTGGCGGTAGGATAGTCATAATTGTGGGGCATCGCCAGGTTTTAGTGCAATACCTCGAGGCCGTCATACACTTCTTTGATGAAATCTCATTAGCAGGACAGTCCAAACCTTATAAAGTGAGTGGCAAGTATACCATCTGTTGACAAGAAGCCCGATCGTCTGGCAGAGCTGACTTCAAAGGCTTTGTTCTGATTGATATGGGCGTCGGGCAGACGAAGATTTCTCTATTGCATTTGTAATTGCCATTAATGGAAATCTGAAGGGAAGAAATAAAGCTATAAAGTTTCATACATAATCTACTGTGTGATTCACAATATTCTGACAGCCTGACCCACACTACTCTGGAATATTTTCAAGATAATGGCGCGAGATTTATGTACTCTACATTCACTCATTTCAGGGAATACTTGGCTGCTATGTTTCGCTGCAGTGAAAAATTGTTTTTATTATGTTGCTGGTGGACTACTGATAATACAAGGAAGTTTAAAGAATAAAACATAAAATGACATAAAATAATAAAATATACATTTACTGGTATGGGGGTAAGACTTGTAATGTAAAAATGTTCCCATCTATCCAGGGCTATGGAGTCAGGAGTCTGGACTAATTTAGGATGGAGTCGGGGTCAGAAAAAAGTTACCGACTCCAGCTTCAAAACAAAATGATTTATTATTTTTTAGTTATAGGGCTCGGCAATTAATCAAAAAATAACCAAAACGGAACATCAACTAAGATACCCAATTAGAATATTACAATATTTTACATATTCCCATATTTACAATATTCAATATTCCCATATTACAATATTCGCTAGGTTCCACTTGTACATGTCCGAACCGAAACTGCTATTCGTATAATAAACAGAGGCCCCAGGGGAGGTCATCAAACATAAAAAAACAGTGTTACTCACCTCTCCTGGACTCCAACTTCTCTTCCAACCTTCTGATTGACATCAGGGACTGGTCACATGGGTCACGCAGCAGCCTCACCGGTCCCTGATATCAGGCAGAAAGCCCAAAGAGAACTGGGAGTTGCGCCGGAGCCCAGGAAGAGACGCTAGAATTTAATAGCAGTTTCCGTTAAGATGTGTTTGGTCCAAATCAAACCACTGGGCGATCCTTGCGAGATGAATCTCTTGAGGTTCGCACACTATATGCTCCTACATTAAAAGGGGCGTGACCTAAATAATCACCATTAATCACAATTGAGATTAAATGCCCAATTAATCACTATTTTGATTTGTCATAATCACCCAGCTCTATTATATACTACAATTATTAATATTGTATAATTAACTAGGTGTAAAGTTTACTCCATATTTACTTTCACAGAAACTAAATATTTCTGGCTTTGTAATGAATTAGAGGATCTTTACTACTGCTTCATAAATGGCTGACAGCCAGGGTCAGTCAGGAGTCAGGCGGTGGGAAAATAAAAGGAGTTGAGAGTCAGTGGTTTGGCCTACCCACTCCATAGACTTCTATCTACCTACAATGCTCTCCTTGGAAAATTGACCTTTAGGCATCACCCACATGCATGGCCGAAATATGGCTCTATACAAATGTATTCTGAAGTTATACAGAACAGTGTAAAAGAACCCTTAGATGTAGGCTACATGCACACGACTAAATGCAGCTAAAAAAACGCTGCAGAAAAAAGTGCTCACAATCTAAATTCCCTATCAGTATATCTTTGCGTGTGGGAGGATATCTGAGTACCTGGAGGAAACCCACGCAAACTTGGAGAATGTACAGACTCCTTGTAGATGTTTTTCTTGGCTCGAACCACTGAGCTACCGCGCTGAGTTTCCACAATGAAATGAATCTCTACATTTTTGTAGAATTTTTCCTCACTCCATAGAAATCGGTGTGGAAAAAGTTTTTCTTTTTTTGTCTGCAAGGAAACCATGATGGTGTAAACTTAGACTAAACAGTGTAAGGCTGGATTCACACTAGCATCTGAGTCTCCGTAGAAGACTCAGCTGCAGAATGCGCCTAAAATCGGCAGAGAGAAAAGTCCTACAAGTAAACCCAGCAGACCCCATTATAGTCTATGCGGACAGGGTCTCTGTCTTTCGGGTCCCCATGCAGACCTGTAGGACGGAAACTTGAACACTAGTGTGAACCTAGCATAACAATGCACCAGATTTATCAGATTCATCATCTGACATCAGTCATTCACTGTGATAAATGTGATGCACTGTCTGGTTTAAATTTGTACTGTTTAAAATGGTGCAAGGACACCCAACTCTATAGTTTTCATAAATTTGCAGGAGGAATAACAGGGACAGCTCAACACAGAGTTATTAGAACAGATGCTCCAGAATTGTTATATTATGGGGAATACAAGTATTTGCTAAAACAAACATGTCAGGAAAGGGAAAATATTCAGCATTAAGGCATTGTTGTATTTTTGGAAGTCTCTTGCAGACTGCAGCAGGTTTTCTTCTAGACTGTTTTGTGCTGAATTTCATATCCTTATCTGTTACCTTCACAAACCATCAGAGACCTTTTGTTTTTGAAAAGCATCTCCACAGCTGACATCACCAGATATCATGGTGGGAGCGGTGTGTTTTTGTTGGTGACTCCTGAGACTATGAAACCTTTTGACACTCAATTTCAGCGTTTCCCACATTCCTCCTTGGTATCTTTGTACCTTCCCCCCAACCTAGTGTAGTATTAGAAGATGCCTTAGTGCACAAGTATATTTAAACCCTGGTAATAGTCGCCCAATTGGGAGTTGTTGGAATGAAATGAAACTTTGTGTGAGTGTAATGATGATATATGTAAGTGAACATAATATTACAGTGAAAGGGGAAGTTTATTGGGGAAAACTGTACAATTGAAAGAAGGCTCTAGGACTCTGTTGGGTCACCTTTGGCTTGGATACAGGATGAGATACAATTAGGCTTGGAGGCATCCAGGTTTCCGTATGGTATTCTGTGGCACGTTTGTCCACAGCTATTGCAGCTGGGCCTGTAGATCCTGGCCAAGGAAGTACTACAATCTGGTGGAGACATTCCTGGGAAACCCTTGCTGTGTGTGGGTGAGCATTTTCCTGCTGGAAAATTCCAGTTGGCAGTCCTGCTATGAAAGAAGACTCTAGGACCCTGTTGGGCCACCTTTAGCTTGGGTATATGATGAGATACAGCTGGGCTTGGAGGCATCCAGGTTGCGCATGGTAGTCTGTGGCACATTTGCCAACAGATATTGCAGCTGGGACTGTAGATCTTAGCCAAGGAAGTGTTACAATCTGGTGGAGACATTCCTGGGAAACCCTTGCTGTGTGCGGGTGAGCATTATACTGCTAAAAAATTTCAGTTGGAAGTCCTACCATGAGAGACAGCACATGTGGTCACAGGATGTCCTCCAGATATTGTTGAGCTGTTAGTGTCCCTCATATCACTACTAGGGATGGCTGACTGTATGCGATGGCTCTCCAGATCATCACACCAGCAATTGGGGCAATGTGTCGCTCCATAGCAATAGGAAGATTGAAGCACTTACCATGAGGTTGCCACACTCAAACCTGGCTACCAATGGCAGGCCATGACAAAAGATTTCCTTTTGCTAAACTCCTGGAAATGGCCTGGACAGAGACAGGGGTATGTAATGAAGGTGCCACCTGGGTCTGGTGAAACTGTGGGGGCTGCTCGTGCTCATCAAACTTACCTCTGTACTGGTGGTCTGTCTGGACCTTCCAGAGTCTGTTCGCCGTGTGTGCATGCCTTTATACCCACTGCCCCAACACCTTCTAACAGTTAGGTCAGAATAGTCTGGATGGCGGGCAATTTGTCAAAATTACCATCCTCTTTCTCTCGGTCCAGTTAGATGCCCCCTCTGAAAATCTCTCATCTGGACAAAATGTCTTTGAGTGCATTGTAGAGGCTTGTCTAGCAGTCAGTTATCTCTCAAAAAGAGGTACACTACCCAAAAGTAGCCAAAAGGAGTTTTGCAACAATTGGTACTTTTTTTTTTTTTTTTTGCCAATGCATGTACTGTATATTGCATAAATAAGCAAGTATTGACAGCTACTTTTGTTCTTAATGATATGTTTGCTGGAAAGTTGAATGATATTACTGTATATTGGCCAGGTTCACAGTTTGGCAGTACTGAGTCGATCTCAATAATTAACCTAAGCGCTTATTGATTACCACATCACATGCAAAGTAATTACCCCAAGAGCTCCTTAAAATTGTACTGACTGCTCCATTCAGTCATTCTCTCGAGTTCAAGCATTTAGGACTGCATGGACTCAATGATGGGCAGTACATACGGTATATATTCATTCCCTTAGAGGTAATATTTATAGAAAGTGATGTAGACTGCATAGCCCTATAGCTATTTTAAAATAAAATGAAATGTAAGGTAATGTGTCTAAAAAAAAAAAAAAAAAAGAATCCCTAACAGAATTTACCTAGATCTGTGCAAGGAGTGCACATAGGGCATCTATTTTTGTCTACAAACAATGAAGTATTTCTATGTTTTTTTTCTTTGAATGGTATTTCATGTAGGAGTGCAGCGCGTACTTTTATGCCATGCTGTGCTCAAGCATTGTGATGGCTTTTTTCAATATTAGCTTCATTGGAAAAGCAGGTCGCTGTTCATAGCTAAAGAATAAAACAAAACAAAAAATTATGGGAAAATCACTTACAAGGACATATATTAGGCGATCTCAACCAGGTTTATGCATCACAGTTTGATGTTTTTTTAAAGCAATGTTTAAGGAATTTATTTAGCCCGAGGCAGGTGTGCAAGTTTTTCAAGTGTGCAATATTTTTACACTGTCTTGGGCCTTCTTCAGACATCTGCAAATCATAGGCGGGTTTTTTTACGGACAGTACACCGTCTCGTTGAATTTTATAGGTATATGTAGATGTCCGTTTTTTTTTCCCATTCACTGTAGGTCTGTATAAACCTGAGATGTGCACTATTTTGGTCTGTTATGTGGATCAAACATGTCTGTTTTTCACGAATCCAAAACATTGAAAATTATGTCAATTTGTTGTTTTTATTTTTTTTTAATGTTGATGAAAAATGGACTGAACTGGACAAAACCATAAATCAATGGGACCGTGTGCTGTCTGTGGAGTACCTTTAGGATAGGTCATCAATTTAAGTTTGGTGGAGGTCCAACTCCTGGCCAATCACCTGTTTGAAGATCTGCAGAATTCGGGAGAGTGCTGCAGCGTCTTCAGTACTTGCCAAGCACAGAACTGATTTGTACAGGGACTGTGTTTGGGGTCACAGCTCAGCACACTCACTTGAATGGGACTGAGCTGCAAACAGGCCATGTGACTGATGGCCAGTAAAGGGGAATCAGTGTTCACGGAGCACCTCTGCTGAGTCAAACAGCTGATCCTCCGGGTTCCCAGTTATCAGGTGCCCATAGATTTTCAATTGATTGGCCTATCCTAAGAACAGTCAGCAATTAAAAAATCCTGGAAAACTCCTTGAAGGGATTTTCCAGGATTTAAAAAAAAAAAAAAAAAGTTGTCTTAAAATAGGGACAAACTATAACCTACATAGTAAATCCCACTTTTGAGCCTTCTGCATGTATGGTAAATATTGGCAGGGGCCTCCGGAGCTGGAGGGAATTGTTTGAGAGGAGTTAGAATTGTGTGTTAGTGTTTTTTTTTTTTTTTTCCTTCCAAATGATCACATTCCCTGCTTTTAAGGCAATTTAAAAAAAAAAATTGTGAACAACCCCTTTAAGAAAAGTCTGAGTTCTTTTCATTGCTTCATTGCTTGGTAATTTTGTACTTTTTATTGAATTGTAATATTTTTAATCTAAGGGGGGTGTGTGTGTGTGTGTGTGTGTGTGTATGTATGTGTGTGTGTGTGTGTGTGTGTGTGTGTGTGTGTAATATATATATATATATATATATATATATATATATATATATATGTACACACACTGTTTATATTTCATCTAGGAGCTGTCTGCATATCTATATGGCCTCTATTTATTTCTCTCTCTCATATATATATATATATATATATATATATATATATATATATAAATGCGCATGCGTATAAATATATATGGGCCGCCATTTCATCATCCTGTCAGGATTCTGTATCGTAGCTTCACAGGTAGGTTTAGGAAAATCCACGCGAGCAGTACAGCACCTGTGTAAACAGATCCCTGCACATTTTTGCAGGATTTTCTCCATTATGTAGTGCTAGAGAATACAGGTGTGCAGCGCAGTTAGCCAGGCGGGGCTCATACTGTCATGGAAAAAATGGCTGCAGACTGTAAAGCATTCATCCCGCTGACCCTGATATGACTGCTTACCTCCATGATTCTTTTATCATATTGTGCCTTATATTTGGGTTTTGTGAAGTGAAGCATGTTTTTTGGATGGAGGATGAATTCCTAAGTGTGAATGCTCCTTCTATCAGACCCATAATGCTTTTCTCCAGCGTGTAAAGAACTAGACCCTGTTTTGTCTGTCACCTATAAGTCTACAATTCTCACGGTCTATGGCACATTGAGGTTTTCATTTAAGAGCTCTTTGTATACCCTAGGGCTTATTCAGATGACTGTAATATAGCCAAGTTCAATGGGTCATACGGTGAGCACAGATCCTGTCCATAGAACTGAACTAGCTGCACTATAGATCTCCATGATGTAAGTAGTGCAGGTCATCACCAGCGGTCAAGATGGGAGTTGCACCCAGGCCCAGGAGCCTAAGAGGGCCCATTAGGCCTCTTCCTAATATGTGGAGACCAGTACTTTTAACAGTATATTCTCGTTGGGTGCCTAGTAAAGATTTTACTTTGTGGCCCCGGAGCTTCATATCTCTGTCTGTATAATATATCCTTAGGCTTTGTGCAGACTGCATCTGGGCATTGGAGGTATACACCTGAAAAATTTCCTCCAAAAGAACCTTGTAATGTATACCACTGTAAAACCATGTAGTTGCATATGTTACCCTTATAATAATAATAATAATAATAATTACTATTATTTTTTTTAATAAAGTATAGCTCTCATGCAAGTTTATTGTGGTTTCCCTCTGTAGAAGTGGTTTTCTGTACAGTAAGAAATACACTTTGAGTCACCATTACGTGCATGGAGCCCTATAGCTAGCAATGAACTTTCATTTATACTTTGCTTACAGGAACTATCTATATCTATCATTGTTCTATCCTTCTTTTTATCTATTCATCTCTTTATCGATCATCTTTCTATCTATTTATCAATAGAAAGTTCTAGTGGCTTGAGAAAGGCTTCTGAATATGGAGCTGAAACGTTGCACATGGAATAAATACTACTAAGTGAGTTTTACATATTTTTGGAGTCTTGCCTTTTTCTTTGAGTACCAATCTATCTTTCCATCCATCCATCCTTCCTTCTATCTATTTATCTGTCCATCTATCATGTCCATCTATTGCTCTTTCTATCTCTCTTTTGCTCTTTCTGTCTTTCTCCAACTTTCTATCATCTGTCTTTCTATATATCCCTATTTATCTATTCTTCTGTCTATCTTTCTTCTCTCTCTCTCTCTCTCTCTCTCTCTCTCTCTAACTATCTATCTATCTGCATTTAATCTTTCCTAGTTGTTGCGTTCTGTGTATTTTCTATTTTAGCTTTTTCCATTTACAGACATATTGTTTACTGTTCCCCATTCCATTGTAATGAGACTTTCCAGTATTAAATGAGAAATAATTGGAAACCTGATCCTAGCTGAATGAATGATTTTCTCAGTAATGACCTATTTGTAGTTATCCACTTGGGCACATATATTGGCTCAGTGAGTAAGGAAAGGGTTACAAATTAGCACTTATGCCCTTAATCATTTCCAGCCAGTTGTTTGCAGTGCTGGAATGACCATGATGTCACCTCCTGTGATATAACAGAACCTGGTTCAAATCCCCCTGCGCCACATTCTTAACCCCGCTCTCTCTGGTCACTATCTTACATACAGTGGGAATTTCAGCAGCAATATCCAGTAACTTGCGTGTATTCTTAAAGACATGAAGGAAAACCGTTTATTATTTGCATTATCTGAGATTTTCTTCATGTAATAAATATATTTCTAACAAATACTATTGCTAAAGGTCACAGAATTGGGGCTTAAAGGAACAATATCCGGGAATGCTATGTAATTTAAATGTATAAATGTTTTGCCGTGGTCGTCTTATCCAGTATAACAAGATTACTTGCTTGGTTGAGAGAGGCTTTCTCCAAGAAATTGCTCGGTAAATTCAAGTCATTTTATCTCTGTTATTCTCTATGGCAGGATAATGACTACAGGAATGGCATCGGAGTCTGTGCCTCATATTTCATTATGGCATTGCAAGCAGCGTAGCATATCCCACGTACAGTAATAAATACAAAAAGGCAATAAAATGGAATTTTTCTTCGCAGAACAGCTTCTAGTGAGGGTTTGCTATGACGTCTGCAGGGCCACAGGTTTTGTGATTTTTTTCTGAGTATTGTTTGTGGGAGTTTTCTTTACAGAGTCATGGTGGTGACGTGTCAGATGATGTCAGCCTACTGTCTAATATCTAATAGGTTATCACATAACACAACAAACACCATTGAAATAGTTGTGTCAAGTTAAACATTGCTAGAGGTCTTACACTTTAATAGTTTTTTTTTAAACTCGTTTTATTGAAAATTGCGTATCAGACACAAGAAAAGGAATCAAAACATATACATAACATGTTGCGCACCAGAAAACGAGAATTTAAATGTAAATTCACTCAACACACCACATCCCACCTCGCCAGGCCCTCGTCCCACCGGACCCCACAACTCAGACTCGGTACAGAGAGGATATAATCAGGACATGCGTAATACAGTATACATCAGTTATCATGTACAAAACATGCAGTCAATAAGTCAAAGGTAACAACAAGGATACTCTCCAAAATGAGAGGTCGTGGATACTCCTGGTGTCTCGCACCCCTCATGGCATGAGTAAATGAATGGCAGAACGCAATGAGGGAGCCGTATATTGGGTTACCGGAGAATTGCACCATGCTCCCCACACCTTATGGAATTTCTGAGGGCACCCTCTCCCTTTATACACAATCTGGTTATAAGGAAGAACAGTATTAACAAGTTTCTTCCACTGAGATACTGATGGGGGTTTCGGAGCCATCCATCGCAGTGCGATAGCTTTCCTAGCATAAAATAAAGACTCCCTCAAAAGGATTCTAACATGGTGTTGCCATAATTCTTCATCTAATACACCGAAAAGGCATATCTCTGGGGTTAATGGTATAGGTTTAGCCAGAACTTCCACCAGGAGATCCACGACTCCTTTCCAAAAACATTGTATGATCGGACATTCCCAAATCATATGCCAAAAGTCTGACTGTAGACAAGGGCACCTAAGGCATCCTGGGTTGGGCAGACATCCCATTTTGTAGAGACGGGAAGGTGTCAAGTAACATTGGTGTAGAATATATGTTTGAATCAGTTTGTTGTTAGCTGAAGGTGACACATGTTGAGGAGATTCAAGGATGTCTTGAAACATCTCATCTCATTTGTGAGAGTTGGGATATTGATGCACCACCGCGTCAGGGCCGGGGCGTCCAATGTGGATATCTTGGCCTGTATCAGATGTGCATATAAAGTAGATATCAAACCCCCAGGGCCCTGTGAGCGAAGTATGCCGATAAGCGGATACTCAGATATATTGTCCAATCGATCCGGGAACTGAGAAGAGAGTGCATGTCTAATCTGTAGATATCTAAAGAACTGTGTTCTAGGGATGCCATAGGAGGAGCTCAGCGAGTCAAATGTTTTAAAAACACCTTGTATATACAGGTCACTGAGAGAGGACACGCCATACTGCGACCAGGCCCGGGCGCCAGGCAGGGCAAATAACGTCGGCAGACCAGGGTTGTGCCAAAGCGGGGTCTCCGCAGGTATATCAGAATAGGCGGACACCTTTTTCGCCTGACGCCAGACCTGTCCAGCCAGGGTATGGATGGGCAACAATCTCCCCCTGAACATGGCCGGGTGTTCCAACACCGGCCACAAATTACGCAAACCCAGGTGGTGAGCCAGATGTGCCTCGGACCCCGGTAGGGAATCAGATGAGAGCCACTTCCTAATAAAACGGAGCTGTCCTGCTAGGTAGTAAAGAAACAGATCAGGGAGTGATGTGCCCCCGAGCTGCTTCGGTCGTTGTAGAGATGACAACCTAAGCTTAGATCTAGAGTTTCCCCATATAAAGGAGATAATGAGGGAGTCCATTTGTTTAAAAAATCTAAGGGGCACGGACACAGCAGAATGGCTTATAGCATATAGACATTTGGGTAGTACTATCATTTTAACAAGGTTGATTCTACCAGCCACCGACAAAGGCAGTGTAGCCCAAAGATTAAACTTAACCCTAAAGTGCGAGATGAGTGGAAAAATGTTCTGTTACAAAAAACACCTATGGTCCCTAGATATAAAGATGCCCAGATATTTGCAAGTTGAGACTGTAGTCAATCCACATACCACATTTCCCTCAGCTACACTTGATGCGCAGCCAATATGCATGTATGAGGACTTAGTCCAATTGGTTCGCAGGCCAGAATAATTACCAAATTCGTCAATTATAGCCATGGCTCTGGGCAGGGACCGGGAGGGGTCGCTCATAAACAGGAGTAAGTCATCGGCATAGAGTGCTGTTCTCTCCTCCCGGGTGCCTATCAATATGCCTTTATATGTGGGGTCATTCCGAAGCAGTATCGCCAAGGGTTCCACCGCCAAAGCAAACAATAGCGGTGACAATGGACATCCTTGTCTTGTACCCCTACCCAAAGGAAAGTAGGAAGACAACGTGCCATTAATTGACAGCGCCGCTCTAGGGGAACAGTATAGAAGGGAAATCCAGGTAATAAACCCCTCTCCAAATCCGTATCCCCGCAACACCTGCAATAGGAAAGGCCATTCGACAGAGTCGAACGCCTTTGTTGCATCTAAAGAAGCCACCGCCCAGTCATGTGAGGATGATGCCCCAATCTGAGTTATCACCTGAGCCCTTCTAAGATTATCCGATGTGGATTTTCCAGGCATAAAGCTTGTCTGATCCGGATGGACAAGGTCGAGAACAACAGCATTTAGCCTTTTCGCCAACATTTTAGTAAGGAGTTTATAATCTATATTAAGCAGTGATATAGGCCTATATGAGCCACAGTCCAGCGGATCCTTGTCAGGCTTAAGTAACAGGATAATGGTGGCGTCATAAAAGGACTCCGGGAGACTGCGGCCCACAAAGGCAGCATTGTAACATTCAAGCAACACCGGGAGAAGCAGGCCCCCATACTGGGCGTAAACCTCCACCGGGATACCGTCCGGACCCGGTGATTTGCCCTTTGCCATATCTGCCAGGGCTCCCGATAGCTCCTCTAGCGTAAAAGGGGAATCTAAAGATTCACGTTGGTCTTCTGACAATGTAGGAAGGGGGATCAAACCCAAATAGGTAGCAAGCTCTCCATCAGTGACTCTAAGCTTGGAGAGGTACAACTCACTGTAATACCTATAAAATCTGTCACTAATGGCCAAGCTATTGGACAGTACCTCCCCCGTCTCTGAATGTACTCGTAGTATTGCAGGTGAGGCTGTGTTTTGATGTATCAGTTGAGCTAGAAAGCTGCTTGACTGGTTACCGAGTTCGTAAAACTTCTGTTTGCTAAAAAACATAGACCTACGTGCCTTGTCATGCAGTATATGCAGATATTGTCTACCCATCTGCAACCATTGGGATCTAGCCTCATCAGTTGGATTAGCCACGTAGGCGGCTTCGAGCGAGGCACACTGGGTCGTTAAGGTGGTCTCCAACAGCGAGGATTCCCTCTTTACAAAGGAAATGGAGGACTTAATACAACCCCTAAGATATGCCTTCATAGTCTCCCATAAGAGGAGTGGATAAGTGTTTGGGGAATTAATGGTCAAAAACGTCTGAAGTTGATCAGGTATTCGATCATGTGGTACAAATAGTTTCAACCAAAATGGGTGGATTCGCCAACCCTGTCGTGGCTTAGCAGCCGTACTACTGTTTAATTGGACCAACAACGGGGAATGATCAGACACTGCCCTGGGTAAATAGGATATGGTCTGCAACCAAGAATATGCTTTAGTATTTCCAAAAGCATGGTCAATCCTGGACAGAGTATGTCTGTTGGCAGAGTGACAGGAAAAGGTGCGGGCCTCCGGAAACCGGACCCGCCACAAATCCAACCACCCCAATTCACGGATCACTCCGGCCATTGTAGTAGGGCGAGGCAGAGAGGGGGAACCCGGTTCCGCAGAGAACCGATCCAAGGCAATATCCATAACTTTGTTAAAGTCACCCAGACATAATGCAATAGCCCCAGGGAATCGGGTCGCAAACTGTGCAGCCTGCTGGAGCACAGCGAGATCAGACGCCGGTGGCAAATACACACCCAGGATAACATACAGGACAGCGTCAACCCAGGCTTGGACAAAAACGTATCGTCCCTCGAGGTCCTTTACAATGAGGCCTGGCTCCCACCTGAGTCTAGGATGCACCAAAATGGACACCCCCCTGGAATAGGAAGTATGTGTAGAGTGAGCCGCCCACTGAACCCATGGCTTCTGAAGTCGTCTGGAATTGTCTGGAACCAAATGAGTTTCCTGAAGGCATATGAGGTGTGGGTCAGCCCTCCTAATCTGAGAAAAAACCAACGACCTCTTTCGTGGGCTGCCCAGGCCCCTCACATTCCAAGATAGTACACTAAAGGACGCCATGGTCGTCTAAGAATGTAATGTAATCATGGCAGTTCAGGACCCCAAAAGTGACCCGGCTATGAGTGTGTAGTGCGTGGCTGAGTGAGACACAGAGTGGTGTGCAGCAACCTAAGAACCATATACAAACTAAATGAACCATTACACCCCTAAAGGGTGTGAAACATCTTGCTGGCATAAACAAACAATATGCGTTAAATTAACCGTGGCTACAATTTACGGGGGAAGAAGTGCACCCAAAGTGGTTGGTATACGGGGCACTGTCTTAAAGGTATAGATGATCAATAGGCTAGGGGATATACTATTCAACAGAGCCAGGTTCACATGAGTAAGTAGCATACACCGGCACCCCGGGGGTCGCCAGCCCAGGTAACTATAAGGCTACAGGATACTATAATAACAGAACCGCACTTTTCATAAAACTACTTATACAATAAACAAGGACATCCCGTAATACATAAGTCCCTATGTATGGTCCGATCGGACCTCTCACCACACGCCGTCAGGATCATTGTCTCGGAGATCGAGGTAGAAGAGATAGCCAGTCCTCCACATCCTTTGGCGAAGTAAAGAATAGGGACCTGCCGTCATGGACGACCCAAAGACGCGCTGGGTAAATCATGGAGTATTGTATAGCCTTTTCTCTCAGTCGCCTCTTAATGGCCACAAAGGATGCCCGGGTCTTCTGGAGCGCCGCCGAGAAATCTGGAAACATGGCTACTGCAGCTCCGTTGTACTTAAGCTCGCCGGCCTGGCGTGCAGCCCGCAGCGCCGTATCTCGATCCGTGCTGTTTATGAGACGGGCCAACAAGGGTCGAGGAGGTGCGCCCTGGGGGCGGCGGCTTAGCCGGAACCCGATGGGCCCGTTCCACTGCAAAGATTGGCGAGAAGTGAGCCTCCGGTAAGACATTTTTCAGCCACCCCTCCACAAAGGCCCGAGGATCTTCACCCTCCGCCCGCTCCGGCAGGCCCAGGATACGGAGGTTGTTTCGTCGCAATCTATTCTCCAGGTCATCCGCACGCTGTGTCCACAAACTTGCAGCTCTCTCCAGCTCCTGAAACTTGGCAGGAAGTGGGTAAACAGTGTCTTCTACCTGAGAGACCCGATCCTCCACCTCACACACCCTGCCTCGCAAGGTCTGAAAGTCCTGGCGGAGCAGGCCCAGGTCGATTTTGACCTCCTCAATTTTCCCGGTCAGCGAGGAAGTGCCGGCATGGATCGCCTCCAGTAGCTGCCCAGTAACTTGCTTTAAAGTGGGCTCGGGGTCCTCCTCTGGAAGGGCAGGAGAGGCTGCCTCAAGCGATGATGATGTAGAAGAGGATGCTGCCCTGGAGAACCCCCTCAGGCGATCAGAGACAGAGGTTGATTGCGGGCGACTCATTTTAGAGAGTCGGCGGCCGCTCTTCCTGCGCTCCGTACGGGTGGATATGTTGGCAGAGGAGGAGGTGTGATGGTAGCAAGACCGGGCCGGTCCCAGAGGATTATAAACGAGGTCTCTGGCTAATAGCAGTTGCACAGTAGGAGCCTCTATGTCGGGCCACCAGGGCCAATCAGCCAGCCGAGGACAGACGGTAACTCAACAGTCCAATAGTATCGATGGCAACAGACTCTGGATTATGAGCGATATCACCACGAGAGAGCCGTCAGCGGAGCAGTGAAATAGACAAATTGCCAGGAGGAACTAAGAAGGGACGGATGGTAACTCAATGATCCAATAGTGCCGGTAGCATCAGTCACTGGATTATAAGTAAAGCCTCTAAGAAGGCCAGTAGCGGAGTGATGAAGTACATAGGCTGCCAGGAGGAACTATAGGAGGACATATGGTAACTCAACAGTCCAGTAGTACATACCGCAACCTTCACCGGATTATAAGAAAAGCCTCCCAGAAGAGCAGTCAGCGGGGTGACAAACAGGAACTCCAGAATTCAGCGCTCCCCCCATCAGCAGATGGCCGACCCGATCAGGATGAAGATGGCCGCCCACCACGTGGAGAGAGGGGAAACCGCCACCCGGGCGACAGCAGGCTCAGCGGCCTCAGCAGTGCCCGCACAGCTCCAGGCCGGTCCACCAGCGCAGCCCCACAACGGCAGCTCCAAGCCCCCGCGGCACGGGACAGAGCGGCTCTGGCGGCGCAGGTGAAAGTGTCCAGCCGCCGGCCACGTGTAGCGGCCACCGACTACCACCCAGCGGAGGAGGATACCGGCAGAACGGGAGTCCCGGGACCAAGAGGAGGGCCCCAAATGTGCGTTCCTGCGGACGGCTACCCCGGGCACCGGTAAGTCAGGATGTAACTCAGGATAGATGAGCGGCTCTAACCGGAGCTCCGCTCACATGCGACCCTCCATGTTCAGCGCTAGCCACGCCCCCCACTTTAATAGTTTTAATCACTTACAGGGTGGGGTCTTTACCCATAGCCACATAGGTTGTAAGCTCTTGCGAGCAGGGCCCTCACTCCTATTGTTTTGTATGTTAATTTCTTTGTCACATTGTAATGTCTCATATTGTCTGTTCATGTGTCCTCTGACTTGTAAAGTGCTGCGGAATATGTTGGCGCTATATAAATAAAATTATTATTAAAGTTATTATGATTACAGGTGAACGTTCAAGGGGCAGTTTTCTAGGTAGTGGCGTGTTCTTTATGGTCTGTTCTTTATGAGTCTGGCTTCATATGACCTTGGCCACAATGAGGATTTAATCACTGTGATATTGATCCATATCAAAAGATCATTTTTCTCATTTTATACCAATATATGTATTTCTCCAAGTTGAGTCACCAGAATCCACCATATCAACTCAGCCCCACAAATAATAATAATAATAATAATAATAATAGTCCTTTAATAGTCCCACAATGGGGAAATTCAGTGTGTTACAGCAGCAAAGATAAGCAGATACAAATACAAATACAACATGTACAGGAATATTCCAAGGTGAGAGGCATTACATTGATAGCAGACAGACAGATAGGGCGTAGCAGGGGGGGGGGGGGGGATTTAACAGGCAGAGAGATATTTCAGTTCTCTGTGTGTAATGATCTCCGCTTAGGTCGGTGTTGGTTGTACAGCCTAACCGCGGTGGGGAGGAAAGACTTCCGATAGCGCTCCTTCTCACACCTAGGGTGGAGCAGTCGGTCACTGACAGTACTGCTCAGCGCGATCACAGTCTCATGCATGGGATGGGACTTCTTCTTCTGCATGGAGCTCACCACGGACAGTATCCTTCTGTCACCCACCACCTGCACTGGGTCCAGTGGGCTCCCCAGGACAGAGCTGGCCCTTCTAATCAGCTTGTCAAGTTTATTTCTGTCCCTGGTTGATATACTGCTCCCCCAGCAGGCCACTCCAAAGAAGATGGCTGATGCCACTACCGAGTTGAAGAAAGTTCTAAGAAGTGCCCCCCGGATTCCAAAGGCTCTCAGCTTCCTAAGCAGGTAGAGCCTGCTGTGGCCCTTCCTGTACAGGGCCTCCATATGATCTGCCCAGTCCAGCTTATTATTAAGGAGCAAACCCAGGTACTTATAGGTGTTCACAATCTCGATGCCCGTCCCCAGGATGTCCACTGGTTTAGGAGGGCTTCTGCCTTTGCGGAAGTCCACCACCATCTCCTTGGTCTTCCCCGCGTTAATCTTCAGGTGGTTCCGGTGGCACCAGTCCACAAAATCCCGGTTCAGTTCTCTGTACTCCCTGTCATCATCATCTGTGATGAGACCCACTATTGCAGAGTCGTCAGAATACTTCTGTAGGTAGCAGCTGGATGAGTTGCACCTAAAATCTGCAGTGTACAGTGTGAAGAGGAAAGGGGCGAGAACCGTACCCTGAGGTGCCCCCGTATTACAGATCACTGTACCTGACACACAGTCTCGGGCTCTCACGTATTGAGGTCGATTTGTGAGGTAGTCTAGGATCCAGTTGGAGAGGTGGTGGTCCACTCCAGCAAGGCCCAGCTTGTCCCTCAATAACCTGGGCTGTATGGTGTTAAAAGCACTGGAGAAGTCAAAGAACATTATTCTCACTGTGTTCCCTGGTTTCTCCAGGTGAGACAGAGCCCTGTGCAGAAGATGGATGATGGCATCATCTACCCCAATGCCCGGCCGATAAGCAAACTGGAGTGGGTCCATAGCGGGGCTCACTAGAGGGCGGAGATGTGTGAGAACCAATCTCTCCAAGATCTTCATCAGGTGGGATGTCAGTGCTACAGGTCTGTAGTCGTTGAGGTCCATAGGGTGGGGTTTCTTTGGAACTGGTACCACACAAGAAGATTTCCATAATTCAGGGACTATTTCCTGCCTCAGGCTCATATTATACATATATGTAATTATACCACACAGCTGGTCCCCACAAGTCTTAATTAGCCTTGCACTGATGTCATCTGGCCCTCCGGCTTTCCTCGCCTTGATCTTTTTCATCTCCTTCCTCACCTGGGCCCGTGTGAAGGTCAGACTGTGGCCAGATAAAGATGGATTTCTGGATTTACTGGTCTGTTGGGAAGTGGCCGCATGGGGAGAAGTCATTGTGGTGGGGGGAGCTGAAGGACATACTGGGGTGGGAGGAGCTGGTGTGTGATCAAATCTGTTGAAGAATAGGTTTAGTTCATTAAGCCAGTTAACATCTGCCTCAATCTGGCAGACAGACTGTTTATGACCCGAAATTGACTTAAGCCCCTCCCAGACCCCCCTTATGTCTTTTCTTTCCATTTGCTTTTCCATTTTTTCTTTATAACTGGATTTTCCCTGCCTGATTTGATGCCTCAGCTCCTTTTGTACTTCCCTCAACCCCTCCTTATCTCTTGTCCTGAATGCCATCTTTTTCTCCTTAAGTAGTGTTTTTATATCAGAGTTAATCCATGGTTTGTTATTGGAGAAGCACCTCACCACTTTTGTGGGTACTGTGTTGTCCACACAAAAATTAATGTAGTTCGTTATGCAGTGTGTGAGTCCTTCTATATCTTCCCCATAAGAATCCTGCAGAACTTCCCATGCGGTTGTGTCAAAACAATCCCTCAGAGCCTCATCACTCTCCTCGGACCATATCCTCACTGTGCGGGTGACAGCTGGTTCTCTACGTACAAGTGGCTTGTACACAGGTCGGAGATGTACTAGGTTGTGATCCGATCTCCCCAGGGGCGGTAGGGCTGATGAGTTGTATGCCTCCCTCACGTTGGCAAAGAACAAGTCCAGTGTTTTGTTGTCTCTTGTGTGGCAGGTTACATACTGTGTGAAACTGGGCAGTGTGGATGATGGAGAGGTAGATAGATAGGTTAGGGCCACCTGACTCCTACAGTTTTCGCCCTTGTAAACATCTGCTTCTGTTGCTGAGATATCGCTGTTTTTGTCAATATGCAAATGAGATCTTTGGAGCATTGAAAGTGTTGCCGCTTATCTCTTTGGAGCAACAGCCTCATTACACCAAAGAGCATTTGCATGTTGACAAAAACAGTGATATTTCTGCAACAGATTCCCTAATTCGGGAAAGCACTGTTTGATTTCGGCGACCTTAACCTGTGGGGCTGGGTTCTGGTGACACACTCCTTTCAGCACCTTTTACTCCTGTATAAGTTTTGTGTTGGCTGTTTTTGTGATAAGTACTAATTTTTGTACTTGCACTAAGTTTTCTTATTTTTGTGTAGGAAATATTACATGTGTATTACAGCAGTATGGCCTGTGCCGTGGACATGACTTATTTTATTTATTAGGCTTACTTATATAGCGCCATCTTATTTCGCAGCGCTTTACAGACATTGTGGTCACTGTCCCATATAGGGCGCACAATCTATATTCCCTATCAGTATGTCTTTGGAGTGTGGGAGGAAACTGGAGTACCCGGAGGAAACCCACGCAAACACGGGGAGGACATACAAACTCCTTACAGATGTTGTCCTTGGCAGGATTTGAACCCAGGACTCCAGCGCTGCAAGGCTACAATGCTAACCACTGAGCTACAGTGCTGCCTGATCATGACTTTTCATTCTTCTCATATGTGCAATATACTTTTTCCTCCTACAGTATATTGTCCTATAATATTTGAGGTGCTCACTCTCAAGTCTTTTTTTCCATTACCCTTTAAATTCCCAAATCCGTGTCCAGCAATGTGCTTTAACAAATTACCAACAGATCCTCTTGAATGGCTGTGAAGGTGCCCGTACACATTAGAGTATTGCTGGATGAACCCACAGGATCAGGCATATTGAATTTTCACATATCTGATCCTTTTATTCTCAGTGTAAGTAAATTTTATTTTATTTTTTTTCTTACATCAATAGTGCATGTGAAGGGACCCACTGCAATATAGTTCACTAAAGTAAAGTGCCTGAACTATTGCGTCTGTCTTTCCTTCTTTTGTGAGTGATTTCGGTCTGTACTCTGTACACAAGCAGATCATTTCACTTCAAGTCTATGGAGAGGGGAGGGGGAGAAGGAGATATAGATATGAGGCAGTCTACAGAATTATATAAGGCTGAATAGTAATTCCTGATAAGTCAGCTGTGTTGTGATAAATAACTGTCTCTCTGTATTGCTGATGTCTCTCAGCTTTGACAGCTTTATCCCCCCTCCCCTTTCCATAGACTTCTATTGTTGATATTTGATCAGTGGCAGAAGAAGGCAAATAACTGTACAGGCCATTTTCTTTACGAAGTTTGATATCTTCACCTGTGCTATGGATTTATAAAAAATGAATTTAGTTACGCTTTAAGCTTCTGGAAGAGGTATTAGACAGCGGTCATTCACCACTCACCATTCAGAACACATGAATGCTCGGCTGAGCCAAGCATGCATGTGTATGTGGGGAGGAAATCAGGAGGAATAGCTGCTGGCTGAAGGAGCTATTGAAGGTGTATTGCCCCTTTGAAGTAATGGGGACTTTAGGGAAGCGTATCTTTTGCCTGCAGTTGGGCTGGATGATAATGGCAGGCCGTGGATCAGAGTCTTATTTACAGTCAGATACTCCCTGCTTTGCTGTTCATTTTTTTCCCCTGTTCAGCAATTTGTCATTTTGTTATCCCAGGTAAGGAACTTCTATCCAACAATTCTGTAGAGAACAATGTTTCAAGTTACTAGTGAAGGATCTTGGCAGGTCCATGAATTTTACAGGCTCTGATTGATGGCGCTGCTTTGTGAAAGCAATGTATTTTCCCTTTCTTTGTGATGTTGATTTCAACAGGTAAAAAATGGTCAAGAGCAGCGTTCACACTTGTTCCTGTAGAGAGTTTAGGTTTATTTCTGAATAAGGATTATGATGCACTTCAGTGGACAAGTCCTTCAAAGTGCGTGGAAATGAGAAGGTTCTGTAGCAACACGGACAATATCCTAATCCTTTAGAATTCACCTAGACACGATAGATACATCAAGGACCTCTATTTGGCTACATGTACATGACCGTGTGCTTGGTTAGCGCGCTGTCTGTGTCTTTAATGGGTAGCACACTTTTTTATAACCCTGTGTATTATCACAGGTCCTTATGGGGGTCCAAGAGTCTAGATGTCAAACTCAGGACAGGTCCTATTCCTGTCTGTTTTGTGGTCCAGACTCATTCATTGAAATGTATGGGTCTGTGGAGGGTAGGGCTGCGGAGTTGGTAGACCAAACCATAGACTCCAACTCCTTTAATTTGTCACAGGCCCTGACTCCGGCTACTTCATATGTGGCTGACAGTTATGGTCAGTCAGAAGCAGTAAAGCTCCTCTAAGTCTGTATTCACACTATCGTTATTACAGTCCGTTGCTGTCATCCGTCATAGGATGACAGAAACATTGGTGGAGGGCAAAGACAAGACATGGTTACCATCCATGTGCCATATGTGCCATTTTCCCCAAGACCCATACATGTATATGGTCATGTGAATGTAGCCTTACATTTAAGGGTTTGTCCAGCCATGTAAATTGAAAAATAATAAAAGAAGATGCTCAACATACTGATCCGATCGCTCGCTGACCCTGTTCCATTGCTTCTTGGTTCTCTGTCAATCTCTGTGACCAGGCCTACAGTGGTGACATCCCTACGAGGATTTGAGGCTGCTGTGGCCAATTACTAGCAGCCATGGTGGCCTCAGTAGTCTTGCGCTACAGGTTAGTGTTACAGTGTTGGGCTATGTGATCTTTTATGATTTTTTTTTTTTTTTTGAACCAGAAATGGGCGCACTTTCTTTATAGACTGTGTTTGGTATTAGAGCTCATCTCCATTGAAGCTGTACCAGTCCTTGCCATAGGTGGCGTTGTTTCTGGAAAAAGGCATATTCTCTTTTCTAATCCTGAACAGCCCCTTTAAGTGTTGCTAATATATTCAAGTTATCCATGGCAGGGTAAAGAAGAACAATGTGGTGGTCATGTCACCTATGCCTGACACTGGGTATATACTGTTTTATTTATTGACTATGTGAAGCAGTGCTTGGATCCATATAGTATGTGCTTAGCGGTGTCATCCCGTGTAATCTATATTTACATAGTATCTGTGCAAATTTGTTTAAATTGAAGAAATCATAAGTCAGGATTATTAAGTTAACAAATAACAGGACGGATACAATATGATATAATTAATACAATGTTAATAAGTTACTGCACAGCCAAAAACACCGGCTGGAACAATGACAGGTGTTTACCCAAGGTTTGTACAGACAATAAAGGCTAAGCATTCCTCCCTTACTTTATCCAGTCTACCTCCTTATATACAGGTCATAGTCTGCAGAACAGCCCAAAATACAACCCTACTTTATACCCTGTATTATATGGATGATTATATGAATGTTTATAATGGATCTGATTCAGTTCAACACTACTTGTTGTTAGTGGATGAGAACAGTATTAAAGGGGTTGTCCAGGTATTACAGTACTTGGGTAGGAGGCCGGGGAGGGTGAAAGTAAATATATATATATATGAAAAAAATCATACTCTCCTGTCCCTGGGGCTCTGGTGTCCCCCGCTGCAGTTCGGTCTAGCATTCGCCAGCAGAAGTCCTTGCTGCGCGGCCTAAGGAAAGGATTTTATATATAACTCATGCAAGTTTTCTGCCATTAGTTCTAATAAATTTGTTGGGTCCAGGCGTCCTCGCCCATCTTGTTCTCTGTGCCGATCCTCTCTCCTTTGCAGAAAGTGGTGAGCAAGACGAAGCAGGTACAGTGTGGCACCACAATACACCAATTTACACCAGAAAACTGGTGTCGATGGGTTGCTAAATTCCATCCAGTGATTCACATGTCCTATTTTTGGCCCAGTAAATTCAAGTCTATATGGGATCCATGAAATGGGAATGGGTCCCAGATGAATACAAAAAAAAAGAACAGCTTGTTTCATCTGTTTTTCATATCCATTTTTTATCCATGGTCATTTGAATATAGCCTTAAAAACTTGTCACAATACAATAGTAAATAAAAAAGGCACAAATCACTAGTGCAACAATAGTGCAGTAATGAAGCAAAGTCAAGTAAGTAGTGAGGATACAATGTAGCAAAGGTCCAAGTACAGCATGTACTGGAATATAGCCGTGTGTCCACCCCCGGGCACCAGTGTTTACCCTGCAGAGGAGTGAAAAACTTGGTGTTCTTTTTTTTCCAACTTGCAGTGCTCAGTTGGTCCAATATGGTGCCAAAACATGAACATTGCATATCTCAATAAATTTATTCTTAGTCAAACTGAATTTGAGTCTGAATAGAGGTGTAAACACCCATGAACGTCATTCTTTTCCCTATGGGCATATGAATGTAGCTTGGGCCCAAATGATAATCATGGAGGGGCCACCTACCATGTGCCGTGTGCTTACTTGGCTTAGAACTTGGGCTCAAGTGCAACTGATTCCTTGTAGCTACGCCCATGTATAAGTGCTATAGGTTCACACAGCCTTTTATGGCTCTAGTCACTCTTGCAGTAAGTGTGTATTAAACGTTGTCCCCACTACTTTGTTAGATTTTGGTAGCAACAATCGCCACATGCCAGATATTCTGCTTGGTGCTCACTAGATTGCAATGTATGTACAGTGTACCAGACACCTATTTACCCTAGGTACTGTAGTGATCGAGTGATTCCTTGGCTGTTGAGCTATTTTTCTAGTTAGGTAATGGTAATATGAGTCCAAATTACTTAATGCCCCCGGAGACTAAGCAGAAGTCTTAATCTCTTTTTTGTGGTGCTTTGTAATTGGAAGTGGTGGTTGTGTTATGTGAAGATTGGACCATTATGGGTATAATAAGGCAATTTTATCCTTTTTATGTTGTCATGTTTAATGTATATGCTATGTCCTGTGGCTTGCCTGTTGTCTCATTGTGGACTCAGATGTTCCGTCAGGACTTTTATTTTCTTATAAAGAGACCATAACTTCTCAACTCTTCACTTGTTGACGCACATCAAAGGCTCGAGGAGAAGGTCAGTCAAAGTGTACACATCCTTATGTCTCATTAGGGGGATCAGTCACAGGAAGAAAGCTTTCTCTTCATCACAAATTGGCTTCAATACCCAACCACACATGCCTTTTTTTCCCCCCTTCAGAATGATGTTTTTCTTTGCCGTTTTTTGTACCGCTCTACTTCTTACAAGGATGCACTTCGTTATCCAGACAGCCCGAAAAATGCAATAAACTGACAGCACTTTGATATTTTATAGGCAGAATGTTAGATCATAATCAGAATGTGGCATGTTTAACTTTTATATAATGGTAAAAATATGGAAAATGTTCAACTTTATAACTAATTTAGGTTTAGAATTCCTGAAGAATTTGTTCTGGTTCTCAGAGTTAAAGGGAGTCAACTAGGTCCAAAATGTCTCCCAAACCAATAATAATGCCATGTGGGGGCCTTTAATAGGAGCAGAAATATACCTTTGTGGCCACAAACCGATGAAGCAGTGCCAAAATTCTCATTATCTTATAGATATGCAAGTGCACTGGGGGCGGGGCCTGATTTGCCTACAGACAGCAGTGAGGCAGGCAGAGGCTGAAAATTTCAGTCACAGTTGAAGGTATAGTGTAGAGAGGCAACTCAAGAGGAAGGCCAGAGCACTTGTGGCTGTCTGTAGGGAAATCCTCTGAATTGCTTGTATATTTCTATTTATTAGTATATTTCTGTTCGTATTAATGGCCCCTACATTTCAGTAGTATTGGTTTGGGAGGTGTTTTTGACATGATAGATTCCCTTTAATATAGATTACCTCATATGAAGAGTTATATATATATATTGTGAGAAGGTGACTCGCATAGTGCTAGAGTCACGGTATATCAGCCCCCGGTTTTTGACATGTGTCTGGTCCAGGGCAGGTTTTGAGTAGGCCTCAGCCCAGGTGTGCGTCCTGGCCTCATTACTGACCCATATAGGCCTACAGAGCCTGCACTTCAGGGCAAATCCTGGGGGGGGAAAGGAGGCGTCTGGGTCTGTCCTGGAGAGCTGAGTTTTTTGTTTTTTTTTTTTGGTGAGACCAAGCTGGGACTTGTTGTACTAGTTAGAGCTCGGATGAGCAGGAGTTTTGTTTTGCCTTTTTGCCTAAAGTTAAGGCTGTATTTTATTTTGCTTGTTCTTGTACCTGACGTAAGGTTTATTTATTTCGCCATTTTTCAAATAAACCTGATTGCACCAAATTTTGTGTCCCTGTCTCTGACTGGTTGGGCCCGCACCATTGCTGCTACCGAGCTACCTTCCCCAAAATATATATTTATTTCAACTTCTTTTTAAAAAAAAAATTGACTAAAGGAAGAAAATTGTATAAAATAAAGAAAAAAATTAGAAGCCTTTTAAATATTCCGGAAAGTATGTCATGTATCCACCCTCTTGCTCTATTCAGTGTCTATGGGACTATCAGAGAGAGCTGATCTCTTGCGCTGTAAATGGAGAGGCAGTACATATGTGTGAACACCGCTCCATTAAACTCTATAAAGCCAGGGCCCCACGTTGCAAAAACGCAGCGTTTTACAGTACCTGCAAAGTGGACGGGATTCTGGCTAATCCCATCCACACATTGCAGAAAAAAATCTGCAGTGGAAATTCTGCGATTTCAAAAACGCTTGCTTTTTTTTTTTTTTTTTTTTTTTTTAAACTCACAGCATGTCAATTATACCTATGGAAACATGGGCGTTTTTTGTATAGGTATAATAGGGTCAGAAAGTCCGCAGAGGAAAACTCTGTGGACTTTTTGTGAAAAACGCTGCAGTGAAAACCGTGATGCGTTGCCACTGCGGTCTTTTCAGTAGCATTTTTTGGCTGCGGCTCTCTCTGCGGGGGCCTTAGCGTAATGAAGGCTCACGACCCTGTTCTAATGATCGGGTGGGGCCCCCACCTGTCTTATTTATCCCTTATCCTGTGGATAGATGATACATTTTTTTTTCTTATGGGTTGACCTCAGTAAATGATTAGACACTGTATAGGGTCATGCCTCTGACAAGGGGAATGGTATCACCCAGTTGTTAATTTATTCATATTTTCCAGGCGGAATAATAGAGGAACGACACGGCAGAACTTTAAAAAGGATGCACTCCTAATCAAATTAGAATTCTGCATGTATTTACTAAAAACCAACATGTCAGGAGAAATGACAAATCCGCTTTAAAGAATAATTTGCCTTGTCCGTGCTATAATCCGCTGGCAGCTGTGACTTAATATAAAACTTATATTAAAACTTGTGTACAGTAGGTTCATGGTGATCATGTAGGGAGCCCTGGGCTGTGTAATGAAGTCATAACATCCTGCTAGTGTGTTGTTTCATCTCCTCTTAGTGGATTTTATCAGTGTCTCTCCGCTGATAAATGTCAGGGGAGGACTAAAATCATACCAAAAGCGTCATATGGGGAGGACTCTACACCTGATTTGTTTCCTAAAGAGAGATGAGTGAGTCATTGAAGCTGTCAGCTCCGTATCCTCCAAGTGAATTTATAATCTGTCTCTTGGCACTGCCACCTACATACCATCCAGTACCTGGAAAGATGCATTTCATGGTAATACAGTAGGCTTATCTGAAGCACTAAGTCACATAGGGTTATATTATATAAGATTATATATCCCTTTATCTACTTCATTAGAAAGAAAATAATATATATAGAATAAAATATATAAATAGATATTATATATATATATATATATATATATATATATATATATATATAATTAATATCTAAATAATGTATACAGTGTTCGTTTTAGGCAGGTGTGGAAAAAATACTGTAAAGTAAGAATGCTTTCAGAAATAGAATGGTTAATAGTTTGCATTTTATTAATTGACAAAAATAAAGTGAATGAAAAAAAAAAAATGTAAATCCCATTAATATTTGGTGTGACCTTTTGTCCTTTGCCTTCCATCAGGTCTTCTCGGTACTTGTAGACAGTTTTTGAAGGAACTTGGCAGGGAGGTTGTTCCCGCCATCTTGGAGAACTAAGCACAGATCTTCTGTGGATGTAGGCTTACTCCAATCCTTCTGTCTCTTCATGTAATCCCAGACAGACTGGATGATGATGAGATCAGGGCTATATCTGTGGGGGCCGTATCATCACTTCCAGGACTCCTCCTCCAAAGGGCAAAGGTCACACCAAATATTGATGGGATTTACATTTCTTTTTTCTTCATTTAATGTTCTTAATTGACAAGTATAAACTATTAACCCTTCTATTTCTGGAAGCATTCTTGCTTGGCAGCGTTTTTTTGGGTTTTTTTTTTTTTTATAGCTGCCAACTTATGCACAGTACTGTATATATGTAGAGACTGGGGGTCTACAACCCCATTACCACCACATGAGGTGCCCCTCTCCATTCTTTTCTCTGGGTGTTATGAAACAACCGAGCATAACTCCCATAGAATAGAGCACCTGACCACCGCTGCCTTGAGAACAGGGGATGAAGCCCCCAATCGCCTGATCAGTGGGGATCTGAGCTGTCAGCCCACCACTGATCTACAAGTTATCACTCGGTGGAAAAACCCTTTTTGTGAACACAAATAAAATAATTTCTGCAAACAGTTTTTAGCAATTTTTTTATTGTTTTTTTTTTTTTTTAGCGTTATATTACTGCTTATTTGTTAAGTATTTATTTCAAGGGCGTATCAATGAAATACATTTTTCTTTGTGAAAAAAAAGCCCTAAAGTGAAGTGCAGCAATTATCTCAATATGACGGTCACAAAGAAAGGGAATTTCTGTAAAGAATGTCATTCATTGCTTTTTGTGCCAATATACAGTTAATTAAAAATACAGGCCAAATGCCTGCTGAGAGATTCTGAGGACATTTCCTGTTCTGATTTTTATTTTTTGGTCTGGGCACTGTGTTGTCATGGAGACAGTGATTTAAATCTCCAAATACACCCATGTACATACCCTCCCCCTTCATAGTTGCAATTATTTAAGCCAGGTAGGGAGTAGATATTGGTGATTAGAATCCAGCACAGTCACCTTGACAACCCTGTGCTTGTGAAAGGTCAGAAGTGGTGTGTTGTCATCAGATTCTCGCAGTAGTGCAGCCTCAGGCTTTAGGCCTGTAGTTTTAAGTGGTCATATCTCTCTATAGGAGTGAGATATTAAAAACCTGTTTTCATGTGTTTAATGTATGTTCATAGTAGGGCTGGGCGACCTAAATAAAAATTGCGCTTTAATTGGACATTTTACCTCCCTTATGAATAACAAATGATTATGTAGGTCACACCCTTTTTAAAGACCACACCCCCCAGGGGCGGATTATAATAAGGGCGAAGAATATGTGCTGGGTGACCTTGTAAGGTTTCTCTCTCACCTGGTGGTTTAGTTGAGACTGAACACATCCGAACTGGAACACTTGTCTCGTCAAACCCCAAAGTATAATAAGTGGAGGCCCAGGGGGAGGTGACTATTCATAAAACAAAAAATCAGTGTTACTCCCCTCCCCTGTTCTCTTTGGGCCTCTTGACTAATGTCAAGGACCGCTGATGCCTGTGATTGGGCCTCAGGGGTCACACGTATCACCTGTCGACATGACGCTTGTGTCTATTCATCATGACACCATGTGATCACTGAGGCCTGAAGAGAACAGAGAATTGTGCCAGAGCCCAGGAGAGGGGAATAACACTTTTTTTTTTGGATTGCCTTTGCTTATTATCTCTTGGGGACAGCACGGTGGCTCAGTGGTCAGCACTGCAGCCTTGCAGCGCTGGAGTCCTGGGTTAGAATCCTGCCAAGGATAACATCTACAAGGAGTTTGTATGTTCTCCCCGTGTTTGTGTGGGTTTCCTCCGGGTACTCCGGTTTCCTCCCACACTCCAAAGACATACTGATAGGGAATGTAGATTGTGAGCCCTATATGGGACAGTGACTGTCAATGTCTGTAAAGCGCTGTGGAATATGATGGCGCTATAAAAGTAAGCATAATAAATAAATAAAAATAAATCTTCAGACCCCAGAGTCTAATAATAGCAGTTCCAATTCACACGTGTTTGGTCCTAACGAAACTGCAGGTATAACCTTGTGAGTATTGTAAGTACCGAACCGAAATAAGCAAAGTGTACTAAATCACGTTGGTTATGACGTTCAGTTTTGGTTATTTTTCCTTTAATTCCGCAGCCCTAGCTCATAGGCCTTTCCTCTTTTGGGAGATCTCCCCTCGGGTACATTGTCATGTAACCCTAGCTTTGTCTGAATTGTCTCCCCTATGCGCAAATAACGTGAAGCGTATGCCGATCTAATACCATAGCAGATTGCTGCGGTTTAGCAACTACTGAGCGGGACTTATATTTCTTTGCATCATAGCGGTAAAAGTAAAACCTTCCCAGCTATAAGGGGATGATCCTTCTACACATCACAGATGCGATGGCGATTGAACATACTCAATTCAACACACTGTATTTTTCTTCTCTACCAGTGGAAAGTAACTTAACAGCCAGTCATCATTTCTATAGCCTGCGTGTGTGTCAGCTGGTGACTGCATGTGTATGTGGGCAGTCAATTAAGGCTTTGTACAATATCTGCTTACTTCTCGACAGGAGTTATGGACACAGATGCGGGGCAGGCAGTGGGATTCCCAGGTTATTTTTACACCATTTATCTCTCTCATTCTTTTTGTTCCTTACTTTTGTGCGAGTCTTAATCTGTATCTACAGTGTTGCTATTAGATGTTTTATACATCTTTTTGTAGCTGCTGGAGCTTACAGACTGACTATTTTTTTTAATGGCGCTTTTATCTTCACAATAAAAAACAATTAGAATACGAAATACTGAATTTTGATCTCTAACATTTTTTGTCTTAAATTGTGATTGAAAGTCTTTGAATAAAAGATTTGCTGCAGTGCAATTTGTGGCAAATTAACAAAAAAGTACACATTAAAAGCCTGGATCATACTCGAAATATAAAACCTGGGAAACCTGGTCCCATGTGTGGGTCGTATTTCACGGTCTGAACTCGGCCTTGTCCATAGAACTCACTCGATCGTAGTGTCACTTAGTACAGCGGTGATTGGGCCGTTCTGGAGCTGACCACATCATAACTGACTATGAGGCAGTGAGTTCTAGGCAAATGCCGGAGATCAGTCTGGGAAATACGGCTCACACGTGGATTGTATTCCCCATATGGAGCGCCATTGTCTGCATGGCCACATATAGTCACGCAAACAATTTTCATGGCCGTGTCAGACAGCTGCATGAATGTCACCATTTATTCTTTTTTTGGATGGGCCATTTTAAAGGACAGTCAAAAAATAGGACATGTCCTATTTTTGCCGGTTTTCACAAATCCCTCAATAGATGCAAATGTATGAGAGATCCGTGAAAACGGGTGTCCATCGGATGCAAAACAGCTGTGAAAGTGTCCCCGTTCCATGACCATGTATGCAGTCTAAGGGTCTTCCAGTACTCTGTTCTGTTCTGATATTTTGTAGGACCTGCTCTAGAAATATGGGAACAGAATGAAGCATCGGAACACCCATTGGAAGACCCTCGGACTGCACACTCGGTTCTGTGCATGGCCACTTAGGCAGAATTAAACATACAATATACTGTGATATACATGCAGTAATTGCACAATTGATGAAGGTACATTAATGGCCTATGGAACCAGCTTGACCAGAGCAGGGCTAGTATTGATACTGATGGATTGTATGTTGCCCATATACATAAGAGAAAAGTTAACTGAAAATTCCAATTTTGTCAGGTTAGGGCTACGTTCACATCTGCGCTTTTATTTCCGTTCTTCTAGTCCATCAGAGGAACAGAAGAATGGAAACCAACGGATCCCGAAAATGATGGGCACAAATGCAGCCTAAGGAACCCCTTTGTCTCTAATGGGGCCCATCAGGTGTCTGTTTTTGTAGGTGAAATCGTCAGATGTAAAAGTTGGGTTTGCAGTACTTTTTTGTCTGGCGATTTCTGACTGATGTACACCAGACGGACACCCAGCGCAGATGTAAATGTAGCCTAAGACCAGACGTTTTTGCATATAGACCTACCAACTCTGCACCCAGTTGACATTAGGCTAAAGGTAGATCTGATATATTCAGTTTCAAAGAGGCATGCATGTATATGGAAGTGTCGGGAGAAAAATCTAGGTCCTTAGTGAGTACATTCTGTAACGATATATTCACACAAACAAGTTGCTTAACACAGAATTGATTTACCCTTCGAAAATCAATGGATCCGTGTTAAAAACGGATGTCACACGGGATGCAACTTGGCCATGAAAAACACGGCTGAGAATTGTCACATTTGTGTGGATAAAGCCTAAGATGCCACTTGTGTACATGAAGTTGCAGCTGTCTAGCAGTCAGTCCATAGCAACAGATATTTGCCAATGACATGTGGTTAGATCTTATTTAAAGTCACAGTACCAAAAATACATCAATAGGAAAAAGAAGCATAATAATTGTAAACGGTAAAATCCGCAGGTGTGGTGGGAGTGCTACCTCTAGAGGTTCTGGGGGTGTTATATGTGGCCTGTAACCCAGGAGCATAAAATTATGTGCTGCATATGAATAAGGCTAGGTTCACACCTGCGCTGGCCTCTCGGTTGTTCGGGTCCGCCGTTTTTATACTGCACAGAGGACTTTTCTCTCCCCCATTTCAGGACTTTTCTCTGCGACGATTTTCTGCGGTTTCTGCAGTGGAGTCTCCAATGGACGATGTGAACCTAGCCTCAAGTAGAATGTTAAAGAAACAGGACAAAAAATGAACTCCACACAGTTGGACACATTAACTTTGCAAATGTATATCACATTTCGGTGCAGTATGTAGAATATTGGTAATTTATGCTATCTTTTTGGGGAAGGTAAGTCAGATTATAGGGCTGAGGCTAGGTTCACACTAGTGTTGGCTCTCCGTTGTTAGGTCCATCGGAGGACCAGAACAACAGAGAGACCTACCGTTAAAATAGCAGTTACACACTGAGCCTAGTGAGCTCATTGACTGTAATAGGGTCCGTCGGGTGTCTGACATTTTAAAACTGAAAACGGCAGAGGAAAAAGTCCTCCATGCCGGACTTTTACCTCTGCCGATTTTCGGAGGATACTGTGACTGAGACTCCAGCGCAAATTTGAACGTAGCCTGAGAGTTCTGTAATAGATAAGATACTGTAAGGCATCACTTGTAGGTGGCAAAAATAAAGTTTTGATGCTCCGCGCAGGATATGGATTGTTGGAGATCTCGAGAAGGTAGGTGGGTGTTGGGTTATAGAAGGGTGGCGGTACATATCAGAGACCCAAATCCAAAAACCGTTTCAAATGGAGTTTTTGGAGTTATAAGGAAGCTGAATGGACATAATATTTTTCAGCCACGCTATGAATATCATACATTTCTCTGTAGTATATTATCTGGCCATGTAAATACTAATGTAGCACATGAGTTTGGAAGGAGACAGGTCCATAAAGTCCAACCTATAACCCTACAGCATTGATCCAAAGGAAGGCAAAAATCCCCATGAGGCTGATCCCCATATTGGGAGGAAAAAATTCCTTTCCGATTCCAAATCCGGCAATGAAAATAAAGCTAAATGCAATCCAGCATCTATTACTGCAGATATATTCAATCTATTTCTGGTAAAATATACAAATCTATCTTCCATAGATTGGTAACTTCAGAACTAAAACTTTTCATTTGGCTGTATGCGAGTGATCATCCAAGTAGAGAAAAGCTCATTGCTCTGATAGAAAGTTGTAGGTTCTCAGGAGAATTTCTACAGGTACTCGGCAATGTGGTTTTTAAGTGAATTGCTGGCCCGGCTTTATGTGGGAGGCTGGCAAGTCATTTTATTACAAATGAAAAAGCTTATTCTACCTGAGTCGCTGATACATTATACTCAGCTGGTTCTCTCCTCTGCAGAATATTAATCCACTTTATTTGCATATTTTGGATTATTTGTAGCTTTAATCCCGCTGTACCTAAGGACAGGTGTTAATCACTATGTTACTGCTGGATTTTTCATAGCACGATGTAAATGCAGATTTTTTGGGTAAAATAATGCCCTCTTTTTCCAAATGGACTGATATGAGCAGAAGGAGAAGCACGTACAGATATTAATGCGTTGTTGTCCTGTGATTTTCATCCATGATTTGCTAGAATGAACTAAGTATATGGATTGGATTCATGCGTATAATCTAACTAAATTGGGCTTGAGACATGTTCATGAAGATGTGTCACATTGCATGAAGAACATGACATAAATCCAATATCCGCAATGTAATACTTTGGTTAGAAACAGCTTCCTGTCCCCACTTACCCTCAGCTTTTTTTACAGGAGTACCCCATCTATGTTTCCATAGGCCCCATTCACAACTCATCATGGTAGTTTTCTACATGGGTCAGATGTTTTATGTTAGGCAGGTATTCTCATCTTGGATATTTTATGGCATGGCCACAGGTATGACTGGGCAATAAATCGAAAAATAACTGAAACTGAACGTCAATCTGGTTAACCAATGTGATTTTGTGCATGTTGGTTATTACAGTATTCACGAGGTTTTGCCTGCAGTGTTCCTCTCGACCAAATACGTCCAACCTGGAACTGTTATATTCTGGGTTCTATTTGGACCGAGCAGGTCCAAGCTGGAACTGCTGTTATATTTTGGTTTTTATTCAGAGTATATTATGGAGAGGCCCAGAGGAGGTGAGCAAACTTAAATTTTACTCACCTCCCCGGGGATTCGGCACGGGTCCCTATCCTATTCTGGCCTCTTCCGGCCTCCTGAATGGAATCAGGAACCGCATGGCGTCATGACACAGATGCAAGTTTCACAACGCCACGTGACCCACTTGACCGTTGAGGCCCAATTACAGGCCTCTGCAGTTCTTGAAATCATTCAGGAGACTGGAAGAGGCCTCCCAAGATTCTCCCAAGACATACCCAACCTCCTTTAGACTCCTGTGCGCCAAAACCATAATCAACTGTATTGGCGGATGCCAATACACTTGATTACAAGGTTAGATTGGGGCAAATGGGAAATTACTTGGCTACAACCTATTTTGCCCTTATCATAATTTACCTCTATGGGGTGTGTCTTTTAAAAAAGGGCATGGCTTAAATAATCGTAATCCAGGTAAAATGCCCAATTTTGATATAGGTCATAATCACCCAGACTTAGCCATAGGAAATTTCATAAATTTCTGATAGTTGAGGGTTCCCCCTCTGGGACCTATATTGAACTTCACAATGACAGGGTGCTTGACTATGTTCAGACCTCCCATAGAAGTGAATGGATTGAATTGGGCATGCACGGCCTCCTGTCCAGTCATAAACTCACAGCACAAGACAGGATGAGAGAGTTGGGGGCCTCCGTTGTGAAGACGAGTATGGGTCCAAGAGATGGAACCCACAGCTATCAGATATTTTTAATATATTCTATAGATATGCTGTAAATAACTTCATATGAGAACACCCCTTCAATGTAGTAACCAGATTTTTTAGAAATTCTATTTACCATTAAAAAGGCCTGTCGTTTATTTTCATGAAAAGAGGAGGCAGTTGTCACCATTAGAGAGAAAATTGTAGTTTGTAAAATAATTTTAAAATGTTTTCAGTGTAGAAAAGTTGGTGCATATTTACATAATATAGGGAAGTGAACTTGTCATCATGTGTAAAAGGTATTGTGATTATAGAAACTAACCATTCTATATGGAAAATCTCATGTAAAACCGTAAACAGATTGGGAAGTAAAAAATTAAACCGTTCATTCACCCTTTAAATCCTTAAAAAGGACCTGTCATCAGGTCTGAAAAGCCCAATGACTTTCATCATCTGATCATCTGGCGCTGTCCCCATGAACATCTTGGTGTTTTGTTTATCCAAATCTGTTCAGTCATTCCAAAGATATAAGCCCTTTTATTGATTATGCAAATTAGGGTACACATGAGAAGGGCAGTAACACTGTGGTTTATCTGGGGGTGGGGTCTCTGTGTGCTGTATGTGATGCAATGTTACCGCCCACTTGGCTATTATACCCTAATATGCATCAACAATAAAAAGGCTTATATCTTTGGAATGGCTGAATTGATATGGATAAACAAAACACCAAACTGTTCAGGGTGACATCAGATGTTGTATGTCATTGGGCTTTTCAGATCCTCTTTAAACATAGTAGATGAGGTTGTATGGACACAGGTTCATCAAGTCCAACCCATAACCTTTCAGTGTTGATCCAGAGAAAGGCAAAAAACCCCATTAGGCTGATGGCAGGGAAAAAATTCCTGCTCAACTTAAAATCCGGCAATCAATCTAAAACCCTAGATAAACTTGTCTTCAACAGAAATCTAAAACTCATAACCTGTAATATTTTTCTTTGCAAAAAGTCATCCAGGCTTTTCTTGAACTTGCACAATGAATTCACCCTCACTATATTCTCTGGCAGTGAGTTCCATAATCTCTCTGCTCTTACAGTAAAGAATCTCCATCTATGATGCTGGTGAAATGTTCTCTCCTGTAGACGTAGAGGATATCTCCTTGTTACTGTCTCCGGCCTAGGAGTTAAAAAAAACATTAGAAAGTTCTTTGTGCTGTCCTGTCATGTACATTGTGATTAGATCTCCCCGTAGCTGTCTCTGTTCACTCTCCTGGCATGTCTGTTATTAGTACATAATGTTATCCCTCTATAGTACAACACTTCTGGATCATCTATTTTTTGAATAAATGAACAACTGAGTGTTACCGCTTGGGCAGGTTGTCCTTATCTGACAACTAGGTGTTTCCACTTAGGTGGGGGTCCTTATCTGACGACGGGGTGTTACCACTTTGGGGGGTGTCTTTACTTTGCTCCAATCAGTGCAAGCTGTGTAGGACACACCCCCTTTGGGCGTGCCCCCTGTTAACGTCCAATTGTTGAATTATTCAAAAACTTCTAGGAGGAATAACAGAGGAATGGCACAACTCAGAAAAGAAGCTGCAGAATTGTAATTTTATATGTGGTATCTTTAAAATGCAGAGGATGACAATGGCTCTATTACTGGAAAATGCATTTTCTAATATGGTCATTGTTTCCTTAGATGGAAAGCCGCTATTAATCAGAAACTGATATAAAGCCCCGAAGTCACAACATAATTGGCTTCAGAATTCACACCAGGCAGTTTCTTGCTGTCACATTTTATGAAGTCCGGCAGTAAAACGTCTACCGTTGTCAGGCTGAAATTTAAGATAAAATAGGTTTAATATAAAAGTCCACCTTCTCACTGCCCTGGGCACCCAAAATACCACTCCAAAATCACTTAAGACTGAGCATTATAATTGAATTTCCGCCACTATAATTACCAGAATTGTTCCTTGTATATGGGAGACTTGCGGTGTTTGTGACGCTGATCTACTCTTAAAAGTCAGGAGCCTAGGGTAGTTGACATTTTAGCAAAATGACAATAATAAGTTAGCTGCCAGAGCGCAGATTTCTAGGTGCAGTGATCATCTGGTTCCATTGACAACCCTAACGGGTTATATATTTTTTTTTCTTAGACTATGTTCACATGTAGAGGAAATGCTGCATGTTTTCTATCCGGATTTTCAGGCAGAAAATACACAGTGGAATACAGCTGAAGCAAAATGTCTCATCCACACTCTCTATAGACCATTCCCGTACCTAAATTAATATGTAGTGTGGATTCCGCAGCATGGCAATTCTTTCTGCAGTTTTTTGCCGCAGATTTAACCCTTTGCAGTTCATACAGTAAACTCCACTGGTAACGCAAGTGCATTTTGCTGCAGATTTGTGAAAGAGTCGCTGCAAAATCCACACCAAATCATTTATGTCAGTTGGGCCTATGCTTTTGTGACTTTTTACTTTTTTCCAGGCCATTGCTATTTGATCGGAGTCTGACACCTGCCCCATGCATTGATCAGTCTCTCAGGGCTACTGCCGGGCCCAGTACTATAAAGTATATAGTACCAGGCCTGAGGGTAGGCCATAAAGCCTGGAAAACCACTTTCAACTGTTTATTAAATTTAACTAAAGGGAGAGGTTTGGGGTAGGCCTACATGACAGGGCTTAGAATGAGTGGAATGGGATCCCACAAGATCAGCTGTTTAAAGCGACAACTGCGCCTAATTCTACATGACGGACCATATAATGTCATGTTCAGTGGTCACAGCTCATGGTGTTCAAAGCGCATGGTAGTCTTTGGTTGCGTAATGGCCAGAATTGAGGGTAGCCCCAGCCTAAAAGGTAGTCCAAAGGTAGGTCATTGAAATGGTCTAGGAGTACCATTGGTTTGGTTTATTGTTGCGGCAGTTTGTGGTGGTGGGGATTCCTTGAAGTTGGTCTGGAAATAATAATGTTGTAAGTTGGGTAGAGAATCGGTCAGGTTTTGGTCTCCCTACTATTTGCTTCAGTCTCAAGGTAGCGTGTGCTGCTTCTTGAAAGAGGACTTATTCTCCAGTGTGAGGAGACTAAAGCAGTCGCACGTACATATTTGTACCTGGTGTCTTTGAGGCGGTTTGATGCAGGCTTTTGGCACTAGTGGAGAGAATTGACAATACCGTTGTGATGCTGCTCTCACAGCTTCTGCTGTCCCATTGTCCTAGATGTTTGTGTAAAAGGGTTCTCTAACAATATGCTGATCACAGGATCTGTCACTGTTGGGATGCAATCTGTGGGGGTGTAAACAATTACTCCAGTAAAAAAAAAATTGTCCCTGGTATGAAAAGGAGTCTGTGCGCATTATAATGTTATTGAATAACGTGGGGGCCGTTAGTAGTGTCCGTTGCTAGCATCCGTTATAAAATGTTCCCAATGGACACTAACAGATCTGTCAGAAATCTGTTAAACATCTCAGTGATTTCAATGGGATTTGATCTGTTGTCCGTTAGTGTCCGTTTTCACCAAATCCGTCACATGTCTGTTTTTTCTTTTCTTAGCGGATATAATAACATGGGGTGCAGGACTTTTGTGTCCATTGAAAATAACAGACTTATGGAAGACGCCCCCTTACTGACCGCGTTATTATGAAGTTATCTGCTCCTTTACAGAGCAGTGGCCTCTTCTGTGCTCCTCTGATGCACACAGTGTTTCCTGTGTGAGCCCTTGTTCACAGGGGAAACACACTGGGCATCAGAGGAGCAAAGATGAAGTTGGTGCTCCAGGAGGAGCACATAACTCCACAATAAAGCTGTTAATCAGGTTTTCCATAATATTACACTACACAGTCTAATTTTTAAATGGGAATAGGGGTGCTCCTTTTAATATCCCTGCAACGACACTGCAGGAGAACCGAAGCATTACATAGTTTAAATTGAAATCTGTAATTTGTCCATGTAATTCTGAGTTCTTAAAAGAGTGAGATGCTTTTTGCAGCCACTTTTCACTCTGGGTAATCCATGAGTCTAACCCTAGAATTTACTAACAGAGGTTTTTGAATATTTCATTTAATGTATGAAAGGAGAGCACCCCCTGTTGACACAGCCGCTAGTGTCTTTTTGTTATTACATATAAACTCTCTGAGTTTTTTTCCTAGTTTTCGTCAAGGCTTGTGGGATAATAACGGTCATTTAACCAGTTTTACCTAAAAGCTTCACTATTCTCCATAATTTCAGGTCAGTTTTGTGCTGAGAGAGCCTGTGATATTGCTTTTAGTCTTTTAACAAGGTAATGGGTGTCTGGCTCTTTGTGCCCTGGTTGCCATGGTAAAATGTTTTCCATCCATGCTTGTAAAATCGGTGTATCGAGTGGTCCTGGAGGGACCCCCTTCAGCTATAAAATGGATAGTTACACAGTGTTTTCGGCATTTCAAGCTGCATACCTCTTCCTGTGTCTGATGATGTCACTTGCAAGTCCCCCGGTATGTCTAATCACCCTCCCTCATTAGCAGGTCGTTATGGCTTTGACTTCATAATACGTTTTCATTCGGGCGCCAGGATTCTATCTTTCTCATTTGCATCTGTTACAGGAGCTGCAAAAAAAAAAAAAAAAAAAAAAGTTACTGGGGGGAGAGAATTTTGAAAATCTGTATGTTAATAGTAACACTTGGATTGCAATGACTGTCTGGCTAATCCAGTTTTGCTTAAAACCCCAGCGTATGCCAGCACATCTCTCTCGTAAGGTACAATCAATGTTTTATGCAACAATTTCTCGCTGCATAATTCATGGAAGAATTTTTATAGGCTCCAGAGAGTCTACGTGGAATGATAAGAGCTTAAAATAGCTTTTTTTTTTTTTTTTTATATAATAAGTATATGAGTTTTTGCTTCCTTTTCTGTCTGTCTGGCCAGATCTGCATTGGCGTGTATTGCCATTGTCATCACTTGGAGTTTATTGGCTGTAAGAAGGTCCATGTTGTAATAGACTTTAGCTTGGAGGTCTCAGTTTCAAACAAAACTGGCCCAAATTTTTAGATTCTGCTTAGCTATTTTTGTATGTTTATACATTTATTACGTCCAATATTGCAAAATAATTTTAAAATCGCTCCAGTAATTTTTTTCCTTTTCTTACTACATTTTCTAAAAGACCATCCCGTTAATATTAATAGTTGTCAACTCACACTTATCCCGCTTTTCCCTTGTTCAGTAAGTCATATAATCACAGTGTGACCTCTTCTTCCTAGCATGAGTTACTGTACAAACAGGAGGTCTCTCTCTGCTGCTTGCAGATATTATTGAGAACTACCATGTGATCTCAGATTCATCAAAGCCCTGTCCCCCTGCTCTACCTCCTCTGACATGATATACTCCCTATAGCACAGACCGGAAGTACCTGAGAGGTCTGCGCATTAGAGATGGAGTGCCATCTCTACTGCGCATGTCTCACAGACGCAACGTCTCCAGCCTCCAGCAAGTGCTTGAAGAGAGGAAGAGGGGATGAGCCGTTCCCGTACAGGAAGGCTGGTAAGTATTGATGGGGTTGGGAGGGGGGGGGGGTACTGATAACGTTCCGTTTCGGAAGCTGTGAAACGGAACGTCACCGGATTATCAGAAAGTGTCATGAGACCGCCCCAGGGGTATGGGTAATTATACATTTTTTTTTTTTTTTTTTTTTATACAAATCAATTAGAAGTTAGGCAGGGTGAGGGGGTTTACTTAAGGGATTAATTTTCAATTTATGTCGGACAACCCCTTTAACATAAAATCCTACAGTTTTCACTCTTGCAACTGAGGCTGACACTTCCTGTCCTGTAGAGATCACTTCTCTGCAGTCATATCATTATCAGCACAGGCAGGACTACAATTCAGTTGGTCAGATTTATAGGGGATGCAGAGGTATCATTTACTACTGTGCCCTGGAGCTTTAGGGGGTCCAAAGGCCTAAAGTGACTGGTAAATGGGGCCCTGTTACATAGTTTGCATTAGCCCTCTTAATGCCTCCTTTCAGGAAAGTGGTGAGGGTGGTGCAAAAGTGGAACGCGTTGTAGATTTTTTTTTCTGCCCAAAAACCATTTGCACAAAAATTTGCAACTTTTATATATATATATATATATATATATATATATATATATACCTTGTACACCAGAAAACTGGCATACAGGGCAGGTTAAATCTCCCCCAATGAGTAATTCTAGAGATTCCTACAGTCCATGAGACTAAAGTGAATGAGATTTTTTTTTTTTTTTTTTTGCATATATTTTTCACCTTTTCTACAAGTTTTGGTAACTGCTGATTTATTCCACTATTCTTCTCACCATCATGTCTTTTCTTCTTTTCCTGCCGGCAACACATAGTTACACCTACTTACCTGTAAAATGGATTTCTTCTCCTGTTTTCTTAATTTTCGTCTTACTGAAAATATCTTGCCAATGAATGAAACCTGGGAGACATGTTGGTTGCCATAGGAACAGCAGTCAGCGCGCTTAATAATTTCATTTGTTGATTGTTACCACGGTAACAAAAATCTTCCTCGATCTGTTTCCCTTTATATTTGAATACCTTCAGTACAAGTTTTTCTTCAAGTATTTTTGTACTTTTATTAATCCCCGCCTCCAATATTTTAGAATATGGAAATCTGTGAAGTATTCCACCATATAATGGCCCTCATGATATGTTCCTTATAGCCGTCTGGTGTCTTGTGAAATACCCGTGCAGCTGTTTAGCGCTTGTTGGTCTCACCTCTATAAATAGATTTCATTGTTTATAATTATATCGTTTATATGCGTTGTTTATAATTACGGTCGCACATTTCGGGGGTGATATGTGATCATGTGCGGGATCGCTCACTACACTTACATCTTACAGCTCTTATATATTACATGCTAAAGCTGGTTAAAGATTTGCACCTGCACAAAAAATTTCCTAGGCTATTACAATATCGAGTACCTCCGGTAATATGTGTTGTTTCCCGTGGAGAGTGGGAGTGGTTGTCAGACACCTAATGCTGCTTATCTGTCTGACAACCCTCAATAGACTTTAGATCATCAGGAGGTGCTAAATTGGTTCCACAGGCTATGCAGTTTGTCAAGAATGAAGTAGTTAAGTTAGGCTCTGTTCACATCTCTTGGGTTTTCTGTTTGGGGTTTCTGCCACTTTAGCGAAGCATGCAGCACTGTTCTTGCCGTCAAATCTATGGAAACCCTTTATAAGCCAGTGAGATTTGTAGGGTGTTTTTTGAATTCGTTGTATAAATGGAAGCCATGGTGCCAGTCTGAACAGATTCTTGTGTGATTGTATGATAACTACTAATAATCTGAACGCAGATATGTCATACCGGTATATAGTTTATGTTACTTCATTTAAAGGTGTCCATACACCTTAAACAGCTTTCATCCAAATGGGGAGAGGAGAGCAAAGCTGGCCATACACATTATAGTTTGGATCCCATCATGAACATTAACAACTAAACTACCCAATAAGTGGGGCAAACCCCCCCGCCCCCACATTGGGGTAGACTTATGAAGACCAGCATTTCAGCCGTTTCAACACCAGTCTTCACATTTCCAGCGATTATAACTAGGGACATGCCTTAAAAATTGGGCTCACCCTCCACCAGGCCACACGACTGCAATGGAATTTATGCCAGCTCATAGCTAGCGTAGATTTAAGGCATCATTTATGCTTGTAAACGTGCGTAAATTATCATAAACCTGAGTCCATGCCACCCCTAACATTACGCCCTCTTAGGAAAATGGCAAGGGTAGTATAAAAGAGAAAAAGTCACAAATTTTTACTCAAACTTTTTTTGACTTTTTCATGCCATTTACACCAGATAACTTACATACAAAACATGTTAACTCTTCTCCAGTGAGTCTATACAAGTTGGGTGATGATTGCTCAAAAATAGTGGATCACGCCAAACACTGATATATTCAGATGCTGAAGTTATGTAACATGGCCGATCTTCTTTTGACAGACTTAAGTTTGCTGTCTTATTCGCCAAGAAGGTGAGGATCTTTCACCACCTCCAACAAGTTCAACTCTTTACATCATTTAATAGCTGCTGCTCCACTGATTCTGGCACAGTTGGAATTTATTTAATTTACTTTGATCTTTCAATGCTTAAATTAGAACCTGGAAGATACTGAACTCTTCCTTAAAGAGCCCACCAACTCCAGTTCTTTGTATCATTCAACAGGTGCTGCTCTGCTGGTTCGGATACAGTTAGAATTATTTCTCTAGCCCCCACCGTTCCTGAGCAATTATTTTCTGTTCATTTCAGTACAGTTATGCTTTCTACTGTCAGGTGGGCGGTCCCAGTCTATGTGCTCCAGTCAAGGCCCAACCACCTGACAGTAGGGAGCGGAGTTAGAATATTAGGTGTTGAAACTAACAGCACTGATTGCTCTGGAATGGTGGGGACTGGAGAAAAAATTCCAACTATATTGGAATCAGTGGTTGCTGCACCTATTGAAGGATACGAAGAGTTGGAGTTGCTGGAGGTGGTAAAAGATCCTGTTTAAAGAGGTTTGCCAAGATTTTCAGTTGATCATTTATGCAATGTACAATTGGAGGTGGTCCATCCTCCGGGACCCCAACAGCAAAACTAAGGCTAGGTTCACATCTGCCCTGGGCTCTCCATTGTTCAGGTCTGCAGGGGGACCTGAATGACGGAGAGCCCAACTGCCAAAACACTGGTTACCCACGGACACCGTCAGACCCCGTAGAGTATAATGTGGTCGGTTGGGTGTCTGCTGTTTTTATACTTTCCGCTCTGCTGTTTTCTGGCACTTTCTGCACACTATTATGTACATCGTTATCCCTAGATAAATACGGAAGGGCCCATTGTTTCTGCTATGGGTGGGGCTTCTGGACATAGAGCCCCCACCCCCACCCCCACCCATAACACATCGATAGCCTATTCTGGCTATCCTCACACGGATTGTGATACAACCAGTTTGCGGTGTAATTTTGTTGATACAGTTTATACTGGCGGTAATACATTTTGCATATACCCTGTTCAAAATTTTACATTATTTGTTTTATTCCATGCTCTTTTGCCTGCGGTTACTTTGCCGTTTTGACACTAATTCCGGCTATTTTCAGCTTTCAGGAATCATTTACTCATGCAGGGTTTATTTTTAGATTTTGCATGAGAAAAAGAGTTCGGTAAAATGTCTCTACGATGCCAAAATCACGTAATTGTTTTTTATTGTATTAAATATTGGTTTATTTCCATAGTGTTGGGGCGGTTAAACTGTTTTGTAATACTGCTGAATACAGAAATATAGAGAAGTTATATTGTTGGTAACCACTTATGGGTGTCTTGAAGAAATGGTTCAACTTCATACAGTGTTGGAATAAAGGGTAAAGTTAAAATAATTTGCGTATTTTTCCTTTAAAGGGATTTTTGAGGAAAAAATAAAGCTTTCCAGTGCTTACGTTACACTGGATAAGATGTATTACTTATATATGTCCAGGTCCCCCAGGATCCTGATGATTACATTAGCAGAGCAGGCTGGAAGTCTTTTTACCCCTGCCTTCCCTGCCGATGATTCAACTCTTGTCCACATGACTGGCTCTGCTCTACGCTATGGACATGCTCTGCAGCAGGAGTAGAGCTGAGAACAGTTGATGACATCACAGAGGCGGAGCAGTATTAGGGAAGGCAGTGAGCAGAGACTTTGGGCACCCTGCTGCACTCTGCAAAGGTAGTAATTAGGGGTCGGGGACTGGACTAAATGTTTGTAATAAAGCTAATCCAGTGCAGGGAATGTACTGGTGAGCTTTATTTTTCTCTGCATAACCCCTACACTGTGAATATTTATTATTCATATAGTAAAGCATTTTTTACCACTTTCTAATATTGATGGCCTATGCTTAGGACAGGCTAACAATATTAGATCTGTGGGGGTCTTAGCGTGGCTCCTCTTGCTTTCCTGCCATACTATTTGTCCTGGTGGGTTTTGGTACTGCAGCACTGCCCCATAGGGCAGCGCTACAGTACATAAAGCCAACACTACACATTGTACAGTGAGTGAGCAACATGGCATGTAAACCTTATCAGGAGCCACACTGTCCCCACACAGAGGATCTTTGGGGATCTTGGCTGTCGGACCTCTGCAGATCCATCACTATTAGAAAGTCGACAGCCCCTTTAAATCCAGACAGTTTATAATAGACAAGGCAGGTAGAAGATACACCAATTTTATCACAATGGCTCAAGCACTGTAAGACACTCTTATTTTCTACCTCTTGGAAGGTTTATGTTTATACCTGTATTTCTTTGTCCAACTTTTGACATGTTTGAGACAAACTCCCTGCCGTGTTCCTTAAAAAATTGTGTGCAAGTGGACGTGTCGATATGTAATTGGATGCTATTGTGTCTGCTCATGGCTGTCTTTATATTCCACAGGAGCACTTGTAACGTGAAGTCTTCCGCTATAAGAATGACAGCTGTATTTGGATGAGTTGGTATTATCCGTCCTTTGTTTGCACATGGTGATGGCCTTTTAATTAATAGTTGGAGTTTATGGTGACTATTGGAGTTTTCTGTTGCTGGTACAGGGACGGCTACAACGTGATTCTGTACGATGCAGCCTGAAGATTAGCAGGCAGCGCATTGCTTACAATTGTCTAATGAGCTGGACCGCCAAATGTTGTATCCACCATCTGTCGCATGATTGTTCTGCCGATGATCTGAAGTACCGTCATTTTTTATCACAACTGGATTTTTTTTTTTATTCTTTGAAATATGCAAGTAAGCTAATTACCGATATCGTATGATTCCGCCCATCGCCTTATCCTGTGATGTCATCACTTCATCATTAATTTCATTCTTCTGTTGGTCTCTTGGTGTCACGTTGAGGTCTTCACTGCGGGAATACCAAGCTGATAGTATTATTAGTTTTACATACCTTTGGCATAATACCTCTTAATGCACTGGCCCTCATAGTGTGGGGGAGTTAAAGTTACCTAGCAACTACAGTACTTGACTTCCTGTCTCAGTGACCGGCAATTTTATTTGCTATGCCGTTGTATACGGTATACTTACTCTCTATGCTATACAATGCTTGTTTTAGACTTCCGCTCCGGTGGCGAGAAGCATTAGGCTAAGGTTATTTTTTGCATTGTTCTGCAGAACATTATAGCTGAAGAAATACCGCCAGATTGGTGCCCAAGACAGGGGGTTGGAGAATGTGCCATTACCCACGTTCCTGGAAGTAACAATAGTAATCAGATGGACAATCATAATCATGATCATAATAATGGGAGCTTAGTTGTAATAACACAGTTTGGCAACTGCACAGTATACGGAACCCTCTGCTTCCAGTTCTGTATACTGTACAAAGTATGACTAGTGTATGTGTTGGGTGTTGGACCTCCATCGATCTCAAATAAATTACCTATCCTAAGGATAAGTCATTAGCTGTGAGTCTTCAGTAACTCATTTAAGCCCTTACCAATATCTTTCATACTATTATGGCAGATATTAGCACTTCATCCATGGTGCCTGCTCTGGAGTTAAGCAGGCGCCATAGCCACCAGATCTCCTTGGTATTACACAGCAGAGATCCTGCAGCAATGCCTGCGATTAGAGTCCTCTGGTGGTGTGTGGGTACCGTCATGTTTAACAGTATCACCATCCCTAGAACAAAATCTGGGGGTGGTGATATGTATCCATGATAACCAGGAGCCTATTGACAACTAACCAAGCCTGCCTACAAGAAGAGGCATTGTCTTTGTTCACTGCCTGGGGACTACCAAAAATATGATTTACAAAAAAAAAAAAAAAAAGGAACCTACACTCCAGGCTTGATATAAGATTTGAGCAAAAATGGATTTACATCATCTGATGTAACAATGTTTTGGATCAATTTCTAGTCCTTCTTCAGGCTGATATGGTGATGGGTTGTATCTAGTGGTATGATGGGACGTGAGGATATAAATGAATGCCCTCTTTCTTTTTCTATATGATTACAACAGATCCTGATACATAAGAGATGGACAACGTTCCTGAATGTTCCTGAGTGAGCCATCATTTATGGTGGACCCTGATGCCATATCTTTGTGACACATGTTATCAGTAATATTTTAGGCTAGGTCTACACAGTGACTTATCCCATCCCTTCACACCACCAAAGATCGTCGTGTCGCCCTGTGACTCCTTCACTAATGTAAGTGAATGGAGTCAGATTGCGATCTAGGGGATGTTGTGACTGTGACTTCAACTCGTGAAAGAAATGAACACTGCTTAATGGACAAGGATTTAAAGGATTATTTTATTTATTTTTATTTTTTAAACAAGGTTTATGTTAAATATATTTTGAAAGAATTTTTGGTAAGGTTTTTAAAATTTTTCCATGTTATCTATATTAAAAAAAATTCCTAAAAATCCTGCAGTTCTGACATTGTCCACTAGGCAGACTAATATGCCGAGACTTCCGGTTTTCTGTAGATGTCTTCTCAGCAGTCCACTGAAAAGTGGGAATTGCAAGATTTTTAGGATTTTGTTCATTTAAATATATATAAATATATATATATATATATATATATATATATCAATTTGGAAAATTAAAAACCAACGGCAAAAATTCTTAAAGTATATTTGACATAAAAACATGATTTAAACACTATATCATAACATAAGAACATAATACTAGAGCATTGTATTGAAAAGCAGAAACATTTCTAGGGCGCAGCTCATTTTAGGGTGTAAACACAGAACGCTAAGCCCACTTGTGTCCCTTATAATGTAGCTCGTGTGCACCTGTTGCTGTGGCTCCGTGCCCAGAATCCACTGTGGTAATTACAGTAAGCCCTTGTGTGACTAATCCATCGTACACTCACAGGAATATGCTAGCTGCTGGAAGAACGAGTGTGTATGGAGATCATCGTCCGTCCTCCAGAAGCACACTGCATCCTGTACATATATATCCGGCACTGTATCTGTATCTGTGTCACTTCATTAAGAATGTCATAACCTGATTTCTAATTTTTTTTTTTTTTTTGTAAACAATTTTTTATTAATAATTAAATCCCAACAGTTTTTGAGTGCACCAGGACATGGGAGGGCGTGTAATAGAAGGAATTGTAAAGTTGGATAGAGTATAGAATGTAGGAACCAATATAGCGAGATCAGGATGTGGTGAGAGGTCATGTTTGCCAGCCTTAAAAAATTTGCAAGTCTACATGTGCAAGATAAACCATCAAGAGTGTTGGTAAGAAAGGATAAGGATAAGAAAACACAGACAAGGTATGTTACTGGAAGTTTTTGTGGATCCAGCGTCTTTTTCATAGGGATGGTGCACAAGACCCGCAAGCATCCTGGTGACCTGACTGTTCCCATACACAGTCAGTGACTGTTCGTTCTTCCCTTGTCTCCTTCATATATACACGCTAGTGAGCAGGGCTGTGGAGTCTGAGTTGGGGACAGTTTTCCGTGTAGTCAGTCGGGAAAAATTTGCCGGTTTCAAAATAAAATGATCAATTATTTTATATTTGTACAGTTATTGATATGTACAATTAGATGTATTTTACATATTTACTTTCATAGCAATTCATTTGCAGTTTTTTCCCTGAATTAAAGGAGCTTTACTGCTTCTGACTGGCTGTCATTTATGAAGGAGTTGGAGCAGGAGTCAGGTTGCGAGAAAATAGAGTTGCTCCACAACCCTGGGAGCAAGTCACTACTTAAAGGGGTTGTCCATGATCTGAAGGTAATGGATACTGATGATCTATTCACAGGATAGGTCGTCAGTATCAGATCGGTCGGAGTCTGACACCCGAACTTCGTGCCGATCATCTGTTTTGGCCATAGGTATACGGCTTGAAGCAGTCCTGATCCTACTCAAGTGAATGAGTGGGGCTGCAGTTCCGAGTGCCACTGCTACACTGTATGGACCAGAAGCTGTATACAGTGTACAGAGCTCTCTACTCTCCAGTGGTTGCATCTGGAATATGAGCCTCGCTCCCTCTTACTTGAATAGGAGCAGGACTGCTTCTAGCTGTATACCTAGCATATGGCTTCCAGCGGCCGAAACAGATGATCGGGATGGGGTCAGAGTGTCTGGCCCTGACTGATCTGAGACTGATGTCCTGTCCTGGAAAACCCCTTTATGAACAAAAGGATTGGCAGTTAAATCTCAACATCCACGAGTCTGGAGACCGTCATACACGCCCCAAGTCTGCCAATTCTGCAGTTCCAACTTTGCTTTAATATGTATTGGGGCTTTAGGGGGCTTGGTGTCTCTCTCTTTTCAAGTCTTAGGGTATGTTCTCACTGTGGAAATGAAAGAGGATTTTGAAGTCGACTTCCACCTCAAATTCCCCTCCATTTTTCACCGCTTCAGCTTTCTGCCACTGATTAGGCTTTGCACGGCAGGTTTTGTGGTTGAATCAGCTACGGAATCCACTGCAGGATCTTTTCAGTGCCCTGCCTCTGAGACAGATTCAGGACTGAATTTGGTGCTAATTTTGGAGTGAAATTGGAATTTGGCAGAATTTGGCACTGATTTTCAAACACAGCTGAATTTGTAAAGATGGTCAGGGTCCAAAAGGTTGGATGTGGCCTTCACCAACCTTAATCATGTAAGCAACAACCTTAAAGGGGTTATTCGGCTTCCAAAAATTATCTGCAAATACATCCACAGCAGTGCTAAATACTCACTTTTCCCTTGTGCATGCAGTAAATGTGTGGACGAACTACATTTCCAATATTAATCATGATTCTGTGTACCCTTGCCATCTCCACTCTCCCCTGCAATGAAATCACAGGTAATAAATCACTCCCACATCTGCAGTCACATGCGACTGTGATGTTTCGTGTGCTGGCTGGTCTGCTCACAGGGAGGGGTAGTGAGCTTGCAATTGAAACGACACTCAATGACCTTAAAATAAATCTGCTAAATGGTGCTGTATTTAAACAGGATATATATTAGGAAGTGTTTTGTGTTATTTGGCCCATATTTTTTATGTATGTATTTTTTTAAAAAGTGGATAATCCCTTTAAGACCTTTTAAGGTAGTTTGCCTTTCTTCCCACAGTGAGTTACCAAACTACCGGTCAGGAAGAACTGTGTGGTGTACTTTTCTGCATGTACCCCAGCATTTATTTTTCATTGACTTGGCATGGTGTTCTTAGACTTAAGAAGCAATGAAAGTAACCTGCCTGATATCCATTGAGATCTGTTGATGCAATCTCCACGTGAGATCTCCAGCCCTACTAAGGTGTCCTACATTATTACCTGCTGCTAATCCTATTATCTTCTGCTTTTACTTCTGACTTTCCCCGATAATTCCAGAGCCAAAGGAATAGAGTTTTCTTCTCCATCTCCCTATCCAAGGTGCTAGCAATGTGTCAAATAAATAATGGTGTTATTACAGCAGCTTCTACATCACGCCATGTACAGTCTGCGTGAGAAGAAAGTTCATGGATTCTTTCCCCCCAGAGCATACAGAAGTCATATTGGATCTAATAAACAAATCAGCGTTCACTGGGAATAATGGAAAGTGTAAAATCGTTGCTGGGAAACTGCACGTTGTGTCGTCTGTGATAAATGTAACTAGTTATTTCTTTGCCCCCTTTTTTTTGTTAGTGGTGAAATTAATATAATCCTTCTCGATTCCATAGATGTTGACAAATGCAATTGCAGATCTGCCATTTTGTTGAAGTAAAAGCGTGCTATTAGCAGACATCTTAGTGAACCATGTGAGGCGAGCAGATGACTAAAGGTATAATTAATGCACACTGTGAGGATATGCAGAACACTCTCTTCAGGTTTACTCACTGCTTGTGTGCCAGCCAGAAGATCTGATAGCTTTCCCAGGGATGCTTCATTCCAGCCCACACTTTGATTTTAGGTGACCAATGATCATAATTTTATCTATTTTCAAATGCAAGAAAAAAACACCAAAACAAATTACAGGCCTGAATGCTGTTTTTCCTCTTTTAGTGGTTTAGGATAAAATTGCATAATATAAACCATACTTGTTGACATTCACAGGCAGTTGTTCAGAAGGATCAGTGTATTGGGGTCGGCCAGGCCTCTTACTCTTCCATTTGGGACATGAACACAAAAATGATGCAAGTATTGCCCCTTAATCCGTGATCTGACCGCTACAGACCCATACCCACGTCAGCATATTAGCCAGATGCCGGAGAATTGTCAGCTCTTCTGGGAGTCTGGGAAGCTTCCCCTTATTTTGGGAGCCTCTCAGACATTTTGGGAGAGTTGACAAGTATGAAGTAAACCAAGGAAGTTTTACTCTTTAGGTATGTCTCCTGTCCTGATAGATATTGTTACAGGCTATACTGTGTATTTAATAAATCATCAAAAGTTCTGAAGTATTTATCAGGATATAAATGTTAGATCGGTAGGGTTTCAGAGTCCGATCCCCCATTTTTCCAACCCTAAGCTTGACTGTTTCCATCAGTGCCATAGACCGATTAGGGCGGTGGTGGTTGAGTCTCCTCCTGGTTGTGGCCTACTGTCTAAGGGAACTGGAGCTTAGGTTACCATGTTCTGTTACTTGGTGGGGTCCCAGTGGTCAGATAGGTAATAAATACTTCATGCTGGAATACCCATTAAGTGACAACCTCTCAGCCAAACTGTCAGGTCTGTTAGGATTTGGGGTCAATTCCATTCCACGCTGGAATATTCATTAAATCTGTTAGGAACCTGCATTCCGGCCAGTGCTCAGATGGATCTCTAGCACATCATACTGCACATCCACGGCAGAAATCCAATTGTCAGCTGCAGATTTCTACCATCGATTCTCTAGTAAATTATGTTGAATTTGCCACAGGCAAATTTGACTTGTGTGAACATACTCTTAGAGACAGGTAAGTAGGTTTCTGTTTTAATTAAATTAATCCATCTGTTCTGAGGATGTGTTCTGGGATAGAAATTGGAGCCATAGACACTAATTTCTGTTATGTACAGAGACTGTTTATCTCATATATATATATATATATATATATATATATAAGTGTGCATTATTTGAGGAGATCTAAGGCCTGTGAATACTACTATTATATAATTATACTACACTTACTATACTAGAATATATATAGTGTGTGTGTATAATTATATTTTATTATTTTTATTATTATTAAATTATATTTTATAATATATATATATATATATATATATATATATATATATATATACTATATCACTACTATAAGAGACTACTTATATACTACTACTCTAATACTAGTACTATATATCATCGTTGCACACTGGTTTAATATGAAACCACAAACATGACCTGCAGCAGAATATGCGCAGACCTCTTTGTGTTGTAGGATTGCAGACATCATTTAATCCATCCGTGATTGTTAATCTGTCATTGTACATAGTGCTAATCCTCGCCTATGCTAATTGAACCTCTTATGATAGTACTTTACCTCTAATTAGATTTCCACCCTGATGATCTTTTAGTGAATTACATTGAATTGATTACAAGTATTTTATGGGATGTTGGCTTTATTTTATGTCTATATATTGATCAGGGTTGTTGCTTACATAAGCCAGACACCGACAACATTGGAATCTGAAGTCATCTATATTTCTTCTATAGCTTCATATTCATTTCCAATACATTATTGTGAAAAACATTTTGCCATCCCTTAGACAAATCCGCAGCCTACAACATGTAATGGAGAAAGAAAAAACAAACAAACTCCTTTTACTGCTAGTATACTAGTAATACTACTGTGTTGCATTTTGTTAAACATATTTCAGTTTTTGGTTCTTATTGAGGAGATCTAGTTGAGGTATGAAGCATTATGGGAAATGTATGTAAATGAGCTCTTCTCTACAATTCAGAAAACTGTTTCTATAGTGTCACCTATAGGTATCTACCCTATGAGTTAATGTTTGAAGCATAAATTTTTTTAAAGGGGTTGACCAGGATTTGGAGCAACCTCTAGGGTTGGCTGGGACGGGTGCAAAAGAAAGCTAAAAGGTCCCCAATCCCCATTCGACTGTGTGTTGGGGCTCAAAGCACCGAAGCCATGAGGCTGTCTGAACCAATCAGTGTCCTCTATAGTCACTGGTGTGAGTGACATCACTATCCCGCTGATGGTCTCCGTTTACAATATTGCAAGCCCCAGCACATCATATAAAGTGGACTGGAGCAGACAAAAGAGCGCCGGGGACAGGTGAATATGCCTTTTTTTTTTTTCTTTTATTCTGGACATCTCCTTTAAAACCAGACACCTGTAAGTAGACAGCAGTTTTGTGGTTCTTTTTCCTCATCAGTGCAGGGCAGGGTACTGGTTTGCTGGTTTGTCGCAGCTCTAGTGGGTGCTTGTTTTAACTGGATTTGTAACCGGTGGCCTGTCTTGTCCATTTTGTTTTGTCTGACACCACCCACTTGACAGTACAGAAGCTAATTGGCATTTCAGGAAACAAAACTAACTGAATTTAATGGTGGGTTTAGAGAAAAAATTTGAGCTCTGTCAGAAACATTGGAGCAGGGCCTATTAAATGATGGAAAGAGCTGGAGGTGGTGAAATTTTGTATGTATTTTTCCACAGGTTTGCCCTGCTGTACATGGCTGTATGGGTGCATTGTGGCTATAGAGGCCATGAAAATAATGGATAATCTGAATTAAGAGTAATGACAAGCAGGAACCTATTACTATTAGATATTCTATTAATCTGATCACGGCTCATTCTGGGAAGGCCGGTTTTGTGATGCACTTAACAGTAACCATTTCCTTGAATCGTTATGGGGGGAAAGAAGAGCTATTAAATATGCCATCTCTATCAGTCATCCGCATGCACTGCTACGTCACCAGAGCCTCTATATAGCCACAAGATGAAGGCAGAGGAATACTCTCTGATCTATAGTTATCAAAGGAGTAGGAAAGGTTCGAGATCATGTGACCGTAAAAATTACGTACTCTAGGTTCAGACTAACATTCAACTCTGTCATTCGGTTCCTCATGGAGACCTGAAAGATGGAGAGCCCGTCTGCTCAAAAATGGGTTACCCGCAGACCCCATAGACTATAATGGGGTCCGTCAGGTTTCCGCCGGTTTTATATTGAAACCGGTAGAGAGAAAAGGACTTTTCTTTCTGCCGATTTTAGAAAAAAATCTGTGGCGGTGAAGACTCCAACACAGATGCGAACCTAACCTTACTACAGTGGTCCCCACCTGCCCCACAGCATTGATGTCACTTACGTCATTCCATGACTGCTGCAGCCAATCACTATCCTCAGTGGTAAGTGGCATACATGCAGGCATCACTGCTGCAGCCAGTGATTGACTGCAGCGGTCACATGTATGATGTACATGATGTCATCATTGCAGGACAAGCAGAGACCGAGGACGTAACGAGTGAGTAATGGTTATTTATTGTTTTTTTATTTTGTATAGTTTCCTACTTTTAGGCAGATTTCTTAAAGGGGTTTTCCTATCCAAGACAATTATGGTGTATGCTATAAATATCTCATGAGATGTTGATCCCAACTCTGGGACCCACATTTATCTAAACAACGAGGTCCCCAACTTTTGCATTGCAGCTGCAATGAGTGAAGAGTATCCCATGCACATATACTTCTATTGGGTTTGTAAGAATAGCCAAGCAGGGAAACATTTATGACATATCCTGTTTGTGAGCCTTGACCTAAAATTTGTAACAGGGTCCCCCACCTACTGCGTATCCTTTTTATTACATTGGTGTCTTCAAATATGGACATTAATAAGACATAAAATGTTCCATGTGGCTACATATTATGTATTCATTGATCAATGCTGAATGTAATTTTGTATATTCAGTAGGTTGATGGGAAGAGTAATAAGAAATTATGAAAATATCATAATATAGGTAATTTATATCTCGGGAATGGTGGCTGGCTGCACTTTTTGTTGTACGTATTTGCGCCTGGTCACTGGTGATATACCTGCTGGGTGCAGTCTAATTCTAATTCAGAACCCGCTTTCCAAACCATGGCTATAATTCCATGAGGGTTCATCTCCCACCAAATTGTAATGAATATACATTTTTATTCAATGGACACTTGCGTACGTAAAAGAACACGAAAGATTGTTCCCTATGTATTTAATCAATATCCAAGAGAAGTTTCCTTCCGCAGCTTGGAAATATTCTGCAACGATTAGATACGGTTTGACAAACAATAGAATAGGAATGGTCATTCATTGGGCTTTGTACAGTACAAGAAGTTATGAGATTTTTTAATGTTTTAATTTGATTACTTCGATACTGAATTTTTCACCAAAAAAACTATTCATTTTGACTAGACTTTCATAGTGTACAACTGCATATGTTGGGTTAGACTTATTAAAGTGGACCTATCACCACCTTCACCAACTCTATCTATTTGCATCTTTCAATGGGTGTTGCTCTATCGATTCTGGCATAGTTGGAATCTTTTTCTCTAGCACATTCTTGAGCAGTTTTTGCTCTTCGTTTTCATAGTCATTGTGCTAATTAAGCTTTATATTATCAGGTGGGCGATCCTGGGCAAAAACAGACAACTTGCAACCGGCCACCTCACAGTAGAGAATCCTGCTGGCTGCTGAAACTAATGTTGTTTGGGAACAGTAGGGACTAGAGAAAACAATCCTAATGTGCTATCATCAATGCAGCTGTAACTATTGAATTATGCAAAACATTGGCGCCGGTGAAGGGGGTGGTAGGTTCTTTTTTAATACTGAATCTATAGCATGTTTTTATGAAGCTGGAAATACTAGTTTTCACATTTCATTCACTTTGTATTTTAAAATTAGCAAAAATTAGCAAATCTCATATAAAGGCATACGCCATAAATATTACATCAGGAGTAGTCTCAGGTTAATGGCAACTGACCTAGACGGGTCATGAGACATTGGTGTGTAACACCAAAGTGACAAGTAGGGACATGGTAAGAGGATAAGCTGAAGTCAGGGTAGTTAGAGTTTGGGCAGAGGTCAAGGCAGGTGGCACAAGTTCAAAATGGTAACCAGACAGAGGTCAGGGCAGGCGGTACAAGTTAGATTTTATTGCTCAGGCACCTTTCTGAATGGGAATATACCTTAAATAACTTAGAGACAGAGGATTGGCTGGGGACACAAAACAGGATGTGTTGCCTTTTAAGAGATCAGTAATGGGTGCACTTAAGCAGGATGGCCACAGAGAAGAAAGGGGAGATGCTGACCAAGATGTGACTGCTACATGGAAACCCAGTCTAAATAACGAAATAATTATTATTGCAAAATTCCCTCTCCTTCACCTGGATTGTAGTAGGCCTATTCTGGTACTTCTGTCGGGTTTGTTCTTATCCTGCACTGATGAAATTCTGACTACAGTGGACAGTGATTGGCTGCCACGGTCACATGCTAGTAGCCGCAACGTCATCACTAGATGACAGTAGCAGAGGCCAGTGGGAGCATCAGAACAGCAGTAGTGGAGCAGCAAAGGATTTATTCATGTCATTGTTCAGGTCCACTGTTCATTCTAAATGGAAGCCATAGTGTTTTGTTCATTTTGTGAATTTGTGCCCATAAGTGATTTTTTTTTCTTACAGAACCTATTGATGTATACTTTTCATTGCTTCATCAGTATTCCCTTAGTTTTTTCCTTGGCTTATTCTTGAGAATTATTCTGAAGTATTCTAATACAGCCTCATTTATATACATGGACATATTCTTTAAATATTCTTGCATTTCGAACCACCATTTCTTGTTAAAGGTCAACATATTAGCAATTTGTGGATTAGTATGCATATTCCATTACTGGAGACGAGACAGACGAAAATCCAACAATCAGATCTTTCTTATTGGGATAGAATCATATGATTGGAACATTCTTCCCGAGCCGCCGGGTTAATGGTATGCATTTAACCTCTTTACACACCAGAAGTCTTTCTCCGCAGAACCGTGGAATATCTAGGGGAATGAGTCAAGTGAAAGTAATACTGTACAGTGTCGTATGGAGCCATATCAATTTTTTATCTGTTGACCTCCCTGTAGTAGACATTGATTGGAGTGATGATGTAATGGATTATGGAGGTTTTAGAATAACTTTTTTCATATTTTTAGGCGCACAGAAAATCCAATCATTTGTCAAATTGCAATGCTTTTGACATAGTTAGTGTGATAATAATTCTATAAATTGCTATCTGGAATGTCTTGGCATCTACAGTCATGGCCAAAAGTTTTGAGAATGACACAAATATTCTATTTTCACATGATCTGCTGCCCTCTGGTTTTTATGTGTGTTTGTCAGATGTTTTTATCACATACAGAAATAGAATTGCATTCATATTATGAGTAACAGAAGCTTATATTGACAGTTAGAATGAGTTAATGCAGCAAGTCAATATTTGCAGTGTTGACCCTTCTTCTTCAGGACCTCTGCAATTCTCCCTGGCATGCTCTCAATCAACTTCTGGACCAAATCCTGACTGATAGCAGTCCATTCTTGCAGAATCAATGCTTTCATTTTGTCTGAATTTGTTGGTTTTTGTTTGTCCACCCGTCTCTTGATGATTGACCACAAGTTCTCAATGGGATTAAGATCTGGGGAGTTTCCAGGCCATGGACCCAAAATCTCTATGTTTTGTTCCCTGAGCCATTGAGTTATCACCTTTGCTTTATGGCAAGGTGCTCCATCATGCTGGAAAAGGCATTGTTGAGCGCCAAACTGCTCTTGGACGGTTGGGAGAAGTTGCTCTTGGAGGACATTCTGGTACCATTCTTTATTCATGGCTGTGTTTTTAGGCAAGACTGTGAGAGAGCCGATTCCCTTGGCTGAGAAGCAACCCCACACATGAATGGTTTCAGGATGCTTTACAGTTGGCATGAGACAAGACTGGTGGTAGCGCTCACCTCTTCTTCTCCGAATAAGCTGTTTTCCAGATGTTCCAAACAATTGAAAAGGGGATTCATCAGAGAAAATGACTTTACCCCAGTCCTCAGCAGTCCACTCCCTGTACCTTTTGCAGAATATCAGTCTGTCCCTGATGTTTTTTCTGGAGAGAAGTGGCTTCTTTGCTGCCCTCCTTGAGACCAGGCCTTGCTCCAAGAGTCTCCGCCTCACAGTGCGTGCAGATGCACTCACACCTGCCTGCTGCCATTCCTCAGCAAGCTCTGCACTGCTGGTAGCCCCATCCCGCAGCTGAAACACTTTTAAGAGACGGTCCTGCCGCTTGCTGGTCTTTCTTGGGCGCCCTGGAGCCTTTTTGGCACCAATGGAACCTCTCTCCTTGAAGTTCTTGATGATGCGATAGATTGTTGACTGAGGTGCAATCTTTCTAGCTGCAATACTCTTCCCAGTTAGGCCATTTTTGTGCAGTGCAATGATGACTGCACGTGTTTCTTTAGAGATAACCATGGTTAACAGAAGAGAAACAATGATGGCAAGCACCAGCCTCCTTTTAAAGTGTCCAGTGGTGTCATTCTTACTTAATCATGACAGATTGATCTCCAGCCCTGTCCTCATCAACACCCACACCTGTGTTAATGGAGCAATCACTGAAACGATGTTAGGTGGTCCTTTTAAGGCAGGGCTGCAATGATGTTGAAATGTGTTTTGGGGGATAAAGTTCATTTTCTAGGCAAATATTGACTTTGCAAGTAATTGCTGTTAAGCTGATCACTCTTTATAACATTCTGGAGTATATGCAAATTGCCATTAGAAAAACTGAAGCAGTAGACTTTGTAAAAATTAATATTTGTATCATTCTCAAAACTTTTGGCCATGACTGTAGTGCAAGTTGACCCACCATTTGGCATCTATAGACTTCATTTACATCACTGTATATAATGATATGATATTTATAAAATCCATATATAGTACATGCTACATCTTATTAGTTTATACGGGGAGATTTCCTATTAATATAATCAGTCAGTGCACTTCCACCTCTTTCTGATTTGGCTTTATTATGTGGCTGAGTAGATTATTGTCCCCCAAGGTGTTACAATCTTGTTGCCGTTGATGCAACCTCTACAACTATGCCACTGATTCACACTGAGAAAGCCACCAAGTCTGTTGTTGTATTATGATGAACATCATTAGAAATGACCCCACCAGAGGTTTAGCCAATAGAACAGCTACTTGCTATGCTGCTACCATGATGAGACAACCAGCCATTTGGATTGATCTACCCAAGACATTGCAGAGCAACAAAGCCCATTGGTCATTGAGTTGAGGCCACATTGCATTGCACTTGTTGGCTGAACATATTTTATGTATGAGCTGTAGCTTAGGTTAATATTGTATCGTTAGGTCTATATTAGTTATGTATCGTATGTTCCCATGAACCATTGGTACCAATGCATATACTCTCAGATTGGCTGTCTTCAGGTTTCTTTAATGCCCTTGAAATTCAGATCTCGCCATCTTTCATTTGTATGTTACATACAATTCCGAAGAAAAATAAGTGTGGGAGTTTTAATGGTGCCAATATTGGTGTACATAGAAAAATTGCTCAGTAGGGTATTTACCTACCTTGCAGAATGGATAACCTATAGATACTGGATTTTGTGCTTTATTCGATGTGTCTGATAATCCAATCCTTGTTTGTAGCATAGAACTGCGATTCATTGTTCCATCACATCGAGAAACGAGAAAGCTACTTTACAATAGGTGGTGATAAAATGTCATACTGTTTGTTTCTACAGTTCTCATACAGACCTATATGTGTCAGTGGTAGCAGACATCAAATAAATCCCGCCATCCTACTCCCTTCTGTTCTTTACGTCTTGCTATCCTACCAAATGCGCATTACCATAAAACATAGGGGCAAATAGAAGTAAGTATGACTGCAGGAGGGTTGGTTTATTGCCTGTTACTATGGAGGAGCTTTGTCTGCATAGGGGCTGTGTACGCAAAATATAGCAAATAAGTATTATATACACACATACATATACAATACTGTAGAAAACTTTTAGGGGGCTATTATCCGTTACAAGATTTTAGCATTGGACACTAGCTGAACCATCAGAAATCCATTAAAATTTCCATTCATTTCAATGGGTTTTTATATTGTGTCCGTTTACACCCAATCCATCAGAAGTCCATTTTTTTTTCTGCGGATAAAAAATCCTACATACAGGACTTTTTTGTGCGTTTGGAAAAACGTATTCTTGACGGACAGCAAGTGTCCTTTATTTTTTTAACATCGAGGTCTATGGGTAACGGACTTATAACGGACTATAACTGATAGCCATCAGTTACTGTCCGTTACTTTATGTCCGTTTTTTTCTGCGCATGCTCAGAAAGCAGAAACATAAAAAAACAAAAACAAACAGTGTTAAAAAATGGACACTAATTGATGCTAATGTGTCCGTTTTTTTAACTGATCCATTAATTGGATCAGTTAAAAAAAAACTGACACATTAGCATCAGTTAGTGTCCGTTAATGATAGGTGTCTGTTTTTTTTTTTGTTAACGGACACCTTCATTACGGAATCCAACGGTAGTGTGAATCCTGCCTTAGGCAGGTGTGGAAAAAATACAGCAAAATTAGAACACTTTCAGAAAGAGAAGTGTTACTAGTTTATTTTTGTCAATTGACAAAGTAAAGTGAATGAACAAAAAATAAAGTCTAAATCCCATCAATATTTGGTGTGATTTTTGCCCTTTGCCTTTCATCAGTTCTTCTCGGTACTTGCAGACAGTTTTTGAAGGACTTCAGCAGGGAGGTTGTTCCCGCCATCTTGGAGGACTAAGCACAGATCTTCTGTGGATGTAGTCTTGCTCCAATCCTTCTGTCTCTTCATGTCATCCCAGACAGACTGGATTTATGTTGAGATGAGAGCTGTGTGGGGGCCGTATCATCACTTCCAGGATTCCTCTTCCAAAGGGCAAAGGTCAGACCAAATATTGATATAGATAGATAGATATAGATATGTGTGTGTATATAGGCAGCATGGTGGCTCAATGGTTAGCACTATTGCCTTATAGAGCTCGGGTCCTGGGTTCAAATCCGACCAAGGACCACATCTGCCTGAAGTTTGTATGTTCTCCCTGAGTTTGCGTTGGTTTCCTCCCACTTGGTAAAAATATACTGATAGGTAAACTGGCTTTCTGTAAAAACAACTGACCCTGGAGGGTGTTGGGGATGAGCGCCTGTACGGCCACTATCTCCCCTACTTGTGCTTTGAGTCCCCATGAGAACAGCGCATTCCAAATATTTCATTGTCATTTGCCTTTTGTGTTTTAGTTATTTTCTCAGGGATGCTTTCAGTGTGGACCAAACCTTGTATATTCATGTAAGAGGTGTAATAAATTTTACCTTCTTAGTTATGGTTGTTGCTCTTTGTTTATGTAGGAGAACCTTTGAATTATAGTTCATTTTTCCAAGCAACCTCCTTCTGTTTGATGTTATTTTTCCACTTTGTGTCGGTTTAATCTATTCTGATAAATCTTCTGTTGCTGCCACTGTCTTTGACATTTTGATATATTTAATATCGAGCTTGCAATGATCAAGGTGAATTTCTAGGTTGTGGAAAGCATCCTTAAGCCTGTTCTTGAGAAATGTAGGTAAGTGTCTTTCACCAAGAAGGTTAAAACTACATAGGAGCAACGAAGCTAAAATGTCAGCTGAGATGATGCAGAAACACACAGAGCAGGACTGTCATCAGATCCTCACCTGCCGATCGAAGAGAGTAAGCAGGATTATAGGAAAGCATCAGCGCCTGCAGATAACCAAAGACCTTGATTTTCTAGGATTTGAAATGTCAGTGAGACAATCTAACAGCGAATCAGTCAGATCTAAATCCCAGTACAGACTATTTACAGGATGCTAAAACTGATGAGTTAATAAATGTGCATTTTAAGAAGTCAGCTCAAGAGCAATGTGAGGCGAGAAAGCCACCACACATTAGTAATGGCTTAAAGTGTACCTCCATTTATAATACAACATTTCACAAATGAATAGTGCCGGTGAATATAAGAAACTTTGTAATATATCTTCTTAAAGAAATCTGTCTCTTTCTCCACCTATTTTGCTGCTTTCCTCTTTCCCTTCACATTTATGCATCTATTTTCATGTTTAAATTGACACTCACAAGTCTATGGAGAGGGGAGGTGGAGAAGGAGGCTGTTGCTGTTGGCTAGTTTATTGATTTATTGTCTTATTTTGTGCCGAGGTAGAGCCTTTTATCATAAGATGGTAGTGTCAGAAGAGTTCTCTCACTCATAGTTTAGCAGAGTTTAGCAGCTGCAGTTATTTATGTGTCTTTTCCAGCAGCTTCCTCCTCCCTTCTCCATAGACTTCTATGTAAAAAGTAACTCAACCTGATAAATGAAGAAAGAAACATTTTTCTTTACTAAGATATGTTAGAAAGTGTCTTATATTCACCAGTACTATTAATTTATCCAAAGATATATTAAAATTGGAGGTACTATTTAAAGGGTATCTGAGTTTTCATTAGAAGTTGAAATATATGCAGAGTCTTGCTGGGCAGTCTGTTATATGTGTGTACATCTATATGGCTTCATACATGGTTTTTGCTGCTAATATCTCCATTATGGCTGCAGCACAGTTTAGATTTCTCTCTCAAGCAGAGAGTGTGTACAGTAAGGAGCAGTCTGCCCCTATCCTCTTCCATTATTACTGCCACTGGTAATAACTGGTTTCTTTACATATAATTCTGCCAGGAGTAACTGTAAAACAGCAAACAGATAGTAGAGAAAGTGACTATACTATGGGAAATCCGGGGATGATCCTTTCAAGTTTTTAAGGTACACATATTATATTTTTTAGATAAATTTTAGACTTTTAGTTTAGCCTTTTGATGTCTACATAGATTAAAGGGGTATTCTCATCTCAAAGATGTTCTCTAAACTGCTAGCTTATTAAATTTAAGGAGTTTTCCTAAATATATTGTTTTGGCAAAGCTGTTTTGTTTGCCTACTTTGTGAAATTCTTTCTCCTCATTGTTTACACTTTGTTTCCTTGGTCCCTGGCCTGTATCTATCATTATGAGGACATGACTCACTGTTCTCTGAAGCGGAGGGGGCTTAATTTTTAGATCACACTTGACCTTACCGTTTTATGATGCATAATATAGTACTCTCGAGATTTAGATCATTATATATGGATCTGAAGATCAAGACAAATACTGATTGTATCCATGAAGACTGTAATTTCAGCATGTATATTAATTAGGAGAGGGATCCAATGGCCACTTCTGCAAGTACGGTATTTGGGCAAATAATGGGCTGTAAATACAACATAGCTAAAATGATCCCCCCCTACCCCCAGTTTGGCAGGTCACATACATATTACATAATGAATGTACCCAAACAAAAAATGTCATCATAAGAAAAAGGGGAGGAGGCGGGATGTTTTGGTAGAATTGGGCAAGGTAATTGCAGATAATTCCAAAAATAGACTTTCTCATTCAGTTAATTGAATGAAGTAGTAATTGAGATTGGTGTATATTGCTTCCTAACGTAAAAATAGATAAGACTTGATATTAATAAATCAGCTTTGGTGATTAATTCTGCAGTATAACGTTTTGTCCCATAATACTTGGGGATTTTTTAATTCCACAAAATAATAGTTTTTAATAAAGTAATTCTCTTCTGAGGACAGCTGTGTGTTTAACATACCCGTCGTACTGTGAGTTTTGATTAAGTTTGCCACTTAGCCCTTTACAATGCTCTCACTTTGAAATCCAGCCTGTAAAACATAATCTTCCCGGTCCAAAGTCATTGTGATATTGTGTGCTCCGAATATAATTATGTAAAAAAGTAATAAGCAGGACTTTCGGAACGATGGTCCCTGTGAAGATCCTGATTAGAAAACGTGCAATGTCAAATCCTGGTTTATTAAGATGTTAAACTGCCCCGAGTTTTAGTTCTGCATCTTTGGTCATTAAATTAGATTTGGCCGATAACTTTTTTGTATGATATATTTTGCCCTCTGCAGTGTTCCTGTGACATCTGTTTTTAAAGATAAGGAGTTATTGTTGTGAATTAGAAGATTGTATATGTTATTTTTCACACCAGATTGTAATAATCTAGTAGATATAAAGGTTTTATAAACCCCTATATAAAAAAAAACTGTCATAGACTGTAATATTACTATTGGACAAAGTAATAAATTAAATAATATTAATAAATAAGGACAGATAAATGACGGATTATAATAACAGAGTACTCCTGTTTTTGGTAACTGAATTTTAATGTTTGTGACTGCACTTATGTGCAAATTTGTGTTTTTATAGTTTGTAGTGGATTTAAAGTGGTTTTCCAGGATTTGGAGCAAGCACCTATCCCCTGCACTCCATTGTCTAGTCCTAGTCCCAGAGGAGGCTTTTGTTTATACGTTGAGCCAAGGGTTCCCAGCTCTGCCCACATTCACACAGTGTAGTGACCGAGGCGTGGGCTTGGGGTTATGGCGCATGTTTGGTGCAAGAAAAGGCTTTGCGCCAAATGTGCGCCACAATATCATCCCACTATGCAACTGGCGTAGAGCGATTGAGAAATCTGCCCCAGTAGCTTCACATTTCCTGTTTTCTGCAGCTTGTTGACTTTGCTTTATAGACTGGGATAGTATAAGCAGAGTCATCTCAATATTATTAGAGTGTAGGTGATTTCAAGCCAGCTGTATTGCACCGCTGGAGGCTGGGATCAGATTGGATATCAACACTATACGCTATACACACACATTTATGTGACTCCGGAGAGGGAGCGGGCTGTATTTCATTACTTCTTCAAATTTGTATTTTTCACTGTACGCTCCATAGAGGATAACTAGTAAGGTTTTTGGGAGTCTAATTGCTAAGAATAGCGGTCCGTTGTACACCCATGTTTGACCTGCTACTCCATTTAGATAAGGAAATGTGACCACCATTCTTGTGATGGGTGAGGTTTGCAGCGATCTGACCCATACTGGTCAGACTTCTATCCTTTATCCAATGGATAGGGAATAATTAAAAATGACCAGAATACCCCTTTAAGACTGTAATAATCAATGAGGTTTCTCTGTCATTTTACTCATTCATTTCAGTTGTCATATGAATGGGAATCAAATGACGGACAAGTCTCATTGATTATTACAGTCATAAAGGGGTATTCCAGTAACTTTCAATTATTCTCCATGTACTGTCTATATAGGAAGGAGGTGTGTGCCTGTAATATGGCTGCCCCAGACCATTATGAAAAGGCTTGGCAATGTAGAATATTTTCTAATACTTTTTTATTAATTTTTTTAATAACTGTTATCCTGTTGTATCGATGCCGGATTACAGTAAAATTGCTTTATGCATACCATTGGATTTGGGCAAAACGCATTCCTCAGATTTTTCTGAGCGATATATGAGTACTGTTCCTTATGTATTGGCTGTCGCTTTACCTTGAAATTGAATGAGCTTCAGTATAAAGCTCTATTGAGCATGACTATAGTCCAAAAACAGATGGGTCCCTGGGGGGTATTCAAAAGGGTAATGGTTGTAACGCAGCATTTTATTAAGTCCAATGGATAGAAATAGTTTCTACTTATTGAAATGTTGAATTTAGAGACATCTTATTAAAGTGTAATTACATGTAAGTAGTATGTTCATCATAGGAAGCCGTTATCGCATGTACAGTATACATAATACTGATGGGTGAAATATACAGTGACCTGCTAAGTGCAATCTCCTAAATTCTTAAAAGCGTAACTAAACTTTTGGATGACTTTTGATTTCTGGAAGTATTTGTGTCATTAATAAATTTCGTAATATACTTTTATTAACAAATGTTGGCTCCTTTCTGTGAAATCCTGCATTTCTTCACTCTTTCCCTTGCTTCCTTATTGAGAACTGTCCCCTGCTTCGCATTGTGTATGGAGTACAGGCTGTGTGTAGTGAAGACAAAATGAGGGTGGAGGAGGGTCACTTCAAATGACTATATCTCAGGCATTTTAAAAGTGAGAAACTTGCTTTTGATGTCTTAAGAAAGAGGAGATTCACAGTAAGGATGCAGTTCTACCTGTATGATTTCCAGAGAGATCACTGGTTGAATTACAGTTGGGATTGGAATATGTATAGCTGCAGCTGCATATAAATATTCCAATTCAGACTGTGTTTTCAACAAATGGTATTTCTGGAAATGTTACAAGTAGAACTTCATGATTATGAAAGATGAGAATCCCTACTTTCATATGACACCAAAAGCAAGGTTCTATGTTTTATAATGCCTGAGATATAGCCATTTGACGTGACCCTCCCCACCTTCACTTCACCCCTACTCCGTACCCAATGAGAAGCAGGGGACATCTCTCAATAGACAAGCAAGGGAAAGAGTGAAGAAATGCAGGATTTCACACAAAGGAGCCAAAATTTGTTAAAGTATATTACAAAATTTATTAATGACACAAATACTGCCAGAAAATCAAAAGCTGTCCTAAAGTTTAGTTACACTTTAATTTTTTTTTATCCTTGCATTAAAGTAGAGTCACATGGTTGGTTCAAACATGTACCTAAAATCTAATATATAGAAATTCACTCTATCGTGTATGACTTTGAGGTTGTCAAGGAGGCGGTCCTGTCAGTGATTGACAACCATCTCTGTATGCACAGTCATAGAGGGGAGGCTGTCAGTCACTGATAGGCCCGCCTCCTGGACTTCTTAACATAGAAAAAGTAGAGATTTCATTGCTTAAATGACAAGTTATACTGAATCTCTTCCCACTAACCTATATATCAGTCTACTCCGCTCCTCCTGCTCTAGAACTGCTGACTGCAGACTGGACTGCATTTTTCATGTGACATGTTCCCTTTAAGACATTAAAGCTTATTGTCTTGGTCACATTTTCCAATATTTTACCTGTTGACCTGACTCTTTGGACTATACCCATTTTTTTTTCCTTCTTTAAAGGGAATGTGAAAATTTGTTATACTATGGCCGTCAAATCCAAGTCTCATAAAGCCGCCAAACTGTTCCACATTTTTAACAGCTGACTTGTATTAGAGAAATGTTCTAGCAATTAAATAAAGTGCTACACTTGGCTTTATACAGAAGTAACCTGAGCAGTACATTGGTGGCTGGACTAAAAACAAGATCTTATTTTCTCTGTAATGATTTGTATTTACAATACTTGATGTTGTGTACTTGAGAGAAATGGGTAAATTCACTTTTTGCACTTAACCCACTGCCGCCAGTTGTTTATTTTATCCTCATGGTGACGTTTTCATTGTATCTTGGCTTTCTTTTTACGTTTACCTGAACACCTTTACAATCTTTTACTGCCACATTACAGGGCTTTTTCAGTACTTACCCCGCTATACACTTTAGTCATATGTTGGTAAATATTTGTATTCCCCATAATAGAAGTATTTTGTTGCATCTTTTCTTAAAGAAGCACTCCACATTTGTTTTCCTCCCTCTTGTTTTTACATAGGTGGCTCAGTGGGGTGTTGTAGATTGGGACTAACATATTGAGGGCCTAGCCTCTTTAATATCATACCGGTGGGAGGTATGGTACTCGGGACCTGCTCTGACCAGCTGTTTGAAGAGGCCATGGCACCCATGAACACTGCCGCTTCTTCCCTGTGCCGATGATGGTTAAATGTAGGCCTTATTCACACGATGGGGCAGTTTTTGAAGGATCTAACATCCTTGAAAGATAACTGTGAGCTTCTGTTTTTTGACAGCCGTTTTACATCCGTTTCACTTGGTGGTTTTGGATGGCAAAGTATGAATTGTTTTATAACTGTTTTTAATGGGCCGCTAAAAAAAACAAACAAATGAATTTCATTGTACACCCGAGGGTAATCTGTTTTCACAGATCCCTTATAGACATAAGTGTATTTGGAGGGATTCATGAAGATGGTCTGGTTAACAGCAAGTTATTGTGTAACAGACTGGTCGCACGGCTAGTATATGACCAGACATCCCTAATGTCTGAATATACACCAAGATGTAGCATGTGAATACACTCAAAATATAGCCATCATGTGAACAAGGCCTAAGGCCTGATTCACATCTGCGCATGGGTTTCCGTTCGGGGAGTCCACTTGGGAGCCCCACCAAACGGAAACCTAACCGCATAGAAAAGTGGTTACCATAGGAAACCGGCGGACCCCATAGACTAAAATGGGGTCCGTGTGGTTTCCGGTCGGTTTCCGCTTGAAATATGTGGAGAGAAAAGTGCTGCTTGCAGGACTCGTGACCTGCTCCTGACTACTGACTTTCTCAGTGAACCGGAGGATGTAATAAATTTCTATAAACCTAATTTTTTGAGGAATGAACCTAAAAGCGAGTGTATCCTTTTATTTCTGGCATAAACTGAGTAAAATATTTTTTAAGGGATATCTGCACTTATGTTTTTGGCTTTGGATGTTTCGTAAGTCTTGTAGATATTACAACATTACGCAGCCACTCGTGGACGTTTTTCTTTATCTCTTGGGTTATAATTGTCGTATTTGAGATATTCCTATTTTAGCTTTAGCTGAGCGCTCACTTTTTTTTTTTAGCTATAACATGTAAAATATCTCACAGGCTTATGTCAGTACACTGCAGTGACTTACATGACTAGTAGATAAAAATCTTGTCCTATGACTTCTGATTAACTATTGGCACAGGCACTCATTGTACTGCCTCATGGTGCCTCTACCGCAATACAGCGGTATATTCTCCCAAAGCATCCCAAGGGGGAGAATGCCTCTGTAATCTGGCAAATGACAGTGAATATCAAAAATACCATTGCGTTTTTTTCCGCAGTGTTTTTCATTGTGTTTTTGCTGCATTTTTCTTCCCTTATTAAATCTGTAGGGCAAATGCTAGCGTTTCCAGAGGTAAAATTGACAAACTGCGTTTTTCAAAAATACAGGTGTTTTTAAAAAATGAGGCTTTCCTGCAGCGTATTTCTTCCGCATTGTGTGGATGGGATTAGCCAGAATCTTATTCACTTTGCCGTTACTGTAAAACGCAGTGTTTTTTTTTGTGCAGTGGCCAAGAATGGTGCATTTCCACAACATGGGGCCTTAGCCTAAATGAGATTTTCCCATTTAGTGACATTTATCCCCTATCCACGTGATAAGGGATAAATGTATGATCACAGGGAGTCTGAGCAATCACAAAAAAGTTCCTTTGAATGCTACATGTGAATGGGACTGTTGGGATGGCTGTCTCTATCAATCCTATAGAAGTGAACGGGGTTGTGGCCATGCACCCCTTTAACAAGGAGCAGTTCCTATTCTCTAAACAGGACCCTGAATACTGGCGTCACATTGGTTAGACGCCCTGCGATGGCATAGGATGTTCGGTAAGGTCTAGGTTCCACTGCTGAAGCGCCATAATCACTAGAATAGGTGGTTTTCACGGTCACACGTGCCTTGCTTGTCCATTCAGTGTCTATGGGGCTGACAAAATATAGTACTTGGATGTTTTTGTCAGCTCTACAAAAGTAAATGGAGTTTGTCTGACCACAACACACTATCTGTAGGGTACCAGTGATCATATTTATGGCATATATTTGACCACACAATGATTCTCAAAATTCAGACATAGATATCTAAGGCTAGGTTCACACTTTCACTAGGCTTTCACTTTGGGTCCGCCGGGTGACTCGAAGGACATAGAGCACATATGCTAAAACAGCGGACACCCGCAGGCCCAATAGATTATAATAGGGTCCTCCAGGTGTCCTTCAGATTTTTATACTGAAACTGGCGGAGAGAAAAGTCCTCCGTGCAGGGTTTTTTTCTCCGCTGATTTGCGGTATAGTCTCATATGGAGACTCCCACACAGATGTGAACCTGCCCTAAGTTGGTGACAATGAGCGGGCTTATAGCATCAGTAACATCTTTCTAGTAGGATGGAAGGTGGTAATAAAACATTCCTGTCTAAGTCAGGGCGATCTAAGATTTGTAAGTGACATTTTGCTTGAGTCTGTAGGGTGCATAAGAGTAGATACAGCACGATTATGGAAACAGAAGGGTAAAATGGAGAGTGTCATCTTTATCGAGGTCAGAATGTCTTATGAGTATCCGCCTGGCACGTATCATACAACATAAACCACGCTCTCCTTGTGTTACATTGAACAGACAGGCCTCCATGTGAAATGTCACTTTGTGCTTGTCATAGTTAAGGACTGCTGTTTAGCAAAAAAAAAAAAAAATCTGTAACCTTCAAAAAATAAATGAAAATATCACATCTGTGAAAGGCATTGTGGGGTACGACCGTGACATTGCTGAGAATATACAGAAACACAGAATGGGAGACATGCGCTCTGCTTATCTGCTGGATTCGTGTCAGCGACTTATCTAACGTTCAGAGCGTTTCCTGTTTCACATTGTGTTATCAATATCAGATATTTCATTTCCTGGAAAGGAAAATAAAAAAGTGAATATTTTGAAAGTCCATGTCCAATTGTGTAATAATAATCTAGCTGCGCTGGAAATGTTTATTGGAAACAACTAAAAACCGCTTTTCTGGGAATAAAATATTGATGGCCTATCCATAGGGTTGGTTGTAGTCTGACACCTGGGACACCTTCTGATCAGCTGTTTGAAGAGATGGTGGCGCTTGTGAGCTCTGAGGCCTCTCCCATGTGCTGATGACGTCATGTTCATTGGTCACATGGTACAGTTACAGTTCAGTGCCATTCAAGTGAATGGGACTGAGCCTCAATACCAACTACAGCCCCTTCGATATGTATGCTCCTGTGCTTGGTATTAAGTGAAAAGTTTACAGCACTTTTCTGAATGCGGCTGTGTTTTCCTACAGTTGATCTGTAGGGATCCTGAATGTCAGACCCCCACTGATCAGATATTGATGACTTGGGCTCCATGCACACAACCGTACTTTTTATCCGCAATTATGGATAAGTATGAACCCATATATTTCAATGGGCCCATACAAACAGGCGTAGTTTTTGCAGCTGTGTGTCCAGTTCGAATTGAAAAGCGGAAAATATGGAGCAGGTCCTATACCTGTCCGCACTTGTGACTCTGTCAATTCATTTTCAATGTATGGGTTAGTGAAAATCATGGATGACACATGGTTAACAATCCGTGTGTCTACTGTGCCGTTTTTACTGACACGTATACTGCACACTGATTTTTATGACAAAATTAGTTTCTAGAGAGCACTGCTTCACCTGTAGAGGAAGGACTGGTTAAAAAAGTTGTCTAGTTTACAAAAAAACTGTTTCATATCACCTATTAGGAAATTCGGAGTTGATAGAGGGCGGCCCCCTCTTCAGGATCCTCATCTCTTGTCTGGAGCACAGTAGTTACAAATAGTGTCTCTCTCCCTGTTCGTCCTGTCCTATCCCGTACTACACAAACTATCCAATGATTGGAATGGGTATTATGTAATGCTTAATTGGCCCTGTGATGGCGCTACATGGAAATGGAACATTTACAGTAGATTCCCTGTCAGATTGCTGCTGGTTGCTTGGGGTTCCAGCAAGGTGACACTTCGTGAACTTCCTATTTTGTCAAGGGACCCTTTAAACAAGAGATGGTGTCTAAAAGCAGAGAGCCTCTGAGGTCATCAAAAGACTTAAGGCAACATAAGTAGTATTAGTAGACTCTCAAGGTTGTGGAAATCTGTTGAATGCAAGAAAAAAAAAAGCTAATGAACTGGCTATATATCCCTCTCTTTTTGCCCATAGGGCCTTTGTAACTAGTATAGGTGAGACTTACTGTCTAAAACTGAGAGCTTTGTCACATGAAACTCACATTAATGGCATAATATGCATGGTTTAAAGGGGTTACCTTTAAATCATGCAACCAACTCTTTGCACCCTTCAATAGCTTCTGATTTAGGCAAAGTTGGAATTTTTTTCTCTAGTCCCCACCATTCCTGAGCAGTCATTTCTGTTAGTTTCTGCGCAATTATATTCTCTGTTATTGGGTGGGCGGTCCCTGTCTTTCTTCTCCAGCCCAGTACCGCTCACCTGACAGTAGAGAACATCATAGTGCTGAAATTTACAGAAATGATTGCTCAGGAATGGTATGGGCTAAAGAAAAATTCCAACTGCGCCAGAATCTGTGGAGCATCTCCTATTGAAGAATGCAAAGAGTTGGAGGTGGTGAAAGGTCCCCTTTAAATGGTTGCTGAATTGTTTATGCCGTTTATGGGAACAATGTATAGTTTTTAAGAATTTTTATGACAATATCCCCATTTAGGGTTTGATTGTGAACAGAAGCACAAATAAATGTCACTGTAGATTAGTGACAGATACAATATATCTAAATATTTGAAGGCCGACTTCAATTATCAGGGCTGCCAGTATGTACGACTGCATTCAGTAACTCTGCTAATGGACTTCTGGGCTCTGAAATACACACTTGATCCTGGGAAGCATATTTATTTCATGTTTTGCTTCCACTGTATAATTTATGAGACTAAATTTGTCTAGAATGCTCTGGCGGTCTCTAATACACTCTTATACTGAATCTATATTTTCTCTTTTTTACACTTCTAATACGTTTGGAATTAGAGCGTTTTTATTGGTTTTGGGTACATTACCTTTTGCACGTGCTTCTGGATTACGCTTCCCATATTAGGGTATATTACATTGTAATTATATGGTGTAATATTGTTGTAACATCTCCAATTTCCCAAGTGACAGTGAAAAAAGGGGTGAACTTTCATTACCAAACCACCTTGCAATGTACAAATCAGGGTAGAAAAATGTCAGCTATTGAGCCGGAAGAATGGGGAATCAATGAAGTCTAATTTCTTAAAGGGAGTCTTTCCTGAGAACTGATAAAATAGCCACAAATGTTGGCAAGAATTGGCTAATTTGTTTTAACTATTTGTTGTATTGATTTGTATTTTACTGTTTTGTTTTTTGTTTTTTTTAATATAACTGGATCTGAAGGTCTGCATTTATCGTTAAGGGGTTTTCCAGGTTTTTTTTTTATGGCCTATGCCCTATTGACATCAATGGGAGTGGAGCTAAAGAAATGGCACCCGGCCACTTTACAGGGCACAGAGCCATCTGCTTCCAGCTCCGTGCACTGTATTGTTGGACATCGGAAGTAACCCCAAACGGCTGATCCATTCATGGGTCTTCTCTTGGGCCCCATCAATCAGATATTTATGGCCATAAAAAAAAAATCCTGGAATTCCCTGGAAAGGCTAAAAATTTGAGATGTTGATGATTATTATTGTTATTGTTATTATTAGTATTACTATTATTAATAGTTATTGTATTGCTATTATTAATAACAATCCATATTATTATTATTAATATGGTTAATAATAATAATAATAATAATAAAATTATAATAATAATATTAGTATTATTATTAGTGTTATTATTATTATTCCAATAAAAGTGATAATAGTAATAATAATAATAATGATATTATTATTACAAGGTATGTAGTGAATCTGTACATGAGCTATGTTCTATTGTGCTGTGTGCAGTTTTCCCTTTGCACATATGACATTACTGCCGGCGTTGCAGTTTTAGTTGCAGAAAAAATCTATATAGCTAGTCCTAGTTTATTCTTTCATTTCACGCAACATTTTCCAGATGAGCTCAATTTCTAAATCTTATTTTTTTTTCCCCCTAATGTTTTATTTATTTTTGACAGAATTAGATAAATGTTGAGGGAAAGCAATATGTGGGAACTCTGAGGCGGGCGCTCCATGGGGCAGCGGTGACCCCTGTATCGGAGCTGGTTATGAATATAAAATGTATTAGTATTGCCTCATCTTCTTCCATGTTTATCCCAACAGGTAGTATGACTCTAGGGCAGCGCCATATATTTAGCATGTATATATATGACTGCTGCCATTACATTGTGCACTTTGCTGCTTTGTGTTCACAGAAATAATTTACATTTTGTTCATATTTTACATCATGGCCTCAAGTCAAGTTGCTAAACAAATACACTTAGTATTTTTCTTTGTACATTTTCTATTACAACATAAGTTGCTGGGCGTTTGGGAATAGAGGGCTTTCTAAATGTGGTTTAGTTCATTTTATTCATAAAAAGCAAGGAGGGAAACCTTTAATTTAAAGGAAAACAGAAAGCTGCCATTTTACATTTCTACCCATATTGCTACACATTATAAGGTTTAATAGAGAAAAAACCTGCACTGTATCTGCATATTAATTTCACCATGTAAACCGAACCTGGTGATTTACACTGCCCTATCTGAGAGCAGAATGTGATGGAGAAGAGAAGCTGAGCTCTGTGATATATAGGGTTATATGATAGAGAGAAGCTGAGCTCTGTGATATATAGGGTTATATGATAGAGGGAGAGAAGCTGAGCTCTGTGATATATAGGGTTATATGATAGAGGAGAGAAGCTGAGCTCTGTGATATATAGGGTTATATGATAGAGGAGAGAAGCTGAGCTCTGTGATATATAGGGTTATATGATAGAGAGAAGCTGAGCTCTGTGATATATAGGGTTATATGATAGAGAGAAGCTGAGCTCTGTGATATATAGGGTTATATGATAGAGGAGAGAAGCTGAGCTCTGTGATATATAGCTTTATATGATAGAGGAGAGAAGCTGAGCTCTGTGATATATAGGGTTATATGATAGAGGAGAGAAGCTGAGCTCTGTGATATATGGGGTTATATGATAGAGGAGAGAAGCTGAGCTCTGTGATATATAGGGTTATATGATAGAGGAGAGAAGCTGAGCTCTGTGATATATAGGGTTATATGATAGAGGAAAGAAGCTGAGCTCTGTGATATATGGGGTTATATGATAGAGGAGAGAAGCTGAGCTCTGTGATATACAGGGTGATATGATAGAGGAGAGAAGCTGAGCTCTGTGATATATAGGGTTATATGATAGAGGAGAGAAGCTGAGCGCTGTGATATATAGGTTTATATGATAGAGGAGAGAAGCTGAGCTCTGTGATATATAGGTTTATATGTTAGAGGAGAGAAGCAGAGCTCTGTGATATATAGGGTTATATGATAGAGGAGACAAGCTGAGCTCTGTGATATATAGGGTTATATGATAGAGGGAGAGAAGCTGAGCTCTGTGATATATAGGTGATATGATAGAGGGAGAGAAGCTGAGCTCTGTGATATATAGGGTTATATGATAGACGAGAGAAGCTGAGCTCTGTGATATATAGGGGTATATGATAGAGGAGAGAAGCTGAGCTCTGTGATATATAGGGTTATATGATAGAGGAGAGAAGCTGAGCTCTGTGATATGTAGGTTATATGATAGAGGAGAGAAGCTGAGCTCTGTGATATATAGGGTTATATGATAGAGGGAGAGAAGCTGAGCTCTGTGATATATAGGTGATATGATAGAGGGAGAGAAGCTGAGCTCTGGGATATATAGGGTTATATGATAGAGGGAGAGAAGCTGAGCTCTGTGATATATAGGGTTATATAATAGAGGAGAGAAGCTGAGCTCTGTGATATATAGGGTTATATAATAGAGGAGAGAAGCTGAGCTCTGTGATATATAGGGTTATATGATAGAGGAGAGAAGCTGAGCTCTGTGATATATAGGGTTATATGATAGAGGAGAGAAGCTGAGCTCTGTGATATATAGCTTTATAAGATAGAGGTGATATATAGGGTTATATGTTTTGGAGGAGGATTTCTGAGTAAAAAGTAGACAGGACTCTAGGAGAGACAGTAGGAGTCCCGCTTACCTTGCCCACACACAGTGATTGGCTGCTCTCCCTGTACCAGGGATGTACCAGACAGCTGTCAATCACCTTGTGTGGGCCGAATAAGCGGGACTCTCACTGTCTCTCCTACTCCAAATGCCATGTATCATGGAGCTTAGTTTCTCTCCTATTCTGCTGTCAAATAGTGCTGCATAAATCAGTTGACAATGCACTTTAAAGGGGCTGTCTCATAGTGATATACTCTCTTAGGGTATGTAGATGTTTTCTTTTTTTTTCTGCTTGCCATTTCAGCTTTTATAGAGACCGGCATAGCTTTCCTAAACTGAATGGCAAATCACCATATTTATGCAGTCATGCCATTTAAGATTATATTCACACAATGTGGTGTACGTCTGGTGTAAAAAACAAAAAAAAAAAAACCTAAATAAAATCTGTAATGCATGTCACCTTTTTTCTCCCATTATATAAAAAAGATGGCCAGATCTACATGGAGACTTTGGCTATGACTCCTGTTGTGCAACCAAAAATCACTGGGCCACCCTGCAACTACTACACTAAATTCCTTAATCTTTTTGTGACTAGAAGTCCCAGTCATCCTCAGCGTCGGAGTGCAACTCCCTTCTCTTCCATTAGTGAATGAGTCGCAGGGTGGCATGGCGATCTTTGGTTGTGACTGGAGTTGTGGCCAAAGTCGATTTATGTTGTCCATTTGGGAGGTATTATATAGAAAAGCACAGTCTGCTGTACATTTTAGTGCAGTAAAAAAAAATATACTACCCAGATGTATGACCAAAGGACACTCTTTTAGACTGTGTGTGTGTGTGTGTGTGTGTGTGTATGTGTGTGTGTATATATATATATATATATATATATATATATATATATATATATAACAGGTACATATATTTATTTATTTATTTAGAGGAGAAAAAATTTCCTTTTTTCGTTTTATTATATTTTTTTTAGATTTTATTATATTTTTATATATATTTTTAGTTGTTTTATTCACTACTATATATCTGTCTGCTAGTATACGTGTACATATACACTTATAGATTTTAGAACATCTCATAATAACAGACCTTTGTGATCATCTCATCTGTACAATGGAAACGTTTAATAATTGACATTTATTTAGTATCCTATTTTACTGCCTAATGGGTACATACAGCATTTAGCGTCTCCCACCCTTTTGGTGATCTGTGATTGTTAGTGCTCTGTGAGATGAACAGAAGCTCCGTCCCAGCCAAACCTCCTGTGTACATAAAACATAAAGATAATATACGTTTGTTTATTCTGGAACACATTGAACTTTGTGCAGCTGTTTCTCCGAGGATTCATTGCCGTCCAGCACTAAATTTATAGCCAAAGGTATAAATCTTGTTTAAACAAGAAACCTTTATAGTAAACCAATAAGAAATATAGATATTCTGTACAATTTACTGCCCCCTAATTATGTCGAAGCATTACCGTGATGAAATGAACAAAATAGGAGGAACTTTATGGTTTATTCTAAGCTTGCTATTAAAGGTGACCTTATGTCCTTCTGCAATGATGGATGAGGGAAACTGAGGCTTAGGTCAGGATCATATAGGGCAGTTTAGTGTAGCCCACCCCCCAATTAGGTTACAGTTCTATACATTTTGGTCAAAAAACCTCGGTATTTCCCTACGGTTAAAGAAGGTGGACAACCATGTTGAAATTCTTAGGCTATGTTCACATAGGAACAGAAAAAACGCGGCAGTGCTGGATTTGCAATATCACCAACAGACCCATTGACAATAATTGGGTCCAATGAGGTTCTGTTATGTTTCGATTGAATGGATCTATGTCAGAGGATCCTGATAGGAACTTCAGCGGGGATTTAAACCTAGTATTTATTGTCTCAAAGTGTCCACAACTTCTTTATTTCACTATGAAGAGTAAGCATTCAAAACTTGTTGCGAAGTCTAAGCTAATATTATAAAGAGAAAAAATGTAGGACTACTTAAAGTATACCAGAATTAACAACAGCAGGGCCAACAGCAGTGGGCCTTGGCACTTGCCCGACCTTCCCAGGCACTGATGCCAGCCTTCTGCAACACATACAGTATCAAATTCCTTTTTTGTCCTCTGGATTGTGATATGGACCAGATGACAACACACTGCATGTTTCTAGTGTTCGACTTGCTCTAGTTCGAGTAATATTGCTTTGCAACATCCTCCAAAACACCCATCCTGAATTCAATGGGAGACAGAGTTGGATGCAGGATGCTGAAAAAATAAGCGTCCTGCTCGATTCTGTCGTGTATTCCATGTCTGATTCAGCCACACTGGTGAGAGACACTGCGGATTTTTCCAATTCATCTGAGGCTAAAAGCCATGGCGAGAAATTTGAGGCAGAAGTCCACCTTAGATTCCTCTTCGATTTTCCGCCATGTGAAGAGGCCCTAAGACTTTTGAATTGAGGAACTAAAGGTAAAACTGTTGCTCTGCCATTGCTTGAACACATTGACCGAGTAGATCTAGTTCAAGTCTATCAACCAAATTCCTGTCTCCTATGACCAGTCTTTTTTTGTGTCTGTTAAAGGAACAATAATCTCGGACAATAATAAAATCTCCCAGCTCCTCTTCCATTAATATTTTCCAGTTCCTTGAAACATTTATAAAAAAATCTTTTCTGTGTGTCCCAGGAGCTCAGCCATATACCCGTCCTCCTCCTTCTCCTCCTCCTCCCAGTCATGTGACAGACTATAATACAAGTGACTGTTATAGGAGCCTCCCTGCTGTGTCATGTCTGCAGTTAGACAGAAGTCTAATTAAGCCCTGCCTCTTTTTTGAAGCCCTGCCCTTTGCCAATCTTTGGCCAAAGATGGAGCAGCCCAGCAGGAGATTAGCACCTTTGTTCTCTGCAGGATTTCTAGAAGACTGTTTGAGTCAGGATCATAAAGAACATTCTTCAGACTTACTATAGCGCACACTACTATATTTTTTCTGAATTCTTAGTTTTCATTTCTGGGATTAGTTTTCCTTTAACTACAAGTAGCTGGCAGTATAGGAATCCTTTGTTCCTGTGAAATGTTCTGTCCTTTACTCCCGGTAATATACTGGTTGCTCATATGTCTGACCAGGAGGACTTATTGCTTTCAGAGAGCAATCTCCCTGTGCATCCAGCGTTGAACTGCAGGTATTGTGTTTAGATGTCCAGAAATAGCTAAAGTGAGTGGGCGACATGGAAAAGTGTCAGAGATTTATTAATGCTTATTCCTAATGGGAGCATGAGAGGAGATAACATGAATGAATGGATCGCTTGGCTGTGCGCTCTGCATTTGCTTTTGGCCGTACAGGTTTTTGTATGGCAATGCTATTTTTACATTTAATTAAGAAAAACGTATTAATGCATTTCACAGTTGTTACCTAATTAGATTTCAGTAAGGGCCGCTTATCGGCCCCGCATTCCTCCAAACAGATGCGCTACTGGCCATATTGCCTGTCAAACTGGTTACAGACTATATGGACACCCCTCCCCTTTTCCTCTCACCCTTATCTACATTGTGTACCGTCAGTTGTAGACATTTTTAGGAGCTACGTCTTCAACAAAAACACAGACCTAAAGTACCAGAGGCTATAAAAACAAAATGTTGTAAATTCTGCTTTTTTTTTTTAAACTTTTTTTTGGAAGGGTGACAACCAGTATTGAACTTGTAAACCGTGATCTGCCAGCACTGGACGGTGACATAACAGAACCTGAGAGCAACACCTTAACAGCTGGTACAAACAAAGATGTTTTTGTTTTTGTTTTTCCTACTTTTTGTAGGCTGTACGTCTTTATATAGTTACATGACATTCATGTTTTATGTAAAGTATGTCCTATTGCAGAAAGCACAAGACTGGAATGACATTGTGAAAAGTTTCACAGAAATATTTTCGAGGACATACTATATACAGTATGCCGATAAAGGTCCCACTTCTGGGACACCCACTTACCCCAAGGATGAGAATCTCCTTATTGCTAATGTGACTACTGACAACCAAGGCTGTGGAGTTGAAGTCTGAGTTGGGACCAATTTTACGTGGAGTCAAATAAAAGTTAACTCCAACTACCTTCAAAAATTTTTTTTTTTTTTTGATTTATTTAATTTTTATTCTATTTTTAATATTGTATAATTAATTAGATATTTAGTTTGTTACATATTTACTTTCATAGGAATCAATCACTGGCTTTTTAATGACTTTAAAAGATTCTTACTGTTTCTGACTAATCATGGCTGTCAGAAATTTATGAAGTCAAGTGATGTGCCAGAATTGGGTTGTGGAAAATAGAGGAGGCAGAGTCATTTGTTTGGCTGATCGACTCCACAGCCCCTTTCTTAACATAGAGGGCCCGTGGTTCAATTCTTTTTAAAAGATGAACCTGGGTTCTTGTTGGTTTCTATGGCCAATAAGGCCAATTTGGGGACAGTCTTAATAAATGACCTGATGTCCTGCTATAATGACCTATAAATTACTCTAAAGGTTAATTACTAATGACCAAGGCCCAAGGATCTGTTCACATCACTCAGATTTATATTACTTTGCCCTTTTGTTGAACTTTATAAAATCTACATTATATGCGCTTTGGTGATGGACTTGAAGCTTTTTATGTATGTTTTTGGGCTACATGTTCATTTATGTAGATGCTCTTAAATTGTGATTTTTTCCATGTGAAGGTGCCATGGTGAAGCTTCTGGTTGTTGGCAATCCATTGTCTATGCCATGGTTCACCAAGCCGATGAGTCTATTCTTGAGCAGTGAGTGATTCAGACGGAGGAAAATGGTGAGCAATTTGAGGCAAATATTCACCTTAGATTCCTCGTCATTTTCTGGCCTTCCGCCATGGCTTATCCATGCTGATTAGACTCACATGAATGGGCCTAGTAGGAGGAAAAAAAAATTCAATGTGCGGAATCCAGCACGAAAAAAATGAATAAAATTTGACCTTTAATTTTTCATATTAAAAAAGCAATAAAAAGAAAGGATAGTGGTGAATTTTTTTCCCTTGCCATTTTTGAGGCAAATTGCCTCTTAGTCATAGCATGACTACGCATGCTATGACTAAGAGGTAATTTGCCTCAAAACGTATAAGCCCAAAAAAAAAAAAAAAAAAATCACCGCTAGCCTGTTTTTTTTATTGCTTTTTAATATGAAAAATTAAATGTGACATTTCAGTCATTTTTTTCTGTGCTGGATTTCACACATTTTGTTTTTTTTTTTTTTTTTTTTTTAATTCAACCCCTTGGGAGTCCAAACCTTTGTTTCCTGGCATCGGTATTTGACTGGACTATAATATCTGTAGCTGTAACTTTTTCCCTTTTTTTTTTTCTTTACTTTTGCCTAATAAGTGGTGTTTCTTCTACTGCAGACTTATTTCTTCAGCGTCCTGCTTTGATCAGAGCAGAATCCGCCTCAAAATCAGCACCAAATACCTCTGTATGGACCCATAAATATTTGTAAACCCAGCCAAATGTTTACTGAAACTTTAAGAAATGGTGTATCTACAGCACTGGTCTCAAAGTGAAGTCTTCAAGTTACAGCTCCACGGTACACATACATGGGAAGTCTGGAGGTGGATAGGAGTAAGGCCCCTTGCAGACGACCGTGGCCATGATCAGTGTGCTATCCATGTATTTCACGGATAGCACACTGACCCATACACATGACCGTGAATTACACGGTCACATGTGCAGGCTGACAGTCCGGGCCGCAAAATATAGAATTGGTCCTATTCCTGTCCTATTTTGCGGCCCTTGCTTCCGTGGCTCCTATTCATTTAATGAAAGGGGCCGCGGAAGCACGGCTCGTGCACGGATGGCACATGGGTGACATTCGCGTGTCCCCAGTGTGCCGCCCGTGCCTTTATTTCATGGCCGGCCGGCAGCACGCAGTCGTCTGCAACCAGCCTTAGTCACTGCTAGACACATTTGCTAGCCACTTTACAGTACTTTAGTTAGGCAGGTGTGATTTTTATTTTTTTTTTTAAGTTTATTTTGTCAATTAACAAACTGAAGTGAATGAACAAAATATAAATTTACATCCCATCAATATTTGGTGTGACCTTTGTCCTTTGGGGGAGGAGTCCTGGAAGTGATGATCCGGCCCCCACAGAGCCCTGATCTCATCATCATCCAGTCTGTCTGGGATTACATGAAGAGACAGAAGGATTGGAGCAAGCCTACATCCACAGAAGATCTGTGCTTAGTTCTCCAAGATGGCGGGAACAACCTCCCTGCCGAGTTCCTTCAAAACTGTCTGCAAGTACTGAGAAGAACTGATGGAAGGCAAAGGTCACACCAAATATTGATGGGATTTACATTTCTCTTTTGTTCATTCACTTCATTTTATTAATTGACAAAAATAAACTATTAACATTTTTTAAAACATTCTTACATTTTTCCATACCTTTGCACCCTACTAATTTCCCGTGACAGTCGGGAGACTGCCCATACCCACAAGAAGAACCACAGGTCAGGACGAAATTGGTGGGTTAGCCAACTATTTTCTTCTATGAAGGAGGTGTTCTTGTTCGAGACCCTCATTAAGAGGTCTTTGCTTTCCCATAGATTTTTGAAGAGGGTCTTATTTCGGCATAGACTTTAGGCGGTGACTGTCATTGCTGCTTTGTCTGCCTTGTGATAAGCACAAGACTTGACGAGAATATAATTAAGTACAGCGCTGTAGTCGCTCTCATGAGTAGCTGATGCAATGCAGCACCAGCAAACATCTGCCTCCGATTACGACATAAAATTCCCTCCACTCCGGGGATTGGAAAGCAACTTGTTCCTCTTATCTTGTAAATTCTATTTTTTCCCCCCAATTAATGTGCCATAAAGGAGGGGTAAATTCTAGATAATAGAGCTCATTTGCTCCAGTATTGTCAGCTAATTACAATGTTTTTATGGATGTTATAAATTCACAAGTCTTTTTTTTTTTTCTCATATTGGTTTAATTTTTGAAACGAAAACTTGGATAGTGTTTCTTCTCAACACTTCCTGAGATCTTTGTCTGGGTAACAATACAATAATTGGACACATTGAAGATCTCAGTCGTGTGTTCTGCTGCCGTCGTGTAGAGGAGGAGGGGGTCCCGCTGCGATCAGTCTCCTCTGTGCGTTTGTGAATGCAGTGTAAAGTTGGTAATTGATGTCAAGTGTGTACTTCATAAGATTGAAGTGTACACAGTAGGGGACTTTATTAAGACTGGCGTTTTCTATGCCAGTCTTAATCAGTTCCCCGCTGGTGTGAGATGCACCAGAATTAATATTCTCTTAGCTCTGGTTCATCTCGGGAGGTTTTGTGCTCCAGAATTTAAAGGGGTTATCCAGTTTCTAATATTAATTATCCATCCTAAGGTCATCAATATTGGATCTACAAGGGTCTGACAGCTAAAACCGCCACCAATCTGCTGTTTAGGAATAGTGTGGCCAGGTAATGCTTTCATGCTGAGAGTTGTGCTGTTCTCTAGCTGTGCAAACTGTATCGGTGGTTTTAGGCTTAAGCATAGACTTCAATAAGGCAGAGCGTCATACACATTAGCTAAGTCAATCAAACCTACCTAATTCTGCAGGATTGGTGGCTGTGTGTCTATCTATCTATCTATCTATCTATCTATCTATTTATCTATCTATCTATCTATCTATCTATCTATCTAAAAAGAGAGAAAAAGTCCAAAGCAGCACAGTTATTGATACAACCTGGATGCAAAGTTTAGGAAGACGGCCATTTCCAATATTCATACAAAAGGCAAAAGTGTCTTTATTCCAAATAGCAAAGTTTCGGTTCCTTCTGGAACCTTTTTCAAGCTAGAAACGTCGCTACTTGGAATAAAGACACTTTGTTTTTTGGAACCAGTGGAGTGCTGCCATCTTTCTTTCTTTTCTTTATCTATCTATCTATCTATCTATCTATCTATCTATCTATCTATCTATCTATCTATCTAGCCTTCTATCTATCTGTCCTTCTATCTATCCTTCTATATATCTATCTATCTATCTATCTACTATTATTTCTATATGTCTGTCTATCTCTTTACTCTGCTGGATGAAGAAGTGGGTGGCACTGGCAGATCCCTTCATTGATAATCTTCCTATTATTCTGAAGAGTAAAGTCTATGGGTTGTTCTAGCGCTATTATTCTTTATGACATTGCAGTATTTACTAACGTACCGTCATATAGCAGATCATGTGTTACAGATTTGTCCTTGAATAAACCGTTCTCAACTGTATTGTTCTAACAATCCGTGCTTCTTAGGAGATTTCTTCCTCTGAGACATTATATTTTAAGATCTTATTGACCCAAGTCTGCTGTCCAGACAGATGTTAATATACTGCAGAGTATGAGGGGTGATTGTGTCTTCTGTGTTTTCTAGATGGATGACTGTACAAGAAAATTAACATGAATAAATATATATAATAAACATCTCCCATAACTGTCCAGCATTGCTATTTTTGCTTATCTTATGTTTTTGGTAGTAATAGTTTTGTAATATGTGACGCTGTTTAATATATGTTATTAGGCAAAATTGGCATTTTCCTCACATTTTAGAATTTGTCAATTCCCCTTTTCCGGCCGGCGGTCTCTCTCTAAATGTCCTGAAAATTCCTCAGTTGTCAAAATGTGTGTCTAATGTAGAACAGATATTGTAAGAGGGGAAGGAAGGGGATGCAGCTGCAGTTTCTTACCCAGTTCTTCAATGATATAGCATGAAAATAATTGGGGAGGAGGAGCAGCAGCAGGCATATAAGTGTCAATATAGGCATAGTAGCTGCTATGGGGCGCAGGGGTTAAGGTGCCCAATAAAGAGCATTGTAGTGTTTTGTAGAGAATTACAGGCTGGCTGTTTTCTGCTATCTCACTTGTAGGTTTCCTGATATATATCACTGTTATCTAACCTACAGTTTTTGCTACTTATGATTCTGTTTCTTTCCTGTCATTATGAGGCAGGGGCCATCTTAGTTTTCTATACGACCCTATGAATTCTAGTGACACTCCTGAATTGGAGGAAGACACTGGATTGGCTATGAGCAAAAAGTACAGTTCAAGGGTGTAAGAAGTAACCATGTGGCCCCATAGCAAAACTTTTTTAATATGGTCCCACTCTGCAAGTTCTGAACTTCCTGCTTTAGGTGGTTATTGTAAAGTTTATGATTATTTTTGTCTCCTTTACAGACAGGGATAATACACATATATGGGTCATTGGCCCCATCAGAATGACCATCATTAATACCATTTTTTATGGTGCAAATAATTTCAGAAATCAACACCAGTAAGGAGCTTATGAAAATGTCTGCATGGGCACACAGACCGTGGAGGATGTGCCTAATTTATGACGAGGTGTGCACAATGTGTAGACGCAAACTCTGGTGGGGCAGGGACTATCTAGACCACCATGGAAAACGACCGTCTTGATATATCATCCCCATAGTGATGTCACAGTACAGGGATAATAAACACAGTGATGTCACAGTACATAGATAATACACACAGTGATGTCCACAGTACAGGGAAAATACACATAGTGATGTCACAGTACAGTGATAATACATGCAGTGATGTCACAGTACAGTGATAATACATGCAGTGATGTCACAGTACAGTGATACCTGCAGTGATGTCACAGTACAGTGATAATAAATGCAATGATGTCCACAGTACAGGGAAAATACACACAGTGATGTCACAGTGCATGGATAATACATGCAGTGATGTCACAGTACAGGAATAATACATGCAGTGATGTCACAGTACATGGATAATACATGCAGTGATGTCACAGTACATGGATAATACATGCAGTGATGTCACAGTACAAGGATAATACATACAGTGATGTCGCAGTACAGTGATACATGCAGTGATGTCACAGTACAGTGATAATACATGCAGTGATGTCCACAGTACAGGGAAAATACACACAGTGATGTCACAGTACAGGGATAATACATGCAGTGATGCCGCAGTACAGGGATAATACATGCAGTGATGTCACAGTACAGGAATAATACATGCAGTGATGTCACAGTACAGTGATACCTGCAGTGATGTCACAGTACAGTGATAATACATGCAATGATGTCCACAGTACAGGGAAAATACACACAGTGATGTCACAGTACATGGATAATACATGCAGTGATGTCACAGTACAGGAATAATACATGCAGTGATGTCACAGTACATGAATAATACATGCAGTGATGTCACAGTACAGGGATAATACATGCAGTGATGTCACAGTACAGGGATAATACACGCAGTGATGTCACAGTACAGGGAAAATACACACAGTGATGTCACAGTACAGGAATAATACATGCAGTGATGTCACAGTACATGAATAATACATGCAGTGATGCCACAGTACAGGGATAATACATGCAGTGATGTCACATTACAGAGATAATGCACACAGTGATGTCACTGTATCAGCTGCTCTGTCTGTTACCCTGGTTGCTATATCTATGGTACAGTTCAGAGCACAAGGATGAGATTGCTCCTTCAATATAGAGTTTACCAACATACTCCATATTTGTTGAATTGTCTTCGAAAGGTGGAGCTGCACTTTACATTGTAATAAACACAATGCATATAGTCTATAGATCCTTCATTGCTGTGTGATCTATGTCCTTCGGGTCTTCTGTTTGGCTTATGGATTGGCTGATGTGGGTGTGTGTAGACAGTGCTTGCTGATCCCAGAGGATAGTCGCCGTTGTGTACGTTGCCTTGTGCCATTCAGCAGGACTTGGCTAATGAAGGGACCTAATGGATCAGTCTGAGATTCATTGTGTGAGAGGCTGAGCCTATTTTTAGCTTGCCATACAATAAAGCAGGAGTGTCTTTCAGGGTTCAGTGAGCCAGGGATTTCAGTAGTAATTACAGGTATCGTACCTGCAGGCATCGCTGCTGCCAGAAAACAAAGGCACAAATTTATTTTTAAGAGGCAGCCGAGGCTGAGTCATTCTCCATCACATAGAACTATACGAGGAATAATAACCCTGTTAGGGAAGTGCATCCCCCTTCATTGCTTTAAAAATAAAAAATAATGATGTGGCTTATCCAAAGGATTTGTCATGCTTTCCTCTACTAGGTGGAGGGCGTTCTTTTTCACATTTATAGACTATGTCCTCCCAAACTGATGGCAATACTCAAAAACATTTAATTTCACTAGATGTTGCGTTTTCCTCTAAAGATTGCAAAAAATAAAAAATTCTTTTAGCCCAATGCTAAGCTTAAAGGGGTCATCCAGTTTATAGTATTGATGACCTATTGTTAGGATAGGCCATCAATATTACATCTGCAGGGGTCTGACACCCGGGACCCTCACCAACCACTTGGATCGAAACAACGCAGCTCTCTGTAATGTTTACATACGGCGAACTGTGCTGCTTAGTCGGTGTACACATAGACATCAATGGGACAGCGCTGCATTACCTACATGTGCTGCTACAGTTTGTACGCCAAGTGAGCAGCGTGGATTCCCAAGGATAGGCCTTCGGTACACCTTTGCATATCATCATTTATATGTGTGTCACTGTAAGTGTCCCATCATGTACACTGCAGGTAGGATTGCTGAGGCTGAGGTCACCAGCAGACGTTTTTGGTCTCCTCATATTAGGAAGAGACACCTTATGGGCCTCCTTAAGGCTCGTGGGACTGGGTGCAACTACACACTCTGCATCCCCTCAAGTTATGCCCCTACTATTTTCTTTTTTTTTTTTTAATATGCCCTAACCAAAGCTGAGTGATTTTTGCTAATCTCAATTAATTTTTTCAAGTTTTTGGATTGTGCTATAGTTTAATAGACCTTCTTTCAGATATATATCACTATAAAAAAATTTTTTTAGGGCAGATTTGGAAAAAAATGTTGCAAAGTAAGAATGCTATCATATATAATAGAAGTGTTAATAGTTTATTTTTGTCAATTAGCAAAATGAAGTGAATGAAGAAAAGAGAAATCAGTAAACAGGTCATCGGTATGAAAAAAAAAAATTTTGGGCAGGAAAAACCCCTTTAGGCCAGGGCCCCACATGGCATAAACGCTGTGATTTGCCCGTGGTGCGGCGTTTTACAGCCACTGAGTAGTGCTGGAAAATACGGGCTGGCGCATGCTGCGATTTCCAAAGCCGTCGCTGGCATTTTCCCTATCGGTATAATGATGCGCTGACACCGCACTTTTTCCCGTAGCACTTTTTTGCTGCAGGACGCTACGTGGGGCTTTAGCCTTAAGGACAGAATTGGCCATGTGAGCCTATGTATGGATGGCATCACAGATATAAATCCGTTTTTCATGAATCCAACACATTACAAAGTATAGCAATTTTGTAACAAAAAAAAAAAAGTTGATCTGTTTTTCACTGCCTTGAAATCCAGGTCAACCAAGGATAAAGCACATCCACAATATCAATATGACAGCGTGCCATCCATGGAGAACACATATGGAAAACAGACGTGTGAATAAGCCCTTATTTCAGTGGAGTTATGGACACCTGTGACCGCTTCTGGAAAAGGACGGCCATGTTTATGGACAACCGATTTAAAGGGGACAGCAATTGAAGCTGGCCTGATGATTAACTGATCAATGCTTGTCCAGCTTCACAAGGCCCTGTGATCAGCCTGCCCCTACAGGCAATATATGGTATTACATGCCAGCTATTCAGTTTGATCATGTAATACATTGATGGGCTTTGTCTTGCTTTGTTAAACCTTATGTATTCCTCTGAGAAAATAAATGGTTTCAACCCACTTGGAGATTCAATCTGGGGACACCATTCTATGGTGTCAACGTAGCCTAAAGGTGCTACACTCATGAGACAACCCCTTTAAGCAGTTATGATTGCATATCAAGTCCTTATTCACATATTCATGAGAAAACAATGAATGAGGGAATAGTTTATTCATATGTCTTTTTTTATTTCTTTTATGATGGACAGAGGAAAGGCGTTCTATATTTGTTCGTGTTGACAGACACACAGACCATTTTTTTTTAACAGTCTATTGAAAATGAATGCAAAACGGCTGACACTTGGCCGTCAAGATTGGACCCAGAATAAATGAAAAACTGGTGTTAAAAACAGACTAATTTGTTCTTTTTTTATGGCTCAGAATCAGTTGTGTGAATATGATAAAACTTGATATAATTTGTAGTTTGTCAGCTTTCTTACCTTTTCATTTTGTGTATGGTTGTGTATAGAATGTTATGGGTTTATTTTGTATGGCTGTGTATAGATTGTTATGTATAGAATGTTATGGGTTTATATTGTGTATGGTTGTGTATAGAATGTCATGAGTTTATGTTGTGTATAGAATGTTATGAGTTTATGTTGTGTATAGAATGTATAGAATGTTATGGGTTTGGTTGTGTATAGAATGTTATGGGTTTATATTGTGTATAGAATGTTATGGGTTTATATTGTGTATGGTTGTGTATAGAATGTTATGGGTTTATTTTGTATGGTTGTGTATAGAATGTTATGGGTTTATGTTATGTATGGTTGTGTATAGAATGTTATGAGTTTATGTTGTGTATAGAATGTTATGGGTTTATGTTATGTATGGTTGTGTATAGAATGTTATGAGTTTATGTTGTGTATAGAATGTTATGGGTTTGTATTGTGTATAGAATGTTATGGGTTTATATTGTGTATGGTTGTGTATAGAATGTTATGGGTTTATATTGTGTATGGTTGTGTATAGAATGTTATGGGTTTATTTTGTATGGTTGTGTATAGAATGTTATGGGTTTATGTTATGTATAGAATGTTATGGGTTTATATTGTGTATGGTTGTGTATAGAATGTTATGAGTTTATGTTGTGTATAGAATGTTATGGGTTTGTATTGTGTATAGAATGTTATGGGTTTATATTGTGTATGGTTGTGTATAGAATGTTATGGGTTTATATTGTGTATGGTTGTGTATAGAATGTTATGGGTTTATATTGTGTATGGTTGTGTATAGAATGTTATGAGTGTATGTTGTGTATAGAATGTTATGAGTTTATGTTGTGTATAGAATGTTATGGGTTTATATTGTGTATGGTTGTGTATAGAATGTTATGGGTTTATATTGTGTATAGAATGTTATGGGTTTATATTGTGTATGGTTGTGTATAGAATGTTATGGGTTTATTTTGTATGGTTGTGTATAGAATGTTATGGGTTTATGTTATGTATAGAATGTTATGGGTTTATATTGTGTATGGTTGTGTATAGAATGTTATGAGTTTATGTTGTGTATAGAATGTTATGGGTTTATGTTATGTATAGAATGTTATGGGTTTATATTGTGTATGGTTGTGTATAGAATGTTATGGGTTTATGTTATGTATAGAATGTTATGGGTTTATATTGTGTATGGTTGTGTATAGAATGTTATGAGTTTATGTTGTGTATAGAATGTTATGGGTTTATATTGTGTATAGAATGTTATGGGTTTATATTGTGTATGGTTGTGTATAGAATGTTATGGGTTTATTTTGTATGGTTGTGTATAGAATGTTATGGGTTTATGTTATGTATGGTTGTGTATAGAATGTTATGAGTTTATGTTGTGTATAGAATGTTATGGGTTTATGTTATGTATGGTTGTGTATAGAATGTTATGAGTTTATGTTGTGTATAGAATGTTATGGGTTTGTATTGTGTATAGAATGTTATGGGTTTATGTTATGTATGGTTGTGTATAGAATGTTATGGGTTTATATTGTGTATAGAATGTTATGGGTTTATTTTGTATGGTTGTGTATAGAATGTTATGGGTTTATGTTATGTATAGAATGTTATGGGTTTATATTGTGTATGGTTGTGTATAGAATGTTATGAGTTTATGTTGTGTATAGAATGTTATGGGTTTGTATTGTGTATGGTTGTGTATAGAATGTTATGGGTTTATATTGTGTATAGAATGTTATGGGTTTATATTGTGTATGGTTGTGTATAGAATGTTATAGGTTTATATTGTGTATAGAATGTTATGGGTTTATTTTGTATGGTTGTGTATAGAATGTTATGGGTTTATGTTATGTATAGAATGTTATGGGTTTATATTGTGTATGGTTGTGTATAGAATGTTATGAGTTTATGTTGTGTATAGAATGTTATGGGTTTTTCTCTCTCTTTTTTTAAGTTTAGTGTTATTTCACACAAAAAAAAGCTAAACTGAGAAGTGCAGTAACAAGTGCGAGGAAGTTCCATCATTAATATGGAACCTGAGTGTGATTTCCGCGTCTTTCCTGCTGGCAGCGTGCTGATTTATTTTCTATCCAATGAAAATATTGACATCTCATGTACAGAACGCCACATACTGTTGTCAGAGTCAAAACTTCACATGTTTGGTTGTGCTAGATCAGAGGTGAAAATAATGGTTTACATTGTGCTCTGCCGCTTTCTGATATTAATGGGTTTATCTGCTTGCTGCAGCTGTCAGCTTATAACTTGGCAGAACCTTCACCTTTGTTTTTGGTCTATTCTGTCCACAATTTCTCTCTGTTATTTATCTTTAAACAAACAATTCATTGTAAATGTGGCTGTGATGTTAAAGTGGCATCTTCTTTTCAAGCTGGGCCAGTAGGGTGTTACATATGTAAAGTAAATGTTAACTAAGTCAAAATGGCAATCTTGGTAAGAGTACTGCAAGATTTGTCTCCCTCTGACATATTACTATATTTATATATAAATATATTTGGCACTCAGTTGCTACAGACTTACCACTCAGTTTGTGCCATGGCCGTGGTAAACACTGCTTATTACTCCTTTCAGCCTGATGAAGGGCTTATTCCTGATATGTTGCCTTTAGTGTAAGTTCGTCCACAAAAATATCTGCCTCTCAATAATTTCTGTAGGAGGTAGACACTTTCAGCTAACCCAAAAAAAGAAGTGTCCTGCCTGATCTCTGGGCAGATTCTGTCCAAAGCTCCCAATGAAGTAAATGGGAGTAGGAAATCTTTTTCTGATGATGACAGGAAAATTTTTGCAGCGGATTTTGCATCGCCGTTTCCGCAGCAAAATCAAACCTACTGTTTATGCACGAACTAAGTGTAAATGTAGGTATAATTGTATAATAATAAGTAAATACACTTGCCTGTCAACCTTGTTGGAGGGATATTCATCTTCTCCCTAAGTGTATGGACAGATTGAAGTGGTAGCCTTCTCTACTGAACATGTACCCTGTGTTATGCCACATAGGCTGCACACTTGGTCATGGGTATGAAGCCTGAGTGTCTTCTGTTGTAACGGAACGAAGCATTGGAAGCTCGCTACTCAGCCTGCACACTCAGCCTTAAGGTGCTGTCCTGAGCTACTGGTTTCTTGGCGCTTAAACAATTTTGGCGCTGTCGTCAACTAGTAGATCTTGGCACCAAACTTATATAACCTATATAACTTATAACCTATAACTTGAGGCTTGGTTGTAAATTATTTCTAAATCTTAAATGTATAAGGCCTGGGCCCCACGTGGTGTAATACAGGCCATGCAAAGAAAAATATGCACAGCAGAAATGCTGCGATTTCCAAAACTGTTGCGCTTTTGTAAATCACGGCATGTCAATTATACCTTAGGAAAAACCAGCGGTTTCCCTATAGGGGTGATATAAGCTGAAAGTCCTTAGAGGAAACCTATGTAGACTTTCTGTGAAACGCGCTTTGGGAAAAACCACAATGTGTTTCCACCGTGGCTTTTCCCACAGCGCTTTTGTTGCTGTGGCCGCTATGTGGGGCCTTAGCCTAAAGGTCAGTTTTTTAATAAAACCCCGCCATCATTTACACATGTATAAAAACTTCATAGATAAAGTGTGTCATGTGAAGTTGTGTCCAATTATAATTTTACAGCTATGCACTCACAAAAGTTTGCTATAGCTCCAGACAACACTGGGTTCACACGGTGCAGACTTTGGCTGTATTCACATAACTGTGTTCATTTTTTGGCCATAAAAAATGGACAAATCTGTTTTTAATACCTGTTTTGCATCCATTCCATGTCTGTTTTTGAGTTGAGTTGCATTCATTTTTAATGTACTGTTGAACAAACGGATATATTTTACAGGTCGTTTTTTTTTTTTTTTAATTTAACAAGCTGATCCGTTTTTAATGGATAGAACTCAGACCTCAATCCATTTTTATGTTTGTGAAAAATGGGTCTTTTTCTCCTTCAAAATATATATAAAGTATAGAACTTACATTATTATATCATCAAAAAAGCAGACATGTGAAAAAAAAAAAAGCCGCCACACAGCTGTTGTGTGAATAGTGTGAAGAATATCGCCTTGCCAAGCCCCTTGGCCTATCTGCAATCACCCTTCTTAACCTTCCACTCACAACCCGTGAGCGGACAGAGTTTGTAGGATAGAATGAAACGAGCTTTATAAATTTAATATTTTTAATAACCCGAGTGGGTCGGTACTAATTAATAGCATATACAGAAATATACAATATTAATATGATCAAGCATAAGCATACGAGCAAAATTGTGATGATAAACACATAAAACAAAAATGGGAATAAAGTATAGAGTAATACCAGACCTAAGGAAGGTTCCCTGAGCACAGCTCTCTCTTAGCTGTCTCTCCTCCAGGCTCCACCCAAAGACAAAAGACCTCACCCCACCTCAGTGTGAAGACCCTGTCCAGCCCCACCCTTCACCCCCCCCCCCCCCCCCAACCCTCTCCTCACGAAAAGAGGAATCTATGCCGGTTAGAAGGAAAGGTGGGTGCCTGGGTTAGTTTCAGGTCACCAGCCCACTCTCCCCCCTTTGGACATCTGGGATATCACACTGGCGGGTCAGAAAAGCCCTCTCTCCATGGTATGCACATAAAACCACTGGAGCGAATTGACCCCCAATGTAAACACAGCTCTACATTCCTACAGATATGTGAGACTGATACGAATAAAGAATGATACATGTCCAAGAAAGATACATAAATTGAGGGTCTCATCCTCACAAATAGGCTTTAGGATAAGGCCCCATGTAGCGAGTCACAGCCAAAAAGCGTTGCGGAAAAGACCACGGCGGAAACACATCACAGTTTTTTCCACAGTATTTTCCTTTGCAGACTCTCTGCCTCTCTTATACGTATACAGAAACCCAGCATTTTCGTAGATTGACATGCTGTGATTTACAAAAACACAATCGGTTTTGAAATCGTAGCATTTCTGCTGTGGATTTTATTCTGCAATGTGTGGATGGGATTAGCTAGAATCCCATCCACTTTGCAGGTACTGTGAAACACAGCAAAGTCGCACTGTTTACACTACGAGGGTCCTGATTGAAACCGCTCCCAAAACTGATCCTGACTCCACAGGCCTGTGAAAAATTGTGCCAAATCCGTGACATTATTCCCACAAAGAACATGCAGTTTTCTGAGAATTCACCACTGTATTTGTGGTAAAATCAGAAGTCAATTTTTTTCCTTTTTTCCCTATCCTGTGTGCACCCAATGTCCAAAATCTGCAACAAATATGCCATGTGTGACCTGTCATTGCATTGACCTATGTAAGGAAATATAGAAGATGTGATTGGATATTTTACATGAGGGACACAACAACCCCTGTTAGAATGCGCGAGTCCAGGACGGATCCTTCCTGATATTGGTAACCACCATGTCTGGGTAAGAATGCCTTGGCATAAGCATAAGTAATATTCCAAATGGTATTATCCTTTAATAGAGGAACAAGCAGCTGGAAGTAAAGGCAGGGTAATTTCTGTAAAAGCTGCAGCTGTCAGTGAGTTATATCTCCGTATTCAATCATATTCATTTGGCATGCAGAGAGGATTCCGGGAACATATTTTGAATTGGAGGAAAAGATATATTTCTCTTTTTATATGTCTCAAAGAATATTAGTTTAGAAAATTGCTGAATTGCGGATGGCCGGCACAAATTCAACTACCAATTGACGTTCAAAGGAATTGTGAAAAAAAGACATTACCGATCCATTACGGTTGTGAAGACCGATAGAATGGGTGTCGCGTATATTCAGTGGTGCAGTTATATGTTCTCTAGCTGCTGCGGCACTGATGTACTTGCCACAATTTTGAGCACCACCTAAAGCTGCAGGCACGTGACTGTAGTGGTTTTTACGTGTTCGCATTGCATCAGTATGTCATCCCCAAAAAGACTTGTACGATCCCTTACACTTGTATTTGTGAGACTGTGACGCAAATGCAGGCCAGGAATAGGCCCTGCTTCATAATTTGTGGTCCTTCTCTATAGCCCGGATACACGAATAGGTCCAGTCTTGATATAACCAGAGGATACCTGTTTCCAAAAAAGGGTTTAGAGATTTAAGTCCAGTCCATGCCGATAAGCCAGAAATATGCCCATATGTGTGTCACCAGAACCCAACATATCAACCTGGCCCCACAGAAAGATAGGCTAGGGTCGCCTGAATCAGTCTTATCCCCACTGTGAATGGCTGTCTCCACCGCTGAGATAACAACAGTTTTTTATCAATATGCAAATGAGCTCTTTGGAGCAATGAGGGCGTTGTCCAGGGCTGTCTGACTCTTCCATTTTTCCATAGATCGACTCTAACTCCTTCACGAAAGATTAAGAGCCATGGTCCGTTAGTAAGTTGTTTTTTTTTAAATAAAAAGCTACTGATTGACTTCCTATGAAAATACAGTACATATGCAACAAAGTATATATCTAATTAATTATACAATATTAATAATTCTATAATCTAACTAAAAATAATAAATCATTTTGTTTTGAAGCCAGAGTCAGTAACTCTTTTCTGACTCCGATTTCAACTAAAATTGGTACCAACTCTGACTCCGCAGCCCTGGCTTTGCCAAACAGTTAAGCGGCAGCACCCTTCTTACCTGTCTGGCTTACATACTGTGGTCTAGCGACAGACTCCTTCTAAGATGAGCTGTCTAGGCCAAGTGTGCATGTCTTTTCCAGAGGGAAAGGGGAGTCATATACTATCAGACACCTCTGAATGCAGTTTATAGTCTGTTGGGATAAAGGATCAGACATACTGAAATTCAACATGCCCATCTTCCATGTCCCCAGCATCTATTATTCAGAGACATAGACTTTTGTGAGACTCTCCACTTTCATTCAACTATTTAACTAATATGTACGACCACTTCCCGTGTTCCAGAGGAAGACCTCTTCGGCATTATTTGTTTTTAGAGCACCATGAATTCCATGGAGCTGTATAGTACATGTGAAAAGGGTTTACATATGTGATATAAAACAAAGTACAACAGACATGTAAGCGGATTTGACATATTCAATACATGTAAACAGTCCCTTGAAGCAGACAGCTTCATACTCTGCATTGTGGTCGGACATCGTTACTGCAGCTCTTCTCCTATTGATGTCAATGGGAGTAGAGCTGCAGTAATGGCACCCAGCCACCATGCAGGATAGGGAGCTATCTGAGTTCAGCTCCATGTGCTGTATAGTACTATCGGAAGCAACATTCACAGCTGATCTGTGCAGGAGCTGGCTGTGGCCCCCCACGATCATATATTTATCTCCTGTCCTAAGCCTTTAAAATAAAAAATCCTGAAAACCCCTTTAGGCCCCCCGTTTGCAGAAACACAGTTTTTGGCTGTTGCAGAATCACAGTACAAAAAAATCGCTGCGTTTTACACATTTCAGGAAAAGAAAAAGCTGCGGACAAGCCGTTTTTTTCAGATATGCGCGTTTTTTTTGAAAAATGCAGCATGTTCATTTTTGCTGCAGCATCTCAAGCGTTTTACCTATATATTTAATAGGAGAAAGAAAAAGGCAACAAAACTCAATGAAAAACTCTTTGGAGAAAAAAATGCAATTTTTTCTGCAGTGTGTTTTTTAGCTGCAATTCGCTACGCGGGGCCTTAGCCTTAAAGTATGCCGTCGGCGCAGAGTTTATGGCACTGAGCAGTATCTTGGTAGTTACCATGTCTCCCACTTTTCTGATATATATTTTACTGCTCACACTTTGTGAATAATTTTGGGATTTGCAGCAGCCTTTGAGAAATTTTAGCTATTTGTGTACTTGACTTATAACAGAGTCGGCCAAGATATGTTGTGCTCAACCTTTTGGCTTATGTTTTTGTATTCGCCACTGATTCTCCTTTGAATTGTCATATTTGACAAATAGAGTTGACCCTCGTGTTGCTAAAACCTTCAGCACCTCAAGGATGGAGCAGGAGTAACCGTTCCAGTCACTGACTACAATTGCTATGCACGGCATCCTCTTAGTATAGATGTTCAGGCCCGGAGAATACAGTCGCTGTCAAAAATGAATTTTCTGAATCCTGTCATTATTGGCGGTAGCCAGAAGTATCGCATTATCTGGCCGGAAACATTTCATCAGCACCTCATACAGTAAGTATTTCAGTGATGCCCAATATACTTTGTGTATGAGATCTTAATGGTTTGCAAGATCTCTTCTTGTCATCACTGAATGGAAGGTCTCATTGTACTGGTCCCATCTGTTCTGGTCACAGGGGCGGACATACCATTGATGCAAAGTGTGAAGTAGGGCTGGGCATCAAAAAATAACTGAAACCGAACGTCAACAAGGATAACAGACGTGATTTTGGTTCGGTTATTACAATATTTGCATTGTTGTTCGGACTGAACTGAAACTGCTATTATTATACTGTGAGGTCTCTTCAGACCCCAGAGTGTAATAAGCGGGGGGCCAGGGGAGGCGAGGAAACATAAAAAAACAATGTTACTTACCTCTCTTGCGCTCCAGAGTGACTCCCTGCTGTCTTTGGCGCTTCTGGGTCATGTCATGTGGCGTTACAACACACTATTTTGTAACGCCACATGAGACTGAGGTCCAGTCAGTGACCCCTGACATTAGCCAGAAGCGACGAAGACAGCAGGGAGTTAGTGACTTAAGGGGTGCTCTAGGGCAGGGCGATTATGACCTAAATCAAAATTTAATTGGGCATTTTAACTTTATTATGATTAATGACGATTATTTATGACATGCCCCTTTTAAACCATGCCCCCTTTTACAATATGACTAAATGTTGGGTGAACCTCGCAAGAATCGACAGTTTACTTTGGACCGAACACAGCTGAACCAAGACTCTATTCTACTCTGGCATCTCTTCAGACCCCTGAGTATAATAAGTGGGGGCCCAGGGATGGTGATCAAACATTAAAAAACAGTGTTACCCTACTCTCCTGGGCTCTGGCGCAATGCCCCACTGTCCTCTATGCTTCTGACTGAAGTCAGGCGGCATCGTGACGCATAGACGCTAGTGTTGTGACCCTCGTGACCGCTGGGGCCCAATAACAGGTCTCTGTGGTCCTTGACAACAGGCAGCAGTGCCAAAGAGAACAGGGAGCTGCGCTGGAGCCCAGGAGAGGTGAGTAACACTGTTTTTTATGTTTGATCACCTCCCCAGGGCCTCCAATCATTTATACTTTGGGGTCTGAAGAGACAAACAAAATCACGTTATCTTGGTTGATGTTTTGTCTTGGTTATTTTCGATTAATTGCCCAGCCCTAGGGTTCTCTATGCTGAGATATTGGAAAACAAGGGGCCCGTAACTGTTCTTGCACATGGGCCCTCAACTGTGTGTATCTGCCCCTTCCTGGTCATGTGATGATATTGGAACGAGTTGTGCACCACCGTTATCATTACACTTTATAGTAATTTCCTGCACTCACTATATTCTGCTACTGTAGGTTTTGGGTGTAATACTCTTTTGCACATTTTGACACCACTAGTTCTATATATTTATAACTGATGTGGCAAGTACTACTTTGCATCCTTTCTGTGAGACAAGTATGTAGCCTCTTGGATCCAACCAGAATATTCCGCGCCAGACAGATCTATTTAGATGTCAGAAAATATGTGCATCACTTGAAATGACTCCCATTGACTCCTGTGCCAAAAGCACTGACTTCCAAACATTAGGCAGAGAAAGTCGTGGCCCCTGCCAACTGTCCAGCCCAAAGATAGTTAAAATAGGAGCGTTATAAAGACGTTTTATAGCAATGGAAGAAAGAGAGATAAGACGTGTGAGACAATAGGATTTTATTATAAAATCTGTGTCTCTGCTGATATGGGATGGTTGTTGAAGAAGATTTCAAAATGTATGTACACTTTTGTATGCTGTTTTATGGTTTTTAATCCACAAAATTTTTTAAGTAACTACAGATGTATTAGACGTTAACCTAACGCTATGGCATTTATATACCCTACACTAATAATGTAGGGCACACGTTTGGTGCAAGAAAGGGCTTTATGCCGAATGTATGCCTCAATATCACCAGATTTCTGGTGTACAGGGAATGATGAATTTGCTCCAGTGTGTTTTGTAGTCCAGAGCTGCTGTCAGAATTCTGTTGGCTTCAGAGCTGAAATCTCCCAGCATCTATGTTGTCTAATTGTACAGAAACAGTTCTAGTCACTTGCATTTTGAAAAATGGCTTCTCTACTGTATTAAATAGCTGAGATAAGCTGCCAAAAGGGTTGTCCAAGAATTCTTATTCATAGCCTACCCTTAGGGTAGGTCAAAAATGTCTGATTGTTGGGAGGCCAACTATGTCTGATCAGTAGGACAAACCAAGAATATCTGATCGGTGTGGGGGCCAACAGGCACCATGCAGCATATAATATGAATACTGGAAGTGGCCCCCGAACAGCAGATTATTTATGCAGCCTCCACTGATCAGATAGTGATGGTTTATCTTAAGGATAGGCACTCTATTCACTGCTATTGGACTGTCGGAGATTATAGTCTGGTCATACTAATGCACTGGTGCTTCATTTACATGGAGGTACGGGGAACTTCTTTCTCCTCAATGCTAGGGAAAGCCCTGGTCGGACCCCCAGTGATGTGACACGTATCCTTTGTCCTGTGGATAGGGGATAAATGTCTTGAATGGGACAACCAGTTTAAGGGTGTTTCTACTGCCAGATGCTTTACTTTTTCCATTGACAACCAGCAGAAGTGTGATTGCTGCTCTGGACTATGATGGTGGTTACTCAGGATCAGAACATATGCTTTAAAGGGATTCTGCCAAGTTAGTGACTTTTCTACAGGATAGTTGGTAAATGTCTGATCATTGTTATCCAACTGCTGGGACCCCTTTTTAGCACAAGAACAGGTGTCCCTTGTCCCATCTGTTTGCCTGGATGACTGCGGCTTCATTAAGACAAGGGTTCAAGGTACCCACTTTCTCATAATTGGTGGAGGTCTCGGTGGTAGGATCAACACCAATCTGACCTCTGTATAGGTGATACATTGTCAACATGGCACAGCCCCTTGATGTGTAGCTTATCATGTAACTGATAGAATGACATGGAAGAATCTCTTGCCTTCTTGAGAATACACTCATGTAATATTTCCGCGTCTTGGACTTTCTAATCTTTGCTTCTATTGATTTTCACTCTGACCTTTGCATCGTGTGTTTTCTTGTGTTCTGTGCACAACTGCTCTGCCTGTTAGCAGGATTTGTCTAATGGATTTTTCAGTCTAAGATGATGTAGTCATTTATCAGCGTTACAGCGCTCCACGTAGGCGTGGGCTAGAAATTAGTTTTTATTATTTTGGGAAGGAAACTCATTGCTGTATCACGTGTCTTAGATATAAACACCGGAGATCAGGGTCAAAATCCATCTCCAAAAACACTACAATGGTTATACATTGTGTTATGGGGTGAATACGGTAGAAAATATGGCGTTCGGGCTGACCAAATATGGCCAAATTTGTAAAAGCCTTCAATCATTTGTCCCTCTTAGAAGTGTATTCATCAGGTATTGAAACTTTTTTTTTTTTCTTCTTTTTTAACTGCTGCATTGGGGGTGATGTTTTTGACAGCCAGGTGTAGAATCTACAGCAAAATCTGCATGTAACACATTCAGATTACTGCACGTGGGCGGCAGATTTCATGCTTTTCTTAGAAAAATAAATAAAAAAAATTAAAAAATTTACAGGAAATTCTCGATTCATTTTGGGGTTTTAAAAATCATGTATTTGAAATCTACACAGAAATTCCACAACTAATCCACCCTGTCTGAATGAGGTCTAATGGTGTAGCTCTTCATTGCACCAGTGTCACCTTATGTAACGCCGCCCTATAAAGTGAATATCTGTCTTTTTTCTTCATGTTGTTTTTCGTTTGAGAACTATGTCCTAATATATTTCTGAATATATCTTTATAGCCATTTGAACTCGTTTTTTCTGATACAGAGCTCCAAATCCTCTGCAAAGACATCGATTTAAACGGTTTCTCTGGGACTTTTTAATTAAAGGGGGTCCAGGATAACCATATTTTTATATGAGACCGGGGAATGTGAAAAAACAAAAACAAAAAATAAAGGAAACCCATACTCACCTGTTCCCTGCGCTTGTGCTTGGTGTCTTGTTTTGCCCTCAACGGCCTAAGTAAAGGATATGTATATGTCTGGTATATGTAAGTCCCAGTAAACCCCTTTAAAGGGAGTGTGTCACCAGGGTGAAGCATATTAACACAGCAACACAGATAGGTCGGGCTCACCTGATTGTAACGCCTTTTTCCCCTTGAAAATTTTTGCCTACATTGCTGTGATATTCATTAATTTCACAATATGCAAATGAGCAGTCTGGAGCACCAAGGGCGGTTCTGTTGCTCCAAACTGCTACGCCCCATACCTCATACCGCTCTAATACGCCCTCTTTCCCTGCTCCCTTCTTTGAATGACAGAGCCAGGTTGCTATGCTGAAATCTAGCCGGCCCTGTTTTCTCATGTTCACCCCAGAATATTGGAGCATTGTGGGGTGTAGCAGTTTGGAGCAACAGAACCGCCCTCAGTGCTCCAAACTGCTCATTTACATATTGTGAAATAAATGAATATCTCAGCAACGAAGGCACGGATTTTCATGGGGAAAAAGATATTACATCCAGCGGAGCCTGACTTATCTGTGTTGCTGGTTTAATATGCTTCACCCTGGTGACGACTCCCTTTTAAAGGGGTTGTCCGGGAAAATACTTTTTTTTTTTTTTTTTTTTTTCTCTGGAGGCAAGGGAAGATGAAAAAAAAAAAAATACCACACCTATCCTCAGTGTTCTGCATCCCAGGCTGCTGTCAGGTCCTGCAGCGCCCCAGGGCTTGTTCTGGCGGAAGTCTCGCTGCATGTGAATGCTGAGGCCAAACAGCGGCCTAAGGAAAGGATCTGGGGCATTACTTTGTTTTTTGTTGTGTGTGTTTTTTTTTAGTATTACTAATTATTATTATTATTATTATTATTATTATTATTATTATTCACCTTCCCCTGCCTCCAGAGAAAAAGAAAAATTTTTCCTAGACAACCCCTTTAAGCTCTTAGTCTCCCCCTACTGGTGGACATAGACTGCTAGGATGTTATGTTTTAAATTTAAACTTACACTGAGGATTTGGTACTCTGTGTCATTAAAAGCCAAAACTCCAATTACTATGGCGATGTATTAAATGAATCCGCATAGAATTTTGAAGCTAATTAGATTAAAGGGGAGGGGGGCAGAAGGTCACATACTGCACATACGCCCTTTGAAAACTCAGCCTAAATCTTTGCTATTAGGATTATGTAGATAATTTTTGATGGACTTTTGAGTGATAAAATGGTAATTCGTGGCGACAGGTTCCCTTTAAAATCCGATTAACTGTCAGCGAGGGGCAGATTTGTTTTGTGACATATTAAATTGCCACATGCTTTTATTTAAGGGAAAAGGTAGCCAGGAAGCCATAGCAAGATGACAACTAAATCTCGGCATCAAAACCACTTTATATCCTGATAAGCTTCAGAATCAGGCAGGGAAAGAAAGATGGTCACAGTAAATCAGCTGTCTCCATAGTAACCCTCCCCTCCGAATGCGACTTTACCACAGATCTGCAGTGCAGTAGAAACACTCCGAGCAGGGGCAAATAATCCCTTTTTCTGAATGAAAGACACATTTAAAGGAAACCGCGTGTATTCCCGGGCAACATGTATTAGTCGTCGCAAATGGAAAAACACTATTTCCAGGAGATTATCTGATCTATCGATTCCCTGCTGTCTGGGTTATATGGGGTTGATCGTCTTTATTTTCCCGTCCGTATAGCGGCCAAGAATAAATGTATAAGGCAGGAAAGCAAATGTAAGCCAGCCTAAAAATTAATATATAGCATAGCCTTTAATAGGGTTGGGTTTTCCTGTAATTAAAGGGGTTATCCAGGATTAGAAAACATGGCTGCTGCTTCTTTTCAGGAAGTGACATCACATTCCCTGATCACAGTTCAGTTCTATGAATGGGTCTGGGCCCTGGTATTGTCATGTGACCAGAAGACGTGACGTCACTACATGAGAAGTAGAAATTAGCCATATTTTCTAATACTGATAAAATCCATTAAAACTTGTTGTTTAATGTGTTTGGGTCCAACTATTACGAGAATGGAGGTTCCATGTCCACCTGTATGAGTGAAGCGGTGGTCGAGCACATGCATTGTTGTTCCATTCAGAGTTTGTGGGGCAGATATATGAAGACTGGTGTATTCAATGCACGGTCTTCATATCTCCTGCCCTACCAGGGAGTGCACATGGCATAGATTTCAGGCATCGATTACACCATAAATTGTCATAACTCTGATGAGGACAGAGGCCGCACCCATGCCACGTACCTCCCACATCCACTTTAAGGAAAAGGAGTGGATTCAGGTTATGACAGAACCATGACTCCATGCCGAATACTTTGCGTTTCGGATGCCACTGACACCCAACTGGGGTCCATTGCATACAGTTCTGTTTTTGTCAAATCTGATCTGCAGTGGAGGCTCAAAATGGTGCCTCTGACACAGGTGTGAACAGAGTCCAAGGCAGAGGGGCTTATTGGTATTAACCCTTCTGGTTCCCAGCCCCTTCCTCTCTACAGCTCTGATTAAAGAACCTCCTTTGTTACCCAGATATTTTTGGATTTGGCTACTGTTTATGTTGCACTTGTAGCTTATCCCCTGGAGAGCGTCAGCTTGGAGCTGGCTGGTATACATAACCTACAAAATCATTGCTTCATCTGTATGAGGAACAGGTACTCTGAACATGTGCAACCAGGAAAGTGTAATATGAAATCAAATGTCTTTCTAGGAGAAGGACAGAAGGCACTCTCGAAGCCATAAGCCGAACATTTCCTAGACAACAAATTCATTTTACAGACAAATAATTGCGGGACAATCTGGTTGAATCAATTTGCTTGTCATTTTAAGACAGCTAAAAAGAAAATAATGGCTGCAATTTTTAGCAGAAACCAAAAAGTAAAGTGTATTTCCATTTTTATATACAGATATATATATCTGTGTTCTTACTGCTGTGCAAAAGTTTTAACCAGGTGTGGAAAAAAAATGCTGCAAAGTAAGCATGCTTTCGAAAATAGAAGTATTAATAGTTTATGCTTGTCAATTAATAAAATGAAGGAAATAAACAAAAGGGAAAACTAAATCCCATCAATATTTGGTGTGACCTTTGCCCTTTGGGGGAGGAGTCCTGAAAGTGATGATATGGCCCCCACAGAGTCCTGATCTCGTCATCCAGTCTGTCTGGGATAACATGAAGAGACAGAAGGATTGGAGCAAGCCTACATCCACAGAAGATCTGTGCTTAGTTCTCCAAGATGGCGGGAACAACCTCCCTGCCGAGTTCCTTCAAAAACTGTCTGCAAGTACCGAGAAGAACTGATGGAAGGGAAAAGGCAAAGGTCACACCAAATATTGATGGGATTTACATTTCTCTTTTCTTCAGTCACTTCATTTTGGTAATTGATAAAACTAAACTACCGGTATTAATACTTCTATTTTTGAAAGCTTTCTTACTTTGTAGTATTTTTTTTTCTACCTAAAACTTTTGCACGATATTATATATTTTATGTACAATCTTACAGGAAGTCTTAGCCTTCTGGCTTTTCTTCAGAAAAATTTTTAATTCCAGAATAAATGTGAAGAACACGGTGTTCATGCTATTTGCAGAGATGTCTTCTAGAGGAGCTAGCATTATGTCTGTAATTGTCCTTTAAGGAGAAAAAATGTAGACTCAATTGGAGCTAAATGTTCATCATTTTGCTCAGCCGTACAGAAGTAACAATCTAAACTAGACTGTAAAAAAAAAAAAAGGTTTTAGTGTGAAAAATAAACATCACCTGTGTCTTGCACAAACGTTTTAATCATCACAGTCGTAGGTCCGGTCCGCCGTAGAGACAGGACACGCTGTGCTCTTTTAACTACTAAAATGTCCTTTATGTTGTCTGGTGATAAATAGATGTTTCAGGGAAGGGAGAAAAAACATTTTCTGATGAACTAGGTAGCATCAGACTTAAAGGGGTATTCCTACAAACATAACCATTTTTAAATTTGTAGATAATTAAAAGTTAAACATTTTTTTCAAATATAAGTAATTAAACATTTTACAGAATTTTAAAGATTTTCTCTAAATATGTTGTAGTCACAAGTTGTTGTCTTGATCGGTTTCCAGTGGATACGATATTTTCTGATACATGCAGTGTCCCTGCCTGATAAGCCAGCTACAATAAGAAAGTCATGGCTGGGTTCCTGACAAATCCCAGACCATAGAAAGTTTCTGCATTTGTGGTCATATCCATTGGCAACTGATCAAGACAGCAGATGTCACCACTAAGATGGTTAGAGAAAAATTTTAAAACTGAAGAATTTTTAACTACTTATATTTGCAAAAATGTTTAACTTTTAATTATCTACAAATATAGATATGATTATGTTCATGGGAATACCCCTTTAAGTCCCATCTGACATTCTGTTTTTGCAATGTTTGGTCACCAACGTGTCCAACAGTCCAGTCTTTGTACCCTCAAACTACTGATTTTTTGGTAGGGTGTCCTCCTCCCTTCTGAGCTATCTAGTCACTAGGATAGGATTATTTTTAGATAATGCATATCAAAAACACTGAAAAACTCTTACGCATTTGTGGGCAATGTTTTGGAGGTTAGCCCTTTAGTGCTGTGAAAAATCAGAAGAACAATTCATTCCAGGTATTTTGTTTTATTTTTAGGAAAACCCTTTGTATATATTTTGGATTGGTGTTTGCTTACAAAGGTCAGCACCATGTGAGACTATGCCTTTTGCCAAACTCGCTGGCGACACACTATTTTTGAGCCAAGAATCTTCTACTCAAATTATTTACATTAAAGTGCTTCAAGGCTGCGATCACACACTTTGCTAAATTTACTAAAAGCACAACCAGAGGACAGTGCAAGTACCCCCTAGAGCAGTGGTGGCCAAGTAGACCATGATCTACAGTACCAGTAGACTTCAGCGATGGGATTAGTAGATCGACAAGGTAGACCACCAGGGTATTCGCTTGATTTTTTTCCTACCTAGAAGTAAGCTAATGGCCTTATGCGGGGTTTGTTCACCAGCGTCCCTATAACTACTATTTTTCAAGTAAAATATTAAGTGGTTAAAAGGATTCTTGAGCCCTGGCCAGTATGGGTGGTTATCTGGTGAGTGTCTCACCTGTTTTCTTACAAATAAGATAAGATGACTGTAGCACAAAGCAGGAGGACATAGTGGCATGAAGATGGTAAGGCTGGGGAGCAAGTGCAATATGTAACTGCTGCTGCCATTGTTATGAGTGCATACTAGTACATATGAAAAAAGGGCAAGTGCTTGGGGTAACAGATTGGCAATACTAGTGTTTGGCATGATTGGCTGCTTTTGGATGGTCATCAGACAGCTTGAGCGAAGTCGCTGCACTTCTTTATTTTTTTTTTCCCCATGGTTGGGCATATACAACACGTTGTTAGTGTTGATGGTGGGGTCATTCTTGTGAACGATCCTAGCATCAGTCCGATGACCACATGAGGACCTACCAAAATATGAAGTATATGGCCAGCCTTAGATATAGGGGTAAATATACTGACATGCCACTGTATCATGTACTGCCCATTGGCTGCCATTTTTTTATGTGTTCTTGTTGTGTTTTTTATACACGGTCTAAAATTGGCCGTAGTCAATGGTATGAAAGTTCTTTAGGCAAAACCTCTACTGCTTGCATGAAATAATTCCCACTGATGTGTATACCAGACTATATAGAGGACATCCTTTGTGCCTGCCTTCTTTCTGTCCGGCTGGTTGACAGTGTGGAGGTGTTTATGGATATGTCTGTTTATATCTGACATCATCGCTGACCTCTCTGTCTATAAACCAGCGCTTGACGTTCTTGCCTTTCTTTTTCTTTTATATGCTCCATGGTTATTGTCACGATATTTTTTTCCCTCTCTTCACACTTGGAACAAAACAAGTCCCTGGCCTCATTTTATCCCATGTTGCTCCAGGCCCAGAGCAAGAACTTCTGATTGTTACAGTGGGGAATAATTGGTAGTAAAGTATGAATAAATCCATGTCAAATTTTTATAGTTAAATTATGTTATTTTTCATAGCTTTTTGCTATTTTTGGTTGTTAAGAAATGAGGAACTAACTACTCATCTGAAAAATCATACATGCCTATAGTTTCATTAGATCTACCAACTGCAACTACTGTAATGGTGACCACCATTTATATTAAACATTATGGGGGGAGGATTCATCAAGATTGGCGTACAGTACCAGTCTTGATAATCCCTGCAGTGTCCAAGTGTGCCATCCAAGGTGGCATCCAATGGTCTTTTCTGATGAAAATAGAGCGGATCCTATACTATAGAGGTAAGTGCATATCGGAATGAACCCGGATGTCACTCCAAGTGTCATCTGACTGCATTCTGCTGCAAAATCGGCCCCAACTCGGATGCACACTCGGTAGTGTGTATGGGGTCTTAGCCTGATTTATGACAAGGAGTAAGCCTCATCATGAATCGGGCACATCCTCTGCCATAATCTACACCAGATTTCTGGCGTGAATGGTGATGAATCTAGCGGGGCTGATGTCTTTGCCCCACCATGCCCTCACAACACCATATTTTTGGAAAAAGTGACTTTTAAAAAGTCACAAATTTGAGGTTTGCAATGTTTTTATGCCACAAAATTGGCATTGAACATTGATGAATTTGCTCCGGTATTTCAGTACATTACAGTTCAGCTTATTACATTACAATACCATACCTTATAAATCATGAATCCCATATAGTGGGACATTTAAAGCTTCCTTTGGGAATCCTAATAAATTGGCACGAAATACGTTTTTTTTATGCTTAGGAAGAGGCACAAGAACAAAACAATAAGATAGGTGATAAGTGTGTGGTCGATGGACGTCTGACCACTAGGACCTAGTCTCAGTCATGAGAATAGGAGACCCATGCCCCCATTTGAATGGAGCACTGGTCATGCATGCAGATCTCCGCTTCATCCTGTCTTTATGGGACAGACTAAGAAAGTCGAGTTAACCTCTTGGCTATCTTCATCATTCTCATTGAAGTTGAATGGAGCAGTAGGACTGAGCTGCAGAAAGGCCATGTAACAAATAGATATGGCGTCACAGTCCTGAAAAAGAGATTACATTGGTTCGCCCAAGTTTTGTGCCATGTTTAACCAGCTCATAGTTGAGGGCATGTGAAATTGTACTATGGATGTAGTCAGTGGGTTCCCATGGCAAAGATCAAACTGGACCCCCTTTGAAGTGTTGAGATTTGCCACTCAGAAGAGCCTGGTATTTGTCCTCCCCCTGCCCCTCTCCATAGAGGGGAGTTCAGTATAGGTTCTAGTCACGTAATATCAAAATGATACAACCAACCATGGCTGGGTCTTCTCTCTGCAGGAACCACATAGCTGCCACATGGACTACCTCTCTGGTACCCATTCCCTTGTCCACCACTCTAAAAGGGTGCAATTTTTTTTTTTTTTTTTTAAGTTTCCCAAAATCTGCGTCTAATTGTTTGAAAATTGAATAGAAATGAAGTTGATAAGCAAATTAGAAGCATCGAGAAGACTATAAGCTTAATATGAGCACTAGCCTTGTCTGGGCTTCCCTGAGAAGAACAGATGCCAAGTGCCCATGTCGATTAAGGAAAATGAGTTTGTCCACAGGTAACGTTACAGAAATGGAGTTATTAGCTTGCGTCTGGAGATAGAAGGAAGCCGCGAATCTACCTTGTCAGTAATAGATTTGATGCCAGCATTGATGGACTCCATTTAAGCGATGTCATGAATGTTGATACTGATGAGCGATAATTATAGTGCTGACGGCTGGTAATGTTTCTCCGAGTCAGCCATTTAATGGCTCCTTTCAGATACTTTGAGTTATTGTGTGTTACTCTAAAAACTGCCTACTGCCTTCGTTATAGCTTTTGGACATTCTTCTTCTTCTTCTTTACATGTGTATACTATTATATTCTTATAATTTGCGGGTGGTGTGCTGTCCATGGCTGATGCGTTTTTCATGTATGTGAATTACAGATCAATTTTTTTTTTTTAAAGGGAGTCTATCACCTCCTCCAAACATATTCAACTGTCCCTACCATGTTAAAGAGCACATTATAGTGATGAATAATATACCTTTGTTATGTAGGTCACTTCTGTAGATTTTGAGAAGAACAACTTTGAAGTCTTAGGCAGTAAGTGAGGCAGTAAGTGCATTGGGGGCGGGCTTTCTGCTCCCTGGAGCACTGCTCTTGCTACTCAGACTTTTACTACATCCTGCCTATGTTGCCCCTTGATATGGGAGTTGATCTTCTCAGTGCTATGACATCACCCATCCTACCTAAGCTGCAAGAGCAGTGATCCCAGGGCTGAAGGCCCGCCCCTAGTACACCAACTACCTCATTTGCATAAGACTTGTTTTTCTCCAAATCTACAAAAGTGTCATACATAACAAAGATATGTTATTTATCGCTGTAATGTGATAGACACCCTTTAATAATTTCATATATCTTTCAAGGTCTTTGAGTCAGTGGAAAGCGGAAAAGTGATTTTCAAAGACCTATAGACTTTACAGGGAGTCTATCATTAGAAAAACACATTTTTAACTAATGGCATATTGGAATAGCCTTTAAAAAGACCATTCTACTCCTACCTTTTAGTCTAAGCTTCTCCCCGCCATTTCTGATAATATTGGTTTCTTCTGTTATGCAAATTAGGATCATGGAGCACTGGGGACGTTCTCCCTGTGCTCCGAGCACCCTCGGCGTCATAACTCTCCACCGCACCTTAGCTGCTTATGTTCACTCCCCTCCTCCTCTTTGCCGGAACTTCTGCCTTTCGCAGGCTTCGGTCTGCACATGTCCGGGCAGCCATTTTCCGGTAGTCTGCTACACGAGCGTACTGTGGCACAGTACATAATCATGTCCGGGCGGCCATTTTCTGGTTGTCTGCTACACAGTACGATCATGTAGCAGACCACCGGATAATGGCCACCCGGACATGCTTATGTACTGCGCAGCAATCCGATGCTCCGTGATCGTAATTTGCATAACAGAAGAAACGGATTTTATCAGAATCCGCGGAGAGAAGCTTAGAATGAAAGGTAGGAGTAGAATAGCCTTTTTAAAGGCTATTCCAACATGCCATTAGTTAAAAATTTTTTTTTCTAATGATAGACTCACTTTAATGGGGCTCAGTGGTCCGCAAAATGGACCAAAATCGAGTATGTCTTTGTTCTTCCGCAGAACAGAGGTGTGCATGTGCCCATTAAAATAAAAGGGTCTAGACTAGAACGTGCCCCTACAGTCAGGCAATTAACCCTTATTATGTGGGAATGGGCAAAAAGTTGCAAATTGTTCCTTTAGGCAAGTTGTAGTTTTTATTTCCTTTAGCCACAAACATGCAGAAAATCTGCTGCAATTTTGGCTCATAATCCAGCTCATTTATGTGCTGCAAATTTTCAGATTTCCCCCTAACCTTTGCAACAAGTGAATATCTGCAGCTTTTCTGCAGTATGTCGAGCATTCTGCTTTTATTTCCGTGCTGATTTTTTTTCCCACCTTCTATAGATCCACTTGCATTGTACGATAAATCAAAATCTGCACTGCATATCCACAGCTCTTTAACCACGTGTGAACATGGCATTTTGCTTGTCCTTCATTACCTTTCTTTTGGGTCAAGATATCCCCAAGTAAGTGGCACAGGATGACCAGCTTTAGAAAATACAATAAGCTACAGAGTAACAAAAAAGTTCTTTTTTTATTTTTGAAAGCTGGTCATGTCACATCACTTATCTCATAATATTACAAACCAAAAGGAAAGGTTAGCCATTGACAACTTGTCAGTGCTGTAGGCGGCTATTTTAGGGTATCCGCTTTCTACTATTGATGAACTGTCCTTAGGATAGGCCACCAATATTAGCCTTGCAGGGGTGCATTACCTGGGATCCCACACAGATCAGCTGTACCAGGACAATATGCCTCCTGGTAATGTTAACATTCTTTGAACCGCGCTGCACACTTACCTTACAAACTTTGCTGTCCTGGTTCAGCTGATCTGTGGTGGTCCCAGGTGTTGGACCCCCGCAGTTCTAATATTGATGGCCTACCCTAAGGATAAGCTATCAATAGTAGAAACTATTATCCCTTTAATAGTGTAAGACATCGTTAGCAATTTTAGCATTGGCAATTTCTTCATCTGTGTGTTAATTTACCGTACTGTGCAAATGTTTTAGGCATGTGTGGAAAAATGCTGCAAAGTAAGAATGATTTAAAAAATAGGAGTGTTTAATATTTTTTTTTTATTTTTGTTATTTAATAAAATGAAGAGAAGAGAAATCTAAATCCCATCAATATTTGGTGTGATCTTTGCCCTTTGCCTTCCATCAGTTCTTCTCAGTACACTTGCAGACAGTTTTTGAAGGATCTCAGCAAGGAGGTTTTTCCCGCCATCTTGGAGAACTAAGCACAGATCTTCTGTGGATGTAGGCTTGCTCCAATCCTTCTGTCTCTTCATGTAATCCCAGACAGACTGGATGATGATGAGATCAGGGCTCTGTGGGGGCCGGATCATCACTTCCAGGACTCCTCCCCCAAAGGGCAAAGATCACACCAAATATTGATGGGATGTACATTTCTCTTTTGTTCATTCACTTCATTTTGTTAATCAATAAAAATAAACTGTTTCCAGAAATAGAAGTGTTAATATTCTTTGCAGCAGTTTTTTCTCACTCACTTTTTGGCAGTATTGTATATAACAGGTAAAGCCTGGTTACATTTACTATAGTGAACCATATATTCGGTATGTAGATTTACCTGTCTTAAAGAAGGGCATCGGATTGGTTTGAGTTATTTTTGAGCCTTTAAGCCACATTCCTGTAAGGTTTGCTACATTTGTGATATGATGATGGTTCTATCCATCTAATTCTGTTGCGAAAATGAATTTCGGCAGTTGCCAGATCCATCAATCACCGCGGCAGAATCTTAACTCGCTTTCATACCTATAAGATAGCACATTCTCATTTTTGCAGGTCTGCCCGCTTCAGAGTAATTTAAAGATTTTTCACAAGTTATGTATTAAAAGTTTTTACTGCTTATGCTGAATACAAAAGCAGATGTGAATACAGGCTAATTGGTCCCCCTCCCCTGTTTTTCCTCTCAAGGCGTTATTCCGATATGCTTAAGAATTAAATGTTTTCTGCAAGATAAATTGCTAATTGCACCTCACAATTCCCATCTGTGGAGACAACGTTATACATAATGGAACCATAAAGGAAAGGAGCGGATTTAGTCAAATAAAATCTGCATAAATGAAGATCACACGCTGGAGTTTTAAAGGCTTTTATGTGTTCCGGCTCTCATACACGTGTACATTTATATAGATAACTTATGACCTGGCATCGGCTTACTGCATGCTTAAGGGGATTGTGTGGCCCAATTTTTTCAGAACAGTAGATTTACTCTTGGCTGTTCATTTCTTCTCCGCAAAAAAACACTAATAGCCTCGACTCAAAGGGCACATTCATCTATAGTCCCTCTGTTTACATGTCTGAATGTATATATCTGTCCCCCCTAGAATATATTCAGATGCAGGTGGGTTTGTACTGTATCCTTTGTGTACCTGCATAAGGGCAAATGGTATCGTGACAGTAAAACTCTCATAGGCCGGGGCCCTACGTAGAGTAAACGCCACGAATTGGCCTTAGCAGAAACACTGCGGCAAAAACTGAAACGTTTTACAGTCCCTGCAAAATGGATGGGATTCTGGCTAATCCCATCCACACATTGCAAAAAAATATGCTGCTATTTACAAAAACGTTGCGTTTTTATAAATCGCGGCATGTCAATTATACCTTCGGAAATGCTAGTATTCCTCTGCGGACTTTGCTTCAATTATACCTATGCAGAAAATGCCAGCGCTGTGGAAAAAACTTTATGCGTTTCCGGCGTGTTTTTTTTTCTGCAGCGCTTTTTGGCTGTGGCACGCTACGTGTGGCCTTAACTTTAAAGGGAATCTGTCATGTCAATCTGGGACACTAAACCACCCACAGGTCCTTATAGACCTGGGGTTTAGTGTCCCAAATCGCCCTGTTGTAATGCAATCCGCAGGTGCATTAAAAATAAAAAAAACCTTTATACTTATGTAGAGAAGGGTCCGATGTACGCTGTTCGGCCAAGAAGAGTCCGGCTTATTCATGAGATTCTTTGCTGGCTCGCCTCCCGGCGCCTGCGCTGGTCTTCATTGAAGCCAAAGATGGACACCCCGGCTTCACTGTACAATAGCCGGAGGTACTGGACATGCGCACTGAAGCGAGGTGTACTCCTCTGGCTTCATTGAAGAACTGCGCAGGTGCGGGGAGTACAGCGGCAGGGGGAGTATAAAGCTTTTTTATTTTTAATGCGGCCATGGATTGCGTTATAACAGGGTGATTTGGGACACTAAACCCCAGGTCCGTATGGACGTGTGGGTGGTCTAGTGTCCCAAATTGCCCGGGAATCTGTCACCAGAACCCAGCCTATAAGCCCAGCCCCACAGATGGATAGGTTAGGGTTACCTGAATCAAACAGTGTTTTCTCTTTGCGGTAAGCGCCTCTGTTGCCAAGATGTCGCTGTTTTTGTCAATTATGCAAATTAGCTTTTTGGAGCAAAGGGGACATTGATGCTTACCTCTTTGGAGCAATGGCAATGATCTTGTTGCTCCAAAGATCTAATTTGCATATTGAAAAGATCAGTCGCAGAGGCAGCGATTCAATGGGAGAAACCACCGTTGGATTCAGGTGAACCTAACCTATCTATCTGCGGGCTCAGCTGGGCTGAGTTCTGGTGATAGACTCCCTTTTAATGTGTCCTTTCATACCATTTTCTTTTGGCTCAAGATATCCTGAGATGAGTGGTAAGGGATGACTAGCTTTTTTCTAAAAAAAAAAAAAAAAAGTTGTGCATTGTAAGTAATGCCTAGGTACCACTGATCTCAGAATATCTAAAGCCAAAAGGAAAAGTAAAGGAGGACATATATGTATATTGCTGTTTTATCTTGAGTAAAAATTTAGGCTGAATTCTTGTGTGTCGCAGAAACTGCCGCAAATCTTTCAGCGAACCTAGCGTCAGAGGAATTTATATCAGGAGACACTTGTCGAAAGATTATCAGACTCTTAGAGTGGGCTGTTCATAGATTCAAGATTTCCCGATTATAGCTTTTGCTCAGTTCACAGTTTATAATTTTTAAATGGGTTTATGGTCCAAAATTCATTTTTAATACTGATTGGTACTGGAGTTCCCGTCATCCACTGTATAATGGTGCCAGAGATCTGCAGCTCCAGTCCTATGACTTCAATCCCAATGCGATACTGGCATCAAAAGGTAGTCAGATCAGCGGAAATATTCGGGGGCCATGTGTGAGACGCCACAGATCAGATACTGAAGACTTTTAATGTGGATGTATCATCAATATCAAAATGCATTTGGGCCCACTTTAGGCTAAGGCCTCACATTGTGGAAAATAAAGAGCTGTGGAAAAATGTAGCATGTTAATTTTAGCTGTTGAATGGTGAGTATTTTCCCTATTGATTTAATAGGGGAAGGAGAAAAAAACGCAGCAAATTCTCAATGATAAACATTGCGGAATAAAAATTGCAATGCATATTTACTATGTTTTTTAGCTGCATTTCACCACATTGGGCCTTAGCCTTAAAGGGGGTTTCCAGCACTATGATATTACTGGTAATCACCTGACCTTAGGATAGGTCATCAATATCAGAACCCCCAACAATCAGCTGATTGAAGGATCTGCGGTGTTTGGACAAGTGCTGTGTTCAAGCACAGCGCCATCTATTGTGTAGTGGCTGTGTTTGGTATTGCAGCTCAGCTTCATTCTTTTGATTGGGACTAATCTGCATTGTGGCTTATGGACTTGATGTCACTGGCCTGAGAAGAGGAAGTAGAACTCAACCAATCACTTCAAGCTCTTCGAACATCTGATCAGCACTGGTCCTGGGTGTCAAAACTTTACTGATCTTATAGTAATGGTCTACCTCTGTGCCTGTCCTGTACGTCTGTATAGAGTTTAGATGTATGGAATGATTTTTTGGTATTTTGGAATTTTGTGCAGAAAATCTGCTAAGTGCAAACATTCCCTAAGAATTAAAAAATGTCAACGACACCAAGGGAAGTTTCCATTGTGTCCAAAACCGGTGGTATTGGGCCTGATGTTACTTTTTTGAGTTATTGGACATAGGTGCAGTTTTTCGAGAGATAATATCCATTAGTCGTTATATTTGCACCCTGAATAGTTTTGCTTTTGGAGATTTACATAGACTGTATACTAGGCCCGGTTCACATCTGCGTTCGTGTGGTTTCCGCACGAAACATGCGGAAACATGCGGAGAGGAAAGTGCTGCTTGCAGCACTTTTCTCTCCGCTTGCTTATTGCGGAAACCGAGTGGAAACCACACAAACCCCTTTATAGTCTATGGGGTCTGCGGGTTTCCCATGTAAACCGCTTTTTTATGCAGATAGGTTTCCATTGGGGGGGTCCCCAAGCAGACTTTCCGAACGGAAACCCGAACGCAGATGTGAACCGGGCCTTAGTGGTAAAGGTATAATCATCTTTGTGGATACAAACTAGCAACAAACAAGAAGTAAAGCAATTTAGCAATAATCTGAATATAAATACTTCCAAAATAAAATAAATGAATAATCATGAAAAATAATAGATGTTCTGCCAGCACGATCTCTGCATTGCTTAGGTGGTAGTGTAGGCTCCGGACTTCTTGCCAAATCTCTCTAGAAATGAAGATTGTTTATAAGGAAATGCTGTATATGAATATTAATTCTATCTCCAGTCTGTGTCACTGTAATAAAGCGGTACCCAATACCAAAAGGTATTAGATACCAGCCTGCCAGGTCAGATAGTTTCATCCCAACAAACACTGCCAGGTAGGTGACATAAGACAAGTGTAAACATACCTAGGTTGGCATTATAGTATATAGGGTATTCAGTGACTGTGAAGAGATTGATGATAATTCCTGTGAAATTGTAATGGCCGCCTTTGGGTTCCATTCACATGACCAAGTGTGCCATCTAAGGGGAACTCCGATTTTCTGTCTCGATCCCATAATTATAGAGCAAGTCCTATCCTGTTTTGTGAAATCGGAACAGGACAGACCCCCCCATAGAAATAATTGTAGCACAGAAGGCACTTGGGCGACACTGGGATGTCATCTGACTATGATCCGAGTGCTTTACTTTAAAAATTCCGCACCCACTTGACCTTGAATCATGAGGCCTTAGAGTTGTCACTCAGTATGTTTTATTGTACATGTATTGATCAGCCATAACATTAGATCTATCTGCCTAATATTGTGTTAGTTCCCCTTTTCCTGACCCATTAAGACATGGACTATACATGACCCCCAAAGGTGACAATCAGTAATTTTTCATCAGCTTGTGCTACAGTTAGCTGTCCTTATGGGATTAGTTTAGACCTAGTAAGCCTTCACTTCTCACACATCAATAAAGCCACCATTGAAATATATTTTACCACCGCATACTAGGAACATCCCAAAACACCTGTCATTTTGGAAATGGTCTGGCCCACTTGTCTAGTAGTCATCCAAAACCTTTCCAACGCATTGTGGCCTGAGTGTTTTTGGACAGTCCGGTAATTCCAGAGTTTCACCTGCAAAATTCCGCAGCTAAAACTGCGATTTTACCGGCATGGCCAGTTAACTTTGGGTTTGAGACTTGTGCCCACAAGATGTGGACAGGGATTTGTGTGCATGTGACTGCCATAATGTGATTAGTTGCCAACTTCCCGAATTTGCCGAAAAAGTCCTTAATTTTCGGCAACAGGACGGGTGACAAGACTTTAAACATCCCTATTTTAACGACAAAGTTGGCAAACATGAATGTGTGAACTGAGCCTAATACCCAAGACGCTAAACATTCCATTTTTTACCAACTACAAAGTTGGTAAATACGAATGTGTGAACTGCGCCTAATACCCAAGAGGCCAAATCGGGATCTTATATTTCTAGGAAATTTCTTGATTATTTACGGGGAAATGTGCATAGAAAGTTGCTGAAGTTCGGGTATATTTGTGTATGCAAGGGCCGTTATAATGAATTAAATATGTCTTGCCTGCAATGATTAATTTCACTAGCTGTTTCTTCCAAAATAACTGTTTTCCAGGTCATCCATGTATCTCGGGTCCCTCAGCAATGAGATGGCATGGGAGGTCTTGGAAAACAGCAGCATTATGTAAGAAGGATTCATACATATTTTCAACATTTGATTGTGTTTGTGCCGTGTTTCGACGTCTCCTCGCCACTGTGATTCCTGTGATTTATTTCTGCAATCATGCAATGTTGTGCTTCTGGGAGTGAACCAATCAGGAACTCCTTCATGGCGACAATGAGAAATTAGGCTGAAAGAGAGTCAAGAGCTTGTTCTCTTCCTCCAATTACCATGACATGAAATGGCAGTCTATAGCGTGTCATTTCACGTGTTGATTATCCATTGATTTGACTGTTATGTGTAATGCTATGTGATATTTATATAGCATTCAACGCGAAATTCTAAATTTACACACATCATAATTTAAAGTGGTGTGTACGTTATATGACAAGCCGATTAATAAATGACATGGAGAAATAAACACACAATATATTAGAGCTGTAACCAGCGTTGTAAGTGTCTTGGCTCTGTATCTTGCAATTGCTGGACCGTAAAAGCACAACTTCTGGGAGCAGCCATTTTTCCTTGCGCAGGCCTCAGTGGAGGTAAATTAAATGTAAGACCCTGAACAAAATGTAAAATGTTAATTTGATTCAGTAAGCACATGATATAACACATGTGAAATAGAAAGATAAAACAGTCGATGATAAAATATCCGCTGTTGTCTTATGTCTGGGTGTTTAGGCCTGAAAAATCTGCAATAAATTAAAATGGCTTTACCCTGAAGTTGCTGAAGATGAGACTGTTGACCGGATAAGTCTTGAAATTCTGTGCTATTAATAAGGAATAATTGTGAAATATTAATGGTAAATAGAAGTTTGGATTATTACTCTATTATTTGCATTTTAATACTTGGAAAACCTGATCTAAATTTAAAGGGCTTTTCCAGGCTTCTTTTTTTTGATGGCTTATTCTCTATCTCAGAAGTCAGAAACCTTAGGCACTCCAGCTGCTGTGAAACTACAACTCCCAACATGCTCCATTCATTTCCATGGGAATTCCAAGAAAGCAGAACAAGTATGCATGCTGGGAGTTGTAGTTTTACAACAGCTGGATGGCCGAAGGTTGCCTACCCCTGCTCTGTCTGATCTTTAGGGGTCAGATATCCCAGCTCCTGAGCTGCAGTAACGTTGCATGTTCACTATATAGTTCACAGAGCCATCTACTTTCCTGCTCCGTTCACTGTATAGTACTGGGCCCGGCTGCAGTTCTGAACAGCTGATCGGTGCGAGCTGCTTGTCATAATGATAGGCAATAAAAAAGAGCCCAGAATACCCCTTTAATTTTGGAATCTGATTACTATTGCAGAACAGTATATATGCTTTGAGTAGTGCCTAAACACCTTCCTCCATTTCTGGGCCTCAGTTCAAGTCTGGACTGGTTGCTAGGGACATGTTGCATGGCAACTGCATGTAAAAGGTTGCAGCAGTTAGTCAGTGTGTCCCTAGTAACCATTGACACTTGTGATAGCAGAGAAGGGTGAAAGTAGCAGATTCGCCATAACTTTCTTTATACCAGCCTGCATTGCCAAAAATTAGGTGGACACCTACTTGAAAGTTACTTCTGAAAGCCTCACACTAGTTTCAGAAATGCATACATTTGTGAGCCCATATTTGGGTCATGGATCCGGAGTCAAACATGGGTCTTAAAACCAAAACTAACATCATAGATCTCTATAAAACCCCTTTAAGCTCGGCTTAAAGGGTTTTCAAGGCTAAATAATTGATCAATTAATGATCGGCGGGTGTTTAACATCTGGGCCCCCGGAGAAGCTGCAGCATTCAGGTGAGCGCAGCAACCTCTTCAGCACTTACCAAGTATCTTTTGTAAAACAACTATTATTGGTATTGCAGCTCATCCCATTCGCTTGAGTGGGACTGAACTGAGATCGGGCCATGTGACTGATGAATGTGAAGGCACATGGCTTTTGAAGCGGAAATGGTGTTCAGAGAGCATCTCTGCTGCTGCTGCAGACATCTTCACTTGATGACCTATCTTAAGGATAGGTAATTAATTAAAAATTCCTGGGAACCTCCTTACAGCTAAGGCCCCACATCGTGGGCCGCAGCATAAAAGCGCTGCGGGAAAAATCACAGTGGCAACATACCGTGTTTTTCTCACAGCACTTTTCACAAAAAGTCCATAGAGGTTTCCTCTGTGGACTTTCTGCTTCCATAATACCTATAGGGAAACCGTCGGCGTTTCCGTAGGTATAATTGACATTGTGTATTTTCCAAAACCGCAATGATTTTGGAAATTGCAGCATGTCCGCTGTGTGTATTTTCCCACAGTGTGGGGATGGGATTCGCTAGAATCTTATCACTATACAGTGACTGTAAAACGCTACATGGGGCCCCGGCCTTAAATGGGTTTTCTAGGACTTTACAATTTATAGCCTAGGTAGAAAAAACCATCCATACTAGATTGGTAGGGTCCAATACCTGTCATGCGAGAATGCTGCGGCCTCACTTACCAGGTAAAGCGCTGTCCATTTCGTAGAGGGAGTTCCTGGTACTGCAACGTAGTCCCAATTAGGTTAAAGAGACTAAGCGACATGCTGTATCAGGCATAGCCACTCTGCAATTTTTAGTTTTCGTTGTGGCTTAAAGGGGTTTTCTGGGCAAATTATATCGATGACCTATCCATTGGATAGGTCATCTATATAAGATCGGTCCCGTGTGTTGGACCCCAGCCTATCAACTGTTCTCAACAGCTGCTATATGGAGAACAGAGCCGGAAACAGATAACCCTGTTCTCTGTGTAGTGGCCGGCCATGTTTACTTGTTCAAGAGCTGAGCCACAGTTGAGAGCAGTGGGCTTTCCTGGCTCCCGTTTGTTGGACCCCCGCTGATCTGATATTGACTATCTATCCTAGGGGCAGGTCATCAATTACCATTTGTGGAACACCCCTTTAATCCCTCACTATTTTTGCAATCTGTGCTGTTTGTAAAGGAAAATATTTATTGTTTCCATTGAGAGGTTAGGGTCACACCATTGAGGACCAGAACAACGGATAGTCGGACCATTAAAATAACGTTTACACCTGGAGTCTGACGGATCCCATTGACTATTATGGGATAGGGCTGGGAGATTATGACCTAAAACAAAATCACGATTAATCGTGTATTTTACCTCGATTATGATTAATGGCAACTATTTAGGTCATGCCCCTTTTAAACCATGCCCCTTTTACAGTATGATTAAGTGTTGGGTGAACCCCGCGAGATTCGTCTTGTTTGGTTTGTCCGAACCGAAACTGCTATTATACTCTGGGGTCTCTTTAGACCCCATAGTATAATTAGCAGAGGTCCAGGGGAGGTGATCAAACATAAAAAAACAGTCTTACTTATCTCTCCTGTTCTCTGGTATGACTCCCCGCTGTCTTCGGTACTTCTGGCTGACGTCAGGGACTACGAGGCCTGTGATTGGGTCTCAGTGTCACATGGTGTTGTGATGCATAGACCCAAGCGGCGCAAAGCCACGTGACGTCAGCCATAAGTGCAGAAGACGGCAGGAAGTTGCACCAGAGTGCAGAAGAGGTCAGTAACACTGTTTTTTTTAATATTTGCTCAACTCCCCTGGCACTCCGCTTATTATAGTCTGTAGTCAGGTGGCCATCGATTTAAAACTGAAACCAGTGGAGGAAAAAGTCCTCAATGTTGGACTATTTTATTCACCAATTTCATACGGACATTGCAACGGAGTGACGCAGAATTGAACTTAGCCTTAGGCTTTAACCTCATTCACCATCTGACACAGGCCCACTGGACACCATTGAAACATGTTTTTTGCTTTACAAACCAGAATGTTTCCATTCGCCGACAGCAAGGCAAGATCTTGAAAATTGTATATTAATGGAATCATTAACTATATTAGAAATCTTCAGAACTTTTCAATGGATAAACATTTTTGTAAAGGTAGAAACCACCTATATAAGCAACTAAAAAAAAAAATATCAGCAGAATCAACCTTAGTGGTGATGTTGGTTTCTGCAAGCAGCAGATTTCCTGTCTTTAATCCCATTAACAGACAGCAGTCTCTTTCGTCATCTTTTACATAAAGTGGCTAGTAACAGACATTGGTAGCTTGTTTTTAGCTTTAAAGCAAACTTTTACTGAATGTTAAAGGGAGTCTTTCACCAGAACCCAGCATATCAACTCAAAACACAGATAGATTAGGATCACTTGAATCAAATGGTGATTCAACTGGTGAATGGTGAATCCACCCTCTTACAGGACCACTTTTAAGGTGATCATCTCAAAGAGTTTTCAATGATGCCTAAAATCGAAGTCAGCAATGATCTGGCTTAGATTTAAGTGCACAAAATGAGGTGCAACCTTCGCTGGTGCAGGAGATGTGAAGACTCGAGTTGAAAACCTCAGTCTTCGTAAATCTTCCCCACTGTGCACAGATGATGGTAAGAAGCTAGAATATAAGTGGTCGCTTATCTTTGCGTGTGCCGACAGCCCACAGTATACTGGCAATTCAGAGATAGTTGCGAACCTGTAGACTTCTAAATCCGATAAACTGTCTATTATGACATGCCCTAAGCTTATATACCTCCAGTCCTCTACCTAATGTATAGATACTGTAAGGATAGACCCTTCCGGAAGTTTCGAGCAGTGTCTGTCTTGTGTGCATGTCTTATGGTCACTGATTTGAATGGTGATCTTATACCCCTATACCACAAAACACCAAGACCTTCTACGGTAGGATGGATTAAAATGGAAGAGCTATCAAAACTAACAAAATTAACCCTTTCCAATACAATTTCATTACAGTATAGCAGCTAATTACAGGGATGAGACACTTTCCAGATAGGAATGTTATGCCCTTTATGCCTTATATTTGACATGAATAATTTGTAGGGTGTGCACCACCAACTTCATCTCGAATTTCCAGTGAGGGACAGGGAATACAATTGCATTTCAGTGATATATCACATACAATAGAATTATCTACTATAAGCTACGAATAAGATCTGTGATATAGTAATTTATTACATTATTGCATAAATGCACTTTACCAGGCATGACTGTGACAGTATACTCACAAAAAAAAAAAAAAAAATGCGTTCATTTTGAATGGCCCAGCCATGCCCACACCACATGTGTTTGGGTAATACCAAGCATTAGCCTTCATTAGGCTGTGGTCACACTGGAGTCCTGGTTCAGTTCCATTAGGTTTCTATTGCTTTTGCTTGACAGATTTATATAGTTTGCCATGTTTGGCTGTGTGCCTATATCACACTTGTAATCTTTACTTAGCAAGTATGCCATTAAGGCTTTATGTACATGCCGAGTGTGCAGTCCAAGAGGGGGTTCCGATTCTCCATTCCTTTCTGAGGATTATGGAGCATGTCCTATCCAAATCTGTAAAAATGGACTGGAACTGAGCAGAACCACCCATTAAAATAATTGTAAGACGGAAGGCACTTGGATGTCACCTGGGTGCCTCATGTTAAAAGCCAGAACCCCCTCAGGCTACACACTTGGTCATATTCATGAGTCCTAGAAGGTCCTGATATACATGATAAACATGTCCATAGGGTTCTGTTAACATGTTTGTGGAGAAAAGACTCTCCTTTTGGCCAAATCGTGTCCTTTTAGCTTGTGTTGGGCGTCAGTATATGTTGGCATGCCTAAGTATGGAATAGTCTAGTAGACTACGCCCTTCTATACATTATCCGTAAAATTAAAGGAGGTATACATCAAATAGAGGCCATTAATGTGAGGTGAACAGGGCCTTATAAAAGCTGACCAACCCAGTACCATGGCTGTGGAGTCAGTAGGTCAAACCTTGGACTCCTTCATAAAGTAAAGCTCCTCTAAGGCTATGTTCACATCTGCGCCGGAGTCTCCGTTGGAAACTCTGTAGCAGTGTCTGACAAAACTCCATGAGACCCCATAATAGTCAACGGGGTCCACCAAGCTCTGTATGTTACCGCTGTTTTAGCGGAGAGGCGACACTAGTATGAACCTAGTTTTAATCACATAAAAAGCCAGTAATATAATTAAAAATGATTAATTATTTTATTCTGAAGCCAGAATCGGTAACTTTACTCTGACTCCACTCAAACTGGCCCCATCTGCGACTCCACGTATTAGACTTCACAGCCCTGGCTAGTATTATAAATCATTGCGGTCCTTCCATTGCTGGTCCTTCCATTACATCATGCGACGTATCTGTCATGCATCTTGGTTTCCATTATAAACAGACAAACATTAGAATATTATACATTACTTCAATTTTGTACAACATGAATTCATTACCACCCGATATAACGTTATCTTCCCTGCTGGTAATTCATGTCCAGGGTTATTTTGCCTCGACCCCTCTGTGAATCCTGTATTAACCTATCAAGGTGACAGGGAGTAGATGCCAACTAGGTTACAGGGCAGATTCTATCTCTTATTATATCAGTTCTTATGCTGAATTTCCTGCAAATAGAACCTGCAGGATGTAAGCGGCGTTTTACCTGCGTGCGGAATGATGTCCTTGACATAATGTGGGGCTGATCACTGCTCTAATGAAGAGACGACTAGAGACTTGGACTATAAATAGACTTGCTTAGTAATCACGACGTGTTACCAAGAGTAACAACAGGGATTCGCTGCTGACGTACGTGAGAGATGCTGTTACTTAACCCTGACTATTCCAGTAAGCCGGCATCTTATTCTGTATCCTATAATAGCAAGTAAGGGATTCATATTTATCTTTTCTATCGGAAGTGTGAATATATGAGAAAACTGTGACCTGCTTCCCACACCATGCTTTCTGTATGCTGTATGAAAAAGGAAATCTGTGGGCTGAATACTCACCATACAGAAGTCTATAGAAAGGGATCTACACCTGCTAAAATTATCCCACAAAGCTTCCTTTAAAGGACCGTTAGAAAACTTTTTCCCTAAGCACAGGATCTGGGTTCAGTATCAGATTGCTGGAGGCTCGACCACCGCGTTCCCCAGCGATAAGGAGACTGGGGGACCAAAAGTCCCTCTAAAGCCCCCTTGTGAATGAAGCACTAGTGTGATTGTGTGACCGACGCTCCGTTCCTTCGTATGGGGCAGCACCCACAGCCCCATAGGAATGCTGGTCACACAAGCGCATTGGCGCTCCATTCACAAGAAATCTTTAGCAGGACTTTTGGTCCCCCGGTCTCCTGATCGCTGGGGAACTTGGCAGTCGGACCCCAAGTTATCTGACACTTATCCTCTATCCGATGGGCGAATAAGTGCCCTTAATGGCACAACCTCTTTAAAGAGGACATCCCTGACTTGTGAGTTTATGTACATACTGGTATTCCTCATGAAATCACAATTCTCCAACATTTTTCTCATGTACATTGTGTTATTCCTCCTAGAAATGTAGGACTAAATCGACAATTTGGTGCTAACGTTCCCGTTGTCAGTGATATGTGTCCCTGCAGAGTCTGGCCCTGGCAGTCCTGATCGGTCAGACTTTGCAGGTCACGCCCAACTAGTAGCACCCAATTTATACCTAAAGCTTTAAGAGAAAGGGCATAGTACACACGTCTAAATTAAGCTGTTCCCGAATTGTTATCATAGGGTTAATATAATTAGTTAATAAAACAGACATTTAGGGAGCATTGACGGATCCTCTTTAATTCATAAGGCTTGGGTGCCAAAACTTCCATCACCTATTTCATCAGATCAGGTCCTATAATATAATATATATATATATATATATATATAATATATTGCCTGCTTTTGCTTCTTAAAGTTAGTTTGCATCTGTCACACAACAGGGTTCGTCGGCCGCGTGCTAGCCGCTGTATTAATGGCCAGCACATGGCCTCATAGACTTTTATGATTCTATTCTATATTTACGATTCTATGAGTCTTCCCCTTTAAAGAGGTTGTGCAGGACTTCAAAAACATGGCTGCTTTATTCTTCTCAAGAAGTGACATCATGTCCATTGGTCGCAAGGCAATGTCACATGTCCATCCCATTAAAACAAATGCGACTGAGTTGCAGCATGGCCATGACGCCAACAGACATGATGTCACTTCCTGGGAAGATGAAAGCAGCCATGCTTTTGAAGTCCTGCACAATCCCTTTAAGTAGTAAGTGCAGGAATACCGGATCAAATCATCATTGGAGGAGACCCCAGTGACAACACTTTCTTACATTGCCAGTCCTCATTCCAATGGTTGCATGTGAAGGGAAGTATTGCAGGCGTCCCTTCCTTGACTGTGATGGAGCCACCATATTTTTGATGGTAGTGAAGTCCTCTAGTGCTGAACGCTGTGATAGATGCAGTTCGTGGCTTTCACTACCATAAAGGGATGATAAATGAAAGACCAATACATTCCTATTAGAAGCTAAAGTCTTAAATCGTATTTAATAAGAGATTCTCAGAAACTAGACTTTCCTATATTTAGAAAAAGTGCAAAGAGTCCATTACTACTACAGCACAAATATCAGATACTCCCATGTATAGAGCTGATAAATCCTTGTCTGTTCCGGCCCCGGCTTATTTTATGGTCCGTTAAAATACACATTAATTTTAACAAGCAAAACAAATTGTAATGAGAAGACAGGATATTGAATATCTAGAAATGGAAGGAGCCAGCTCGCCGACATCAAGAACAGCATGGCCTTCTCCAGCAAGCCAGCGGTATACAGCCGAACTTCACATGATTTAGTCATTTCTCCCTCCCATTAAACTGATCCCTGTATTCATTTCACAGTGAGCCATTTGCTGGAGTGCTGCATGTTCTGACCTTATCTTGGTCTACCGTTCATCTCTTTTCCCAGTTCTACTTCCAGAAAAGCGTGTGAAGTTTGTGAGGATATTGGCGGCTGTAAAATGGCTTCAGAAGAACTCAGAACTGAACAAATTATAAGACTGCTAGCGTAGGAAAGATGTATTTTACACAATTTGTACTTAGAGGGAGTCACTTCTTATAGAGATATATATATATATATATATATATATATATATATATATATATAAACAATTTGGCAAAATGTGAAGAAAGGGATGAGGTTTTAGATCAGTTTGACAACCGTCTGCACGCCAGCTGTTGTGAAACTACAACTCCCAGCATGCATACTTGCTCTGCCGTTCTTAGAAATCCCATGAAAGTGAATGGAGCATGTTGGGAGTTGTAGTTTTACAGCAGCTGCAGTGCCGAAGTTTGCTGATCCCTGTTCTAGACTATTCAACCCGACTACTGTTATAGGGGGAATCTAGACTATGCATCCAGACTGCTGTTAGAGGGGTTCTAGAATATACAACCAGGCTGTTATGAAAGGGGGGGGTGCTGCAGTCTGCAACATCTTGGGTAGAGATGAGCGAACCAAAGCTGACGAAGTGGAATTCGATCCGAATTTCAGGAAATGTTCGATTCGCATCGAATCCAAATTTCCTCACGCTTCGTGGAAACGAATCGCATTTAGTTCAAAATGGCTGCTGTACATATTAGGACATGGGTCAAGGAACTCTGGGAACGCGAGATCACCCACAATGTCATGCGTGCAGCCAATCAGCAGCCAGTCCTGTGATGTCACATCCTTTTAACTCCTTTGTGAGCGCCCACGGCATGTTTGTCTGCTGCATCCAAGGTATTAAAACCCCCGATCGGTTATGGAGCAGGGTGTTAGCTGTAACTGACACCTAACACCCTGCTCCATAACCTATCCATGGTTTTAACACCTTGGATGCCGCGGTCATCCAAGGGGTTCCGCCATTTTGCCGCCCACCCCGGCTCTCTGTAGCCAATAAATAGCTGTTTTTTTTAATGCAATTCGCCACAATTAAGTTTTGATCAAATAGAATCGTATTGGAAAATTTGGTGAAGTTGACAAATCAAATTTTTTTTATACTTCGTTCATCTCTAGTGCTGGGAGTTGTAAAGGGGGTCTGTCTCCCCTTTGTAAAATGTTAAAGTGACACTCCTGTAAAAAAAAATTCTCTGTCATTATGTACATATACCTCCAATATATATAATTCAGCAAATATTACCTTATCTTGTTATTGCTTACAGTGCTGGCCAAAAGTATTGGCACCCCTGCAATTCTGTCAGATAATACTCAATTTCTTCCAGAAAATTATTGCAATCACAAATGCTTTGGTAATAATATCTTCATTTATTTTGCTTGCAATGAAAAAACACAAAAGAGAATGAAAAAAAAGTCAAATCATTGATCATTTTACACAAAACTCCAAAAATGGGCCGGACAAAAGTATTGGCACCCTCAGCCTAATACTTGGTAGCACAACCTTTAGACAAAATAACTGCGAACAACCGCTTCCGGTAACCATCAATGAGTTTCTTACAATGCTCTGCTGGAATTTTAGACCGTTCTTCTTTGGCAAATTTCTCCAGGTCCCTGAGATTTGAAGGGTGCCTTCTCCAAACTGCCATTTTGAGATCTCTCCACAGGTGTTCTATGGGATTCAGGTCTGGACTCATTGCTGGCCACTTTAGAAGTCTCCAGTGCTTTCTCTCAAACCATTTTCTAGTGCTTTTTGAAGTGTGTCCTGCTGGAAGACCCATGACCTCTGAGGGAGACCCAGCTTTCTCACACTGGGCCCTACATTATGCTGCAAAATTTGTTGGTAGTCTTCAGACTTCATAATGCCATGCACACGGTCAAGCAGTCCAGTGTCAGAGGCAGCAAAGCAACCCCAAAACATCAGGGAACCTCCGCCATGTTTGACTGTAGGGACCGTGTTCTTTTCTTTGAAGGCCTCTTTTTTTTTTTCCTGTAAACTCTATGTTGATGCCTTTTCCCAAAAAGCTCTACTTTTGTCTCATCTGACCAGAGAACATTCTTCCAAAAAGTTTTTGGCTTTCTCAGGTAAGTTTTGGCAAACTCCAGCCTGGCTTTTTTATGTCTCTGGGTCAGAAGTGGGGTCTTCCTGGGTATCCTACCATAGAGTCCCTTTTCATTCAGACGCCGACGGATAGTACGGGTTGACACCGTTGTACCCTCGGACTGCAGGGCAGCTAGAACTTGTTTGGATGTTAGTCGAGGTTCTTTAGTCACCATCCGCACAATCTTTCGTTGAAATCTCTCGTCAATTTTTCTTTTCCATCCACATCTAGGGAGGTTAGCCACAGTGCCATGGGCTTTAAACTTCTTGATGACACTGCGCACGGTAGACACAGGAACATTCAGGTCTTTGGAGATGGACTTGTAGCCTTGAGATTGCTCATGCTTCCTCACAATTTTGCTTCTCAAGTCCTTAGACAGTTCTATGGTCTTCTTTCTTTTCTCCATGCTCAATGTGGTACACACAAGGACACAGGACAGAGGTTGCGTCAACTTTAATCCATTTCAACTGGCTGCAAGTGTGATTTAGTTATTGCCACCACCTGTTATGTGCCACAGGTAAGTAACAGGTGCTGTTAATTACACAAATTAGAGAAGCATCAAATGATGCCAATACTTTTGTCCACCCCCTTTTTTATGTTTGGTGTGGAATTATATCCAATTTGGCTTTTTGACAATTCTTTTTGTGGTTTTCCATTGAAGACAAATTAAATGAAGATATTATTACCAAAGCATTTGTGATTGCAATCATTTTCTGGAAGAAATTGAGTATTATCTGACAGAATTGCAGGGGTGCCAATACTTTTAGCCAGCACTGTATATGTAGAAATTCATGGGATACTCTTCTTTCGTTGAGGCCTCTGATGTCATTGTGACCTGATGAGAAGTACATGCCTCTCCATTCTGCAAAAGTCATGATCTCACTTCCTGTGTGCATGAACTGTTCTACACAGGCTCTCCAAGCAGGGCTCAAACTTTTGTCACAGTTAGGCCCTATGCACATGGCTGCAATTTTATCCGCAGTTGCGGATAAAAGTGCGTGCTCATACATTTCAATGGGCCTATAAATTTGTATGGGCCCATACACACAGGTGTAGTTTTTGTGGCTGTGTTTTCGGGCTGCATTTAATAACCGCAAATATTTGAGAAAGTCCTATACCTGTCTGCATTTGCGGCTTGGCCCAATCAATAGAATTAATGGGTCAGTGAAAACCGTTGTCACTGACCTGCAGACTTCACACCATCGTGTGCATGAATGAAGCCTTACTGCATATGATTAGACAACTCCCGTCACACAGTTCTAATGAAGGATCTCACAGGTCAGCCTCTCTAACTATAGACTCATGGTTTTTTAGATTATTTAGGGGAATATTGAGAGAAGGATGATTTTTTTAAATAAAAATGCTTGTATTTGTTGTGTTGAGGTTGCCCATTATGAATCTACTTATAATAGTGTAAGACTATTTGCTGGGCTGCGTTCTGTCACGGAAGCAGCAAGGGCATGGAACATTTCATATCCCAAGACCAAGTGTTTGCCTTGGCACATGCCGTTCTGTTGGCTTATCACCACTGGCATGAATGTTTGACATTGTTCACTTCAAATTACTGAAATGCTTAAGCAGAGGGGAAGAATTTCGGAACAAGCTTCATCGATCGTTTAGAAGCAATTAGCAGCAGAATCCAGTCGGCTGGGGCCATAGGGGCCTGAGCTAGTGAAGTTTTGGAGAAAAAAAAATGCAGCTGTCAGTTGGTTCCTGCAATAAGAATTCTTGTGCTGGATCGTAGATCGCTGCATGAAGTAATTATATTCATGTGGGCGCACGTCAGGGCTGCCAGCATTCCTGCTCCAGATGAAGGGTCACCAGTTGGATGTCTACGAGTTACATTTTTATTGCTCCCTTATGTTCTTCTAAGCTGGGTGACATACATTTTCTGCAGTGTCAGGGAAACACATATTGTTAATATTATCCAGCTTATCCATCCTGGTTTGGATTGAAGCATTTATCAAAAACATATATATGTTGCCAGGTGGATTGTTTTGGAAAATTTTCGGGTCCAATTAAAGCATGAATTTGTGTGCTTTAAATGGAATCTCCATAGAACCGTAGAACATCATGTCAGCTTTGGGTCTACCATACTATACAGATAGATATACCAGTACAAGGGCCAGTCTGTCACCGCCGAGTTCTCACTTTTCTGGTTTAAAAAAACCTGGAAGTAAAGGCTAATGGGGTGGGGTGGGGGGGGGGGGCGCTGAGAAATATTGGAATGGGAACAGTGGGGCATTGAGAAGGTTGTGTTTTATTTTATTTTATTTATTCTTTACATTTTTTAATTCTCTTAGGGTAGAGTCACATGACGTATTTTGGAAACAAATTTGAGTTTTTTGCATCAAAATCCTCTCTAAAATCTGATCCTGTGGAACCAGTGGCAGAAAGTCAAAGCTAAAAGTTAAAACAACGGGAAGGAGATTTAGGCCAGATTTTAGAGAGGATTTAGAGGCAGAAGATGGCCTCAGATTCCCCTCTAAGTTACGTTGTGTGGCTATACCCTTAAAGTGCTAAAATTCTGTCTGTTTGTAGGCACCACTAGGGGGTGTGTATGTGGTCAGTGCATAATGTATACACAATGAAGTTGAAAATGAAATTCCAGTATTCACAGTGCTGGACTATTAAATTTTCTGTATACTTGGATACCAGATTAAATAAAATAAATATAAAAGTCTAATATATATATATGTGGGGGATGTGTGTGTGTGTATGTATTATATACACACAAATACATCAAAAATATAAAAATTATAAAATACATATATATATATATATATATATATATATATATATATATATACAGTATGTGTGCATATATATATATATATATATATGATAAAGTGTGTGTATATATTTTTTTTATTACTTTTTTTCTAAATATGCATTTATATAATATATATAATATAATCTATTATATAATTGTTATCTTTTTCAATATATAGATATATGGTCCAAATAGACTGGTTCCCATCAAATAGCACATAGTATTTGAGGACATTGTGCCATATAAAGCAGGAGCAGAGGAAAGCAAATATTTTACTAGGTTCTAATGCCCATAAAATTCCAAAAATGGAAATGACTGTGTCCTTGATACAAAGTGTCCGCTGCAACTTTTAAAATCATGAAATATTCTGACACTAGATATGGAAAACTCATTGTAGAGACAGCCAGTGTTTACTTTTACAGTAAGCCAGTCCATAAAAGCAGCACAGCTCGAGTCTTCTACTCCCAGGGAGTTCTGGGAAATCCAAGCCGACCACACAATCCTCCGGCCTTAAACTATTTACGTCTCTAGCTGGGTATTCACACCATTGGCTGCAGGCCAGTACCTTGGGAATTCGCTTATGCTCTTGGGACACAGCATGTCATAACACCGCTGCCTAGAGCTGAACATGAAACAAAGCATATTCTTTATCCGAGTGTGCCTGAATAGTGTCTTGTCAGCAGATATGTCCAGCCTCTAGGACTGTGTTCATACTGTATTAGCTGAGTATGTTAGCGCAGTTTTACCTGAACAGTTTTTGTATGTAAGATGTATGACCTATGTGTGTTTTTATATGTAGAGACTGCACTAGTAAGTTTTTTAGATCTCCGCATAACCCCTTTAAGCTAATGTGCCCAAACTTTTTGTTTTTTTTTCTCTTTTTGTTTGCTTTTAGAGTTTTGCCTATTTTTCAACTTTTTGTTCAGGGAGGAATGAGGAACATGCAGCCATTACATTTCCATCTAAAAGTATTTTCTTATTTTTTTTTTTTTATAAATCTTGCATTTGGGTCCTACAATTTTTAGGCTTGAATTATTGAGCGGAGTATATTAATGTTTCCTGTATGGCGCTCCGCTCTGTCAATGCCTCTCCTCTGCACTCACGTGTATTGATTTATTCTCCACATAGTCATAGCAGGAGAACAATAGAGACAAGAAAACGATGGAATTATGTAGATGGAGCTCTTGTCCTAAATGGTATAGTTTATAATTCTTGTATAGTTTGTGTGTCTTGTAAAAATGGCTTCATAGAAATATGCAGATATATTGCAATCTGTTTTTTGCTATAAGGCTCATCTGCACTGCTACCTGGGCCCCTAGCTATCAGCTGTACACTGCAGGGAAACCTGGTAGCAAGTATTCAATTCCCTGTAATTCATCCATATGGTAAACCAGCATTTATAATGGAATCTGTGATCTGCAATGGAGGCAAAATGAAAATGTGAACACTGCCTAATGCATGAATGTGCTTCAGCTTGGCAGCTGCTCAGTACACTGGTTATCAGATGAGAAGGGTTTAATGGGACCCCCTTTATTAACGCAGATTGACTTCTCCACGTGGAGGCTGCACCACAGCTCCCCTGATGATATCTCACACTACAGCCAGCACATGCAACTGGGTTATATAGACCAATAGGGCAGCCTGTGTACATGCATACAGGCTTAGTAGATCAGGAGGGCCTACCACCTTATGGGCCTAATAGATCAGAGGGGCCTACCACCTTATTGGCCTAGTAGATCAGGGGGCCTACCACCTTATGGGCCTAGTAGAGCAGGGGGGCCTACCAACTTATGGTTCTAGGAAATCAGAGGGGCCTACCACCTTATGGGCCTAATAGATCAGAGGGGCCTACCACCTTATGGGCCTAATAGATCAGAGGGGCCTACCACCTTATGGGCCTAATAGATCAGAGGGGCCTACCACCTTATGGGCCTAATAGATCAGAGGGGCCTACCACCTTATGGGCCTAGTAGATCAGGTATTTTTTTTTTAACTGTTTATAAGTTTGTGGAAAAACAAGCGGCTTTAATATTCTGGGTCCACCACTGACATACTGGTTATGCACCCCTGACTACTGGCGTGGCCACATCTTTCACTACAGTATGGTGTATGCATTTATACAGCACTTTGAGACAAAAAAAAGCATGTATGCTCAGCTATTAAAGTACCTTAAGCACCATATTGGTTTGTTTGGAGTAATTTCTTTGCAGAGAGACTCCCTATAAGTTATTCTTGTACCAGTATGAACAGAGTCTTAATCAGTTGCACTCTGTGAAATAGGAATCCCACACACCCTTTCCTTGCTATTGAATCTTGTGATTCAGCTTTGTCACCCATTCTAAATAGAGTTGTGGTCAGGACAGACTACCCATTGACACTCCATTCATTTCAATGGGAGCACTCATCTGTCACCAGCATTACCATTAAAGGGGTTGTCTGGGGGGTATTTATTCACTTTCCTGGTCTGGCAGAATGCTTTTGATGTACCCGGGAATTTCGGCGACGTCATGACTCCCGGGTCATGTGATTGGAGGCAGTGTTGGGGTCCCGGGTCACTCCGCCCCCCAGGACACTCCAGACCCTTCCTTACACAATCCCACAGGTAATTAATCGGAGGAGAAGTGGGAGGAGCAGTTCAGAGGGGCAGAGAGACCCAGGGAGCCGAACATTGCCTCCAATCACATGACCCAGGAGTAGTGATGTCGCCGGAATCCCCGGGTACATCAAAAGCATTCTACCAGACCAGGTAAGTAAATAAATACTCCACAGACAACCCCTTTAAAATGTATGGAACAGTGTACATCTTTCCTGATCACCATTTCATCCAGAACTGAGGACAAAATTCTCTTGTTCTCCTGATCGATGAGGGTCTCAGCTGATCTGCAAGTTTTCCCCTATCCTATACATAGGGTATACGTTCATAACATGGGAATACTCTTTAAAATGTGTGCCTTCTGCTGGACCATTATTGTGTTAGAATCTGGAGGATCCTCTGTACTTCTGTGGGGCAGTCTGGTTTTCTTCCATAAGTCTTCCCCAGTGTCTCTTTGCAAAGACATCAGTGTAATGTGTCAGTATAGACTGAAGACGACTTTCAGAAGCTTCATTAGAATGAAATATTTTTAACCTTAAGTCATTTCAGGATATTGAAAGGCAATAGAAAATTACCGTTGTTGTTGAATGTCCAGATGGGTCATGAGATTGTATATTTCTTGTGGGCGGCTCAGTGAGGATTATCTCATGTTTTCAGTTTAATTGGCAAGTTTTCCCATTTTTTTTTTAGGTAGAATAAAAGGTCTTTGGAGTGTAAATCCATACTCAATCTGAAATGTCTGTATTGGTAAAGATGGTATAAAATATGACTCATGGATTGTTACACAAACAGCTTTATTTCTCCGTAATTCCGGCTGCCAAGCGGCTGACACCAAACTTGAGTCATCAGTAAACAATTCTCAGAAAATTGTTTCTTAGGGGGAAATATAGATCTAAAAATAAGAGAGAAAGATAGATATTTCAGGGAGAATTTTTAACTTGTCTTGTATTTAATCATAGTAATTTTTTCTTAATTTAGGATCAAACACATAGGGCAGATTTATTATTACGACTTTGTTCTCTATCTCCACCAATCACAGTGCAGCTTTCATAAATTTTATAGATTTAGATAAAGAGCCACCGGGGTAGATTTTATTATTGTTGTGGCAGAAAAAAGTCACAAACCTTGGGTTTGCAATTTTTTTTTTTTATGGCTACTTGCAACAGAAATTGTCTCGAGATGTTTTTATGCCATCCTCAACACTTTCTGAAAAGGGAGCATTCTGGGACATATATATATTTTATATTAAATCTGTGAAATAAATTGTGCCATGTTCCAACTTGTACCTTATGACAGCACAGGTACTGCTTTCTGGCTCCATTACCCCGCCACATAGGCTCTCTGCAAAGGCGTTACCATGTGCGTGAGACCTAAGTCATGTGCTATGGAATAGTCACAAGTAATTCCCAAAAGGTAATGGAATTGCTATTTAAGCAGTTTCCTAATACGCAGCAGGTAACTGACAGCAGACAGCAAGTAAACCATCTGCCTATAATCTAACACTGCTGTGGTTCGCATGCATCTTAGGTTACTCCAAGGTATTCTCTAGTGGTTGCCGCAGGGCATGCTGGACTTGGTGAGGTTGCAACCCCCAAAATAAAGTGCTAGAAAATAGTTGCACTTACAGGCTAAGGACTAAACCAGAAACCCTATGGTGGGCAGAGAGAGTAATACACAAGTCGGGGTCAAAACCAGGAGAGTATGGGAATTACCAATAGGAACATAGAGGAATACAAGAGTCAAAGCCAAAGTCGAGTCCGGGAGGTCACAGATAAAGCCAAATCAGCAAGAGAAGGGTTAACTAGGAGAACAAGCCAAAATCAGTAAACCAAGAAATTGGCATAAAACAGAGAATTGTACTGGGAGTAAGTTCAGAAAACACAGCTTAGAAAACTGATCCAACTACAGGCACCTGAGTAAGGCTAAGTTCACATCTGCGCCGGAGCTTCTGTTGGAGACTCTGCCTCAGAAACTGCCAGAAATCGGCGGAGTGAAAAGTCTCTGCCTGTTTCAGTATAAAAATGGTGGAAACCCGACGGGACACCTGGCAGACTCCATTATAGTCTATGGGGACCATCGGTGTCCGCAGGTAACAGCGGTCCAGCTCTGTCGTTCGGGCTTCCCAGGTGTACCTGAAAGACGGAGACCTGTGTGCAGATGTGAACTCAGCCTAAGGAAACTGTCACATTAATATCCCCAGCCTCAGCCATTGATTGTACACTGAACTAGACCCCTGACTGGCTCTGCATCTTAAACCTCTGACTGGCTGAACAGACCCAGCCAGAGTTTGACTATTAGACATAGCAACCTTAAAGCAACAGCCATGTGGCAAATGCAGATGTTGTACAGAATCTTCCCCTGCCAAGCTGCACAGAAGAAAATGACAACTGCTGGGTGGAGAGAGAGGAGCACAGACATTTGGATTCCTAACATTGTGACTATGTTGTGTTGCTGCCTCATATATCATTAATGGATTGACTCTGCTCTTGTCATGTGTCATGGGAAGTAGTCAGCAGCGATACCCTTTAATAATAATGGACAAGAAGCAGCCACTCTGCAGACTTCTTGGACGGCTCCCTTATGTTTAATCTTGGGATGCATTTCTTTTTTAATCCTTTCGACTGGGAGGGTGCCAAGAAAACTTGGGTTTGTTTGCATTTTCATTACTTATTGAGCTTCACTTGTGTCCAACACGTGCCCGGAGTCTATCCCTTGTCTAGTCTTGAGTAATCTTACCGCCTCTATGAACTTTTTGGACGAACTGGGTTATTAACCACAACAGCAAGGAATAGTTTTGAACTGCAGGACACATTTGCTGTTTTTTTTTGTTTTTTTTTTTACTACTATGTATGATATTATAATGTACCGTCTATCAGACCTCCTATCTGAGCTGGAGAATGTTACATTTTTTGTCAGCAATTTGTGAACATGTCGTTTTATTAAAGGAGGTATGAGATTAGAAGAAAATTTGCTTTTTTTTTTTCTAGAAACAGCGCCACTCTTGTCTATGGGATGTGTCTGGTATTGCGGGTCAGCCCTATTCAAATAAAATTAGGAAAGCTATAGTTTATCTGACCAAAATATTTGTTTGACTGTGAGACACATGATGCTTGTATCTTAAAGAGAACAACCATAAAATCAATAGTCAAAGTATTTAAAGGGGTTTTTGTGGCCTAAGGATAGGCCATAAATATCTGATCTAAGCTGTTCTGTGTTATGTCCGTGACTTGTTCTATGCAGTGCATGGAGCCAGAAGCAGATAGCTCTGTACACCGTATAGTGGCCAGGAACCGTTACTGCAGCTCGGCTCCCATTGAAACGAATCGGAGTTGGGGATCAGCCTCCTTCCCACTAATCAAATATTTATGGCCTATTCTAAGGATAAGTTATAAAAATAAAATCCCATAATACTGGAAAACCCTTTTATACGTTACTGGTGTTTTTTGGAACTGAACTGATAATCTGGGGTCAAATCATTTTTCAAGATTTTTTTTGCCCACAACCCTATTGAAATCACTGCAGGCAGACTGTCCTCAGCCTCAAGTGGCTGCTCACAGAAAACAATAGAGTGCATAACAAATGGAGGGAAGATGGACTTCGAGGGTATCTCCAAAAGGGCAATCTGAGAGTAAAACCAAAATTGCCTAAATTAAGGGAACTTTATGAAATAATAAAGATTAAAAAAAGCAAAACAACAAAAAAAAAACCCCTGTTCAAACCTTTGCAACTCCAGCCCTGCTGCTCTGAAGATCCCTATGGGTCTTTATTTACTGACCCTGCAGTAAATGCAGCAGCCAATCATTGGCTTGCAGGTCACTGGCTACAGCGGTCATGTTTAGGTATGGTACATCTTCATTGCAGGACCAGTGTGGACCACAAGAGTGGCCCAGATAGAACTAGTTTGAACTGAGGACTAATTTTTTTTTTTTATATTTTTTTTTTTAAGATTATCAATAGAGATGAGGGAATCGAAGCTAAGTGGAATTCGATCTGAATTTCAGGAAATATTGGATTCGCTTTGAATCCGGATTTCCTCTCGCTTCGTGGTATCGAAATCACGTGTTAGGACATGGGGCAAGGAACTCTGGGAACGCGGGATCACCCACAATGTCATGCATGCAGCCAATCAGCAGCCAGCCCTGTGATGTCACAGCCCTTTAACCCTTTTGCAAGCACCCACGGCATGTTTGACCGCTGCATCCAAGGTGTTAAAACCCCCGATCGGTTATGGAGCAGGGTGTTCGTTGTAACTGACAGCTAACACCCTGCTCCATAACCGATCAGGGGCTTTAACACCTTGGATGGCACGGTCAAACATCACCATGGCATCTAAGGGGTTCTGCCATTTTGCCGCCCACCCCGGCTCTCTGCAGACAGGAAATAGCTGTTTATTCACCTTGATTTCATTCGGATTGAATAGGATCATATCGGAAAATTCGGCGAAGTGGCTGAATCGAATTTTTGAAAACTTCGTTCATCTCTAATTATCAACCCAAGAGTGTATTTTTGTGTTAAGTTGCCGCTACAGTCCTTCACTTATGAGGAGTGATCTTTGTTGTTCTCTCTAACTTTCACGGTTTATCCAAAGGTTTTTCTCCTTAAAATCAAATCCCAATGTCCACAACGTCTACGGCAGTCTGAAATCAATAGTAAAGTTAAAATGAAGGCGCTCGCCCAGTAATGAACTATCCGTCAGTCCGTAATCCACCTTATTTGTCGCAGCAGGTCGATGTAACAGTCTCGCAGTGACCTGCCACAACAAATAAAATGGATTACGTTCTGATGGATACATGGATCATATATACTGCCTAATACTCCATATTTTACATTCAGTTTATGTGCTCAGGTTGAGATAGGCATCTTTAGCGCAAATGTGTCACCTACTTCATAAATTGATTTATTTAACGGAAACAGGGATGAAAGCGATTCTATCTCACTACTCTATGAAATGCGTTTCATGCCTGAAGATTTTCAATTACACATCCATCAAGCACGTCCATGGGCTCCAATATGATATACAAATATGTCTGTATCTTCTACTTTAATAACTGGCGAGTCAGCACAATAAGGTGATACTGTTTAATAAAGTACTGCAGTAGGCACGTTGAAATCAGTTTTGGCGCCAGTTACATAACACATGATGTCATCATATTTTTATTTTCCATGATTTTACATAATTATAACATATTTTATATATCCAGTAAAACAGGAGTTGAAGGGAACCTGTCCCCAGACAGACACCATTACAGTAGAACTAAAAGATATATCATGGGTTCTTCCTTACCGTGGCTTGAGATATCCCCAGATGACTAGAGTAAGATGACCAACTTTGAGAACAATTTTTTCTTTTACCACTTCCTCCAATTCTAGTTCTTTGCATCATTTAAAGAGGACCATTCATGTCCTCTTGCACATGCGGTTTTATATACCGCTAGAAAGCCGACAGTGCGCTGAATTCAGCGCACTGTTGGCTTTCCGGTTATGTACCCTGGGGCTGGCGATATCGGTCCTGTCAGTTTCGGCACCGATTTCTGCCCACTGTCAGAAGGGCGTTCCTGACAGTTTAGCTGGGCTGTGAGGAACACCCCTCCCCTGACAGTACTAGCGTTATATAAAACCGCATGTGCATGAGGACATGAAAAGTCCTCTTTAATAAGCGCTGCTCAGCTGATTCCGGCACAGTTGGATTTTTTTTTCTTTAGCCCCCACCATTTCCGAACAATAAGTGCTGTTAATTTTGGCGCCTGATTTTGCTACCTAGGGTCTGTACTACTGTCAGTAGGGCAGTGTCAGAATCATACCCCATTGCCTGCATCTGCCTGAGCTCTGACATTGTCCACTTCTGATTTGAACTCTGAATCACACCCCCTTGTCTGATCCGGCCTGACACCGCCCTCCTTACAGTACAGAGCCTAAAATATATATTAGGCACCAAAACTAACAGCTCAAGAATAGTGGGGGCTAGAGAATAAATTTCAGCTGTGCCAGAATCAAAGGCGCAATGTCTATTAAGAGATGCTGAGACCTGGAGTTGGTGGAGGTGGTGAAAGGTCCTCTTTAAATCACAGTTGTTATGTCCCTCTGGCACCAGATGTGTAACTTGGCCCTGATGCAGAATTTGGGCTCCTGGCCCCCTACCTTCCACGTACCATTTGTAACATTTGAATTTTTTTATGTGGCAAAGGGACCTTTAGGCTCCCTCTGACTTCAGGGTCCAGGTGTGACTGCTACCTCTAGGAGGCCAGTTAGTTGTCAAAATTTTACCTGCTAGTTGATCTTTAATTGGGCATCATATATTGTCAAAGAGAAGCCTGTATTAAAGGCAACTATAAATTGAACTATAAGTATGATCAGATATCCAGGGCCCAATTGAATAAAACGCTTTTTTTCTGCTTCCCGATCGGTGCCTCCGTTACTAAGAAATTTGCATTTTTCCAGATATGCTAATGAGCTGTTTGGTGCGATGAGGGCATCACCGTAGTATTCTTCACACCAAACCGCTACCTCTAGTAACTTGAAGCTCCTAGGCCCAAATGCAAAATATGTAATGGGACCCCCCCCCCACTTCCCATGTGCTATCTATAATACTGGTGTCTCTTTATGTCATGCAATCGATCATTTGGTTGCTCATCGCCTCTTAAGGGCCTCACCTGACTAGTAGCAAGCTGTGTATGATTTCCTATATATGATACTGACTACCAGTTTTCATCCACAATATGGCTACATAAAGCCAGTGAGCGCATTGATCAGACTCCTCTATCAGGCAGCTGGGCCCGGTAGTGATTGCTGACTCTGCACCCCTTACCTCCCTGGTTGACAGGGCCAGGCAGTGTATATGTCAATCATAGCAGGCTAGGAGGAATGAAGGGTCTAGGCAATGGAAAGCATAGATTTTTGGTGCAATAGAAGCAATGGAGACGCCCTTCTTGCATCAAATAGCTCATTAGCATATCAGGTAAAAAAGCTAATATCTGCACAATGGAGGAAGTGATTGGGAAGCAGAAAAAAAAGGTATTCATAAGGTGCCCATATACCAACTTAAGGGATAAGGATCCTTTTACACAAGCAAATGATCTGGCTATAAAGAGTGGCAATTGAAAATATGGCAAGTTGATTGATGCTCATATGATCATACCGTTTCCTTATTGTTGGCGCCACATCCCATTTCATACATAGAGGGGGCGTCCTGCTGACAAATGACTGTTATGTGATGAATAATAAACAACCTTGGTTGTCGTTTGATTGTCAGACATGTTTACACATGCAGCGATCATTTGATCGATCATTTGGTTGATCGTCGCCCGTTATGGGCCTCACCTGAATAGGCTGTCTTTACAGAGGGCCTGTCACACGCATTATTATTTCCTATACATGATAATGACAACCAATTTTCATCCACAATTTGGCTACATTAAGCCAGTGAGCGGATCGATCAGACTCCTCTATCAGCTTTTTTTTTCCTCCTAATGGTGGCGGATTCAGTAGTCCCGAGAGATTTTTGACTGCAGATGTGCCAGCTTGCTCCAGGCTCCTCTCTATGCCTCCAAATCTGCAGACTTGAGACTATGGCCTGATCCTTGTAGTACTGTGCTGACACTTGGGGGAGGGAAGTGTATTAATCCCACATTTGTCATCCACGTGTCATTAGATGTTACAGCCAAAGTTTATTTTCCATTTTCATCCAGTCATCTCCACTTTCATGTTCTGAATATATTCTTTAATGCATTGATCACTGTTCACATCATGCAGATCTGTCTCTAAAAAGGCTTGAAATGTTTGTTAGTGAAGGTGATGATTAATTTAGATCTAAATGTGTTCTTTAAGCTGGAGACCTCATGCGGTTTTTATCGTCTCTTATGACGTAGGGAGGCCGCCTTTGCGAAGCATTAAAGTGCGGTACGGTGAAAGTCGCCCTTCATTATTAATAACAGGGAATGCAATTATGTCAGAGATTGCTGAGAGTTCTAGGGCATTATTATACTGAACGGTACTGAGTGGCATTACCACCAGCGCTGGAGACAGGAGAATATTCACACACGGCGTAGGAATATCTGCAATGGAGTTGTTTTTTGCGGCAAGCGGAAGGATCTTGCATTTAAAGGGTTTTTTGGGGCTAAAAATATTGATGACCTAGATCATCACTATCAAATTGGTGGGTATCTGAGGCCTAGCACCCCCACGGATCACTTGTTCTCAGCAGCTGGTATGCAGAGAATGGAGCAGGAAGCAGACAGTGCTGTTCTCTGGATGGTGGCTGAACTGAGTCATTGCAGGTTAGCTGCCATTCATGGGAATGACAGCTGATCTGCAGTAAACTGGTCTGACCACTATACAGAGAACCAAGCTGTCTGTGTGCTGCTCCATTCTTTGTGTATGAGAACAGCTAATTGGTGGGGGTGCTAATTTCAGGGATCAACTAATTTCTCTTGATTTTGACATATTACTACTAGATATTAGGTGAACCAGCCTATGAACCATAAGCATAAAAAGGCATGTCAGCTGTCAGCTGTGACTGCTGTGACCAGATGGGGATGCATCACGCCAATGCAAGTCTATGAATCTGTGAAAAAAATGGATGGCATCCGACAAACGTAGATAAATTAGAAATACTTTAGAAAAAAAAAAGGAGGATCTATTTTTTCATAGATGTGAAAAACGGATTAACCATAGACAGCACGTAAACAAGGATCCGGCTCCTGGTATTCATCAGGGCCTATCTTAGGCTGGCCATACGTTTAAGACTATATTCACACTTGCACCAGGCTCTCTGTTGTTCGGATCTGAATGATGGAGAACCCGTCCGCTAAAACAATGGTTACCTGCGGACACCCACAGACCCCATAATGGGGTCCGCTGAATCTCCTACTGAGTCTCCAACGCAGATGTGAACCTAGCCTTAGATGTATGTCCACTGAACCTGATTTCAGCAATACCAGTGAGACCTCCCAATTTTTCCTCAAAGGCAGATGTCAGGATAAGAAGGATTGGGCAGTTGGATTTCATCATGCCCGATGCTTTTGTACTTGGGAAGATAAGCCTCAACCAAGAAGTGTATGACAGTGGCTTGCACCCCTCTCCCTATTCATAACATATACGTTCCTGGCTGAGACAAACGTGTGTTTATGAAGGGTTTGGAAGAGATAGTTATTGGCCAAACAAGTGTTAGGTTCGTAGGTCTCTCATGGTTGGCCTTCTCGAGTGGTTACATTTATACCATTTTTGTTCATATTTAGGGTCCCTAAGAACTCATTCACACAACAAGGCCGTGTGCTCGGATGTATAAAAGTATTCTATTGAGTGATCTGTAAAAACGGCCCAAGAAATTTCTCATCCGTGACCCCCGATGTGTGCTCAGTGACAATATCTTTTATGAGTTTCTACTCTATAAATATAGTAACAGCAAGGCGAGGTCTTCTAATGATGTAATTTTTACTTGGAAACACATGTGGTAGGAATATCCATTAGTAACTTTGTGTTTCTGTGTCTACATTGCTTTGGCAGTGGATACGGCTGTTGTGGCTTGTGTTCTGCTGACCTGTCATTTGGCTTGTGTTTCCCCCATGTCTGATGTAACATTGGTGAAATTTCTCAAAAATAGAAGCAATGAAAAATAAGTTCCCTGTCTCATACATTTCTCTTATTTTTGGCAGGTGACATCACACAGAAAGGTTATGAAAAGAAAAGATCGAAATTAATAGGAGCCTATTTGCCTCAGCTACAAGGTACGTCCAAAGTTTTCGAACCTACCTTTTCCTCCCGATATGTCTGTTTTTCTAAATACTTGTATTCTCCATAAAATATTTTTCGAGCACCTTTTCTAAAATGTCTGCATTGTTCTGTTATTCCTAACATACACCCAATTTGTTTCTTTTTTGGTGCAAGTGTGAATTTTTGGGTAAAAATTGCGACTCATTCAGTTTTGCACCCTGCACGATGCTTTCCTCAAAGGGCTCCATCAGATTTATCATCATTTACATCAGTTTTCTGGTGACCCAGAAATGTTATTTAATGTGAAATACAAGCATTTGCTAAAGGGCCTATTACATGGGCCAGTGACCAGGCCCATTATCAGGACTGAACATTTGTAGGAATAATTATTCCTTATAAGTGGCCCATGTAACTATGCCGGTGATCACCTGACAAATGTGCAAATTTGAGGCGGCAAAGAAAATCACAATTTGTTGGCAGAACATTAACCTGTTTAACTGCTTCCAGACCACCCGTAGACTTCATACGTTCAGGCAGTGCACTCTTAATACTGCAAGTGCGTATAGTGTGTATATATACACACACAAATACATCCGCAGCAGTGCTAAATCCTCACTGTTCCCTTATGCACCCTTTGCTTGGCTTTATTTTACTTGCTGCTCCTTGTATCACTGTTATTTACGTGCAGTGAATCTGTGAACAAACTACGTTAACCATGATACATCTTCCTGCTCTCCAATCCAATGAAATCACAGATATAGTAAATCACCCCCACATCTGAGGTCACATGATGCTGTGATGTTTTGTTTGGAAGCTCACTCCCCCCTTCCCCCTGTGAGCAGCAAACATAGAGTGGGAGAGCAGGCAGACGCATCATGGGAAATGTAGTTTCTTCACAGATTCACTGTACGTTAATAGCAGTGATACAAGGAGCAGTAAGTAAAATAAAGCCAAGCAAAGGATGCACAAGGGAGCAGTAAGTATTTAGAATAGCTGTGGATGTATTTTCAGATTATTTTTGGAAGCTGGATTCACACTTGCGTTGGAGTCTACTTAGGAATGCACTTAAAATCGGCAAGGAGGAGCATCAAGTGTACCTCCAATTATAGATCACTTTTCATAAATGAATAGTACAGGTTAATATAAGAACTGTTGTAATATATCTTATTAAGGGGATGTGTTTCCTTCGCCACTTTTTAAAGTTATTCTCCTGCTCCTTATCTTCAATCTGACTGCTTGTTTACATTATATTAATCTCCGTATTCACATATAAAATACCTCACATATAGAGCTCTAAAGAGCAGGAAGGGGTGGAGTAGGATTCTCCTTCCGGATGGTTATTTGCTTTATTGCCTCATTCTTTGCACCAATAGCCTCTTATCTACAAACATAGCAGTGTTCAAAACACACAGAGTAGCAGAGTGTAGGAGCAGCAATTATATAGGTGTCTTTTCTATCCCCCCTCCTCTTTCATGGACTAATATGTAGAAAGTAACTCCGTAATAACGGCTATGGTTTTTTCACCCAGGTATTTGAGACTCTCATGAAATACTATTTTATTTATTTTTGATTTTCCTTATAATTTTAGAATTTATATTTTGTTGTCTTGCTGTTTTTTTTTGTTTTAGTTTTTTTTTTTTTTTCACAAAAGAGTCCTCTGCAAGCAGTGTATTATTTAAACCTACCTATCTATCTGTGGGCCAGGGCTCATATGCTGGGTTCTTGTGGCAGACTCTCTTTAAACCAATATGATATTGGTACAGCGCATGCTTCTGATGTACTGAATATATATATGAGTCTAGGTGCATACTGTTCTTCTTACAAATCTGATAATCATGTCCTTGTCTAATATATTACACAGATTCCAGTCTCGCACCAGGATATAAATTGAGATAATATTTCTGTTAAATACCAGACAGCTGGAACTTTTTGTCTTAAATGCAGACCAATTCCTGACGGTCACCTGAACAAGCCAGATGGTGCATTACTGTACTGTGCAATTTCTTTTTTTGCAAATAAAAAAATTTAAAGGGAACCTGTCATGTAAATTTGTTATATTAAACCACCAGGTCTTTATGATACCAAATATCAATATATTAACCCTGTCCATATCCAAGATTAAAAGAAAAAAAAATGTACCTAGAGATGAGTCTGATGAATACAGTACAGTGGTTCTCCACCCATGTAGTTTAAACTGCTTAGAATGTTATAAAACCTAAATGAAGACAACATCGTACTGATCCTCCTCCCACCTATCCTGACACTTCCTGGTTCCTTGCCATTCTCTGATCCTACAATGTTGGACATGTTGATTGGCTGCAGCAGTCACGTGTCAGTGTTGCGTGAGGTCAGGAAGTCCACAGTTAACCTGGGGGGATCGGTAAGGTGACTGATATCTTTTTATAGCATTCTAAGCTTTCAAAAAAGTTTACATGGCTGATAACCCCTTCAATACAGACCCCAGACCATAAACCAAATGAATACAGATCCCAAACCAGACACTGAATTAATACAGACCCAGGTAAGACAATAAATTATTACAAACCCCAGAACAGACAATAAAGAAATGCAGACCCCAGACCATCCAATAACTTCATAGACACCCCAGACTAGTGGTTCTCAATCTGCGGAATGCGTACTCCAGGGGTACATCCTGCAGTCCTTTGGAGTACATGCTGAGGCTAAGAACCACTGGTTTGTATTACATGCTGCCTGTAGTAGGGCCATTATATTTAACGTGAGGGCAATTATGTTACAAATGTGGGGCACTGTGGTGGTCATTATGTTACATGTGTGGGCTAGTATGTTACACATGTGAGGCACTGTAGGGGCCATTATGTTACACATATGGGGCACTGTGGGGGGCCATTATGTTAGACATGGATCAATTATACTGCACATGAGGTCACTGAAGGTGCCATAACATTACTATTATAGACCATTTATAAGAGACCACTACTCCAGGGTTATTCGGTTGGGGGGTACTTCACCTGAAAGGGTTGAGAATCATTACTCTAGACTACAGAATAAATTCATGCACACTCCAGACCAGGCAATAAATTTATACAGAAACTACAGTGACTTGGTTCAGCCATTGTACAGAGAATGCAGCTGTCTGCTTCCTGCTCCATTCTCTGTGTATAAGCTGCCGAGAAGAGCTGATCTGTGTGGGTGCAGGGTGTGAGATCCCCACCCATCTGATATTGATGACCTCTCATATTACTATTTTTAAGCCTGGCTAACCCTTTTTAGGATAGGCTCACAGTCTGTAAACACTTTTAATTAAAGAAAACATAATAAAAACATTTTAATGACAGTGAAATAATTCCTTCCTTGTTCTTCTTTGTTCTTCTTTGATGAACATATTCTTACTTTTTAAGTTTCTCTTAATCCTATAATAAGTATTATTTTTCCTGCAGGGGTGGATCAGGTACTACCACCAGAACGTAGAACTCCTGTCACCCCTTCCTCTTCCTCTAGATATCATCGTCGGCGCTCCTCAGGCTCCAGAGATGAACGCTATCGATCAGGTAAGAAGACCCGTCCAGAGATTTCCTATTTGTGGTTTGAAAAGTTCTGAAAAAATGAAAGCAGCATACTGTATAGTGCATGGTGTGAAGATTATACTTGCCATGTTGCAAGTTACTAGAGAAAGGCTTTATGCATACCCGAGTTTGCAGGCCGAGTCGCTCCCAATGGGGGGGTCCGATGCTCCATTCTAATGATTATAGAGCAAGTCCTATCCTGCTCAGTGGCATTGTAACAGAGCCAAACTCAACCCCCTTATTGAAGTCAGTGGGGGATGGTTTGCACTTGGATGAGACTTGGATGTGATCCGAGTACATTCCACTATAAAATCGGTCCCCCCTCAGCCTGAACACTCTGTTGTGTGCATGTAGCCTAAGCTTTATATATGTATGTATGTAGAAGTTTGGAGACTGTGAATGCAGCTACAGAACAGGCCGTTTTTGCACATCAGCGACAAACATTGATTTGTTGTTTTTTTTTCAGATGTACATACAGAAGCAGTCCAGGCGGCCCTTGCTAAACATAAAGAACGGAAAATGGCTGTACCCATGCCATCAAAACGGCGCTCCCTTGTGGTGCAAACATCAATGGATGCATACACACCCCCAGGTGAGCTAATACAAAATAGTTTTTAATTTTTAAGTTTTCACATTAGCATGGTTTTCTGTAATTTCTGTTGGACCCTCTAGGAGGATGCTATAACCGCATCCAGGCTAAGCTGTTGCAAGAAGAAGCAAAGGTGTATACAGTAGCTTTTTATTACATGAAGAATAAAGTTTATTGCTTAAAGAGGACTTTTCACCAACTCCAGCTCTTTGCATCCTTCAGTAGGCACAGCTTTACTGATTCCGGCTAACCCTCACCATTCCCGAGCAATCAGTGCAGTTAGTTTCAGCACCCAATATGCTAATTAGAGTCTGTACTGTCAGGTGGGCAGTCTCAGACTTTCTGCTCCAGCTCAGGACCACCCATCTGACAGTGGAGAGCCCAATTGTGCAGCACTGATTGCTCAGGAATGGCGGGGACTAGAGAAAAAATTCAAGCTGTGCTCAAATCAGCCCAAAGTTGAATCTATTGACAGATGCAAAGAGTTGGTAGAGATGGTGAAAGATCCTCTTTAAATCTCTGAAATACCCGTCATTATAGTCCATAGAGTAGTTTTCTTGAAGGGGTTGTCTACTTCTGGAAAAGCATTCTCATATACCTTAATAAGGAATTCTCCAGTGCTCCGGTGTCCCTCACTGGTGTCCGGTCCTGCGCCGCATCTCACGTGACTGCTAAGACCAATCAGCAGCCTAAGGAAAGGAATCGGGACGTCACTCACATATGTCGCCTGTGACGTCCTGTCGCCTTTCCTTAGGTCACGTGCGGCGGGGACTTCTCCCAGAACAAGACCCCAGGAGCAGCAGGACCAGCCCGTCATGGGAGACACCGGAACACTGGGGACAGGTGAGTATGGTTTTTATTTTTATTTTTTTTTCCACCTTAAGTGGCCTCTTTGCAATAAATTGCTTATCCTAGACAACCCCTTTAAAAGAAGTAGGCCTCCTTTTCCAGGATCATCATCTCCTGGCCACAGTTGAGGCAACTACAAAGTGCATTTCTCTATCTGGAGGACATTTTCTCTCCTGCATTTTACAGACACCCCATTGATTTGAATGGGCACTATGCAATGCTTAATTTTCCCTATGGTGGCGCTGCAGACAAAGTAAATACTGCCAGGTTTGCCCACAAATTACAGCAGATTGTCAAAGGACTCTTTTACCAAGTTGGAATTGTCCAAAATGTAGAACCCTCTTTAAGGTCTGTTCACATTGGTCTGAGCAATTATAGAAATAATTTGTCATTGAAAATAAATATAAAAGATCAGCATAAATATCATTGTGAATATCATTGTTTTCTATTGTTATCTTTGACAGTATCTGTAAATGACGCTTTTATAACATTTATAATAATCATTACTGACCAGCTTGTGGCTCTTGTGAGAGCGGTCACTGGGTAGCAATGTTGCTCCTTGCCCAACATAAGCGGTTCCTTCTGACCAGCTACAAGATTTGGGTTGGCCTTGACACTTTTTGGCCTTGGTACATTAATGTTGTCTGTACTTTTTGGCAGATACCTCTTCAGGGTCAGAGGACGAAGGATCAGTACAAGGGGACTCCCAGGGAACTCCCACCTCAAGCCAAGGAAGTATAAACATGGAGCACTGGATTAGCCAAGCAATCCATGGGTCAACCACATCAACCACTTCTTCCTCTTCAACACAGAGTGGGGGCAGCAGTGCCGCACACAGATTAGCAGATGTCATGGCCCAGACACACATAGGTATGTAATAACCAAGCTACTGACCTTATGTAATGATGAGTTTTTTTTTTGACAGAAGACGTATAAAAACTAAGGTAATGGCTATCAATGTTTATTTGGTAATTTTTATTCAGGCCCTGTGACTTAACCAGAAAGAGAATTTTTGATTCTCTTTAAACAGTTCAGTACCATGATTTACTCAATACAGCAGGCTGCACCCATTTTCTAGGACTCCTACAGCACAGAGACCAGGCCCACCTCCACCCATCTACTAGACTTTTACTCTGCCTATTTTTTCATCCTTTCCTCTTTCTGTCCTGGGTCTCGAACTCCGAACCCTCTGTATGGGAGGCAGAAACCCTATAAGTTGATCTTCAGCTCAGCTGCTGTAAATGGAAGGATTTTCTAAACACCTGACTTAAACCCTTAACAGGATATGCATAATATACTACTATATAGAAACATTAGACACCTGTATGGAGACAGCGCGGCGCTCTGTAACGTTTACATACTACGAGTTGCTCTGCTCACTCACTGTACAAACTGTAGCCACGAGTGTAGATACTGCAGCGCTGTCACATTGAAGCTGCGCTGTCTCAGTACTGGTGATCTGCGGGGGTCCTACAGATCTAATATTAGGATAGGCCATAAATACTAAGAAATCGAATAATCCTTTTAACATTGTAAAGTCAATTACAATAAACCCATTTTATTAATACATTTTACTAATTCAATGTCACAAAATGTATTAAATAACATAGGCATATTTTGCATCACGGTAACTATAACATCCCATACAATGCAGTAAACACAGTTTTTATAGTGATCGCCCAATGGCTTTAATGCAAATGGTGCTAAGTAATATTTGGGTATTGGGAATCCCAATACTACACTTCAAACTCAGACTTCTGGTATTGTGACAACTCTAGGGAGTCCTGAGAGGCCATCAATATTTTGTCACTTTGATCCATTGGAATTGCTACAGTAAGAAGTCCGTGCATTTTATTATAAGGCCTGTTATATAGTAGTTTCTCCATAAAGTCATTATACTAATAACATGGTTCTTTTTTTTTAACAGATTTTTATTTTTTATTATACTGAGTTTTAACTAAATCTGTCCTTATTATGGTTTGATTGTATAAAATAACTCAATTATCATTTGCATGTTTTTATGTTCTATACTAGAAAATATGAATATGCCCCATAAAGTAGAAGAAAATATTTAAAGGGGTTATCCCACATGGGCATTAAGAAGTACATGTGATAAATATCTTATGATTGTGGACCCCACCCTTGGGATTCCCATTGATCACTGGACTGGGATTCCTGATCACTGTCATGGTGAGGAGACGTTTCAGTGGAGCTGTGGGCATGTAAGCTCCCTGCTGCTTCATTCGGTGTCTGTGGGCTTGATGGACTACGGACTGTGTGCATACGCCACAAACATGCCATTTTCACCTCACTGCAGCCATGCACCTACGTGGGGCACCCAATGATCAGATATTTATCACCTATCCACACGATAAGGGGTAACAACTACTATAAAGCTAAGTTAGTAAACACTCGCGTCTTGAAAGGACAGTCCACTTTCTAGTGGTAGGATAAAGGAGCGATCAAACCTTTCACAGTAAACCTTGCAAAAATAATGGAGCAGATTTACTAATCTTGTGTAATGTTTAGTTTTGTTGCATCTTAAAGGGGTTTTCTGGGACTAGAGATATTTATGACCTGTCCTAAGGATAGGTCATCAGTACCAGATCGGCGGAGATCTGACACCCGACACCTCCACCAATTACCTGTACTCAGCAGCTGATACATAGAGAATGGTAGCAGGAAGCAGACAGCTCTGTTCTCTGTGTAGTGGCCAGAACAGGTATTGTAGATCAGGACGCATTGAAATGAAAGGCACATAAACTGCAGTAACTCAGTTCCACCTCTACAGAGAACAGAGCTGTCTGCTTCCTGATCCATTATCTGTGTATCAGCTGCTAAAAACAGCTTTTAGGTGAGGTGGCAGGTGTCAGACCCCCACAGATCTCATATTATCTAAAGGATAGGTCATCATTATTTTTAGCCCCTAAAACCTCTTTTAACCATGGTGCATGCTCATCCATGTCCTTTTCCCACTTGCACAATAAATGTGGGGTAAAGCTGGTACTCCATTTTTGTGTTGCAAATAAAGCTAAGATTAGCTCTACATCTTCTAGCTTAGTTTACCGCTACGTGGATCAATGTCCGTAATAAAGATGGCCATTTCCCAGTGCATAGGAGCTGAAATCAACAACAGACTGAATGTTATGTAATGTCAGATTATGTCTGGATTAAGGGATTGAGTTCATCACGTCTACCTCTACCTTTGAGTGTTGGCTCAAAACAAGCTATGAAAAGTTCACTACATTAATATGTTGGTATGACTTCCACAGGCTCTGTTACGCCATCTATATAAAGAGTCCACTGACTACACCCAAGCAGCAAAGCCATGTTATGGGCCGAAACAATATACTGTATATAACAATTACTTAGCAAAGGATGAGGGACCGATGAAGCATACAGATTTTGCCAATTCCTAGACTATGGTCTCGTGGCAATTGTTTGGCCTATACAATGGATTTCTGCCATGAGTATTGGTGACTCTACTGGTATATCTTCAACATCTTGTGTATTTTGTCTCGCAAGAAAGTTCATTGAGCCTTTGCTGTCTTGGCTTACAATTGCTTTTCTTTCCTGAAGGGAATAGGAGGACAGATGGACAGTATCACAGTATGTATAGCTGACTTTTTGCATCTTGAATTTGCTCTCCAGTGCTAGCTGCCCAAGCTTCTTCCTTGTTATGTTGACTTGTCCCTTTCCCTAGTATGGCAATTTGCTTATTTCCTGGTCATGTTACATAAAACCCACAAGCATTGAATGTCATTCGGAGGGTTGTTTTTGGGGGGATTGACAGATGGGTTCATACTTTAATATTGGGTGGTGGTGGGCAATAATGATATTGAGATAATAGTGATGACCACCACTTGCTATTGATATTGAGTGTGCCTAATGGACTTCAAGATTTCATAGGCTGGAATAGTAGACTAAGTCATGTCATAGAATTTTTGGAAAAAAAAAAAAATTGTTTATAATCTGTGAGTTTTATTATAAGACCACCTTGATTATAAACTACTATTGCACTTTAACTCCTTCACTGCTTAGCTGAAAGGCGATCCTCACATCTTGGTGTGTTTTACCTTCACTGACAGTTGTGCATTCCATCAAGGATCACTTTCAAAATGAGTCATGTGACACAAGCGGTCGCGGCTTTTTCTTAACGTCAAATGGACAGAATCAGGCGAGTGCTAAAGGTGCTTCTTGCCATTGGCAGAGCACACCTAAAAATGGTGAGTACATAAAGTTTCACAAACTCCTTGCTCCTCCTTCACATTACTTTACCCCATTTTGTAGACATATTTTTGGTGTAATGTTGTGCCCTTCCAGATTTGTTACCCTGAGTTGGTATCAGGTGGACTGTGATTTTACACGAAAATTTTGCTGGGTCTATTTTTGAGGATTTGTTTATAGTAAGTTTTATTAAGTTGTAAAGAAGACATTTCACCACCTCCAGGTCTTAGCATTTGTTAATAGGCACTCCTCCATTGATTCTAGCACAGGTACAATTTTTTTCTCTATCCTCCACTGTTCCTGAGCAATCAGTGCAGTTAGTTTTGGTGCCTAGTGTTCTAACTACACTCTCTAATATCATGTGGATGGTGACAGGTAGCAGCAGGCATGGGGGTTTAATTCTGCGTTCTGATTGGAGCCACGCCCAGTTGCCTGACACTACCCACTTGACCTTGGAAAGTCTAGCATATCTGGCACCCAAACTAACTGCACAGCTTGCTCAGGAACAGTGGTGGTTAGAGAAACCATTCCAACTGTGCTGGAATTAGGTATCAGACTATTCAGGTCTGTGCTGGAATCAGGTCTGGAGCCTAATAAAGGATGAAATGAACTTCAGTTGTTGGAGTTGGTGAAAGGTCCTCTTTGGTTATAATATAAAATAAGGTTCCAAGTAAAAGAAAAATTAAAAGCTCAAAATATGCATGAAAAGTTAAAGGGTTTGTCCAGTATCTGAAGGTAATTGATACTGATGACCTATTCACAGGATAGGTCATCAGTATCAGATTGGTTGGGGTTTGACACCTGTCCCTGTCTCAGTCATCTGTGCATGGAGCTTCCAGTCCATACAGTGTAGCGGCGGTGGCTGTAACTGCTACCCGCTCCCATTCTCTTCAATAACAGCAGGGCTACGTCCGACTGTATACCTAGTATATGGCTTCTGGCAGCTGAAACAGATGATTGGGATGGCGTCTGGGTGTCTGACCCTGACCAATCTGATACTGATGACCTATTCTGTGGATAGGTCATCAATATCAATTACCTTTAGATCCTGCACAACCCCTTTAAAGGGAACCCATCACATTGTAGTCCTCTTTGTGGGCAGCATGTTATAGAGCAGGTGAAGCTGAGCACATTGTTATACAGTATGTTGGGAAATGTATAACATCAGTACAAAAGTATAACATCTTTTACAGTACAGACCAAAAGTTTGGACACACCTTCTCATTCCAAGAGTTTTCTGTATTTTCATGACTATAAAAATTGTAGATTCACACTGAAGGCATCAAAACTATGAATTAACACATGTGGAATTATATACTTAACAAAAAAGTGTGAAACAACTGAAAATATGTCTTATATTCTAGGTTCTTCAAAGTAGCCACCTTTTGCTTTGATTACTGCTTTGCACACTCTTGGCATTCTCTTGATGAGCTTCAAGAGGTAGTCACCTGAAATGGTCTTCCAACAGTTTTGAAGGAGTTCCCAGAGATGCTTAGCACTTGTTGGCCCTTTTGCCTTCACTCTGCGGTCCAGCTCACCCCAAACCATCTCGATTGGGTTCAGGTCTGGTGACTGTGGAGGCCAGGTCATCTGGCGTAGCACCCCATCACTCTCCTTATTGGTCAAATAGCCCTTACACAGTCTGGAGGTGTGTTTGGGGTCATTGTTCTGTTGAAAAATAAATGATGGTCCAACTAAACGCAAACCGGATGGAATAGCATGCCGCTGCAAGATGCTGTGGTAACCATGCTGGTTCAGTATTCCTTCAATTTTAAATAAATCCCCAACAGTGTCACCAGCAAAGCACCCCCACACCATCACACCTCCTCCTCCATGCTTCACGGTGGGAACCAGGCATGTAGAGTCCATTCATTCACCTTTTCTGCGTCGCACAAAGACACGGTGGTTGGAACGAAAGATCTCAAATTTGGACTCATCAGACCAAAGCTCAGATTTCCACAGGTCTAATGTCCATTCCTTTTGTTCTTTAGCCCAAACAATTCTCTTCTGCTTGTTGCCTGTCCTTAGCGGTGGTTTCCTAGCAGCTATTTTACCATGAAGGCCTGTTGCACACAGTCTCCTCTTAACAGTTGTTGTAGAGATGTGTCTGCTGCTAGAACTCTGTGTGGCATTGACCTGGTCTCTAATCTGAGCTGCTGTTAACCTGCGATTTCTGAGGCTGGTGACTCGGATGAACTTATCCTCCGCATCAGAGGTGACTCTTGGTCTTCCTTTCCTGGGGCGGTCCTCATGTGAGCCAGTTTCTTTGTAGCGCTTGATGGTTTTGGCCACTGCACTTGGGGACACTTTCAAAGTTTTCCCAATTTTTCAGACTGACTGATCTTCATTTCTTAAAGTAATGATGGCCACTCGTTTTTCTTTACTTTGCTGCTTTTTTCTTGCCATAATACAAATTCTAACACTCCATTCAGTAGGACTATCAGCTGTGTATCCACCTGACTTCTGAACAACACAACTGATGGTCCCAACCCCATTTATAAGGCAAGAAATCCCACTTATTAAACCTGACAGGGCACACCTGTGAAGTGAAAACCATTTCAGGTGACTACCTCTTGAAGCTCATCAAGAGAATGCCAAGAGTGTGCAAAGCAGTAATCAAAGCAAAAGGTGGCTACTTTGAAGAACCTAGAATATAAAACATATTTTCAGTTGTTTCACACTTTCTTGTTAAGTATATAATTCCACATGTGTTAATTCATAGTTTTGATGCCTTCAGTGTGAATCTACAATTTTTATAGTCATGAAAATACAGAAAACTCTTGGAATGAGAAGGTGTGTCCAAACTTTTGGTCTGTACTGTATATATTAAAGTCCCTGCTTTTTGTATGCTGAGAATCCAGTAAGTGGTCCTATTCAGTGATTGTCAACTATTGCTGGAAGGCTGTCCATCACTGAATAGGCCCGCTCATTTGACTCCTAAGCCCAGAAAAGGCAGAGATTTAGATCAATTAAATAAGTTATACTGAATATTTCCCTGCAAAATTATATGTTAGTCTGCTCATCTCTTCTTACTTTATAACATGCTGCCTGCAGGTCAGACTCCATGTTCAATCTGATAGGTTCCCTTTAACAAGCATCATGGGTAATCTCCTATAATGCAGCAGGACGGTTAGTTTCTCTTATAAATAACTCTATATTGCCAAGTGTAAAGACTAAACATGACTAGAAAGACAACCAGGACATACTATGTGCAGACATTTCATTAGAAAGATATGCTGAGAGGTTTCAGCTCTGAATCTTGCAGAATAGTGATTTCAGCTCTGAAGTAAAATACAGCCTATAATTTAGCAGCTATGCTAAAATGAAACAAGCATATTCAGAAAATATTTTCTATGTAATATTTTCTAGGTCAACTGTATAATGTTGTTTTGCCTTGAGAATGAGCATTTTAATGTTTTCTGCAAAAATTATTTTAGTAGTCACTTAGACATTAGACATTTAGAATATTTCTAACCGTGAGATATCAGTATTATTGATACATAAAGTGAGGCCAGGTCCCCTTAGGGCATAGTAACCTTCACGATAGAAGTTAGACACTGAGAGGCGCAAATCAAAAAGTTAAGGAGATTTTAGAATTGTTGAAGGGACATTCGTATGAACATTTATGCTCAGTCATTGTCCCATGTAAACATGGCCCAATCCACTGACAGGCAAGCAAACACATTTATATTGGCCGACCACATGATTAGACCACATGATTAATATGGGCATAAAGATACTTGTTGGTCAGCAGCACATTTCCTCCATGTATACAAAGGGTGTGCAGCCAGCAGCAGTCTACTGCATGAAAGGAGGGGTACTAACATTGTGAAAATAAAAATGGACCCCCATCAATTTGCTACAGTGTATTTAAAATCAGCACACATTATGGGCACAAATCTGTGTAAAGGAGTCCCTAGACTGGAAGAATATTAAATTTTCCAATGGTTGCATAAATTGATCTTCCTTTAAAGGAACACTAAACTGTTAAAAAGGCCCAAAAATTTTTAAAAAAGATCTTCCTGGCACTTCCTCCTTGAATTTCCTCCTTTTTTATCTTATTAGTCTCATTTTACAATTAAAACTGAGAAATTTATAAAAAAAAAAATTTTCTCCAAATGTCCCAGTCATGTCCCGTCTCCTCCTCACTGTCTTGTATCTGGCTGTAAGATAACTGGCTGGAGCAGCCTTCCTGCTGTGCCCTGTCTCCAGCAGCACAGAGGGTTCTTCCACTTGTCTAAGCTGGCCACCACCTAAAGATGGAACAGATCAGGCAGAGATTATCCCTTGTGTTCTCTGTAGGATTTCTACCTGTTTGTTTTAGGATCCTACAGAAAGTGCTGCAGGGAAATTAAATCTCTAGTTTACTCATTATTTACGATTTATTTCTAGGTTTAGTGTTCCTTTAACATACACTTTTTGTTGTCAGATTGGCAATTACTAAGGCGGGGCAATTATGGAGGGGCTATGATGTATGGCTTATATGAGTTCCTTATATCACTGCATCTATACCATGCCCCCAATAAATGGCCCTTTTTACTTATGGCAATATGAATTTCATCGCAAGTAAGTTTTTGGGGTCAGTTAATCTGTAGAAGTGCTGCCATTTTTGCCAGATTTTTGTGTAAAAATGGCAACAAATTGTAAATACAGTAGAGCAGATAAACTATCTAACTTTCAGACAGTGCAAAGTTGGATCAGACAGTCATAAACTGCATCAGATTTTGGCGCGCTGTCAAGAATTTTGGTGCATGTCCAGATTGGCAGGTGCATAGTTTTATATATTAAACTCCTCACCCTTTTCATCAAGCCCCGCCCGATTGTCAGGCAAGGCACAGATACAAAGTGTCTAAAACACATAGAAAAAGTTTTTTGGTGCAAATTACACCAGAATTCTTATGTACTTTTATCTTTTTATTTTATCTGCCTTACTGTATACATTTTTTTTTACTTCTGTATGCACTTGGAATGTGTTTGTCCTCCTTTTGTGGTTTGTTGTGCCTGTTTGTAGTGTTTTATGGTCACTCTCCCACAACCCTTTTGCCCCTGAGAAAAAAAACCTAACGTACTGTATAAGCAATTGTTTGTCTTTGTTCAGATATATTCCTTTTTCCGTTTCTTGTTTGGCTCGTGAAGCTTGTTGAGCATTAAGACAAAACCCCAGCATGGGCTTGCAGTATTTCTTGTCGTTGTGAGACGTTAATGGAGTATTTAGAGTTTGATGTATGATGGAAGGTTAACGTGACTCGGGTCAGTACTTCCAAATTGTTCCTCGCTGATGCTTTTGGATACATCCCCGCTGCGTGTTTGGGAGGGGTGGTTTGTCTGGGAAATTTGTCTGTGTAGTAAACACTGATGCCACTTCAGAATGGTTCAGTGGAAGAAGCCATCAATCACTGGGACGCTTCTCTTCTTGCATGTTGAAAGAATCTGACATCCTGGAAGACTCATTTTTTACATACACTACTTTTACTCATTTATTGTATGCCAACTAATAGGAGTTTCAGAACCAGATGCTGCCACTGGCTTGGATGTAACGGGCAATTATAATAGCATGGCAACATTTTACATGGGCATATACAGTATTGTACAAAAGTGTAGAAATACTGCAAAGTAAGAATGCTTCCAATAGTAGGAATGTTAATAATTTACTTTTATCTATTAACAAAATTAAGTGAATGAACAAAAGAGAAATCTAAATCCCATAAAAATTTGCCAAAATTTGGTGTGACTGCACTTTCCTTTGTGGAGAAAAAAATTCAGTATCATTTGTAACTTTTTTTTGAAAACTCTTTTTATGCTTAGGAGTCCAGTGGGCGGCCCCAATTACATGATCATACAGGGAAGGCTGCCAATCATTTAGTAGCACCGCCCACTGGACCCCTAACCATAAAAAGAGCAGGGATTTCAATCATGAAGTTACACGTTATACAGAATTTTTTTTCCCCACAAAACTATATATCAGTCTTCTTCGTTTCTCCTGCTGTATAACATGCTACAGATTGGATAGTGTTTTCAAGGTGACCATTTTCATTTAGGATAAGATTGTTGCTAGATATCATTGACTGGCAGTCATGAAAATTATCTTACAATTTCCTTTTTTTAATAATTTTTTTTTTTTTTTTTGGGAGGGGGGCAAAATACATATCAAATGTTACATATTTTGTGTCCATAATTCCGTCACAAAAAATTGCTTTTTAGAAAAACCATCTTAAGATATTTGCCAAAAATTTTTGTGGATTTTTTTTATTTAATTTCGCAAAGCATAAATTTATACAGCAGAGCTGCATTTCTGATTTTAAAAAGTGAGTATTTGAGAAAGACCAAGGGCACAGAAAGTGGGAATGATGTGCCATGTGCACATAGTCTGTAAGGAGATCCAAGGAGGTCCTTCAGCTGTGTAGCTTGGGCCCTTAGACACTTAGTACTTCTTTGAAACTATAAGCGTCCATTAGACTAGAGCATGTCACATTGTTTTTCTGCTGAGATCTATATAGATATAGCCAAAATCCCCCATATGAAGTTGCAGACATCTGAAGGTACTGTATTAACCCCTTAGACTGCAAAGGTATTATATCCCTATGTGCAGTAGACCTTAAGGAGGTTGCTTTTAAGGGTTGGACCATACTTCTGCTTTAAAATTGAGACAAGTTTAACGGGGTCATCCAGGTTTTGGGGCAACCTCAGGGGTTGTTAGGGTGAGAGTTAAAGAAAAAAAATACATACTCCCCTATCCCCACTGCTCCTATGCCAGAAGCCGTAAAGCTCACATGACCACTGAGACCAATCTGTGGCCTCTGCGGTTGGAGAGTGACTGGTGACACCGCTGCTTACCAGCAACCACTGGGGTTACTTGTTCTCAGTGTCCTGGCACGTGGGGGAAACGGAAGATGACTCTAGCATCGCACTAGCGTTTGTCTCTCTGTCATGAGCATGGGGAGCCAAAAGATGGAGAGCCTGTCTGCTAAAAAAAGTGGTTACCCGTGTCACCTGCAGACCTTTCCATGCTGGACTTTTCTCTCCACGGATTTTAGACGGAACCTGCGACAGAGTCTCCTCAATGCAGATGTAAACCTAGCCTGAGCTGGTCAACAGACCACTGGGGATAGTTATGTCCATTTTTTTTCCTTTCACACTCACCCCTGCCATCTCTGAGGTTGCTCAAAATCCTGGACAACCCCTTTAATCTTTTGAATGGACTTGTCCCTTCTACATTATTTCACTTGTGTAAGATCTTTCAGCAATTTTTTTTTTTGTCAAAATATACTTGATCACCCAGATGCTGAGAGTGTGCATTACATACCACGACATTACTAGTATCTCACACTTGTACTGTCATTAGTATATCTCACACTAGTACTGTCACTAGTATATCTCACACTAGTACTGTCATTAGTATAGCTCACACTAGTACTGTCACTGGTATATCTCACACTAGTACTGTCATTAGTATATCTCACACTAGTACTGTCACTAGTATATCTCACACTAGTACTGTCACTAGTATATCTCACACTAGTACTGGCATTAGTATAGCTCACACTAGTACTGTCACTAGTATATCTCACACTAGTACTGTCATTAGTATAGCTCACACTAGTACTGTCACTGGTATATCTCACACTAGTACTGTCATTAGTATATCTCACACTAGTACTGTCACTAGTATATCTCACACTAGTACTGTCACTAGTATATCTCACACTAGTACTGGCATTAGTATAGCTCACACTAGTACTGTCACTAGTATATCTCACACTAGTACTGTCACTAGTATATCTCACACTTGTACTGTCATTAGTATATCTCACACTAGTACTGTCATTAGTATATCTCACACTAGTACTGTAATTAGTATAGCTCACACTAGTACTGTCACTGGTATATCTCACACTAGTACTGTCATTAGTATATCTCACACTAGTACTGTCACTAGTATATCTCACACTAGTACTGTCATTAGTATATCTCACACCAGTACTGTCACTAGTATATCTCACACTAGTACTGTCACTAGTATATCTCACACTAGTACTGTCACTAGTATATCTCACACTAGTACTGTCACTAGTATATCTCACACTAGTACTGTCACTAGTATATCTCACACTAGTACTGTCACTAGTATATCTCACACTAGTACTGTCACTAGTATATCTCACACTAGTACTGTCACTAGTATATCTCACAATTGTACTGTTGATTTCTACGCTAAATTCACCAAGTAATTTCCTAATTTACTTTTCTTTTTGATATGGCTTTCCTGCTATTTTTTTCATTTCATGATGCCATAATTTCATACAATCACAGCCTGACACTCGAAATTATTAAATCCGCAAGATCATAATTCTGGAAAGCAGCACTGGACAGCATTATTTCTTGTAATTCATTAACAATGACGAAGAAACCAGAGCAGTTTACGTATGAAGATGTATTGTTGACTTCATGCTTTCTCCATTAAGGCAGCAATGGTTTCTGGAATGAATTATCGCCAAATATAAAAATCTGATGTAGTGGTCATTAAACATGGGCAATGTGTCATGCAAGATAATAAAAACTGCATTATGTATCTGGTCGTAAACCTTCTAAACATTGTATATTAGGCATATATGATGTTTACGTGCTTCAGGTATTATATGGTATTTTTGTATTGAAAGCAATGCAAGAAATGCTTGACTGCAACTCCTATGCTTACCTGATATGTCTGTGAAAATTGCCTGTGTCCCCCACCCCAGAAATTTGGGATAGTCAATGGTTGCATTTCTGTCTACCCTCTCCCTGTTTTTGTTTTGTTGGCCGAATCCTCAGCTAGTATTTTTTTTGTTCATTGCAGATTGGATGTCTTTTATACTTTTGCAAAGCATCTGTTTTGGCCGCTTGATGTAGATTTTTCAGTAATATGTGTCGGTAACGCTCTCTGTTTGCACTGTGTGAAATGAACTGTCGATATGTAAGGTTCTAGGTATTCTAGTCCTCTGTTCAGTGCTGAGGTTCTGGTGCAATTCAATGTTTGCGTTTTGTGGTCTGTTTCCAAATGAAGGATGGCGTCTTCTCTATAGCTAAGTCATTCTGTGTTTTTGCAGAAAACCATTCAGCCCCTCCAGATGTTACCACATACACCTCAGAGCACTCCATACAAGTAGAGCGACCACAGGGATCAACATCACGGGCCACCTCTAAATATGGGAATGCTGAACTTATGGAAACAGGAGATGGTAAGGATCGTCTTTTTAACTAAATGGAAATTTGATAACGTTTAACATTTAACATGTCTTCTCTCCCGAAATGTCTGTCTTAATACATACTTGTATTCCTTGTGAAATAAAAATTCTGGAGCTGTGTTTTGTCATTCCTTTGATATTCCTACCAGAAATGTATGAATAAATTGACAACTAGGTGTTACCAGTTGGGGGAGTGTCTGCACACACTATCTAATCAATGCTGACAGACTGTTTAGAGACACACCCCTTTTGACAAGGGGAGTAGTAATATCCAGTTGTCTATTAATTTATAAATATTCAGGAGGAATAACATAGGTACGGCACAGATTTCTAACCAAAAAATTCTAAAAGAATTTTGGGTAATGTAAGTACTGGTTCTCTTGAATTATATTGCTCTATATCATTGTATATTTCAGCAAATTTTACCAAAATTGTGACCACTTATCTATGGCTTAGTTCAAACTTTTTTTTTTTTATTGGAAATCTAACCTAGTACTAGAAAGGAACCCATGTATGCCAAAAATTGTTTTCACTGCACTGCATAGTTGACAATGTTTTGCAATTTAAGGGATTATGCAAAAATATTTTTTTACTTTTTTGTAACTGCAGTTGTATACATCACGGCTAGATGTTAAAGCGTACTTTTGATTTTGTGGCAGCTTTTGTGAAATTAATAAATATTGTAATATACTTTATTAACACCTTTTGGTTTCTTTCCCTGAAATCCTGCTCTGAACTCCACTTCTGTCCTTTTGGTATTCTTTGCCTTGTTTTTAGTTTGGATTGGCATTTTTATATACACACGTAGACAAAATGGTTGGTACCCCTCGTTTAATGAAAGAAAAACCCACAATGGTCACAGAAATAACTTGAATCTGACAAAAGTAATAATATATAAAAATTCTATGAAAATGAACAAATGAAAGTCAGACATTGCTTTTCAACCATGCATCCCTTGATAGCCTTTAGATTTCATTGTACCCTGCACAGATTCAAGACACCCTGTACCAGATGCAGCAAAGCAGCCCCAGAACATAACAGAGCCTCCTCCATGTTTCACAGTAGGGACAGTGTTCTTTTCAAGATATGCTTCATTTTTCTGTCTGTGAACATAGAGCTGATGTGCCTTGCCAAAAATTTCGATTTTTGTCTCATCTGTCCATTGGACATTCTCCCAGAAGCTTTGTGGCTTGTCAACATGTAGTTTGACAAATTCCAGTCTGGCTTTTTTAAGATATTTCTGTGAGCATTGTGGGTTTTTCCTTCATTAAACGAGGGGTACCAACAACTTTGTCCACGTGTGTATAAGGCTAGATTCACACTTGCGGCGTGGGACCCAAATGACGGAGAGCCCACCAGCTAAAACAGCCGTTACCCACAGACACCCGTGGACCCCATAGACTATTATGGGGTCCCACTGGGTTTCAGCTGTTTTTATACCAACCCTTTGTGCAGGACTATTTTCGGTGGAATCTGCAACGGAGTCTCTTATGGAGACCCGGACGCAGATGTGAACAAAGCCTAAGGCAGGGTTCACACTACCGTTGATGTCCGTTCTGATAGTGTCCGTTAAAAAAAGAAAAACAAAAAAAAAAAAACGGACACCTATCATAACAGACATTAACGGACAGTAACTGATGTCCATTTTTTTAACTGATCCAATTAATGGATTAGTTAAAAAAAAACGGACACATTAGCATCAGTTAGTGTCCGTTTTTTAACACTGTCCATTTTTTGTTTTTTTTTTCTGCTTTCTGAGCATGCGCAGGAAAAAAACGGACATAAAATAACGGACAGTAACTGATGGCTATCCGTTACTGTCCGTTATAAGTCCGTTACCCATAGACTTAAATGTTAAAAAAATAACGGACACTTGCTGTCCCTCAAGAATCCGTTTTTTTCAAACGGACAAAAAGTCCTGCATGTAGAATTTTTTGTCCGCGAAAAAATAAGGGACTTCTGACGGATTTGGTGTAAATGGACACAAACGGACACTAACGGACACAATATTGAAACACCCGTTGAACACCGGACACCCATTGAAATGAATGGAAATTTTAACGGATTTCTGACGGTTCAGCTAGTGTTCAATGCTAAAATCTTGTAACGGACAATAGCAACGGACACTACTGACGGTCACCAACGGTAGTGTGAACGCCCCCTAACTGTTCCCAATCCCGACTGATGATATTTGTGAAACTAAGGGCCTGTTCACACGGACTGTCACTTATTTTATAGGTAAATTCCACCCCAAAAATCAGCAACAGATTCGGCCCTGATTGTATTCAATGGGAGACAGATATTCAGCAAGACGTGCAAAAAATAAGCATCATGCTCAATATTGTCTGTCCGACTCAAATTCCTCTTCGTTTTTCATAGTATGAACATACCCTAAGAAAAAAATATGTTTCAGGAATTTGAAGCTGATTTAGCAAATCTGCTCCCGTATCTGCTTCAACAAACAGCATCAAAATCTGCCTCTTATTCATTTCAATGGGAGTTTCAGGCAGAATCCACCTAAAAAATAAGAGGCACCCTTCTTTTTTCTGCTAGCTGAAATGTAGTGTACAAAGCGGTCTGAATAGAGCCTTACTGCTGGGGAGTTTTTATTGCTATACAGTGCTGGCCAAAAGTATTGGCACCCCTGCAATTCTGTCAGATAATACTCAATTTCTTCCAGAAAATGATTGCAATCACAAATGCTTTGGTAATAATATCTTCATTTAATTTGTCTTCAATGGAAAACCACAAAAAGAATTGTCAAAAAGCCAAATTGGATATAATTCCACACCAAACATAAAAAAGGGGGTGGAGAAAAGTATTGACACCCTTTGAAAAATCATGTGATGCTTCTCTAATTTGTGTAATTAACAGCACCTGTTACTTACCTGTGGCACATAACAGGTGGTGGCAATAACTAAATCACACTTGCAGCCAGTTGAAATGGATTAAAGTTGACGCAACCTCTGTCCTGTGTCCTTGTGTGTACCACATTGAGCATGGAGAAAAGAAAGAAGACCAAAGAACTGTCTGAGGACTTGAGAAGCAAAATTGTGAGGAAGCATGAGCAATCTCAAGGCTACAAGTCCATCTCCAAAGACCTGAATGTTCCTGTGTCTACCGTGCGCAGTGTCATCAAGAAGTTTAAAGCCCATGGCACTGTGGCTAACCTCCCTAGATGTGGACGGAAAAGAAAAATTGACGAGAGATTTCAACGAAAGATTGTGCGGATGATGGCTAAAGAACCTCGACTAACATCCAAACAAGTTCTAGCTGCCCTGCAGTCCGAGGGTACAACAGTGTCAACCCGTACTATCCGTCGGCGTCTGAATGAAAAGGGACTCTATGGTAGGATACCCAGGAAGACCCCACTTCTGACCCAGAGACATAAAAAAGCCAGGCTGGAGTTTGCCAAAACTTTCCTGAGAAAGCCAAAAACTTTTTGGAAGAATGTTCTCTGGTCAGATGAGACAAAAGTAGAGCTTTTTGGGAAAAGGCATCAACATAGAGTTTACAGGAAAAAAAAAAGAGGCCTTCAAAGAAAAGAACACGGTCCCTACAGTCAAACATGGCGGAGGTTCCCTGATGTTTTGGGGTTGCTTTGCTGCCTCTGACACTGGACTGCTTGACCGTGTGCATGGCATTATGAAGTCTTAAGACTACCAACAAATTTTGCAGCATAATGTAGGGCCCAGTGTGAGAAAGCTGGGTCTCCCTCAGAGGTCATGGGTCTTCCAGCAGGACAATGACCCAAAACACACTTCAAAAAGCACTAGAAAATGGTTTGAGAGAAAGCACTGGAGACTTCTAAAGTGGCCAGCAATGAGTCCAGACCTGAATCCCATAGAACACCTGTGGAGAGATCTCAAAATGGCAGTTTGGAGAAGGCACCCTTCAAATCTCAGGGACCTGGAGAAATTTGCCAAAGAAGAACGGTCTAAAATTCCAGCAGAGCATTGTAAGAAACTCATTGATGGTTACCGGAAGCGGTTGTTCGCAGTTATTTTGTCTAAAGGTTGTGCTACCAAGTATTAGGCTGAGGGTGCCAATACTTTTGTCCGGCCCATTTTTGGAGTTTTGTGTAAAATGATCAATGATTTGACTTTTTTTTTCATTCTCTTTTGTGTTTTTTCATTGCAAGCAAAATAAATGAAGATCTTATTACCAAAGCATTTGTGATTGCAATCATTTTTATCTGACAGAATTGCAGGGGTGCCAATACTTTTGGCCAGCACTGTACATAACCACTACACAATATTTTTGATGGAACGAGGCCCAACGACTGAAATGTGCGTGGAAAAGATCCCCTTTCACATCCACATCTGTAACATTTCCATTAGGACGTGTCCTCTTTGATCAACCCCTGTTTGTCCGGCTGCCCTCGATCACCAGTAATCTGTGCTTGACCCTGATAGCAAATGTTAAGTTCCTCTGCAACACCACCACTGGTGAAGTGAAGTATTACACAGCCTCTTTTTAGGTTATTGAGCTTTTTTTTGCAGTGTATGGACATATTGGGTCCTCCAGAGCATGAGATATTCTTTTCAAACCAGACAAGGTATTTTTCACTATGAATATCTTATTAATATGAATAGATCTCTGGAATTACCCAATATCCTGATATAAGACTTAACTAAGAAGTGAAGATTTTCTTTTCTTGGCCCCTTGTACTGTTTACCGGGCTTCTGGGACTCACCAGAGCTTCCGATTAATAAAGTGCAGATCAGTAATATTAAAAATGTAACTTTATTAGTTTAATTGTGCCCAGGGGATTTGTTTTCTTTTTTTTTTTTGGACGTTATTATTCCTACGCTTGTCTTTCTATCGCATTGCTTCAAGCTCTGACTTATTGATTCCATTAATATCGGGCCTTGTAGTTAATATAACGCGTGTGTTATTCCTGTATCGTTTGTTACACAATGCCGATATCTAAAGTCTGTGAAGCTGCTGAATGTATTTGTACTTTTAATGAGATTATTCTTTATGGTAATTGACACTAAAAATATCATTCTATGCAATATATCTGCACATTAGAACTAGTTGTTTAGTTACCTCTTATAATTGGTTTTCTATTCTCAAATCATCCCTATATTAAAACCAAACTCAAGCATTGTCGACATGGAGACGAGAGCTGGATCTGTGTAAACAAGCGGTATAGTTTATTGGCGCTCATGTTAATTATTTTGAGAAAAAAACAATCATTTAACATTGTGAGAAAATAATTATAACTTACCGCATTCCACAACACTGCAGAACAGTTTCTACAGTAATGAAGATTGCCTCCGGCAAGGTTGGCTATGAACTTTATTTTTTTAACTCCTGGAAGGATTGATTTACTACTAAAGATCTGCAGTGTGGCAATGATTAGAATGAGTCACGTGCCAATTGACAATAGTTACATGTGCCACATCTGATCATGCGAGCAGCTGACTCCTAGGATGATGCCGTCTCTGTCATTTTAACCATCAGACATTGAATATGCTAAAAATGATGTTCCAAAATGGACCCATCACTTTCTTTTGAACTTCTACTGATCTTGCAAATAAGTTCTTCTTGATGGAGAAAGGAAAACTTGCTCTAGTGCCACCTTTTGGAAGGTAGCTCCCTATAGATCAATGTCTGTTTTTTTGTAAGAAACCAGGTGACATTGTCTAGCCTTAAAGCCAAACCAGAACATCTACCCCGAAAGGAAGCGAGATCTATCCACAGACAGCTGTTTTGGGGTTATTGATCCTCATCAGTATGGAGCAGGGTAATAGTTTGGCTAGGTGAGAGGCCATAGACGTGGGTCAGAAGGGCTACTATGTCTCCCATGTCTTAGTAAGACTGGCTTTGCAGGCCACCTTGCTGTGTGTAGAGTCTTGTAGTATATACATTCTTTACTAGGAATACTGGGAAAAGATTTTGTAAATACATTCTCCTTGATGGAGGAAAAGTTGCTCTAGAGCCATCTTTTGCACAGTAGCTCCTTTATAGATCATTGTCTGATTTTCCAAGAAACATGGTGACATTGTCTGGGATTAAGCCAAACCAGAACATCTCCTCCAAAAGGGAGAGGGATCTATTCGCTTACACCTGTTTCAGGTTTATCGCTTCTCATCAGTGTGAAGCTGGTATACGGGTTTGAGTGAGTGAGAGGTCATTGATGTGGGTCAGAAGGGATACGATATTCCTTTAGGGGGCATTCCTCAACCCAGGGCGCATAGCGGGAAAGCTAAGAGTATGCTGAATTCAGCACACTGACGGATTTCAGAAATGTACGTAATACTGCACATCATTGAGGACATGAAAGTTCCTTTTTAAAGAGGTTGTCTGGGATTTACAAAATTTTAAGAACATTAAATAAAAGAAAATACTAATATCTTCAGTCTTATTCCAATCGAGCCCTGCTACATGTCATGCATATGTCACATGTGCCAGAACTGCCCAAATAAGCACTTAACAAGCTCTTCAAAAAGTGTGTGAACATAACCCACCTCTAGGTGGCATTACAGAGGCGTCTTTCTGTAGGAGAGCTTTTTCCTAGGAAGCATTTTTTATAAATCTGATGTACCGACCACATCCACTATCAGATTGTGTGTATTAGTATCAGCGCAGTACTAGTCTATGCCCATGGTTGTTACCGTATCCTTCCCCCTCTCATATCAGTCTTTGACAGATTTCCACATAGAGATGATTGATCTCTGTAGAGTAATGCACACCGCCACTGATGAAAACTGATTTTAGTGGAGAATGCAAGAAAAGCCAAATATGTTATAGCTTTTTAATACCCTCTTCTGACATCTGTCATCTGTTACAGCTGTATGCACTGGCACGCCATTACTCTATAGAGATCAACGATCTAAATGTGACTTTCTATTCCCTTGTCCAGAAATAAAATTGAGTGGAAAAGTATAGGAAGTATAGTATAACACCCATGTGTACAAGATCTAATGTATACTTCCGGCTGCACTGCTTTTAGTCTCAACGCTGACAGTCTTGTTATTTCTAAGGAAGTTTTTAAAATCTAATATAATAATGAACAAAAATGATTTGTGTGTTTCAAATACTGTGTTTCTCCAAAAATAAGCCCTAGCAACGGTTGGTTTAACCCCTTCCCGACATCTGCCATGCGATTACGGCAGATGCCGGGTCCTTAAAGATGGCGGCCGCTTTGTACTGTACATTACAGCGGAGACCCAGAGCTAATGCCTGCGATCAAACCAGCCTCAATAGTAATGTAGTGAATCTCCCATGGTTGTATTGCAGTCTATGGGATGATTGCAGATTCAAGCCCCCTAAGGAAGTTAATAAAATAGTAAAAAAAAAAAAAAGAAAAATTACAAAAAAGTTTTAAAAAATATCAAAACACAAAAACATACAAGTTCAAATCATCCCCCTTTCCCTAAAATACATATAAAACTAAAAAATAGGGATATATTAGGTATCCCTGTGTCCGAAAACGCCCAGTCTACAAACTTCTAAAAATATTTTCCCTGTAGGGCGAACGCCATAGTGGAAAAAAAAATAATATCAAAAGAGCCGAACCACCGTTTCTTCGCCTCTGATAAAAATTTGAATAAAAAGTGATCAAAGCAATAGACATTCCCTAAAATGCTACAGTAGTATCTCAAGAAATTGTTGTTCATGGGGGAAAAAAAAGACCTACCCCGAAAATAAACCCTAGCCCTTAATAATACAAGACCCTGTCTTATTTTCGGAGACACACGGTAATAGTACATAAAAAAAATGAAAAAAACGCCAATTCACCCTTTCTCTGGTGCAGGAACCAACTGGTAATGCCAGTAAAAATGAATGTTAACCACCATGCCTACTTAAATATTACAATAGGAAATAAAGCCCCAAGTATATTTCTTTTACAAAATCTTAAAGTCACAATTACTTATCCAAATTATCCAATTAAAGATCGTTTCCACTTTTTTTTTTTAATGATCTCAAAGCAAATATAATGAAAAATGGAACAACTTTGCAATAGATCTTCATTAAAAATTTCCCACCGTTTTCATCTTACAGCTCCTCTGCAGGCTGTGTATCTCCATGGTAACAGACAGCAATCAAACTCTGTGTAGTCTGATCCTTTAGTCATATTTCTCTTGTTTCTGTCCCTTATGTCTGGTTAATGTACCAAACCTATTTTTATTGTGAAGTTCTGGAATCTCAGCTCTATTAGACTGTGTTCACATCTGAGTTGAAGGCTAGCGCAGCATGCGATGCTATTTTTTTCTAGTTAAATGTAAGAAACCTGATGGACCCCTTTATAGTGACTGGAGCCCATCAGGCATCAATGGTGTAGATCCTTAGCTCATTCTTTATAACTGTCTACTCAGTCTTGGCTTTTAACAATGCAATTGATGTACTGTACTGCTTCTGTCACTGTCAAAAATATATATATATAAGAAAAATCTGAGCTAGTCTATCCTATGACATTTATTTTTACCCATCCTAAGAAGTCAGACCTCTAGAATACTCTATAATACCTCTAGAATACTTGGTTTTATTCAGAATTTCTGTCTATTTATGGTTTATAGGCGTCCCTGTAAGCAGTAGAGTGTCTGCAAAGATCCAGCAGCTTGTCAACACCTTAAAAAGACCCAAACGGCCACCATTACGGGAGTTCTTTGTGGACGATTTTGAGGAGTTATTAGAAGGTTAGTAACTGCTTGATGTTTTACATATTACATTGCAAACTTCTGGAATACTAGTACACATGTTAGATGAGTAGAACGTTACTGTACTGCCGACTTGATGACACTTTTCTAAAGAAGGTTTCTGATTCGCGGTTGATCAAAAAATCTTAGTAAAACCTTCACAATTGGAATGATGGCATTGAGACATTCCAAGCTTTCTGAAATCTGATGTATGGAAAATAATCATCTCTGAAAAACTTGTTGTAGGTTCACATAAAAATAATAGTGCTGTGGAAGTTTTAGGCACAGGAAAAATGCTGTAAACTAAGAGTACTTTAATAGAAGTGTTAATAGTTTATTTTTGCCAATTAACAACACAAAGTTTGGTTTGACCTTTGCCCTTTGGAGGAGGAGTGATATCATCAGAGCCCTGATATCATCATCATCAAGTCTGTCTGGGATTACACAAAGAGACAGAAGGATTGGAGCAAGCCTACAGCCACAGAAGATCTGTGCTTAGTTCTCCAAGATGGTGGGAACAACCTCCCTGCCGAGTTCCTTCAAAGACTGTCTGTAAGTACCGAGAAGAATTGATGGAAGGCAAAGGGCAAAGGTCACACCAAATATTAATGGGATTTAGATTTCTCTTTTTTTCATTTACTTCATTTTGTAAATTGACAAACTTGATGGCCATATGTCTTTTTTTCAACCATATTAACTATTTAATGATTCTAATTTGGAATGCATTTTTTCTACTCCTGCCTAAATCTTTTGCGCAGTATGTTAAAAAGTAGACAAACCTAAGATTTAACAACAAGTTTATATATACTTCTACACAAGATTCTGAGATTTGTTCTATCTAGATTGTCATCAACTTGGTTCTTTTGGAAATAAGTAAACTCACAGTTAGATGCTATACAGCAGCTTGACTGTATAGCATCAGATTTAACAGTGAGGGGGCGGTCCAGACTACAGAGCCAGACTGCTGTGCAGTAGCCTACTAACATCTTTATTGAAATGAGCTCATGTAGATGCAATCCTAGTGATAACCGTCCTCAAATGTTGGGTTTGGCATCACCTCTTGAAACCTCGATGTTAAAGCAGGAAGCAATAAAGTCACTCCTTGTCCATTAATAAAGTAATTTATTCTTCCATGACACTGACTTACAAGAATATTTACTCCTCTTCAAAATCACTTGTGGAGACTGAAGAATTGTTGCTGGCATAAGTATTCAGGCTCTGTTCTGGAACCTCCATGTCTACATAGATGAAAGATATTGCCCTTGGAAGCTGGTTAGAGCTACGCCTTACTTGCAGATCACAAATGCATGTTTGTATGGCAGTGCACAGAGGCTATCCTGCAACCGTTCTGCCTCTGTGTCCTGCCTTACAGACGCCATACATTATATAGTAAAGTGCATTGCTTGTAAGTGAATAAACCTCTGTACATATGTAGCATTTAGGTCAGATTCATGTTCTATGGCATGCTGCATAGAGTAAAGGTCCTGTGCACTGGAATAGTAACCCTTTTACAACGCCATACAAAATGAAGCCATAATACAGCCAGGCATGGTGGGGTCAGACTCTGGGCCAGTTTTAGGTGTTGTCGGAAAAAAAACATTACGGCCATGCTCACGTCTGGTGCCAATGCTCACATCTAGTGCTGCAAGCCTGAATTTCACCTGGTGATTCCAGTTAAGACTGAGGCCCCACGTTGCGGAAAAGCCGCTTTTTTTGTTGCAGATTTTGTTGTGGTTTTTTGAGCCAAAGCCAAGAGTGGATTGAGCAGAAGGGAGAAGTAGAAGAGCTTCCTTTATATTTCCCATTCCTTTTGTAGCCATTCTTGGCTTTGGCTCAAAAAACCGCAACAAAAAAAGCTGCGTTTCCGCAATGTGGGGCCTTAGCCTAAAAGTAAAAAAAATAAAAAGGACACCCAATGGACTCCATTATATATCTGTTTGTGTCCGTCTTTTCACCTATCCATTTTTGCCCATTTTTTCTGTTCTTCTTCCAAATCTGTTCCATCACTTCCCGCTTTCCCACCGGTCTGTGTACTTTCTGGTCCAATGATGACTTCCTGACATGGACATGTGACCTATGCAGCCAATCACTGGCCACAGCATTGACCCACTACAGTCTTATGTCCATGTCAAGCCATCCTTGCTGGGCCAGGAAGTACTGAAAGGCGAGGGTGACTGGAAAGCACTGGAACTGTAGAAGCAGAGTGTTCAGTAAGATGACTTTGATCTTGTATTATTATATATGATGATAAGCTTTTTTCTAAAAAAAAAAAAAATTTCCGGGCTGGACTACCCCTTTAATAGCTACGCTCCTAGATGTTATTGAACACCGTGACATGAGCAGTAGTGATCTCTCATCGTAGCATAGCACAATTCCCAGCTCTGTCTTCTGTCTATGGAGAGTACTAATAAGCGCTGCACACCTGACTCCACTAGAATTGGCATCCTGTCACGTTTCCGCTAATTGCATCTGATCAATTTGTCAACTTTCATTTGTGCTGAAGTGTGAGAGGTGCCCAAAGCCAATAAATACTATTTATGATCTGGCAGAACACTAATATCATAATAATCTCCTTCTATCCCCATAGTTTTGCTTAATTACATAGCAGAGAAAAACTCCCCGGTAACATTCTGTGTTCGGTTTCCTTTCCCAGCTGTATATGTCATTACGCTTCTATATTGAATAAAAATAAAAAATAAAAAACATTTGCATATTTTATGGCAGTGATGTGTAGGTTTTTTCTTTTTGAAGGCAAATGCGAATTGTACTATTAATATACATAATATAACCTGCATGTAGAATATATTAACTTTGTGAATACATTGCCAAAGATTTCTTAGGACTCTTTTCCCAATGTGTCGTGTCCAATTTAACCAGCGTGTTGATGTACCGGAGCTTAAAAACAACACTAGGTCGCACCCGGCATTGTTTTCTGGCATGTTTCAAAGAAGGAAAGTGAGGAAACGTTTTGAATAAATCCTGCCAACTTTTTGTTTGTTTATTTTTTTCCCTTTATTTCTTGTTTCATACAAAAACAAATGATTAAAAGTGGTTAAAAATAAAAAAAATAAAAAAACCAGAAAAACATTAACCATAAGCATAGATAGTCAATATAAAAATGTGAAAAAAACCTGTACCCATCTTATTCATTTTCCACACAGAGAAAGACGGTTGAGGCCCCACGTTGCAGAAACGCAGCTTTTTTGTTGCAGATTTTGCTGCATTTTTGAGCCAAAGCCAAGAATGTCTACAAAAGGAATGAGAAATATATGACGCTCTTATACTTGTACCTTCTGCTCAATCCATTCTTGGCTTTGGCTCAAAAAAACGCTGCAAAATCTGCAACAAAAAAAGCTGCGTTTGGAACCTCAGCCTTATAGTCCAGTGATGGATTCACAGTTCTTCTGGCTGTTTCGGGAAACAGTCAACAGTCTTGTTGTCTGAGAACCGTGCTCCTATAACGTAGGGGGTCAGTTATAGTGGTTGTCCATATTAGATTAGTGTACAGTGTCTGATGAAATGAGAACATGAGATAGCAGGGAATGTGGGCAGATATTTGTTCTGAAGCCTGGAGAATTGAGAATGCAGCTGTGGAGTATAATCCAGGCTGTAACTCAGGATCACTGTCAATTAGCTGTAATGTGTTTACAAAATTGCTCAACATTTTGTGTAGATGAAGTCTATGTGGACTTTCATTTACAGGTATACTTCAATGGTTGCCACCTTTGCAAGAATCAATAGTACAAGTGAATACAAGAAGTAATCTATCTTATCAGAGGAAATAAACATGCAAGAATGAGAGAAAAATGCTTCTTTCGCCACTTATTATCAGAACACCACAGTAGTATTTATTCCCCATAATGCAGTTCCCTGTTTTAATATTTAAAGTGTAACTCCCATTTTATTTTATTTTATTTTTTTTGCTATTATGTTGGGGCTGTTTGGTATGTAATATACTTTATTAACCTATGTAACTTCCTTTGTAATAGAAAGCAGGCTGTAACATTCTCCCCATCAACCCTCTAATGGAGCTATTACTAGGGAAAGTCTGTATGTGCATTTATATTCATATATTTTGAATATATACATTTATAAAAGTAAAAAAAATATGAATATATAAAATATATTAATGTAGAATACAAAATTGAGTTTATCATATTACTTAATTAAAATATATTTTAATTGATAACTTGCATATAACATAAAATAACTCCCATGTATTTGGCATCCCCGTGACTATTAATATATATATTCCCCCAAATTCCAAAATAGCATGAATAGGAAATGTGTTTTGTTAAAAACAACATAAAAATAAATAACACTTAAATATTCTGTGGGCTGAAAGAGCAGCTATTCCTTCCATCCCCATTGTACACATGCACACTGAATTCGGAAAACAAGCCCCTGCCAGACACCATTCATGGCGGATTATTTCAGGCATGGAGAAGTTCAGCAGTTTGATCTTTCTTTCACCTACATCTGCCATTGTGGGATAGTTGGGAGACCCCCATACACATTAGATGGTCGTCAGATCTACCAAAATCTGCAAGTGTGAAGACTTTGCTATAGACCACTATAACCATTACACAAACATGATAAGATATTATATTAAAAACCTAAAATATTTCACCGGATGCTTCATTTCTGTTGTATTGACGTTAAATCTGTCTCTCTGTTTCATCTGAAGTCCAACAGCCAGACCCAAACCAGCCGAAACCAGAGGGCGCTCAGATGTTAGCCATGCGAGGAGAGCAGCTGGGAGTAGTCACAAACTGGCCGCCTTCACTAGAAGCAGCACTACAGCGATGGGGAACCATATCACCTAAAGCGCCCTGCCTTACCACTATGGATACCAATGGAAAGCCACTCTACATATTGACATATGGTAAGAGTCTGGAGTTTTGTTGACTCGCATAATTTGGGTGAAAGAAAAGATCAAAGTATATTTAACGTCATTGGCCGCACTTAAAGTGAATGTTATAAAACCAGATGAGGAGGTCTGTAAAACTAAGAACAGATGGACGGTAAGGTGAACACCAAAGGCCAGTCTTACTTAAAAGCTATTGAAGTTGTGGGATTGATTTCTGCACACAAACTGATCACTTACAATGAATGCAATGAAGGTAACGTCACTTTGATGAATGACTTTACTGCGCTGACTTCTGTATGTTCTGACATTCATTACCTTCCAGTTCGAGGAATGGGATTAATATGTAAATGTATTTCTGTTACTAATATATGTTCATATTACAGTTGTAATATGCATCTGTTTTGCATAGGCCATCTGGCTGGTCAGGAAAGGGGGAGGCCATGCTTCAATTAAAATTTTTATGTTCTAGTTATACATTTTTTAACCATTTCAGGGTTTGTCCCTTGTCCCCTATGACTCTACCAGAGTGCCAAAGGCAACATTTTCTTGAAGTTAGTCTGTTATTGGTTAAATAAGTATAGAACAAACCCCAGTATCTTGTTGAAATGCGTCTCCTGTTTCCAAAGATACCTTTGTTATACAGCTCTGGTGCCCCATTTGGTTGCAAATTGCAATTTCCACAAATTATGCAAAATTAGGGTAAAGTGCTTTCGGGTCATGTGTTAGCCTTCCGAGGCTTTGATCTCTACTGTAGATTCCTTCTGAAATACCCTATCCAGCTCAGCCCAAGACAGCCCTCCTCCTCCTCCTCCAGCAGATGGCATCTTTCCTGGCTGTGCTGTTCTGCCTCTAGTGTATATGACTGAATATGTCAGCCTACATCCAGAGAAGCAGAAAGAATGCTGCTGACCCTGGAAGCTGGGGGACTCATCATTCTTGGAGGGTGGAGACCAGCAGGGCAGTGCAGAGGGAAGCTAGAGCAGAGGCCGAAAGCCCAGGCAAGCTAAAACACACCCACAAAGCACTTCACACTAATTTGCATATTGTGAAAATTGCAACTTTGTGAATCTTTGGAAACGGAGACTCCTCTCTATAAAAAGTACTGAGGTTTATTCTACACCTATTTTCCTGCTGTAAGACTCCCTTTAGAGAGGAACTTTTGGAGAAGCTAAAATGTCCTATTGTAATATCGATTTAGCAAAGTTTAAAGTTTAGAGGACCTTACACAACTTCGACCAAATTCAGTTCTTTGTGTACTTTAATAGGCGATGCTCCATTAATTCCGGCACAGTTGGATTTTTTTTTCTCTAGTCCCTACCATTGGTGAGCAATCGGTGCTGTTAGTTTTGGTGCCCGATATTCTGTAAGGTGGGTGGTCAGAGGCCGGAGTAGATAAGGGAGTGTGATTCTGAGCTATGACACTAATTGCATTGCACAGTGGCAGAGAGAGGGTAAGCGGGGGCTGACTGAGGCGCTGATACTGATAGGTAAGCGGTTGCTGACAGTGCCAGGTAACAGGGGATGAGAGGTATCATTACATGTGGAACAGAGGGGTCACTGGGGTTTGATATTGAGTGATTGGTGGTGATAGAGGGGTGACAGGGTGCTAATATTGACAGGTGAGGGGGGTATCTGAGAGGTGAGATGGGGTTGATACTTATAGGTTAGGGGTAACTGTTATGACCCCCCTATGCCTTGATAGTTTGTGGGGCATAATGCGGAATGTCATTTATAGCTGCAGATCTCACTCCCAGATTGAAAGTTACAGATGACCTACCACAGCAATATTCACCCAATTTCCGGTGTTTTTTTTTTTGCTGCGACGGCATAAGTTGCGCCACAAAGAGGCTCACTGAGGCTCTGTGGCCCAAGGGCCTACAGAGACCTGGAGCCAGGCCTGGTCAGATTGATGGGGGTCTGACATATGGGCTCCCCACTGATCACCTGATTCAGGCATCAGAACCTACACAGGGGATGGAGCTGGAAACAGAAGGCTCCATCCTCTTTATAGTGTCAGTTCTTGAGTACTGCGGCTCTACACATACGCTGAGGGTAAGAAGCCTTATTAATGGGAAGCTTAGAAGGTCACTGTAATTGTATTAATAATGTAAAAATGAGTACATTTGGTGGAGCTCTCAGTAGGGGCTGATCCGTTCTGAGTTTTTCTATAGGAATCTATGATTCATACATTTACCTCTGGATATTCGCCAACAGAACTGGCACTAGTTGTGTTATAAGAATACTCACCAGAAATCTTCCATTGTATTTGTTCTTGAGCTCTGAAAAAGCACTTAGTAAATTGGTTCTAAATTGGAACACTTAATGGCCGACACTATGATCCAGTCCGGCTGTCTGCAGATGATAATTTCTAAAAATTGCTCCAGTGATTTGTTGTGCGATCAGACAGTGCAAACACCCATAACGTGACATGAAATGCAATTTTCCTGGCAATGATAAATGCACTGTCTGCAATTGCAGATACTGAGCAATCACATATTCATTCTCTCCATACTTCTTGTGCTGATGAAAAAATTGTATTGGAATTAGTGTTTGTGGCCTTCTGTATATCGGAGTCATATGTATCGATTTATAGACCCACTGATTCTTGATGCAAGTTTTATACAGTATTGAATGAATAGTCCCTAACATACAGATGTAGCTGTGTGATAAGTTACTGCACCGTGATAACTCAAGACGAATGCCATTGAAAGCAATGGTAAAAAATGTCAAGTTAAGATGATTGGGAACTGTTTACTTACGCTAGGGTCACACTAGTGTTTAGCTCTCCATCGTTCAGGTCCGCATGGGGACCCGAAAGGCGTAGAACCTGTCCACTTAAAGAGCGTTTACCTGCGGACACCCGCGGACCCCATAGACTATAATGGGGTCCTCTGGGTTTCTGCCCAGTTTCCGCAGGACTTTTCTGTCCACTGATTTTAGGTGGAATCTGTAGCGGAGTCTCCTGCGAAGACTCCATCCCAAAGGTGAGCTTAGCTCTAATGAGTTAAGTCATGTTAAACATGGCTACATCTGTATCCTTATTCAAGGCTCACCATGGGCAGCACGGTGGCTCAGTGGTTGGCCCTGTAGCATGCAATGCCGAAGTCCTCCAAAGGACAACATCCGCAAGAAGTCTGTATGTTCTCCACGCTGCACAATATGATGGCGCTATATAAATAAGCAAAATAAATAAATTCTACATACAGTATATTAGCAGGAATTAATTCTACTTTCACTGTCATGGGATATTCTAGTTTTAACCAACCTTTCTAACAACTTGATTTTCTGGCTACATTTGGGTCAGTAATACATTTTGTAATATACTGTACTCTGTTAAGGAATGTTGTCTCCTTTCTGTGAGACCCTGCCCCTTGTTTCTCTACTGAGAGCTGAGGTGCTTATCACTGGAATATGAGTGTATAATGCAGTATAATTCAGCTGAGGTTGGAGCAGTCACTTCAAGCAGTTATTTTCCTGACAATATAAACCTTAGAACAGTGCTTGTGGTGTAATATGAAAGATATGTATTATTGACAGATATGTCACCAGTTAAAAACATAGCCAGGATTGGGAGCAGCTTCAGCTACATACAGTATATATATTCCAGTCCCAACTGTGTTTTAAATTGGTGACATCTTTGGAAATTTTACAGTTAGAACTGTGATCTTGGTGTCATATAAAAGCTGTCCACCTCTTATTGGATGGTGTCAGGAAACAGGAGCTCTCATGTAATGCAGGGAAGCTGAGGCTGGAGGTTTCAATTCAAACAAATATATATCTCTGGCATGACAAAACATAAAATATTGATTCTGGTGTCATATGAAAGAAGACATTCAGCTTTCATATGGCACCAAGATCACAGTTCTATATTTTAAAATGCCTCAGCTACATCTTCTTTAAGTGACACCCCCATCCAAGCCTCAGCTTACCTGCACTACAGAAGAGTTAACCCTTCCTGCTCCTAGTAAAAACAGTGTATAACTCTCAATAGAGAAACCAGAAAAGAATAGAAAAGTTCAGAATTTCACAAAAAGGCCTTAAAATTTGTATTAAAGTATATTACAAAATTTAACAATGACGCACATACTGCTGGAAGATCAAAAGTTGTTAGGTAAATAAAGCTTAAAAGGGTTTTCCAAGATGTTAATACTGAGGATCAATCCTTATGATAGGTGATTACTATTAGATCAGTATGAGTCGAATTAGCTGATCTATGACATCATGTCTATTAGTCGTCTTATATTTTTGCAGCTCAGTCCCATGTGGATGGAATTGAACTGTAATACCAAGCAAAGCCACTATACAATGTCACACCTCTGGGACCCACACTTAACTCTAACATGAACTCCCCTAGGTTCTGTCGCCTGGCTCTACCTCACTGCAACCTCGCTGACAGTGAAATCCAGACTGTCTCTATGGTCGGGCTTTACAGAAACAGTTTATAGGTGGGACCCACATCTATCATATGTTTATAGTATATCCTCTGGCCAAATGTTTCTTGTGGGAAAACTACTTTAGGCTGAGACCTAATGTTACCGAAACGCAGCTTTTTTTTTTGTAGATTTTGCTGCGGTTTATTGAGCCAAAGCCAGGAATGGATTGAGCAGAAGTTAGAAATATAACAACATCCTATAAATCTCCCATTCCTTTTTTTAGCGCTTCTTGGCTTTAGCTCAAAAACGCACCAAAATCTGCAACAAAAAACCGCTGTGTTTCCGCAATGTGGGGCCTCAGCTTTAAATAACTGTTTTTGGGAGCTGGACAACCCCTTTAGGTTTTGAGATCCATGTTAGTAGACTTCACACGTACAGAGCATTAGATCTAGGTTTACAGTTTTTGCTATTCATTGATGTTTTTGGTAAAACTTTTAGTGGTCAGGTTTCAGCCATGATGTTGACGTTTTAGAACTTATTGCAGTTTTTGATGGCATCCTTCTCTAGGCGTTGCCTTCCATGTGGCATTTATTTCACATTAACCTTAATGAGGAAAACATGAAAAAACAAGTAAAATATACGCAATTTTTTTAGGGGATTTTGAGAGTGTGAAGTGAACCTTTTTTATTGACATAAGCCTACAATTTTTCATTTTCCTCGACTCTTGACTATTTGATTGGAATGTTTCATTGAGTTCTGCCATGGTAAATCTTTGGCAAATAAACTTTGAAGACGGTGTTGGCTCTCCTGACCTCAGTGTTTACATTCGAAGTGAAAAGGCAAATCTTATTAGTGAGTCTCACACTCCGACTTCCGCTCTGCTAGATGACCGCCTTGCCCTTTGGCTGTAAGAAAATAAAATAGTAGATTAATTTTGCCTTGACGTCCTGGCTCCAGTCACTTATTAACCATTAACACACTTTCTGCTGAAATCACGCGGATGGAATATTCAAGGAAAATAATGACTGTGTAACCGTAACAAGGTTATGTAAGGTACAGCCACGGGTAAGCGAATAATTAACACTGCAGATTATACTGTAGAATTGTGAAAGTCGGAGCTTTTCCATCCCATTGAAATTTTAAGAGTATCACAAAATTTTAAGTTTAGTTTTCCCCAACGACTCATAATAGACTTTTATGCCTACAGAATATGTAATGTAGCGATGAAGAAGCCATAAATGGAAGCTATGCTATAGAACATAGATATCCTTGACAGGGTGTCACTTACCGGAGATATTCATGCAGGCTGTCCCCATAAATAATAGTGCCAGAAAAGCACCCCCAATAGACAATACCGCCAGCAAAATCAGCAGTTTTATTTCTTATAAATACTGTCGGTGAAAACTTATTCTGCTTATGTTCCAGTTTTTGTACAGATCCCCAAATCCCCTCCTTTCCCTTCATATATCCGTAAAATAACACAAGCTCACTGTATATATATTTATATGGGACCCATTGAAGTTAATATTATTATATAAATATAAATATAATTGAAGCAATATAACTACATAAATACACAATATATAGTTGTACAGTCTACAAAATGCAAAGTCTTTTCAGTAATATACAGTGCTTAAAGTTTTTATTCTCTGTCCTGTTATAAAGATACATGATGTATATTGTAGTGATGGTAATCCTCTTACCGGTGGCTCTATTTGTAAGTTATCTACTTCCTTCTGGTCCTTAGCTGTGTCATGTGACCAGTAATTTATTTATTTATTTTGCTTACTTATATAGCGCCATCATATTCTGCAGCACTTTACAGACATTGTCAATCACAATTACAATCTACATTCTCTGTCAGTCTGTCTTTGGAGTGTAGGAGGAAAGCAGAGTACCCGAAGGAAACCCACGCAAACACAGGGAGGACATACAAATTCCTTGCAGATGTTGTCCTTGGCTGGGTTTGAACCCAGAACTCCAGGGCTGCAGTGCTAACCACTGAGCCTCCAGCTGAAACTGAATCTTATGTGTGTACCGGAAGTCAATTTCTCAATTCATTCTTGTGAGAGTCTCAATAACACGAGAAACCAACTTCCTGTCAGTTGGAGAGTCTGATTGCTGGTTGCATGGCCCCCCTGTGAAGGATCTCGCCTTGCCACGCTCCTGGCAAACCTGCGACCAACCTTCTTTCTTAATCTCTCACTCACACACTGTGAGCGGACCGGATCATAGGATAATATGAAAGACGAGCTTTTTAAATTTTATATATTTATTAACCCAAGTGGGTCAGTACTAAGCATTAAGATATACAGGAATATATATCAGTTACCAAGATACAGTTACAAGTAAAGTTACGGTACAGAAAATAAACTGGGAAATAAAAGATAGAAAAAAATACCGGCACAGGCTCGTAGTCCGTTTCTCTAGGCCGCAACAGGTTTTTGGGCCTAGGGCGCATCCTTAAGTGAGTTACAGAAAACAAGTCATCTACATGTTGTCCAGAACAAAGGGAAAGGCTTCAGGCCTCAATGCTAGGCCCATGCTGCATTCCACAGCATGAAATGCCCTTTCATCTTCTCCAAGATAAAAAGTCCGTGCTGGCTCTTTGCTGAATGACAAAGAATCCAGGTCTCCCCCCAGCATATGGCTGGTGCCCCACCCTCATTTCCTCCTCAGGCAGCCCCCCTTCTCCCTTCTTTGCGGAATCCTGGGAGAGATGAGTGTTTGTGGGTAACTTAAGGTCACTGGCCTTCTCTCCTCCATGGCCATCTGGCCAGGGATAATAAAACTGCCTGGCTATAGCAAGCCATCTTCCATGATGCACACGTAAAACCACTGAAGCATATCGTCCAGCAGTGTACACCCAACTTAAGAACAACATTCCTACAAGTAGGAAGAGGACTGATATGAGCAAGTAAAAATACATTTCTAAGAAAGATGTACAACTGGGGGTCGGTTCATCACATCCCCCATAATTCCTTTAGTCTGCTACCTATGGGGCCCCGTGACCTTAGGGGGCTCAGTTGGCTTTTTTTCTAATATTTCTGTTCGTGTCGGGCTGTAAGGAAAATTAAGTCAGGGTCTGGGTGTAATCCACTGACAGGTCAAAGCTCCTAAAAGGAACTTGAAGTTTCTGATATAAGATGTATTGATAGTAGTATAATGTTGTACCGTGTTAGCCATTGAAAGTAGTGGAAGAGTGAAGAAATCAGGCGATACCTTTTAGAGGCTAACTGAGTATATTTATAAGTAAGCTTTCAGGAGTGCTCGCTCCCTTCATCAGACATGGTGTGATACAAGAACTGAAAATTAACAGATTTTTATACACATGGTTTTCAAAGCATTTTAGAGTCCTTAAAAAAAATTGCAATCTAAGTAGAGAAGTTATTTACAACAGGTCAAAAAAACAGTCTGGAAACTTGTGGTGCGTGACGGAGGGATCAGTAATTCTTGCTGTTATCTGTTTGCTATCAGGAGGTGATTTGTGTCCCTCACAGGTCACACATAGTGTGATTTGAAGCTGGCATGAATATTGAGTTCAGTTCATGGTTCAAACATAGTGTGACATGAAGCTGGCATGAATATTAAGTCCAAATTGCAGAGTTTGAAATTTTTGCATAAATTTATACTCCATTTCTTTTCTTTTCTCCTGTGTCTTAAAATGTCCCATTAAAACCACAACCCGCAAATCTTCAATAGAGTGGTTTTCTCCGGAGAAATGTGCGGCCACTGGGAGATCGGTTCTGCTGTTATTAATGGTGGATCTGTGTGAGTTCATTCGTTGACTGAGTCTCTGCCCTGTTTCCCCCACATAGAGGCCTGTGGTGGGACATTGCACACACATTATGAGGTACACCACATTGGAAGACCTGCAGGAAAATGTCCCCCTAATTCTGTGCACCTGTTGTGACTGTGGGATAGGTACACTGTCAGCGGTGTGGATGTGCTTGCAGGTCATGCACCTTTTATGTAGGCAAGGTGAGGTGCCATTTTCAGTTGGGGCCTTCAGGGCACTCCGGACGATAATGCGCCTCAGGTTTGGTGGTTGTCGAAAGGAGAGGAGAGGGGGACTGGAAATATGTCCTTGAGCCTGTTGTCCCTATGTAGTACAGGTTGGAGCTCCTTGGCAATCCTTCGTAGGATCTCCAGCTGTGGGTTGTAGGTGACAACTAGGGGCACTCGGGCTTCTTTCTGGGTCTCTCTATATGTGAGAAGACTGTCTTTGTTAATGGCTGCTGCTTTGTTTAATTGGTTGTCTGTCACTTTTGGTTTGTATCCCAATCTGAGAAATTTCATCCTCAGATCCAGGAGGTGCTTGTCCAGGTCTGTTTTGTCGGAGCAAATACGATTGTATCGATTGTATCCATAAGATATATTGAGCTGACAGCCTGCAAAAAAATGGACTTAGATTTAGGAAACATGTCAAGAAAAATAGACTCTTGACAGAAAGTGAATACATAATTCTGTAAGTTTTTGAGAGGATGTGCAAGATGAATTTGCTTTTTCCAGGAAACAGTATCACATCTGTCTGGTGTCTGGTACTACAGAATGAAAGGAGATGAGCTGCAATACCAGACGCAGCCCATTGGACAGATGGGAAGCTTTATCGGGTATTTAAGCAGATCCTTTATTTCTATACTTTGACCACCCCTTAAAGGGGTTTTCCAGGACTTTTTAATTGATGACCTTTTCTCAGGTTAGGTCATCAGTTAAAGATTGGCTAGGGGCCCGGATATTGGTCTCCTGCCAAACAGCTGCTGGAAAAGGAACAGCTCTGTACACAGTGGCGGAGCTACAGTCATGCAGGATTGCTCCAGCAGCTAACTACCGCTATTTACTTACTGATCCCCACTCCTGCCCTCAGCTGCCTCCGCTTCCCTCCAGCATCCAGAAGGTCCCGTGCGTTGCTCTGAATAGCGTCAGATGGAGGACATACTGAGCACCCTGGAGGGCAGAAGGGGAAGCGGAGGTGGCCATGGGCAGGAGCTGGGATCAGTAAGTAAATAGTGGCCGCTACCTGCTTGAGTAATCCAAGGTTGCGGGCCCATAGCAGCCGCTATGGTGGTAGTTCCACTACGGTGTACGACGCCTTCCATCTTTCAGGAGCTTTTTGACCAGGTCCCAGGTATTGGACTCCTGCCAATCTTTAATTGATGACCTAACCTGGGAATAGGTCATCCATTAAAATGTCCTGGAAAACCCCTTTAAGGGGTGGTCAAAGGATAGAAATAAAGGATCTGCTTTAATTCTCAATACAGTGCCCCATCTGCCCAAGGGCTGTGTCTGGTATTACAGCTCATCAGACACTGCCTATGGACAGATGTGATACTGTTTCCTGGAAAAAGCCGATTCCTTTTTTTCTAATCTCGCACATCCTCTCAAAAACTTACAGAATTATGTATTCACTCTCTGTCAAGAGTCTATTTTTCTTGACATTTTTCCTAAATCTAAGTCCATTTTTTTTCCAGGCTGTCAGCTCAATACATCTTATATCAGAAACTTCATGTTCCTTATAAGAGCTATTTATTGCCTTGACCTGTCAGTGGATTACACCCAGACCCTGACTTAATTTTCCTTACAGCCCGACTTGAACAGAAAAATCTGAATAAGAACATTTTCCTTGACTTTACATTTCTATTTTTGCGTTTTTTTGAAGTGATGGCTTACCCCATGTTATTGAGTCTTATTTCCATTTCCTTGTAAAATGGATCTGTGCCCAGATTGATAAACTTTTATGTGTGCTCATGGGCTCTGCTTCCTTTACGCTACACTGTATTTCATTTGCAGAGGCAGCAGTTTGTACTTCAGAGCTGCGCTTCCTACTCTAATGGGAAAGGGCAAGACGCTGAAACTTTACTCGGTTATTATAGAGTTAGGAAACAATGGTCTCTAGTAACTAAATCACGCAGTAAGCATACCGTATATACAGACTGTTCCTTGCCCTCTCCTCCCTCCTCTCTCACCCGCATGATATTTCTGATATATGCCCTAGACATAGGAAAACAAACTCCATGAGTTGTTACTCTCTTTAATGGATTCAGCTGTCAAGGACAGCCTGGGAGAAAACACATTTGTAATAATGTGAGATATACAGTTTTAGTAAAAAAAAAAAAAATAACTTTGAGATTAGCAAAACTGGTGAATTACACATAATACATATTTCCAACCAGAAGCTGAAAATCTGCTGTAAAGGGATATTCTGGGATTTATTAATTGATGAATTATCCTTAGGATAAATCATTATAGATGGTCAGAGGTCTGACACCCGGACCCCCCGGCTGATCAGCTGTTTGAATAGACTGCAGCGTTTGCGACTCTTCAGTACTTACCGAGCACAGTTCTGTACATTTGTGCAGTGGCTGTGCTTGGTATCACAGCTCAGTCCATTCACTTGAATGGGACTGAGCTGCAATTAGGCCATGTGACCAATGAATGTGACGTCACATAGCCTGCAAAGTGGAGCACCACTGCTGCTTCAAACAGCTGATTCACAAGGAAACCAGGTGTAGGACCCCAACAGGTCATCAACTGATGGCCTAGCCTAGCCTTAAAAGTCCTGGAAAACCCCTTTAGGCTGAGGCCCCACGTTGCGGAAACTCAGCTTTTTTTGTTGCTGATTTTGCTGTGATTTTTTGAGCCAAAACCAGGACTAGATTGAACAGAAGGTAGAAGTATAAGGATTTCCTATACATTTCCTATTCCTTTTGTAGCCATTCTTGGGTTTGGCTCAAAAACCTAAAGCAAAATCTGCAACAAGAAAATCCGCGTTTCCGCAGCATGGAGCCTTAGCCTTAAAGAGGACTGGTCATCTGTCCTGACATCTCTATTTTAGTAAATACTTGTATTCTCCATGAAATAATAATTCATAAAATTCAGGAGCATCTCTTTCACAACTCTTTGCTGTTCCTCTGTTATTCCTGCTAGAAATGTATAAAAAAAATTGTCAGCTGGGTGGTACCAGTAGGGGGGTGTCTACGCTGGCTGTAACTGTCCAGTTAGTGCTGGCAGTATCAGACTGTGAAGGATACGCCCTCTTGACAAGAGGGATGGTTACACCCAGTTGACATTTAATTCATAATGATTCAGAGGAATGGCTTAGTGCAGAGCAATGGTAGAAGATTTCCTTAGTGCACTGTTCATATCCTGGGTTATGTTGTTAACATTCAGTTTTGCTTTTGAGTTACTTCATTTATTATATGTAATTCTTATAATCTTTGTAATTTTTTTCTTCTAGGAAAACTGTGGACAAGAAGTATGAAGGTTGCCTACAATATACTACATAAACTGGGAACTAAGCAGGAGCCGATGGTCAGGCCTGGAGATAGGGTAATGCTGTGTACTATGCACTCTTAGTAGTTGAGTATGTACTGTGTTGGGGAGCACAAGTTTCGTTGTACCTTTTTTTGTGTGCGTTTTCTATTTTTATTGTCAGTACAAAGTATGTGTCATAGGTCATTGTTCCTCAAAAATAAGTGGTCTTTGTTATACCTTAAAGTGTACATCCATTTATAAAACATATTTTTGTAAATTAATAATACAGGTGAACATGAAAAACTTTGTAATATATATTAAGGAAAAATGCTTCTTTCTCCACATAGACTGAATATGAGGAACTTTGTAATATATTTTTAAGAAAAAATGCTTTTTTCTCTACATATCAGGCTAAATATGAGGAACTTTGTAATATACATTATTAAGGAAAATGCTTCTTTCTCCACATATCAGGCTGAATATGAAGTAATTTGTAATATACGTAGTTAAGGAAAAATGCTTTTTTTCTACACATATCAGGCTGCTTTTCTCCCTTCCCTTCAGTCAGTCTCTCATGACTAATAGAACCATATCCAGCCTCACACACAGAATTCTGTGGAGAGGGAAGGGGGTGGGAGGGGTATACTGCTGGCTAGCGGTGGTTTATTGCCTTACGCCACAATGGTCTAATGTTATTGTTCACTTTAAATAACAATTCAAGGGAATCTTTTCTCATAACTCTGTGTTGTGCCATTCCTGTGTTATTCCTCCTGGAAATTCCTGAATGATTTGACAACTGTTTCTTTCTTGAAAGGGTCATGGTGAGTGGTGTCGCTGGCGTAAATCTATCCCAGCCTTGTCATAAATAAGGCGCACCCTCCACCTCCCCCCAGAAAATATGAAGACTGGCGTCTTAGGCCCGGTTCACATCTGCATTCGGGTTACCGTTCAGGGAGTCCGCTTGGGGACCCCCCGAATGGAAACCTATACACATAAAAAAGCGGTTTACCTGGGAAACCCTCGAATCCCATAGACTATAATGGGGTCCGTGTGGTTTCCACACGAAACATGCAGAAACATGCGGAGAGGAAAGTGCTGCTTGTAGCATTTTCCTCTCTGCTTAATTTGTGTGGAAACCACACGGACCCCATTATAGTCTATGAAGTCCGTGGATTTCCCAGGTAAGCCGCTTATTTATATTTTCATAAACTTTTGTAGGAGGAAGAAAACCGCACAACATGGAGATATAAAAAAAAATAAATAAAGCTGCTCCAGAATAATTACATGAAGAATAATTATTTTCTAAAGCAAACCAATCAGGAGAACGGACAAATCTTCTTTAAATTTTTTCAGTCTAAAAAAAACAAAAACCCCCAAACCTTCAAAATCTATAAATGAAAAGATGACACCGGGGTCCGTGCCGCGCTCCTCTTCCACACTTGCTGCAAAATGTCACTGCACTGTAAAGGCATAATTATGTTTTAGCACATAGTAATTTCACAGCTCCGTTCCCTGAAAGGGCAGGATTTAGCAAGGACTTACAGTGCAGATGGAATTCCTACAGTCACATTGCTTGGTCTCACTACAATAAATATGCTCTAGCCATTTATCTACTTTTTATGTTTTCCACCCAATGTGGGAGTGAGACCAGCCTAAACCTTTAATTTCCTTCTGAAAATACAATTCCAAAGACAGCTTTTTAATTACCGCCGTGTAAGTACAAATCTCTCATATTTCCGGGGCCACAATTACAACGTGCAGGCTTGTATACTGCGAATACTTTCCTTCTACAACAAAAGACCGAAAATGTTTTAAAATAAAAAAATAAAAAAACACCAAAAAATTCCATCCCTTTTCTTCAATACTTTTCTACTTCCCATTGATCCTATTTTATGGAATATTCTAATTAAAACAGAGAAATATGTAAAGGAATCTCTGTGTGTCCAAGGAGATTAAGCATGTCTTCCTTTCCTTCTCACTATCTTGTGTCTGGCTAGAGTAGCAGCCTCCCTGCTGTGCCCTGTCTGCAGTAGGACAAAACAAGATTGCTAGCAAGGTTATGGAGTCAGAGTTGGGACCAATTTTGGGTGGAGTGGGAAAAAAAGTTACCGACTCCGGCTTCAAAATAAAATTATTATTTACTTTGAATTATATTATACAACTATTATTGTATAGTTGAAGGGGTTGTCCAGGGATTACAGTTCGGGGCCCATAGATTCCCTTTAAATGGAAACTGCTTCCACCATTAGAATTGCTTCTAAATCGCTTACATGTTGTGGTAGGGACAGTTAGTGACATAGTTAACATATATTTTTGTGTCAAAATGCAATGAACTATTAATCCATATATAAATGATGTGGTTACATCTGCCTGAGCATTGGTGTTGCCTGTGTTGGCCGTACCAACGGATCTGTCAGCACTTGTTAGTGGATGTCACTCAGTGGCGACCACAAACCAAAACAGTTGCTCTTTCATACGTGGTCATGCTCCAGGTGTACCAAACAGCTCATTTGCATACAGATTAAAAGTTGATTTTCTCAAGATTACATTTTGACACATAAGGTATACTTTGTTACTATTCTCCCCTACAACAGCATATGTGTGTTTTAAAACTGTTTTTTTGTGGTGGTAGTAGTTCACCTTTAAAGGGTACCTAAGTTTCCATGGAAAGTTGAAATAAGTGCGTAATCACATTATGGCTGCAGCACATTTTACATTTGTCTCTGAAGCTGTGGTCTGTACAATAAGGAGCAGTCTGCCCTCCCATATCCATTACTACTAATACTGGTTTCTTTATATGTAATTCTGCCAGGAGTAACTGTTCAATAGCAAACAAATAGCTGTGAATAGCCCAAGTGACCTTAATATAAGAAATCTAGGAACACTGGAATGCAAATAAATGCAGGCATGACACAAGAAAAGAGCAATCTATGAGCACAGTCAGGAAAGCTGCTTGCTGTCTGTGAATAATATCTGGTGTAATCACACAAATAGCCAGAACTAAATACAAGCACATATAAGATTTTTTTTTCTTACATTGTAAGCTGTGAGATTTTCAGAATGTTCAGTCCTTTACACAGAGCAAATGTTTGCAGATGAGTGTACACAGTCTGTAAGGAGAATCAGCCCCTCCCCTCTTCGTTCACTATGTGGAGAAAGAACAGAATCTCCCCCTTCCACTTAATGTGATCCCCTCTTACTTATCCACTGTATCTATGGACGGACCTTGACTAGCAACATGGCGTGAACTGCAAAATAAGTAGAAGGGAGAAGACACCAAGTGGCAGGAACTTTACAGAGGTTTTTCAAGCAGAAAGCAGTTACATATTTTATTAAAGTGCATTACACTTTGATCCAGAATGACTCGCTCTATGAAATGAGACTAAGACTGAGAAAAGTTAGTGACCATTTAAGAGAAAGAAACCTTGCACGTAAGGAAGTGTTTTCAGGCCATGCATTTTCATAAAACGTCAAGAATCTAAATGATACAGAAAAAATATTTTTTTCTGTTGTAGTTATACTGTAAGTTTTTTTTTTTTTTTTTTACACTTTTGGTGTAATGCCGCTACACTGAACCTCAGATACTTTCCTCAGACTTGTTAAGTGCTTTTACTCCTTGGTTAACACTTTCTTTGTTCTTGTAGGTGGCCCTCGTTTTCCCAAATAATGACCCTGCTGCGTTTATGGTAGCGTTTTATGGCTGTCTATTAGCTGAAGTTGTTCCAGTTCCCATTGAAGTGCCACTTACAAGGAAGGTGAGGTGCTGTGACCCTATTGCTGCCTGCAGTGCTTACACAAATGGCCATGTAATTGATACTGCTAAAACTAGAGCAATGTTTTATACAGAGATTTACAGCTCCACTGCTGGTGGTCTAAGGACCTCTATAAGAGGATCACTGACTTTTTGTGGGAGTTGGTATATTATTTGGAGCAAGAGTTTCAGGAGCTCTTTAGGTCTGGAGTGATTTTATGCAATGTTTAGGGGTCATCGCTGGGCTGTAAGGAACACCCCCCTGACGGTATTCTTCCATAGCCTTGTACTGTGCGTTCTTCACAGTCCAGCGATGACGCTAGGCTGTTCCACCCGCCCTTCTGACAGTGGAGGGATATCAGCGCTGAAACTAACGGCACCGATATCTCCAGCACCAGGACACATACTGGCAAAGCTGACAGTGCTCTGAATTCCCGCACTGTCTGTTTTCTAGCGGTATATAATACCGTCCATCTCCGTGGACATAAAGGGTCCATGCAGATCCTTGGCTTCATTTTATTGACTTGTCCTGCAGTGAAAACATGCCGTACATATGTACATGACCATCAGTAGCCGCTCACGCAGGCAATACCGATGAGGTCAGGCTAGTTTATTACTGTCCCTTCGTTCCTGACCTCCATGATGTGACTTCCTCCCACCCTGACAATCACACGCTCACTGAATGCCAGCGAACTTCTGGGTCCTAGAGGTCTTAGATCAGCCCTTCTTTTTTTTTTTCCATTATCCCCATTTTTTTCCAATATATATTTATATTTTTTTTTTAAAAAAAAAGTAAAAATGATATAAAAATAAACTTGATGCATTACCGAAAAATTATTTGAATATCTCAAATGAAAAAATATCAAAAGTGCATTAAATTAAAAAAAAAAAAAAAAAACCCTCCGGTCATGCTCTAGGGAAGATGGTCCAGTCATGAAGTGGTTAAGAAACATTTGTGTCTCAGTCACGATTTATATGAATCTAAAAAAACATGATCTGAGATGAATCCGCATCTATTTTAATGACACATATTCACAAAGTCACTGTAAATTACATTGCTGAAGAATTAGTTTCAGTCCTCCTAGCTCGGTTTGCTGCTGCGGGGCTGACAGAAGTCGAGGAGTGTTCACATAGACATGTAGCCTGCAGCTGTGAAGATGACGAACTGCGAGATTATTTTATAATATGCATCTTGCAGTGGAGGAACATATGCTCCATCACATTTGTCATGAGTTTTTTTTTCTTCTACTCCAGTGTAAATTGTGTAGCAGTCGAATATGTTTCACTGTAGAAATTGTATCCTTGCCGAGACATGGTCTACAGAATTATGAGTTAGAATCTCATGCGAGGTGTCCTTAGGTGTCGGTGTTTGCTCTTGTATCACGATGCTTTATGTTCTCTCTCCTTCAGGATGCAGGAAGCCAGCAGATTGGGTTTTTGTTAGGAAGCTGTGGGGTTACTGTGGCCTTGACTAGCGATGCCTGTCATAAAGGACTGCCAAAGAGTCCTACGGGGGAGATACCGCAATTTAAAGGTGAGGATCCAGAAGCACCTGGTGTTTTTATGGCTGGATTCATATCTGTGTTATAATAGATTTTCTGTTTTGTCATAGAAACAGGAAATCAACAGTGATGGTGAGCCAGTTCCATCACTAATAGACCCCATTGACTTATAGTGGGTTCCATCACAGTGTCCATAATGTTATGGTAAAAATAGTGCTGCATGCTGCGCTAATTTTACCAGCAAATATGACTGAATCTGCGATTGTAGCTCAAAGCCCAGATGTTGCATAGTTATTACAGATATTGTATTACAAAGCTTGGCTATTGCTACAATTTTTGGTGCGGTATCTTAAAGGAAAATTCCCACTTGAAAACTTTAAATGAATATCTATAAAGTAGGGCTGGGCGAATAATAAAAAATAACCGAAACCGGACATCAACTTGGATAACTCATGTGATTTTGTTCATGTCGGGTATTTTGGTTCAGTTATTAGAATATTTGCAAGGAAACCTGCAGTTTCGTTCAGACCTAACACATCCGAACCAGAACTGCTGTTATTATACTATGGGGTCTATTCAGACCCCAGATTACAATAGGTGGAGGCCCAGGGGAGGTGACCAAACACTGTGGGAAATAAAACACTCGCCTCTCCTAGGCTCCGGCACTACTCCATTCTCTTCGGGATTTTTGCCTGATGTCAGGGAAAGCTGAGGCCTCAGTGGGTCATGTGGCGTTGTGACGCATAGACGCGTCACAACTCTGCATGTCCCAATCACAGGCCTCACAATGTCAGGCCGAAGAGATTAGAGAGTCACGCCGGAGCCCAGGATAGGTGAGAAACACTGTTTTTTATGTTTCATCACCTCCCCTGGGCCTCTGGACCACAGAGTATAATAGCAGTTTTGGTCTGGTCATGTTCGATCCGAACAGAACCGCCAGGCGTACTTCGCAAAGCGAATCTCACGAGGTTCACCCTACACGTACTCATAAAAGGGATGTGGTTTAAAAGGGGTGTGACCTAAATAATCACCATCAATCATAAATGAGATAAAATGCCCGATTAATCGTGATTTTGATTTCGGTCATCACCCAGACCTACTATAAAGTCAGTCTCCTTGATGAATAAGGGTAGATTCACTCAGCAGATTTTGTGACAGGATATGCCATGCAAAATCTAGCACAGAAATCCTCCTACCGGTGTTTAACATATTTTCTATGCCCATTGAAATTAGTGTGAGGTGGAATTTTTGCAGCGGATTCCACTGCAAAAAATCTGCTGTATGAACCTGCCCTAATTTTCTACTGGCTACTTAAAATTCCTTGCACTACAGATAGATATAGATACTGTATATCTTACAGTGCACCGGTGTGCTTGTTGGATACCATTTCACTTACTGTGATATTATTCATCTGTATTCTAAGGATATATATGAGATTAACTGTTTGGACACCCCCCCCCCCCCACAAAATCCCTTGAATCCTCACAGATTTTCTTTGAGTTTCTGCAGTGCAGGACAAAAACAGAATGGGCCTCCATCCATTCTTTTAAGTGATTGGTGGGGATCCCAAAAATCAGACCTTCACCAATGATAGGATATCCTATTGAAACATCCTATAACTTCTTATGTTGAGAATATCTCTTTAGGGTATATCCACACTGGATATACAGATGTAGCAGAGTTAACCCAAACTCTTATCACAGAGGACAACAGAAACCAATGAAACGTCATGGAGCTGCAGTTTTACAGTAGTAGCGAAGCAGGTAACAAGTCTTAGCCATACGCTATGCAAACATTTGCATGAAGAAATTGACTTGCGATGCAGAATTTAGATCAGCAGAATGTCAATTCTTGTTGTGGGTCCTGACTTCAATGAAAAATAAATCCCTCTCGTCGTACTCTAAAGGTCCTTACAAATGATGTGGTCCTGCTACAGAAGTGATAAACCTGTGAATCCTATTTGTTTTAGGAAAACTAAGGTTTTTTTTTTTTGTTTGTTTTATAAGGTTGGCCAAAGCTGCTTTGGTTTGTCACAGAATCCAAACATCTATCCAAACCTCCCCGAGATTGGTTTCCACATATCAAGGATGCAAATAATGACACTGCCTACATAGAAGTAAGTGTATAATTCTGGCTCCCATCAGAGTAAACGTTAACCTGTATATATAAAAGGCATTTCCTGGACTTCTTTGCGTATTTGTAAACTTAGTCACCTTTACACACAGAAGCAAATGTAATGGTCACTAGAGCAAAATGCTTCTTTCCCCTCTTTATCAAGCTCTTTTCCTCATTCCCTCCTCCCTTCTAAACTCACATTTACCCTCAAATCTCTTCTTAACCCATCTTGTTAGAGCAAGATCTAGTTCACTCACAGAGGTATCAGATTACACAGAAGTCTATGGAGAGGAGGAGGAGGAGTAGGTAGAAGTTGAGTGAGATAGGTGAAGCACAGGAACTGACAGAGGCTTATGCAGCAAAATGGCAGGTTTCTATTTCACCCCAAGTGCTTTATACATGTAATTTTTCAGTATTTCTCTGTGCCCTATATGGCATTAGTGAGTGGAAGCGAGTTAGGATGCAGATGCTGCTCTACTTTCTGTATGTTGTCTATGGCAGACATCATAGTCTACAGCTGAGATAGACTGTGCAGAAGAGAAACCCTTTAAGTAAACAACAATGTCTGTAGGAAAGTATTATATTATATATATTATATTGTACTAAAGCATGCTGAAATGATCAATGAAATCCTTTCAGCTTAAAGCTTTTTTATGTTTATGGCCCAATCAGCAGCCTTATTAAATAATAAGAAAAATGAGTCAGACAACCACTTTAATTCATGATGAATCTGCACCTTGTCTTGGGTTAGATGCATCTTCCTAACGTCTTTGCGCTTAAGAGAGAATCTAGGCCAGCTCCTTACTTGCATAGATTTTAGCATCATTTACGCCATGTGGTGCAGGTCATGGCCCTGACCCGATTTTCAGAAAAGTGTTAGAGCCGGCACAAAAACCCCACTTGCGACTATTAAAGTCAGTTGCAAATCTCCAATTTGTGACTACCTTATACCAAAAAGTGGCATTGAAACAATCATTAATTCCCCCCACTGTTTTGGGCTTTGGTAGTCCCTCGCCTTTCTCTTAGATGGACTAGCTGAAGGCAGGAGCAGGGTCTCAGACTACCAAAGCACAGTGTGCGCCGAGTAGTTTAAGAAATTTTTAAAGAAGTGAAGAGGAACCGCAGCTGAGAGATAAAGGGCACAGCGTCTCTTATCTATGCATTATGTATTTCATTTGTAACAGGAAGGTCACATTAAACTGAAATGTATATGTTTCGACTAGAATAAAGTGTACTGGGCTTAGGACAAGTGCACATTAAATAGGAACATCTTTACCTTGACCCTAAAGTCATAAACCAGTTGGTGCTGACAGTTCCTGCTCTTCTTCCTTTCCCTGACTTCACAGTCTGCCACTTGCTCAGCAAGAGATGACTTTGTTCATTACCTTCAGTCATGTAGCTCTTATGCTAGGTTCACACTAGCATTGCCTATCGGTCCGTCGGAGGACCACAACAATGGATAAGCAGTTACACACAGAGTCCGACAAAACCCATTGCCTATAATGGGGTCCATCGGGGGTCCGCTGTTTTAAATTTTGAAAATGGTGGAGGAAAAAGTCCTCCATGCAAGAGTCTCCATTGGAGATGTGAACATAGCCTTATTTACACTGATACATTGTAACAAACCACAGCTCGGCAAGCACCACTAGATCAGAATGTTTTCATTCAGTAACAGCAATCGGAGATTTCGAAAATAGTGAGGAAATAGAACACAACATATATTAGAAAGCTGCGCAACTTTTCATTCTATAATGGTACAGATCGACTGTTGTGCGTTTGATGAGTTGTGTGTCTTATTCTTCTTGTATGTGTCTTCTACAGTATAAAACGTGTAAAGATGGCAGCGTGCTAGGAGTGACCGTGACAAGAATAGCGCTCCTCACACATTGCCAAGCGCTCACACAAGCCTGTGGATACACAGAAGGTAAATGCCACCAACTACATTTTTAGTAATATTGTTAAAAAATAAGTAGACTTTTATTATACTGATTGTGAATAGATAATCAAGATTCCATTTTTTCAGATTTTTTTTTTTTGCCGTATATATAATTTTTAAGGCCTTAAAGGGGTATTCTGACCTAAGTCATTTATGGCATATCCACAGGATGTGCTAAGTGGTAGATGCTGGTTCCACCTCTGAAACTTCAGAATAAGATCCTTGAACCCCATAACCCATATTTCTATTTGTAGACAATTAAAAATTATTTTGGCTCACGGCCATTTGTATGGGGACTAAGACAAATGGGCAATAGGCTATGCATGTGTATGGCTTTCTCCATTCACTATTGTGGACGTCAGGGAAACGGCCAAGAAGGGGATCATGATAGGACAGGATGGGGGTTGGGGATAAGTTATGGACCCATTTATGAGACATTTGTTTATCCTAAATCTTCAACATGACAAAACTCACAGCAGTATTGTCAGCTTTTGCCTTAAATTACCTGCATATTATTCTGAGCCCCTTAATGAAATACCAGTGCTATTATAGAGAGTAGAAGGAGCATATTAAAGGGTCAGATTCTGCTCCATTTTATTATGTAGTATATAAGACAGTATGACCACTTTACTAACATATGGGTTTTATTCAAAGGGGGTTGTCTCATGATATTGTTCTCATCCCATTGTTAGCTTGACACTAGATATCACACCAATGTCTGATCAGTGGAGGTCCCGCTGCTAAAAGCCCTAGAACCGAATGTCAGTAGCGTCCTAAAGATGTTGTACTGCCATGACCCATGCAGTTCGAACATATGTGGCATATCCTAGTAATGTGCCACCAATGTCTATCCTTTGACCAGTCCTTTAAAAGGGTTTTCCCGGCTTAAAATATTGATGACCTTTCCTAAGGATTGGTCATCAATACCAGATTGGTGGAGTCTGAAACCCAATACCCCAGCAGCAGCTGATACACAGAGAGTGGATCAGGAAGCAGACAGCACTTTTCTCTCTGTAGTGGTCAGAACAGGTACTGCAGATCCGCTCCTATTCACTTGAATGGTACCTAAGCTGCGCTGACTCAGTTTCGCCACTACACAGAGAACAGCGCTGTCTGCTTCCTGCTCCATTATTTGTGTATTAATGGGGGTTCTGGGTGTCAGACCACCACTAATCGGATATTAATGACCTATCTTTGGGATAGGTCCTCGATATTTTTGGCCCGGAACGCCCTTTAATTTAACAGCATTGTGTTATAAGCTGATTCTCTGCTATAGCCCTTTGAGTTGTGAATCAAGAGGTCCTTTCTCTTAGACCTCCGCCATCATCTTCAGACACATCCAAGACACTTGCCAGAAGTTTTTTTTATTCTTTAGTGGAATTCCCCTTTAATAGTCTGTTACCCAGGTTCTTGTCTTGATCTTTTACAGATACCAGTATGGTTATAAGTGGGTATAACAGGTATAAGTGGCAGAATAGAAAGTTATACAGTAAGTGACTTGCATAGAGTGAATTTATAACCTAGTAATCTCCTTATCTACGTAATCCCTCCAGTAGATTAGTTCTTCCACATTTGCAATAACCAAGGAATCTTTAGCTTATAGTGTATTATGTTACTGAGTTTATCCTCATTTACAATATATTCTTATACTGATATTGTATCTTCCATGTATAGCGGAAACCATTGTGAATGTTTTGGATTTCAAGAAAGATGTTGGGCTTTGGCACGGAATCTTAACGGTATGACATCAACATTTTCTACTTCTCCACTGTGTTATTCAATGTCTTGTTGTCCCCCTTCAGGACTTTACCCACTAAAGACTTGTGATGACTTATAAGAAATGGGCTATCTTTAATATGGTGTATACCCGTGTCTGTCCCTCATGCTCACTAATGCATATTGAATTGGTGTGGGCACGACATACAATCCTACATCGCCCCACTCTGTCCGCATGACAAAAACAGTTTTACATTTTTTTCTGTAGAAAAGAGGGTCACAAAATATCAGGGACAGGATGTGCTGTTGTCTTAAAAATGCTGTAGGTCCTAGTGCTTGTTTTATAGAGAATAGGACCCTGGGAACCTGGCAAGATAGGGACCTCTCCTCTTTATTTGAAGAGTTCTTCTCAAAACAGCAGCCTAAATAAAACTGCCATGATAATACTACCATATACAGCTTGCGTAATACTGCCATATAGTGCAAAGATAACACTAACCTACTGCTCCCATAATGCATTCATATAGTTTGACGATGGTAATACCATTAACAGCCTACATAATACCACCATATAGCAGCAAGATAATAATGCCATTTAGAGTCTATACACTGCTGCCATATGGTGTGGATATATTACACCCAACATAACACCTCAATTTAATTTCCAAATAATACCGCCATACAAACATAAATAATACTGGATAGTATTAGTTTGCATATGTTATTACTGTGTTTGTTGGCCCCATAAGGAAGGAGGCCACCCCTTAATAACAACCCTCGCAGTCCAAGAAAACTGCATTGATTTCTAATGTACAGTACAGACCAAAAGTTTGGACACACCTTCTCATTACAAGAGTTTTCTGTATTTTCATGACTATAAAAATTGTAGATTCACACTGAAGGCATCAAAACTATGAATTAACACATGTGGAATTATATACTTAACAAAAAAGTGTGAAACAACTGAAAATATGTTTTATATTCTAGGTTCTTCAAAGTAGCCACCTTTTGCTTTGATTACTGCTTTGCACACTCTTGGCATTCTCTTGATGAGCTTCAAGAGGTAGTCACCTGAAATGGTCTTCCAACAGTCTTGAAGGAGTTCCCAGAGATGCTTAGCACTTGTTGGCCCTTTTGCCTTCATTCTGCGGTCCAGCTCACCCCAAACCATCTCGATTGGGTTCAGGTCTGATGACTGTGGAGGCCAGGTCATCTGGCGTAGCACCCCATCACTCTCCTTCTTGGTCAAATAGCCCTTACACAGTCTGGAGGTGTGTTTGGGGTCATTGTCCTGTTGAAAAATAAATTATGTCCAACTAAACGCAAACCGGATGGAATAGCATGCCGCTGCAAGATGCTGTGGTAACCATGCTGGTTCAGTATTCCTTCAATTTTATATAAATCCCCAACAGTGTCACCAGCAAAGCACCCCCACACCATCACACCTCCTCCTCCATGCTTCACGGTGGGAACCAGGCATGTAGAGTCCATTTGTTCACCTTTTCTGCGTCGCACAAAGACACGGTGGTTGGAACCAAAGATCTCAAATTTGGACTCATCAGACCAAAGCACAGATTTCCACAGGTCTAATGTCCATTCCTTGTGTTCTTTAGCCCAAACAAGTCTCTTCTGCTTGTTGCCTGTCCTTAGCAGTGGTTTCCTAGCAGCTATTTTACCATGAAGGCCTGCTGCACACAGTCTCCTCTTAACAGCTGTTGTAGAGATGTGTCTGCTGCTAGAACTCTGTGTGGCATTGACCTGGTCTCTAATCTGAGCTGCTGTTAACCTGCGATTTCTGAGGCTGGTGACTCGGATGAACTTATCCTCCGCAGCAGAGGTGACTCTTGGTTTTCCTTTCCTGGGGCGGTCCTCATGTGAGCCAGTTTCTTTGTAGCGCTTGATGGTTTTGGCCACTGCACTTGGGGACACTTTCAAAGTTTTCCCAATTTTTCGGACTGACTGACCTTCATTTCTTAAAGTAATGATGGCCACTCGTTTTTCTTTACTTAGCTGCTTTTTTCTTGCCATAATACAAATTCTAACACTCCATTCTTTAGGACTATCAGCTGTGTATCCACATGACTTCTGAACAACACAACTGATGGTCCCAACCCCATTTATAAGGCAAAAAATCCCACTTATTAAACTTGACAGGGCACACCTGTGAAGTGAAAACCATTTCAGGTGACTACCTCTTGAAGCTCATCAAGAGAATGCCAGGAGTGTGCAAAGCAGTAATCAAAGCAAAAGGTGGCTACTTTGAAGAACCTAGAATATAAGACATATTTTCAGTTGTTTCACACTTTTTTGTTAAGTATATAATTCCACATGTGTTAATTCATAGTTTTGATGCCTTCAGTGTGAATCTACAATTTTTATAGTCATAAAAATATAGAAAACTCTTGGAATGAGAAGGTGTGTCCAAACTTTTGGTCTGTACTGTATGTATGAATAGGAATGGATACATTGTCAACTACAGTAATCATCAGGCTGTAAAAATTATGTTCTACTTCACCCCTTATATAATCTGACATATTGTGTGTCTTCAGATGTGGTTCTTAAAGGGATTTTCCGATTTTCTAAGATTCATGGCCCATCCCATCAATATTAGATTTTTGGGGGTCCCAACACCTGGGACCCTCACAGATAACCACTACCATACAAATTGTAGCGGTGAGTGTAGTCCTGCAGCGCTGCCCCATAGAATACAGTTTGTATGGTACTGTTTGTACGGCGAGTAAACAGCGCGACTCTCCTGCACTGCTTCGGTACTGCTGATGTGAGGGGCCCTGTGTGTTGAACCCCCACAGATCTAATATTGATGGCCTAGGTCATCAATCTTAGAAACCTGACAACCCCTTTAAGTGAAAGAACCACACATAAAATTCAGCCAGTGCAAGTTCTTGAGGTGAACACACACCTATCCAAGCCCTTTTTCAGAGCTATCTATCTACCTATCTACCTATCTATCTATCTATCTATCTATCTATCTATCTATCTATCTATCATCTATCTGTCTATCTAATATCTGTCTAATCTATCTAATATCTATTTATCATCTATATGTCTAATATCTATCTATCTAATATCTAAATCTATCTAATATCTATCTATCCTCTATCTGTCTAATATCTATCCATCTATATCTATCTAATATCTATTTAATTATCTATCAATCATCTGTCTAATATCTATCCATATCTATCTATCTATCTATCTATCTATCTATCATTTTACTTAATATACATTTTTTATTAATTTTTTTTGCTAAAATCTAGTTTAGACTTTCCAGACCAGATCTTATGTGCTCATACACCTCAGTATATGCAACACAACTTTTGCAGACATGAAAATACCCCAGAGGCAAAAACAAAATGTCTCCTTTGCCCTTATAGGTTGGGCAGAGCACTCAGCGTAAAAGAGGGCCCATATCTGATCTATATTACTAGGAAGGCAGCTACGCCGTATAAATTTGTGTCCGCCAGGACTGCCAGATAAGAATGACTACTTTATATCATGTTTATACAGCAGGTGTTCATGGATAAAACCTATACAAAAAATTGCTGTCCCCAGCAGACAACCCATGGATGCCCAGAGAGCAATGAAGTGAGGCATCTGGTGGGCCCATATTCTCACTGCTGTGCCAGTCTCCTCACATAAGCACCAGTCATTATCAGAAATTACCATTTTTTACACTATATTTTTCTAACATTTGGCTCTTACGAGGTTTTCCGTTTCCATAATTCACGTGGTCGGTTTATTTGTTCTTGCCAATTGCGGGTTGTTATACCGTCCCCACCTCAGGACATCAGAGAACGTAGTACAGATGTTTTTGGGCTCATTGTGTTCTCATGAAGCGGTGGATTATGTCGTGCTGCAGGATGAGCTGTCCGCCGAGGGCCTTTCATTATAAGAGTCATTTGGAGCCTCGTAGCCGTGGCTCATTTTGTGCACAGTAGCACCTGTTATATGAGTGTGTACTTCCATCTTTGCTTGTCACAAAGGGCCTTTTAAAATCATAAAGCTGACAATAATCCTTCAGTTCAGATGACATCAGTGTTTGCTGGCTCTATAGTGTAACAAGAACTGTCCACTAACAAACAGGCCGCGTGATTCATCTGCCGATTACTTCATCTCTATAGTATCACCTGCCTCCTACCCCCCCTCCCCCCTCCCCACATAAAGCCTTGGCTTTTCGGCATCTCCTTTTTTCCGTCTGGGATTATTTTCTACTTCACTTCACTTAGGTGGATCCCTCTTTCCATGAAAAGACCTTTTACAAAACCATCATGAAAGACAGTCATTACTTTTACTACTAATTTATTATTATTATAATTACAGAATATTGTTACATTATTTCAACATTAATATAATTATAGAATATTGTTACATTATTTTGGTATTAATATAATTATAGAATATTGTTACATTATTTCTATATTATAATTATAGAATATTGTTACATTATTTCAGTATTATAATTATAGAATATTGTTACATTATTTCATTTTGTAATTATAGAATATTGTTACAATATGTCAGTATTATTTTATAATTAAAGGGACAATGTCTCAAGGAAATGACCTATTGTCTAAATCACATTTCTATAGTAATCATATTTTTAAGAATTTTTGGTGATGATGTTTTTAATTTTACAAGTTATTATCTATATTAAAAAAATCTTTTAAAAAATTGCCACTAAGCATAAATTGTCTGTCGCTTCCTGTGTCCTAGAAATGGACCATGGAAAATAGATGCATGGTCTGACCCTATACACTTGTATGGGAGAGTTTTCTAGGCATATTCTGTGTTTTGGGCAGAGGTCATTGTGTAGAGAGGGGAGTAGATAAGCTGTTAAATCCTCTATTGTGCTTAGTGGGTTTTGTGTTTTATCTACATATACATGATAGGTGTGATCACCGGTGTGACATAAGTGAGGTGACTGCTGCAAAGAAATCTACAGAAAACAGGAAGTGTCAGCATATTATTTGACTTAGTGGCCAGAGTCAGACCTAAACGATTTTAGAGATTATATTGTAAGTATAGATAATAACATGAAAATTTAAAAAAAATCTCACCAAAAGTTATTTAAAAATATGTAAAACGTAAAACCAGATTACAAAAATTAGGTTATTTTCTGGCAATATATTCCCTTTAAGTTTACCATTTTTGAGTATACCTGTCACCTATCTTGATGTGTGTTTTGAGATAACAGTTTTGGAGCATTTATACATAAACTGACAAATGGGTTATACCATTCCCTTTGTCAAAAAAGAAAGGGGAGGGGGGTATTAATTTGCATTGCCATGTGATCATTGGATGTGATACCACTCCCTAAGAAGAGGATGTGGTGCAAGTTCTGAAATCAGCCATATTTTCTAATCCTGAGTAATCCCTTTAAAGGGGATGCTGTCTTTGTTATAGACCTATATCCACAGGACAGGAGATAAGTGTCCGATCGCTGGGGGCTCGATCAATGGGTCCCTCAGTGATCAGGATGACTGGGAATCGGAAGTCCCCCTAAGGTTTCCTTGTGAACGGTCATTCATGCACACTGGCACTCCTTTCAAAAGGTTCCCAGTCTTCCTGATCACTGGACCTGGCAATCACACTCCCAACAATCGCACACCTATTCCCTGGATAAGTGTCCATAACAGGACAACCCCTTTATCCTTCTGAGATTAGCTGTTATAACTGATGGAAGCCACATCATGGTATAAAGTTTTCTTTGAGCAGCCATTCATGAAATAATTGGATGTGAGAGCAGAGCAGAGAACCCCCTCCTCCATTATGTCTGTATGCCCCGCTAGACCATACAAATGAAGAAGGCCAATTTAGCGGCTGCAACCCCCAATATGTTTTAACTTTTTTATTTCAATTTTTTAATTGTATTTTTCTGGACATGATAATGGGGTGGCCATCTTGCCTGAGCTCCTCCTCTGCTCTGTAACAGCATTTAGTGATATGCTTTACAGCATAGCAATGGCCATAGGCAGCAACACTGCTACTCATTGAGGTCTATGGGAGAGTTTCATAGAGATGCTCTGTGCAGGGAGGGGGGAGGAAATAAGGTGTGACATCATCTATTGTCTGTGATGGATCAGTGGTGTTCTCTCTAGAGGTGTTGTCATCTATTGTAATCCTGTCTGCGATCTAAATGAGGGGACTTGCTAGTATCAATGTCAGTCTGTTAGTAGACTTAGTGGCCAGAGTGAAAATTGAATTTAGCAAATTTAACACTCTTTTTTTTTAAATACATATAGTGACATGAAAAAAAAAAAAAAACTAAATTGACTAAAAAAATATATATGTTTAACATAAAAAGTTGATTCAAAAAATGGTCAATTTTGATGACCCATTCCCTTTAAGGACATGTTGCTTTAATAACTATTATTAATAATACTATACTATACTAATAATTATTAATAATACTATTATTTTTGTATCTTTTTTTCCTTACCTATAATGCTGCTGAAATGTTTGAAATCCCTGGAATTGCTGCCGTCAGGAAGGGGATGGGGAGGGAGAAGATTCTATTTACAGATATTGACTCTCAAATCTGTCTCCTAATCTGTTCTTGCACGTCCTGTGTGACAACCGCTCTGTAGGTGATGAATAAGTCAGATCAGATAGACGGAGGTGCTCTGTTCTTAAGTCCGCCACCTGCTCTTCCTTTTTCCATTACTTTGCCCTTTTTGAACATCGCCTTGACTTGAGCATCTCACATTTCCATCTAATTTGAGTAAGGAAATATATTCCTAGTAGATGCGTGAAGGTGACTCGGATGTTGGATCCCCAGGAGGGCGCTGTGTTTGTGATCCGCAGGAACAAAAGTTGGGCTGTTGTTTTTGATATGTATTCGGTGTTGCTTTGGGTAATATTTCTTTTGCTATTAATGGCTTTGTTAGTGTTGTGGAAGAAAATTGATTTTTGGATTGAAACAGAGCAGGTGATTCAGCTAAATGAGAATTTCATCTAAATATGAAAGTTCTCCTCATATAACCTTGCATCTTGTGACACTTGGAAACAGATCCTGGAAAGGTTATTTTTCTGGACAGGATTTAAAGAGGACCTGTCACTAGGTCTGAAAAGCCCAATGACATACATTGTGTTATAGGCGTTGTCACCCTGAGCATTTTGGTGTTTCGTTTGTCCAAATCCATTCAGCCATTCTAACACTATAAGTCCTTTTACTGTTGCTGCAAGTGATGGTGTACTAGACAAGTGGGCGGTACCACTTTGGTTTATCTGTGGGTGTCACCTCCTACTTGGCTAGTATACCTTAATTTGCATCAAGACTTAAGGGCTTATATCTTTGGAATGTCAGAATGGATTTGGATAAACAAAACACCAAAATATTCAGTATGATAATGCACTCGTACCACATCGATTTTACAATTTTGGTAAAAATCAGAATCACAATTTTTTGAAATAGCAAAGTAATCAAATTAATTTGATTAATTGCACAACCCTAATTTAACCCAGAGTCCAAGCACGGCATAACAACCACTGAACCACAGTGCTGTTCTTGATATAGCGTGGCCCAGCAGATTTTTGTGACTTTGCTGATATTTTTTAGCTTTTTCTTTTTGACTATTGGCTGTTCTTGAGCTTTCGGCCACCAGGGGATGATTAGTAAAATTGAGTATACATGTTCAGCTTTGGTTGACTGCCTTTGTCATGGTCTCCAGTGAACAAATGGCTCCTAGAACAACCATTAGACTGTGAGCTGGCGTTATTTTCTTTCGTGCCCATGACCAGTTTACAGTAGACAATAGCTTAACTATTATTCAGTGAATTTTGAATGAGCTGTGAAATCTCTGTTTCCATTCTTTAGACTCAGATTTAGGTTGATTTTTCTCTTATTTTTGTGTAAACATCTTAAAAAAGATTTCTACATGGATGATCCGGTGTACAAAAGAGCGATGTATTAGATGTATAAAGATTGTATCTTACTGTGTTGTCTTGTCAGTGGGTTGTCAGTTTTGTGTTGTCAGTCTTGTCAGTGGGTTCCCATCTGTAGCTTATTTTAGAGCCTGATCACACTATCAATCATTAGTTCCTGTTTGTCAAATATCAAAATGACTAGGTAGTGTAAAGAATCCTCTAGTAAGATATGAAATACTGGACCATGTAGGTTAAATAAGTTTTCTGAATAAAGCAGATGTAGATACTTCATCTCTAATAGAGATATCTTTATTTTTTTTTTATTATTGTTTATTTATATAGCACCATTAATTCCATGGTGCTGTACATTATTATATTAATTCCATGGTGCTGTACATTATTATATTAATTCCATGGTGCTTTACATTTGCGGATTTACAAACAGTACACAAGATGTACAAAACAAATATAATACTAACAGTGATCAACTGGCACAGTGGGATAGAGGGCCCTGCCCGCAAGGGCTTACAATCTATGAGGGAAGAGGGATAGAGACAGAAGGTGTCTTTTTATGCACAAAAATTAAGGGCTTCTATAACTGGCCATATAAGTTGGATAACTTTTGGCCGAGCCTATTGATTTCATCGGGGCAAATAATCTGATGTGTATGAAGTCCTCTTGAAGGACTGGGGTTTTGGATTTCAACATGTCTGATCCTTTTGTCTCCTCTGGCAGCGTGTTTTTCCCATCTCCCTAATAAGGCGACACATACACTCATCAACGCCAAAGTTCAATGTCTGTGGGGGATGGGGAGAATATCACTGTTGGCCAGGTATGAGGTATCCTTGACATATTGCTCAAAACTGCATGGCAACATTGTCATTGTACGTCTAATGCGATACTTTACAAAAAATGTCTAAAGGATAAAAATAAAAAAGGGTCTAAAAACCTTAAGCCAGCCATACAGGTTAGATAACTGACCAACTTCTATTCCTTCCAAGTCCGACTACTCCCAGACACATGCACATGAGGGAAATAATCTCCTGCCAAACACCTCTACTGGAGACTTACAGTGGGTACGGAAAGTATTCAGACCCCTTTAAATTTTTCACTCTTTGTTTCATTGCAGCCATTTGCTAAAAGCAAAAAAGTTCATTTTATTTTTCATTAATGTACACTCAGCTCCCCATCTTGACATAAAAAAACAGAAATGTAGATATTTTTGAAAATTTATTAAAAAAGAAAAACTGAAATATCACATGGTCATAAGTATTCAGACCCTTTGCTCAGTATTGAGTAGAAGCCGCTTCCTTTTGAGCTAGTACAGCCATGAGTCTTCTTGGGAATGATGCAACAAGTTTTTCACATCTGGATTTGGGGATCCTCTGCCATTCTTCCTTTCAGATCCTTTCCAGTTCCGTCAGGTTGGATGGTGAACGTTGGTGGAGCCATTTTCAGGTCTCTCCAGAGATGCTCAATTGGGTTGAGGTCAGGGCTCTGGCTGGGCCAGTCAAGAATGGTCACAGAGTTGTACCGAAGCCGCTCCTTTGTTATTTTAGCTGTGTGCTTAGGGTCATTGTCTTGTTGGAAGGTGAACCTTCGGCCCAGTCTGAGGTCCAGAGCACTCTGGAAGAGGTTTTCTTCCAGGATATCTCTGTAATTTGCCGCATTCATCTTTCCTTCAATTGCAACCAGTCGTCCTGTCCCCCATAGCATGATGCTGCCACCACCATGTTTCACTGTTGGGATTGTATTGGGCAGGTGATGAGCAGTGCCTGATTTTCTGCAACCATTCCGCTTAGTATTAACGCCAAAAAGTTCAATCTTCGTCTCATCAGACCAGAGAATCTTATTTCTCATAGTCTGGGAGTCCTTCATGTGTTTTTTGGCAAACTCTATGCGGGCTTTCATATGTCTCGCACTGAGGAGAGGCTTCCTTCGGGCCACTCTGCCATAAAGCCCCGACTGGTGGAGGGCTGCAGTGATAGTTGCCTTTGTGGAACTTTCTCCCATCTCCCTACTGCATCTCTGGAGCTCAGCCACAGTGATCTTTGGGTTCTTCTTTACCTCTCTCACCAAGGCTCTTCTCCCACGACTGCTCAGTTTGGCTGGACGGCCAGGTCTAGGAAGAGTTCTGGTCGTCCCAAACTTCTTCCATTTAAGGATTATGGAGGCCACTGTGCTCTTAGGAACCTTGAGTGCTGCAGAAATTCTTTTGTAACCTTGGCCAGATCTGTGCCTTGCTACAACTCTGTCTCTGAGCTCCTTGGGCAGTTCCTTTGACTTCATGATTCTCATTTGCTCTGACATGCACTGTGAGCTGTGAGGTCTAATATAGACAGGTGTGCGCCTTTACTAATCAAGTCCAATCAGTTTAATTAAACACAGCTGGACTCCAATGAAGGAGCAGAACCATCTCAAGGAGGATCAGAAGGAAATGGACAGCAGGTGAGTTAAATATGAGTGTCACAGCAAAGGGTCTGAATACTTATGACCATGTGATATTTCAGTTTTTCTTTTTTAATAAATTTGTAAAAATATCTACATTTCTGTTTTTTTTTCTGTCAAGATGGGGTGCTGAGTGTTCATTAATGAGAAATAAAATGAACTTTTTTGCTTTTAGCAAATGGCTGCAATGAAACAAAGAGTGAAAAATTTAAAGGGATCTGAATACTTTCCGTACCCACTGTATCTCCACTGAAAACAAAAAGTTTGGTCATGTTGAACTCCAGCATGCCCAATTCCTTTCCCCTAACAGCTGCTGTCGTGAGTGAATCAGTAGGCCCCCATACACATTAGATAATAAATACAGCCCTTAAGGGTTAGTTCACACAGAGTGTTTTGCAGGTGGTTTTTTGAGTGGAAATCCGCTTCAAAATCTGCCTCCCAAATCTCCAATTCAATTCAATGGGAGTAAAGCAGATTTTTTTTTACTTTAGCTGATTTTTTTTCAGTTAGAAGGAGGTAAAAAGCGTCACTGTGACACGAGCAATTTTTTTTTCTGTCTCCCATTCATTTCAATGGGTTTGGCAAGGCGGAATCCAGCTGTAGATAGGTCATGGCGCTTCTTTTTTTTTCTGTAGCTGAAAAATCTGGTAGAGGAAAAAATCTGTTGTGACTCCAATTGAAATGATTGAGAGAGTTGGGAGGCATTTTTTTGAGGCGGATTCCACCTCAAAATCCGCCTGCAAAAAACTCAGCGTGAACTTATCCTAGGGCGCTGTTTTGTCTGGCACAGATCTATCGGAAGCCCAGCTTTTTTGACCATTGATTTCAGTAAAAAAAAAAGACACCCAACAGACCTTAATCAATGGGATCCCTTGGAATCCATTTGTGTCCATTTTTCTGTTCTTCTGGTTCTGCAACAGACGGCGCAGATGTGAACATAGCGTAACGCATTATCCTTCTCTTATTGTATTAAAGTTTTTATATATTTCTAGACATCCCATTTATTATATAGCCATATACAGTGCTATATACTGTGCTATAACCAGGTAAGATTGTTGCAAAGTCTTCTTTTCTATATTCCTCCGTAAACATCCGCCTGGCTATGCCTCAGCTTACAAGAACGTTGCTGATAACTGCGCCATATCGTATATTTTCGCAGGTCTTTACAACACCGTAAAATGTTCATGTTTCTAAATTATTATGAACATTAACTTTAAGTGTACTCGTGAAAACGCCTCGAGAAGGCAAAAATTAAATTAGAAAATTAGCGTGGCTGCTGTGTGCGCGGATTAATCACCCTGGATTATTGTTTCTTCCCCGTTTCCTTCCTTCCATAATCAAGGATCGCTGTCTTTTGATTTCAGAGTGTCATGAACATGATGCATGTGATCAGCATCCCGTACTCCCTCATGAAAGTCAACCCCTTGTCGTGGATACAGAAAGTTTGCCAGTATAAAGGTAAGTAGGAACTTTATACTTCGGCTTTTCTCAAAACAGAGATCACTTAGGCTCGGACACGCCAGACTGGGCACCTTTCACACTTGGTGACCCTGAAGAACACTGGATGGACCCCATTACAAGTCAGTACAATCCATAAGGAACTGTTACAAAGGGCATGTAAATGAGCCTGTTGTATCCGCCATGGAACGTTTATGAATGTAACCCAACATATGGCCGGTATTGAATACTTTGACACTATGGGGGAGATTAACTAAGCAAAATATTCCGAAATACCAGATGGAAATGAAAACAATGATAATATGTACCATGAACCAAATGTATTATGTGTTTTAGGGCTTAGGGTGCGTTCACACTACCATGATTTAAGGTCAGTTGTTCTCATCCATCACAAGATAAGCGCAACGGACATTAAAGGGTTTTTCTGGGCAAAAAATGTTTTTTAAAAAAGGTCTGTCAGTGCTATTAATGGGTTAATAAGTACACCCATATACCTTTAGCAGTCTTCTGAGTGATTTCTGGGTTTCTCTGGGAGCTCCTGGCATCCTCTGCATTTCTTTACATGGTGTAGTTTCCTGTGTAGCTTCCACACTATCTCCCTCTCACTCCCCCCCTTCCTCTCTCACTCCCTTACACCCCCCTCCCTGTCTCCCTAGCTATCCCGGCCACTACTAGCCCTTCCCAACTAACTAACTCAGCCCACCCCCCACCTCATCATACTTACCTGTCTTCCTCTTTAGACTTCCCTTCTGGAACAGCTCCTCCTTTTCTTTCACTGCGCAGTAGAGACGGCACCTCTGACGGCGCATGCACAGACTGGAAGTGCATCTGACGCCTGTGCAGTACAGACAGAGTGCCATCTATACTGCGCATGTGACGAAGGCACCTCCGGACTGCGCAAGCACTAGCCGAGAGGAAGAGAGGAGGAGCCGTTCCCAGAGAGGAAGACACGTAAAGTAAATTAAAAGTTAGGCGGGGGGGGAGGTTTAGTTTAGGGGTTCATTTTTATTTCATCACGGACAACCCCTTTAAATGACAAATGCATAAGCAGCCGCCCCCTCAGACTGGTGTCCGTCTGCATTCAACCCTATGTAAAAAAAAACATGACAGAAGCTTTCTACTTTCATATTTTTTACTTTTCTGATGGAAGAAAAAGTCCTGCATGCAGAACCTTTGGAAGAAAGTGTCCGTCATGTCTTTACATTATAGTCAATGGGAATGGACTCAGAAGGAGGGGGCTCAGTCTGTGTCCATTACTACCATTAATGTCCATTGGTGTCACCCTACAATGGATAACACCAATGGACTGTAAGAACAGTAGTGTGACTATAATCTAGTTCAAAGGACAGTGAAAAATGTACGAGAAACTACCGTGTATCTGGGGTTTTTTTTTAAGTTTTTTTTAATGATGCATTAAAAATAGAAGCAAAACAGATGACACTTAGCTGTCAAAAACAGACAGACATGGAATAGATACAAAACTGCTGTTAAAAATGAGCCAAATCATCTGTTTTTCACTACCAAGAAATGGACATAGAAAAGTGGATACAAGAACTTCACATTTACTAACTTAACTACTTGTGCCATGTTTTTGGCACAATATATTGCTGTAAACTATGTCATCCAGGTAGTGGTGTAAGAGTAAACTGGCGAGTTTCACCAAATTTGTCATTCTACTTGTACCATTTTGAACAATTTATACAATTTTTTTAGAATTATACATTGTACCACATCATTGATAAATATCCTCCATGTTTTTTATGATTATTATTATTATTATTTTGCTACCATGACTGTAGAATATTTCTGCATCATATGCCATAGGAAATAAAGTACAATGACCGAGACATTATTCTGAAAAGTTATTACTGTAATGACGGCCTGTAGAGTCAGGTTGGATCTATTGAAGTAGTCCATAGGAAGGTGTATATGCAGTCTGATTCTATAAAAAGTCCTAGAAAATTACCACATGTGTATTTATGATGCAGCATGGCAGACATAATAGTGACAATAAAGCCTAACGTTCCCATACATGTAAAGTTGATCCATATAACTTATAGTTGTTAACAAGAACTTACTGCGTCAGTATACAGCAGGATAAGTGGAGTAGATTGGTAGCAGGGATTTTAGGAGTTTGATGGGTGGCCCTATTGGCATGGGAAGGCTGCCAACCACTGAGTAGGACCGCCCACTGGACTCCTAAGATTTGAGAGAGTAGGGATTTCAGGAGTTTGATGGGTGGTCCTTTTGATATGGGAAGTCTGTCATGTCTGGGATTTTAATCAATAAGTTATATGTTATACTGAATCTTGTCTTACAGAACTATACATGTATATATATCATATATATATAAATCTGCTAAGGTTCCTCCTGGTCTGTTACATGCTGCGACTAGATTTGATAAGAATCTATCTCAGCAGATAGTGGCATGAGCTACACCTGCCAGTTCTATTACCCTCTAAGAAAAGCATATGTTTGGCATTGGAAATGTATCATCATTTCCACAATTAAAAAGATTTTCCATATGGGAACTATCCTTTTATTTATGTCCCATTTCATGCCAGCATTCTGGTCCCAGTCTTACATAGAATACTCATTTCCATTAGGAAAACAGAAATAATCTTCTGTCAAACATGGCCGCCTGTCCCTTCAGTTGTTATATATAAGTGATTTTTATAGGGCTACATGACAGCCGTGAACCTGAGGCTTATATTTACCTTAACTAATGTAATTATACTAAGAATTTATACAATATTATTTTACATAGTTCATGTATTATATTTGTATGCAGTACTGTCAGATCTCAGTGATCCATGTCAGGGTCTCCGGTGACTCCTACGAAGTGGTCTGGTATTTAGGGTACTGTTTAGTTTTCTGCATTCCTGTTTGACATTCATACGTATTTTTTTTTTTACATAGACCGGTTTTGTATTTTTTCTTTCTTAAAGCAAAAGTTGCGTGTGTGAAGTCAAGGGACATGCACTGGGCCCTGGTTGCACATCGGGATCAGAGAGACATTAACCTCTCCTCATTACGCATGTTGATTGTTGCGGACGGAGCAAATCCATGTAAGTACAGTCCGGGGTCATGTACTATTATAAAATATATTGTAAAATACAGTAAATATACCATCAGTAGTCAATGAGGAGTAGGAGGCTAGGAAATACAAGTATGTTATTGTGTACATCATTGTGGATATTTCATATGGGAATTTCTTGTTATTTCTTATATTACATTGGTAATATGTTCTTGGTTGTATGGCTGTTTTCAATAAGCTCCAGAGCTGTCATTCATGTTGCAGCAATGCCTAAACATACAACATGTAAAACTCTGTTCACATCTGGCAAAGATCCGTCAGAAATCACACGCTCAACTTTTTTGTCCGGCAATTTCATTAAAAAAACGGGCACCCAATGGATCCCATTATAGTCAAAGGGGTCCTTTTGGATCAGTTTGTGTTCTTTATTTCCCCAAACCGTTTCCCTCCATTCCTCTGGTTCTGCAACGGACCAGGAGAGCGCAAAAAAAATGTGTCCCACAAGTGTTTTTTTTAATATATATATAATATATTTTTTTGCAATGTATCCCACTATGTACATGTACAGAGGGACATGTCGCAGCTTTTCATCGATAATATACATAAAGAGATCCTTCCAAAATATACCTCTAAACGTGACAAGAACAGAGACAACAAAAAAGCTATAACATTATTTATTCGCACTGCTTACCATTGGGTCCCTATTGGGTTCATTCCTGCATGACCAGCCAAACTTGGGAGGAAGTCAAGGCCCACTGGGCTTTGGGGTCCATGGTCATTTGGATCAACATTCTTCACTCTTGCCAAACTGACGGTATGGTAAATAGGGGGCCCACTGTGAACACTGGAAGACTCATAACAAGGACTCAGTCCCACTCTATTGTGGAATCTGTCGGAGCCTGTGAGTTCTTATATATCAGGTATATAAGATATGTATATAACGTATTTCACTGATACATTCCCTTGAGATGTACTTGACTTTTGATAAGAAGTTATACTTGAGAGTCTCACCACAGAATGTCATGTTTTATTTCCGAGCTTTGTATTCCGGCCTTCTCACTGTAAACTGAAGCGAGAGGTGTTGGCGTCGCGGCTGGTATGAGATGGACAGAGACTAATGAGCCGCGGGTTTACAGTTTATTTCTCGCAGTGTTTTAATGCCATGGGACAAGTCTGAAGATGAACTATTCTGAATGTCCTCTCTGCTCTTTAAAGAGTTCTAAATCATCTTGTCCGAATGCTACATTTCCTACACATTTGTTATCACATCCTCTTCTTGTGCTCTCTCCCCAGGGTCCATTTCTTCTTGTGACGCTTTCCTCAATGTCTTCCAAAGTAAAGGCCTGCGGCAAGAAGTCATTTGTCCTTGTGCCAGTTCACCAGAGGCTCTTACTGTAGCCATAAGGAGGTAATGTTTATTTAAAGTATTGATGGAATTTTTTGAAACCCGGAAGCACATGAACTCCAATGTAAAATCTCCTCCAGGGCGCCATTTAGTATACAGATGTAGCCAAGTTTAACTTGACTTTTAACGCCTTAAAGGGGGTCTGCCAAGTCCAGTACCTGTCCTATAATTGGTTTGAGAATGGTCACTTTATTTTCATAAAAAAGATGTTTTTATGCAAATGCAAATGAGCTTAGAGCGCACTGGGGATGTTGCGTTGCACAGCTGAGCATTGCAGCAATACCCCGTCCAACAAGAGTGACGTAATCAAATCTACCCTGTTTCCTTCTGAATCCCGAAGATCAATGGTGTGAGTTCTGCTATTCTGCGCATGCGCGCCTCATGTAATCTGCAACCAGAAGTAGAGGAGGCCGTCTTCATGCTGAAGTCAGGTGTATTTTATGTGAGGTGCTCATGCACAGTACAGTGCACCTCACACCAGCGAGCTCAGGAACAGGAAAGCTCTGTTAACATAAATCTTGCTGGTCGGGGTATTGCCATAAGATGAAGGTCTTGTTACTATGCTCAGCCACTCTGGTGGTCTCTTAATTCATTTGCATATAAATAAAACATTTTTTTTGTTTTTATGAAAGTCAAGCAACTATTCTTCAACCAATCATAGGACAGTGCACACAGCACTATAAGGTACAGGGACTTGTTTAATAATGATTTTATATTATGATGTTATGACTGTATATGCCTTCATACATGATGTCCTATCAGTTTTTCTCCTGCTAATAATCACATTATGGCTGAAACACATTTTGCATTTATGTCTCAGGCTGTGGGTGTGGACAATAAAGAGAAGTCTGTCCCCCTCTCCCATCCATTGTTGATAATGTTCTGCCATTCTACCAGGAATAAATATTATATTGCAAACAAATACCTGGGAAAAGCTCAAGTGACCAAAAATCCAGAAACCCTGGACTGCAAATACTGGGCAAATACAAGGCAAAAAAGCAATCTATGAGCAGAGTCAGAAAAGATGCTGCTGTCTGTGAATAATATCCCATCTGTAAGCACACAAGCAGCCAGATATAGATACAAGTGCATAGAATACTTTTCTTACATTGTAAGTTGTGAGAGTTTCAGAATCCTCAATCTTTTCAACACAGCCACAGTTCGCAGACCGTCTGTGAGGAGAATCACTCGCTCCCCTCTTCATTCACTGTGAAGAGAGAAAAGGACGGTTCCCTACACTCATTGAGATAAGCAAGTCAGAATGAAATGTATCTAGAGACAGACCTCCTTAGTAACAAAGGAATGAACAGTAAATTAGCTAGAAGGGAGACACATAGTGGCAGATACTTTAGAGAGGTTTTTCAAGCAGAAAACAGCCATATTTTGTATTAAATTAAAGTACATTACATTTTAGTCCAGAGTCACATGCTCTATGAAATGAGACTAAGCTCTCTGCAAAGTTAGTGACCATTTAAGTAAACAGTTGCTAATCACTTAACTTTTTTCCACTGGTTTCAATTAATTTTGTAGTCAGTTATCATGGTGCAGTGGGCTATCAGCTTCAAGTTGAAGATGGCTATGTCTGTATGTAATTTATAGCCCTGGCCTCCTCCTATTGGTTCAAGGGACCTTTTCGGCCCTGTAAGGCCGCAAATGCTGCACTCACTATACTCACAACCCTTGAAATGAGCCTGAAGCTTTGTCTTGATGAAGATATGGTGGTGAGGATGGCGACTATTATTTTCATTATGCATTATATATAACCTTGGTAGCATTTTGTTCAAGTACAGATAAAAATAACTAAAATCACAGAATAAAATGCAAAGTGCAAGTTACATTGTACTACATAAAAAAAGCACTCAGATTAGCATAATTTATCATGTCAAATAGACCGCTACCTTGAACTAAACAATGGCTGGTGAAATGTTTCTTAGTGTTTTACAGAATAATTGGAAGTATTTTATCTGAAGGCAACAATGACAATCACAAAAGACAATATTCATAAAAGGATTATTGTAAAACTATATGCCAGTTTACAGAGCAAGTGACATAGTGGTGAAGCACCATCTCTTACATATTTCAAGCCTTAGTGGCTCTTAGTGGAAGAGTGAAGAAATCAGGCGATACCTTTTAGAGGCTAACTGAGTATATTTATAAGTATTTATTTATATTTATAAGTATTTATTAGTGGCTCTTAGTCATAGTGTACCGTCACCAAGGCTTGAAATACGTAAGCAATGGTGCCTCACCTGCATGAATATGAAATAAAGTTCCAACTTTTCTGGATGCTGGGCTTTCCTTTCTATTATTTCTATTGATACCTAGTTTTCATTCCAATACTCTGCTAGGATAATATAACTTTGTGGCTTTAGTTTCTTTGTGTTGCATTTCTGCACACATTGAATATGAACCTGTATTTTAGTGGAGAAACGCAGCAGTTTGGTATATGCAATATACAGCAGTTATGGACAATGATTCCTCAAAGTCAATGTACCTAGTAAATAGGGCAGTGAATGTTTTATAGTGTCTATGTCAATGTCCCTGGTGGTCTAGAATAGTTAAAAGGTTTATAGAAGTATTCCTGGTGGTCTGGGGTAGTTATTGGCAGAATCTCTGTTGGTCAAGGGTACATACTGTAATGAATTAATGTCTACAAACCTGGTGGTCTAGAGATGCCATGGAGTTAACTTTAACATCTGTGGTAGTCAGAGGAGTAACTTGAAGCTTCTGGGTCCCAATGCAAAATCTGTAATGTGGCCCCTACTTACTATGTGCTAGCTATAATACTGGTGTCTTCTCATGTTATTGAACGGTCTTTTGGCCCCCTCAGTCTCAAGTGGCCCAGTTGCAATTGTTGTCTCTGCACCCCCCTAAAATCACATCAAAGCTGGTGGTCTAGAGTGGGGAATGTTTAGGGAATGCACCCATTTCAAACTTGTTAAAATTAAAGGGATTGTCTAGGATAACCCGTTTTTTGATATGAGGCTGGGGAAGGTGGACAAAGAACAATATTCACCTATCCCTGGTGCTCTGGTGTCTCCCACCATGGTCCGGACCTGATGCTCCTGTGTCTTGTTTTGATGTAAGACCCCGCTGCATGTGACCGCTGAGGCCAATCAGCGGCCTAAGGAAAGAACATGGGACGTCACAGGTCTTCTACCATTTGATCCATTATACTTTTGTATTTTTTTTTTTTTAAAGCAAAAAATACCAAAAATTACAGTTAAAAATTATACCATTGGAGTAACTAGCCATCCTATAAGCTCTTTAGCTCCCTGGTTTGTTCCTTCCCTTTAACACTCATAGAAGATCACGAGATAGTATTAGTAGCTAAAACTGTAACTACGAGGACTCTGCTGTCCCAGGGGTAGGAACTGGTGAAAGTGAAGACACGACCAATCTACAAACTATTCCATGGTTGAAACCCCCCATTAGTACTGAAATTGGATATTAGTCATCTGTTTTATATGTATAGATGTAGATAGTGGAGGTGAACATGGCTACGAGAGGTGTTTTCATACAATAGTATTGCTCTTGTCGGTTTTCAGGCAGCTCCTCCATTACCGTTTCCCCGTCCTCGCCTGTCAGCACAGATGCCATCGCTACCAGATCCGTCTCTCACATTTCTTCATATTGTCTTTTTCTATTGACGCCTGAAGGCTTTCAGTTTCCGAGATCTCTGCCGTTTCAGAGCCGGCTCTTGCATTAACCTTTAATTGAGATTTATCACTGCAGGTTTTCAGGAAAAGCTTTGTAAGAGGCCGTATTGCTTTCCAAATGAACTTGTGTCATGTGACCTGTTAGACGAGCGCAAAATAATTAGTCCTGAATGGAAGCGCCTGGCACACTGGATAAAAATTACACAGCAGAACCTCAGGAGACCACAAAGATGCTGAATGCTTTTTCCTGCTACATTTGCCTGGGCTATTTAAGTAACTTGATATGTTTTGCATGTAATTGTCATTCATAACCCAGACTGAATTGCATTATCTTCCTATTTGCGTCTCGGAGTGAAGCCGGATGGAGTGGTGTCTCATCTCATCCTTGAAAATCGCTGTGACATTTCTGTCTGGCTGAGTTGACTGCTTCAGTGAGTCAGTAGGGTATATGACATAGGCTGTGGTTCTATGGATGCTTCCTATATTCCTGCTGAATGACAATTTGCACTTAATAGTATAGAATCTGGCAGGCTGGATACAGATGCTTCCTAATAAGCTTGACAACAAAGCGGTGGGTGGCTGCATCTTCATTGTATTATGGGTGGTTACAACTTTTTGGGATCAGCCCTTAAAAATGCAGTTCTTAGCAAGTACCGTGTATTCATCTGTGACCTACGGTTATTATATTGCATGTTTACTGAGCATTGCATTTTGTTAATGTAAAATATCCAAAGTGTGAAGCAAATAGGAAGAATATGTGTCATGGCATACCTGAACTACATCTCAGAGATGCTTCATGAGGTTAAGTTTTGGAAACCTCGCAGTAAATTGATCAACCTGGTCAGTGGCAATATTTAGGATTACCATATGGCAACCCACCACCAGCTTGTTGTGTAACACCCAGCATGGGCTGTATTATACTACAGACTACATGCTACAGATACCAATCTGACAGCACAGTTTGCATATGGCACAGCGAATATGGATTCATCCAACCTCAAGTCCGAAGTCCTCAATGTTCCAGACTCGTAACATCTTAACATAGTAGGTGAGGTTGGAAAAAAGGTCCATCCAGTCCTATTCTACAGTGATCCGGAAGAAGGCCAAAAAAACCTTGAGGCTGATGCTAATTGCCCCGTGTCGGGGGAAAAGCTCCAGACAGGGAATGAAGCCTAGGTGGACAATTTTCTCTTTTTCTGGTTAAAGCGACTCTTCTTCTTGCTCTTAGTTGGTCCATCTGCTGGCTCCACTCATGTACTAGAAGCAGTGTACGACTGACGTTCCTTGGGACCACCAGATAAAGTGATTGTAGGGGCCCACCCTCCAGCAACCCCCTAGGAAATAGAAGATAGCACACTCCAGACTTGGGTGTGTTTTGTTGAGCCTGGGTCGGTTGGAAGATCCCCTGGTGGACCAGTCTGACACAGATTAGGAGTGAATATAGAAAGTGTACAGTGCCCTTTATTTCATAATTTGGAGCTGGAATTGTGTTCCCGTGGTTCAACATTTTTAACGTACTTTAATTCTAACAATAAATGGCCCCCTATCACTGTGAGCTCCAGCAATTTACCCGACTTTGCAGGGTGCGGATGCCACCCCTGCTGGACAACTCTGTTGTGGTCAGCCACTGTGTACAGTATTTAGTCCACCTTGTTTAGTAGTAGAACATGCTGTAAAGCTGAATTCTTAACCCTTTCATGATTTTTATTTAGATTTAGTGGCAGTCCTAGCAGTGTCAGCCTTACTTATATCAAATTTTTTTTACCATAATCTGTGGAAAGCGGGTCCTATACTTTTTGGTAGTCTGATGACAAACTACCTTGTATGGTCGCTGCTGGACAACCTGGGGTAAAATTACTTTGCTGATGGTTGAATTTAATGGTCAGTTCTATTATTTCACTCTTGACATAAGCTGCCCTGAGAGTACCTGTCAACCCCTCCCCATTGCTTTGCCATAGAAATTAACATCCATGTAATTCCAATGACTTTTCATAACCTGTCAGAGGGGAGAACCTGTAGCCCCGATATGTTATTCTTGTGAAAATTGTGGTAATCACTGTCACTATATCCTCAGACTTAATTACTTAGGAGAGGGGAAAGTTGTAGTCTAAGCTATATTCACATGAATGTTCCAATGTGGCATCCCATGTGTCCCAGGTGGCATCTGTCCTGTGTCCTTTTCATCAAAACTTTTACTTTCAAAGGTAAATTCAGCCTTACTCTAGGTTCATACATGCGCTTGGGTTTCCGTTCTTCAGACCTGAAAAACGGAATCCTAATCCGCTTAAAAAGCGGTTACCTGTAGAAACTCGTGGATCCCATAGAAAATTATGGGGTTCGCCTGGTTTTGATCCGAGAAATGCGGAGTGAAAAGTCCTGCTTGCAGTACTTTTCTCTCCGCATTTTTCAAGGGGATTTGGGGATGAAATCCTCGAACGTAGAGCGAGCACTGGTGTGAATCCAGCCTTAAACTGACTCAATGGACCCAATATTACCAGTGTCTGTTTTTAAACTTGACTCTACTGAGCCTTGAGTCATGAAGACCCAGCGATGTTCTCTTGGGAGACTGGATTTTCAATAGAAATTTTTGTCTCCATTGCTTTGTCTATTGAGTTTACACACCCAGACAGAAATGACAGAGGTTTGTTACAAAAGTAAATTCAGTAATGAGGCCATGATAAAGGTGATAGGTAGACACAACAATGATCAAGATAAAAATATGAGTCATAAAATCTCTGTCTGTGTCTCCATTTCCGGAACAAGCAAAAAGGAGCCACAAACAATAAATAAACAGGTAGGAGGGAGGGCGGCCTATTCCTCATGATGTCTAATTTCATTGCAACAAAAACCCTTTATTCTTTTTATATTTTGCCACCTACACGTATCGAAACTTTTCACCAACTCTGGGGGGCAACTGTGGAGAATGATTGAGAGGGGGAATGTCTTTGTGAGTTAAATGGTGGACCTCAGCAATGTCAATGAACACTCATGTATGATTAGGAGATTATATGTAAAAACACAATGGAGCTATGTTTAGCGCGTTTTTGCGGTGAATTATTTAATGCCAGTGTGGTTCCGATATAAAATAAAATAATGAATCAGAAACTGCAGATCAAAAATTGTAGGATCTCAAAGAGGTTTCCTGCATGAAATCCTCGTATAATAAAAGGTTATGCAAAAACAAATAAGAGTTTGGAGTTTTTAAAAAGGGAGAAAAACCTGTGATACTAATGTAATATTACCCCAATATAAACTGCTAATGCCAGACCTCAAATATAGGATTCACTTTTGGGCTCAACATTCTAAAAATATAGGGGAGCTAGGACAGGTAACTGATTTACTAAAGGGATTGCCCAGGATTAAGGTTTTCATGGTCATAAATACCTGATTGGTGGGAGGCCAAAAGATGTACCATAAGGAGCACCTGTACGGAACTATACACTGAACTGGTCTGGAAGCAGACAGCTTGGTCTCCTATAATATCACTTACTTCAATAGGTGCTGAGCTGCAGTGGAATTGCCCACCTACTATACAGAGGATGGAGCTTTCTGCTTCCGGCCCTGTATTGGGTATAAGACAGGCGCCAGAATTGGCTCTGTACAGCTGATGGGTAGGGGCTGGCTGTTGGCCTATCATTGATCAGGTATTTATGGCCTTTCCTTACGCTGGGCCATAAAAACGTTAATCTTGGAAACCCCTTTAAGTGGAATGGAAGGCCTCTCTTATGAGAGCTCAGAAAAAAAATGCCTTACACTAGGTTCACACTAGCGTTTGGGTTTACGTCCCCAAGCGGACCCGAAAAAAAACACAAAAACTATCCGCTTAAAAAGTGGTTACTCTGAACTGTCACTTAACGCTAGTGTGACTGCAGCCTTAGATATGATCTCCTTTATATGTGATCAGTACAAAGAACTGGCACATGACCTCTTCTTTCCAAGGACTGTACAAAGGACCTGGAGGCATTCATTTTATGTGGAGAAAAGGCAATTCAGATGTCAATATAGGAAAGGGTTCTTTAGAGTTAAAGTTGTCTCACCCCTAAGTGGTATTAATGACAGATACTATGTCAGCGTTAATAGAGGTGCTTGATGCTTAGCTAGTACTTAATCACATTAAGGGGTTGCAAGCAGGTTGGGATCACACATACAGGTTTTCTGATGCAATCCTTGAAGTCAACACCGAGATTGAATTGATAAAAGAAAATGGCAGGAAGTGTTCTCTATACTTTTGTTCCTTTTATAATCCACATCTGACGTCTGAAAACCTGAACATGTAAACCCAACCTAACGCTAATGCCCGACATTGTGGAAAGCCTGCTTATTTGTTTCAGATTTTGCTGTGTGTGGACTCCATGCTAAGCCGTAGCTCCAAAGAACAAGACAATAAATTTGTGTACCTTACACCTTTTTCAAAGATGCTTAGCCATGCCTGCTTCCTGGAACCTTCCACCATGCCGGGACGGACTAATGACATGTATTCAATTGAGATAGAGCTGACATATTTTGTGGATATCTCAGTGCATACCCCATATATGTGTGATATATGTCAAGAGATGCCAAATGCTTTTACAAGTCCAGGCATACAAAACATGAAGATTAAATTATACTCCATTCCACAGACAAATAATTTTGGTCCATTTATTAATGTTCCACACCTAGATTGTTAATGACTTGGTCAGCTTCCAGACTGAAAACTGGAGTCATGACATCTGGGGTTAACAGCCACAGCAGACTTGAACCAATACCTCACTACGATAATGAAAACAAAAGTTAAGCCATAACTATACAGTATATCATATATTCAGTTAATCAAACTAATGATAAGTCATGTATATCAGATCAGTGAGGGTCGGACTCCCAGCACCTCAATCGATAAGCTGTTCTCAGCACCTGGCACACAGAGAACGGAACAGGAAGCAGACAGCTCTGTTCTCTGTGTAGTGGCGAGACCACATTACTGCAGATCAGCTCTCCTTTACTTGAATAGAAGCTAAGCTGCAGTGACCTGGTTAGGCCACTACACTGAGAACAGAGCTGTCTGCTTCCTGCTCCATTCTCTATGTATCAGCTGTTGGAGACTGAGCAGTTGCCTCTTTAGCCCTCACTTTACTCATACCCTGCTGTACACTTTAAAGCAGTGAAGATGTTAACTTATGTGACTGAGCATTTTCTATGGCTCCGGTGCATGTAATAAAATAAAATAAGCAGTAAATCTGACCTATGTGTCTCCAAGGTAACATACAACAAGTATCTAAAAAGTTAATAAGATATTGAAAAAGGACCATTCTAAAATTATTCTCCTTATCCATTATTCTTGTTTTTGTGCATTTATTATAGGCCGACTGATGACAGCAACCAGCCTCCAGGAAGGGGGGTATTATCAATGCAAGGACTCACACATGGCGTCATTAGAGTGGACTCAGAAGAAAAACTATCTGTGCTCACCGTGCAAGATGTTGGGACTGTGATGCCTGGTGGTGAGTATACTTTATTTTACCTTGACACATACAAAGTTTCTAAAATAGGTATTTTTGGGCAGTGTTTCTGATACTGGTTCTCACAGAGTGATGACAAATGTAGAGAAGAGCAGTACCATCTTCTCAGAGTCTGTCTAAAATTCTGAATGAAAAAGTTCCGCATGCAAGACTTTGCAAGTCTGGCAAAGTGACAGGTACCATAACATATAAAAGACTGTCATCATGGAGTCTGTCAGGCTCTGTTGTCGATAGATGGATTAGATGTGATCTTACCTATATTGACATTACTACAACCTACCAGTTTTCCACATTGTTTCCTGCTTAGGTAGATGAAAGCTCCTGAGATCCATATCCCCATACTGACATTCTAAGGCTCAGTACAGGAAGGTATCCCAATGTATACCACTAATGGAAGACTCTGACCATATGCTGATCTACAAGCATACAATGACCTTCTTCAGTTGTAAGAATAGTTTACTGCATGGTGTAGTCTTTTGAGGTGGCACACTGTGTAGGAGAGTGCACTTCAATCAGGAGACAGCTAAGACCTCCATTCACAGTGAAGGGAAGTGAGCAGTCTAGAGAGCCCGGGCACTAAACATGAAGGGGGTGCCCCTATGCACTTGTAAGCCAGGGGCATTAAAATGTGGATTTCTTGGTCATGCAACCTACATGACCATTACTTCAGGTATGCTTACACTGCTTTTCCCGTCCTCCATATAGCACTGTGAGCATTTTTGAGGAGTCAACATAGCACCCAGATTTCCTTTAATTCCTCTTTAAAGCATACTTCCAATTATAAAACAACTTTGCATAAATGAAGAGGAATATAAGAAACTTTGTTATATATCTTTGATAGAAATCTGTTTCCTTTTCCACTTATCAGACTGAATTGCTTTTTACATACATCTATGGAGATCTATGAAAATCTATGGAGAAGGGAGGGGGAGGAGGAGGCTGCTGGTAAAGACCTAAAACTAGTTGCAGCTGCTAAGCTCTGCCACATAGTGAGTCAGGGACACTTTTAACACTGCCGATTTTCAAGATACTGCAAAGAATGTGGCAATAAATCACTTGACGGCCTACTCCTCCCACCTCCCCTCTATATAGACATTTGTGTGAGAGGAATACTGAGACAGACTCTATGTAAATAAACAGTCTGAGTGAAGATAAAGAGAAGAAAAGCAGCCTAATAAGTGGAGAAGGTAAAATATATTTTTAATAAGATATTTTACAAAGTTTCTTATATTTGCCAGTACGATTCATTTATAAAAAGTGTTTTTAGAACTTGAGGCCACTTTAATGTTTTCTGAAATATTGCATTGTTGGCTAATCCTTAGGAGTAGCCATAAATGTAAGAATAATAGGAATCCCACCCCCCTATCAAGGAGCAGTTTTGCCTTCAGTAGTGCCAGGGCAAGGCTCCTTCACTGCAGCATCCAAAATTTATGGCAACTTTTTTTTTTTTTAACCTTTTTGTATCCTAAATAATAAAACTAATAAAAACCACTATATGCCTGAATACTATTTATGTAGACATGTCTGTAAAGGAAATAGCCTGTAGTCTTACATGCTCATCTATCCAGATTTCCCTGGGTTATCGAGAATCCCTGAGTATTAGGAACATGTTGTACTTTCCTTATACAATTGGTATATTTACCCAGAGCTTTCAGCGATGATTTCCTCTGGTCATCTAAGGCCAGAGACTGGGTGTGCCAAAGGGATAAAATCTACAGCTGAGCTAACCACATTGTTTGAGGCAGTCTCTCGAAAAAAGGAAAAGTGGAACATGTGAAAGATGCCTTCACACAAGATTGCTTGCAGCTGCTCTCCGCTCCGCGCTCATTTGCTGCCAGCGGGTGGACAACATCTCCTTTAGTTTTCCTTTTGTAAATTTTGGAATAACAAAACCAGAATTGTTTACCTCATTTACTTGTAATGCTTCTTGACATATGAGAAGTCCAATTAAATAAACATGCGCCTGTTTGTGCTTATTGCTATGTATATGTACTTATCTGTGTAAACACTCGCTAAACGAAAGGACCAAAAACAAACACAACATATAGATGAGGGCGACATGCCTGAACTAATAACATCACCCGCGCACAAATAACACAAATATTTCAGTATCGCCAGAACTTTTCCTTCCGCTGCCATCTAGTTGTATAGTCTAAGGCTGACCAGACACATTAGATGGCTGTCGAACAAGTGTTTGGCCAACAGATATTCCTCCCGACCCCTCAAACACACATCTGTGCTTTGTTCAGCAGAGCGTCATGTGGGAGGAGTTTACTGGTGCCTGGTACTTCTGGGTTATCCCTCAAGGGCTAAAAAAATGCACATGTTGAAATATGACCTCTATCATCTGGGTATAGTCAGGAGACCCCCACATAATAGATGGTTAGTTGGTTCCACTGAAATTGGTGTTTGGCCAATGCTAATCCAGTGTGTAGGGTCAGCTAAAAAGGGTAATCCACATTTTTTAATTTATGGACTGTCTTTAGGATGGACCATAAATATCTGATCAGTGGGAGGCCAACAACTGGCCCCTGCCGGGATCAGCCGTTCAGAGGTTCGTCTGGTCTATGTACTGTGTAGTGGCAGGGTTACAGCACAGGAGCTCAGCTCCCATTGACATTAGCCAACTGCTTCTGACTCCCTGCAATGTATAGTACACAGACTGGAAGAAACTCCAAACAGCTGGTCTGTGCAGCGGCTGGCTGTTGGATCGCCACCGATCACATATTTATGGCCTGTTTTAAGGGGCCTTCATCAATCTACTGTAGTTTGTGAGGAAACCTTGTAGCCAGTGTTAAGTCCCTACAGCACCACCACAGGAAAACCTAAGCATTACACAATGTCCGTTCAGGTTAATAGAGTTTCTGTGTAATAGAGGACAGGACTGGTCCTCCAGAACGAGAGACGCTCTTTGTAGCCAGGAGACCAGAATAGGGGACCCTCTATATTAACTTTATTGATAACTGTAGTTTTAACCCTCTATTCATCTATTTCAGCTATTATGTGTTCAGTGAAACCTGACGGAATTCCGCAGCTATGTCGGACAGACGAGATAGGAGAGCTGTGTGTGTGCGCGCTCGCTACAGGCACATCTTATTATGGTCTGTCCGGTATGACCAAGAACACCTTTGAGGTTAGTGGCAGTGCTTTATTAATACAGATTAACGTCACTTCTGCTGTCATATATTTCCATATCCAGCTGCCAGGACTACGGCTGACCTTTATTGCATGCCTCATTTCTATGGACATATCATTTTCTTGATATCAGCATCTTTTGGATGACGTGTTCTCAGCATTTCATGAGCTGGAAGAAAATGAAAGCTTTTAATTCTTTTCACCACTTGATTTCCCATGCTACATTATAATGTAATTTAGCACTTAGACCATAGGTGCTTACATTTCTAAGTCCGGGCCTTAAGGGTAATGACCGTAATAAGTCACTAGTAGGAACAGGAAGACTCGAATACATCTCAGATATCTCTTTATGGAGTACTGAATATTCAGTACAAAGTGGTATATAGTAGTATAATTCCATCCATATAATGGGGTAATCGGTGTCAGTAAATGCTGCAAACAGGATACAAGAACAGGCCTTCAAATAATACCGCTACTATAAGATCACAGGAAGTACCAAAGCCCATGACTTGTAGGGGTTTTCCAGGGTAACTATAAAAACCCAGGGAAGTTCTGGGGTGGGCAAAAATGACCCTGACAGACATTTGTTAGTTGCTTTTCTCATGGGAGCTCAAAGTGCAGGAAGCATTGTGGAGTTAGTGGCTGCCGAACAGGCGCTGATCCCCAACACCCACAAGGGTCAGTTGTTTTACAGGAAGCCAATTTACCTGTCTATTTTTGGCATGTGGGAGTACCCAGAGGAAACCCAAGCAAACATGCGGAGAACATACAAACTCTATGTAGATGTTGCCCGTGGTCGGATTCAAAACCAGGACCTCAGTCAATAATGATATAGATGCCATAAATGCTGATATAGATGCCATAGATGCTGATAAAAATCATACCTTTTTTATGTTTGAGACTGCTGTGGATGCCAAGAAAATGAACTTTTATTCATTATGCAGATTACGCACATGGAGCACAGGGGGCGCTCCCTCAGGTCCCCTAGCTGATTAATTCTCGCCCCTTTTCATGTCTGTGCCGTCCCTGTGCAGTGAGAGCTGATCTGACGTCACCATAGCGAGATCTTGTGCCTGCGTAGTGTGCTATTAGGGTAAGTTCACACAGAGGAATTTGCCATGGATTTGGGGTGGGATTCCGCCCAGATTCTGCCTCTCATTGCTTGAGATTGCAGCAATATAAACTCAATCTGATCAATCTTGCCACGGCTGAAGACTTCCTGCTGATTCCTCTTCATTTTCCGCGGTGTGAAATTACCCTTACAGTTTTCCCCGTGAAGCTTGCATGGGCTGAGCAGGAGGCGCTTGCACTGTATGCTCACTGAGGGCAGTAAGAGCGTACTGCACATGTGCAAGATTTTGCCAAGGGGATGGTGACATCAGATCAGCTCCTGCTGCACAGGAACGGCACAGACATGAAAAGGGACGTGGATTCATCAGCTAGAGCAGTGCTGAGGGAACGCCCCCTGTGCTCCGTGTGCCTAATTTGCATAGTGAATAAAAGTTAATTTTCTTCATGCATCTATGTTATGGCATCAATTTCAGTATGGGGGCAGTTTAAATGAGTTGGGGAGGTGATAGACTCCCTTTAATACCATGTTCAACCCATGGGCAGACATGGTGCTGTTTCGGCAAGAAAGCAGCCATGTTTTTCTAATCCTGGACAATGTACCTTTCATTTTTTGTCCCTGTAGTGTAAAGGTGGTCCAAAACTCTGTTTTGGACCAAATATACCTTTATAGGAATTGTAACTGTGTTTATCTGCTGCAACGTGAAAAATTCCCCTGCTTTATAACTTCTTCTGAAGAAGCTTTTATCTGAGATTAGTGTCATTCTTACTTGAAGATATTAAAGGGAATTATTCATTTATCTATACCAGCTGTCTGACATAAAAAGTTGTACATTTTTGAGCAAACTTGTTTTTCCACAAACATTTACAACTTTTTAACCTTTTTCAACACCCTCTCCACTTTTCCAGAAAATGAAAGGTTGGTGGGCCGGGTCTATTGAGAAGGGGCATGGCCTCTGTAGCCAGCTCCTGTCTGGCATAGATTTGACAGTGATGTTCCGCATTCATCAAGAGACTTATGTTGCTTCATCAAGACTGGCGTATGTTATACCAGTCTTGATGAATTTCCCTTAAAGGGAGTCTGTCAACAGAACTCAGCATATCAGCCCAGCCCCACAGATATAGTGTTTTCCCCTAGGGAAATGTTACATCCATTGCTGAGATATCTCTGTCAATGTGCAAATGAGCTTTCACGCATGAAGGGTTTGGCCATTACTCCAAAGAAGTAAACCGCAACGCCATCAATTGGCTCTATATTGTGGATTCTTATTAATAACTCAGAATCTTTTTAATTATGCATATAGGTCATAGAACATACAGACTCATACCAAATATACCCCTTGGGACAGGTCTACATCACCATCTACTGGACAGTATGGGTACTGAGTTTGTGTCCTGTGACCATGTCGCCATGTGATTGAATGCTTTAGGCAAAGTGTACCGCTCATATCATTTTCTTGGCATATCTATGACATTAGGATCATATGTGAAATCTGTTCCAGCATTCTCCCCCCTGTATATCTGTAATCTCTGCTATTGGAAATAATGTAGTACTGCGCACAGTAAGTTAAACAATGAAGGTCGTATCATGTCTGTGGAGCAGGAGACTGCTGTCAGCATGCTGAGCGCTCACCATTAAAGGCGTTTGTCTGTAGTGAATGTTAATAATTGAATAGAATGTTCTTGCCGTGCACTTGGAAGACAAAACCTGGGAGGATTTGCAGACTCTGTGCGGTATTTCAATTTTAATGCTTTTCTGCAAAGCATTGTAACCTAGTATGAATTCTAATGCTGGGAACACAAGTAAAAGAATAAAGGAAGAAACCAAATAATGCATCCTAGAGGCAGGGTTATCCAGATATCTACAGTACATAGTGCGCAGCAATGTGCAAGCTGTATGTATAGGGGAGGTGCACACTTGGCATTACTGTATCTTTTAACATGTCTTGCATATCAGGTATGCTGTCCATTACTGCAGAGTATGCTGACCTACCAAATGAAGAGCAGCTGCAATGGTGTCTCTATTTCATTGGATTTTCTGGGAGTTAGATATTGACCGATCCTTAGGATAGGACATCAATATCTCATTGTGGGAGGTCCGATACCTGGGACCTCTGCTGATCAGCTGTCCACAGCAACACTCAATGAGCGCCTAGCATCAATTTGTCACGTGCCCCGTTTGCAGCTCAGTCCCATTCAAGTAGATGGGGCTGATCAACAATACCGATTACAGCCACTACACAATATATGTCACTGTACTTGATATTCAGTAAAGGAGACCCCAAAAGCATTCTGAGTCTTTGAAAGGTGTTAGTCTTTGAATATAATCATCTCAACCCACTCACATGAAATATTTGCAAGGATTTGGTACAGTGAATAGTTTTAGAGTATATTCACATGCAGCAGATGGGTTGTATAAATAGCTGCAACGAATCTGCTGCATGTGAATATGCCCCTAGCGTGTCACTGATTTGCAAATTGGTTTCAACTATGGACTGGTGAATGAGACCAAATGACTTGTTCACTCCTCAATACTGGAAGTGTCTTTGGATGCATGGCATACTAGCAGTAGTAATAGTCTGCAGTGGATTCCAGATAAGGTGTGGTCGAGATAGGTAAATGTGCGGCAGAATAGATGAGAAATATGTCATATTTGTACAGTGAAAGAAGAGGGGTTTCTTAAAGGGACACTTTCCCCAGAATCCAACATATCAGCCCAGCCCAGCAGACAGATAGGTTAGGGTAATCTGAATCCAATGATGTTTTCCCCTTGTGCCTTCATTGCTGAGATATTGCTACTATTGTCAAGATGCAAATGAGCTCTTTGGAGCAAGAAGGGTGTTGTCATTGCTCCAAAGAGCTCGTTTGCATATTATAAAAAAAGGCGACATCTCAGCAATGGAGGCAGCGATTCACAAGGGGAAAAGACAGTTTGATTCAGGTGACCCTAACCTATCTATCTGAGAGCTGGATTGATATGCTGGCTCTGGTGACAGACTCCATTTAAGAGGTGAACTCTGAGTTTCTTGTTAGTTTATCTTCTCATCTTCTACTGTTTTTTTAGGTTTTCCCAATGACAAGCTCAGGAGCACCGATAAGTGAATATCCATTCATAAGGACAGGCCTTCTTGGATTTATTGGACCAGCTGGGCTGGTCTTTGTCGTGGGAAAAATGGATGGCCTGATGGTTGTGAGTGGACGGAGACACAATGCTGATGACATAGTAGCAACAGCACTAGCGGTGGAACCAATGAAGTTTGTCTATAGAGGAAGGTTTGTGAAAATCTTCTGGTAGTTTTATCTTTTTGATCATGGAGTTTTTAGTGATACTTTAGGCAAAAACTGCAAGTAGTGCTATGGCCCAGAGTGGAGCAGCCATCCCGGCCATAATGTCTCCCTTCTACTGTTGTCTACTTGTACATGAAGGTCCCTGGCATTCATGCACAGAGAATACATTCATGTTCCAGGGCACATCATGGCAACCATTTCCTGGCAGGCTATTGGAAAGGGCTACCAGAAAACCCTTGTGGATTCCCGTGCCACTCCATTCTGGCCATTAGTCATATTTTCAGCAGTATCACTTGACAAGTATACCTAAGGGAAGCCAAAACCTATGTCTTATCAAACTGCATAGCAATTCCCTAATCTAGTCTTGTCATTTAGATCTCGTATAAATGGGATAGATTGGAAAATAGAAAAGGAAAACCTTGGGTATTTGCATTTCCTGTAACGTCCGCGTCACCACTTTATTCACAGGGTAACCATGAGGAATAGATATTCTCTACAGGCCTGAAGGCTCATCATTAGATATCGCCTGTTTGCTAAATGCCAGCCTTTTGGTGGAAGGTCCAAATTTCTCACTATAAAGGGAATTTATCACCTGTACTTTTACTAAGTAAAATCAGATAGTGGAATATAGTCATAATCCGCTTTTTTGATTGTAGCTATTTTATTATATTTTTATGGGGGTCGCCATCTTGTCTGAGAAGGTGTTAAGAGCATTTGGAAATCTGCTTTACAGCATTCACATGGCCTGTATTAACCTGTAGTCTAGAGATGTTCATTGACTTCTATGGGAGAGTTTTCTAGGCCTGCTATGTGACATATACAGAGGTCATTGTGCAGGGAGGGGGATGAGGTGAGCTGTGACCATCACCTATTGTGTATCCTGTGTTATGTATGTATAGATGTTAAAGAGTTTATTGTCTGTCACAAGTGCCCTTTCCTTCTAATACTGGGGACACAGTTCACGCGAGAGCCTCAGGGCTTTCAGCAATGTGGCCCCAGCACAAGACATAAAGGGCACCAGCAGAGCAGGTGAGAGTGTTTTTTGTTGTTTTTTTTTTTTTTTTAATTTTACACCGCCCTCAGTTGCCCCTTGGGTTGCTCCAATTCCTGGACAACCCATCTAACTTTCCTTTTAATCCTATGTGTGATTATAATAAGGTGACTGTTGTGAAATGATCTCTACAGAACAGGAAATGTCAGCATCTTATTAAAGGGAATCTGTCAGGGCAATTTGGGACACTAAACCATCCACAGGTGCTTATGAATGGGGGGATTTATAGTCCCAAATCTCTCTATTATAACGCAATCTGCGGCCACAATAAAAATAAAAAAGCTTTATAGTCACCTGTACTTCCCACGCCAACGCAATTCTTCAATGAAACCAGAGGAGTACACCTCTGAACCTGCGCTGAACCTCTGGTACTTGCACAGGGAAGTCAGGAAGTACATCTCCGACTTCACAGAAGAACAACGCGGGTGTCAAGAGCACGAGAGGAGTCCGATGAGACTCATCGGACACATCTCTAGGTAAGTATAAAGCTTTTTTATTTTATTTTTTTGTGACGCCCTCAAAATCATCTCTAAAAAACAGTGTAAACTCAACCTTAGTGTATGTAGGTAGAAAAAAAAATTCCATAATAATAATACATTTTATTTATATAGCGCCAACATATTCCGCAGCACTGTACAATTTGTAGGGTTCAAGTACTGACAAAAAAGATACATTACAAAGAAATAGTCAATTCACACACTGGGACTGAGGGCCCTGCTCGCAAGAGCTTACAATCTATGAGGTAGAGGGGGTGACACAGGAGGTAGCAGGGGCGGCATCAGAGGTAGCATTGCTTATACAATGGTCAGACAATTCTGTAATAGAGGTTACTGTCATTACACATATATAAAGCTGTATGAGCTGTCACCAGTCGTGTCCTTTAACATGCAGATGGTGCCTGGACATACAGTCATATGAAAAAGTTTGGGCACCCCTATTAATCTTAATCATTTTTAGTTCTAAATATTTGGGTGTTTGCAACAGCCATTTCAATTTGATATATCTAATAACTGATGGACACAGTAATATTTCAGGATTGAAATGAGGTTTATTGTACTAACAGAAAATGTGCAATATGCATTAAACCAAAATTTGACCGGTGCAAAAGTATGGGCACCTCAACAGAAAAGTGACATTAATATTTAGTAGATCCTCCTTTTGCAAAAATAACAGCCTCTAGTCGCTTCCTGTAGCTTTTAATCAGTTCCTGGATCCTGGATGAAGGTATTTTGGACCATTCCTCTTTACAAAACAATTCCAGTTCAGTTAAGTTTGATGGTCGCCGAGCATGGACAGCCCGCTTCAAATTATCCCACAGATGTTCAATGATATTCAGGTCTGGGGACTGGGATGGCCATTCCAGAACATTGTAATTGTTCCTCTGCATAAATGCCTGAGTAGATTTGGAGCTGTGTTTTGGATCATTGTCTTGCTGAAATATCCATCCCCGGCGTAACTTCAAATTCGTCACTGATTCTTGTACATTATTCTCAAGAATCTGCTGATACTGAGTTGAATCCATGCGACCCTCAACTTTAACAAGATTCCCGGTGCCGGCATTGGCCACACAGCCCCAAAGCATGATGGAACCTCCACCAAATTTTACAGTGGGTAGCAAGTGTTTTTCTTGGAATGCTGTGTTTTTTTGACGCCATGCATAACGCCTTTTTGTATGACCAAACAACTCAATCTTTGTTTCATCAGTCCACAGGACCTTCTTCCAAAATGAAGCTGGCTTGTCCAAATGTGCTTTTGCATACCTCAGGCGACTCTGTTTGTGGCGTGCTTTCAGAAACGGCTTCTTTCGCATCACTCTCCCATACAGCTTCTCCTTGTGCAAAGTGTGCTGTATTGTTGACCGATGCACAGTGACACCATCTGCAGCAAGATGATGCTGCAGCTCTTTGGAGGTGGTCTGTGGATTGTCCTTGACTGTTCTCACCATTCTTCTTCTCTGCCTTTCTGATATTTTTCTTGGCCTGCCACTTCTGGGCTTAACAAGAACTGTCCCTGTGGTCTTCCATTTCCTTACTATGTTCCTCACAGTGGAAACTGACAGGTTAAATCTCTGAGACAACTTTTTGTATCCTTCCCCAGAACAACTATGTTGAACAATCTTTGTTTTCAGATCATTTGAGAGTTGTTTTGAGGAGCCCATGATGCCACTCTTCAGAGGAGATTCAAATAGGAGAACAACTTGCAATTGGCCACCTTAAATACCTTTTCTCATGATTGGATACACCTGGCTATGAAGTTCAAAGCTCAGTGAGGTTACAAAACCAATTTTGTGCTTCAGTAAGTCAGTAAATAGTAGTTAGGAGTATTCAAATCAATAAAATGATAAGGGAACCCAAATTTTTGCACCGGTCAAATTTTGGTTTAATGCATATTGCACATTTTCTGTTAGTACAATAAACCTCATTTCAATCCTGAAATATTACTGTGTCCATCAGTTATTAGATATATCAAATTGAAATGGCTGTTGCAAACACCCAAATATTTAGAACTAAAAATGATTAAGATTAATAGGGCTGCCCAAACTTTTTCATATGACTGTATAAAGCTAGTCTGATACGGCATCCTTAAATCTATTGTGGTCCTATTTCCTATCTTAAAATCATTTGTATTCCAGGTAGCTGGCGCTGCTAGTATAATTCCCTTTGATAGTTAAGCCATTTACAAGCCTTTCACAATACCTTAGAGGAAAATGCAATTTTATGCAAACCATGTCGCCATCTTTCTTGTCTTACAGTCTTTTTAGAATTGACATCAAACTATTATGGATATAGCCTCAGAGGACATCAATGGCCTAACAGGGTGTATACCGAAAGCCAGTTCTCTGTGATTTTACAATAATGTGATAATGAATTCCTAAACATGTCCCCAATAAAAGCTCAAATAGTCTAGAAAATGTCTATGGCCGTAACGATTATAGTTGTCATTACCGAAACATAGATTCATTCTTAATCTGGTTCTTCGAGAATAAAAATTTTTGGCTGGAGGAGACTCAGCTAATAGAAAGTAAACTAGGAGCCATTTTCAGAGAAATTAGTTTGCGTAAAGAACGGTCAATAGCTAATACTTTACTTTTAATTATTTAGACTTCATTCACACAAGTGTATTGCGGTTCAGCTCACGCTTCAAGTTGAACAGAGCCAAAGTAGGGCCACCAAAGACATGTAAATTTTGTGGTTTTCTTTGTAATATTGTGGTGTACGAAGCACAATATGGTAGCACACAGAATTTCACAGGTTAGCTGTATACCTCCATATGGCCATCTGCAAGAGCTTTAAAGGGTACCTGAGTTTTCATCAAAAGGTGAAATATCTGCAGGATCTTTCTGGGTGATCTGTTCTCTAACTATATAAATCTTCATATGTGATATCATATCAGTTTTTCTGCTGCTATTAGCACCATTATGGCTGCAGCATATTTTCCATCTCTCTCTGAGGCAGGGGCATTTACAACATAGACCAATATGTATTGTTCATCCATTATTACTATTACTGATTTCTTTACATGTAATTCTGCAAGGAGTAGCTGTAAAATAGCAAACAAATAAAAGCCCAAGTGACAATAATAAAGGAGATCCACAAATTCAGGTCTTGGTGCAGCTAAAAAGATCCTCCACAAATAAAAAGAAAAATCTTGAGAACAATCAGGGACGCTGCTTGCTGTCTATGGCTAATATCCTATCAGTAATAACACAAACAGCTAGTCAGAAATAGGTAGACTCTCCTTACATTCACTCTGACCTGTGAGATACTCTAGAATCCTCTCTGTGTGGTTTTCAGACAAGGAAAGCTGTGTGTAGACATGTAGAAGTTGTGAAGAGAGATCTGACACCCTCCCTCCACTCACTGTGTTCTTCTCTTGAGCTTGTGGGTTTCTAAAGACGGAACTTCCTTACTAACAGGGAGTAAATAGCAAATTAGCAAGAAGGGAGACACCTAGTGGCAGAAACTTTAGAGAGGTTTTTCAGGCAGAAAACAGCAATATTTTAAAATTATTTTGGTTCAAAATCACATGCTCTATTAAATGAGACAAATATTCTGAAAAGATATGGGTCATTTAATGGAGTAATTCAAGAGATATGTCAATAGGCCATTGATAAATTTATAATCCCCTGTCACTTTTGCTACTTTAAACTTTACTGCCTTATTATACTTATCAGTCTTTATAAATCTGCCAATAGATCCCGATCAGCACCTGCAGTAGTGAGACACAAACAAAATATATACCTATAAATACTTATAAACACACATAGCAGATAGATAGAACTTGGTCCACAATTTATGGCTTTTCTTCTCAAGAGGGGAATTTGGGATGTAAGTTTTGTTAGTACAATTGTAGTGGATAAGTGTAATAAAATGTGTGGGGAACAGAAGGTCCAATCCAGATAGTACACAGCTATAGGGAATGTCATAGCCTAGCCCTTGAACATACAGAACATACACAGTATGTTTTGCAGGCTGCTCCCAGGCCTGAGTTTTCGTTCACGTAGGATTTCATTCTGCCACCAAATCTGGCACATTATGCTCGCAATTCACATAAAGTTTAACAAACCAAAGCAAATTGGGGAATATTTTTGAATAGTGTAATTGGGTGCATTAATTTACAATTTATTAAAATTGGCTGCAAAATTTTAAAAATGTAACATGATATATTTGGCGCTACTCAAACATGTGACACTTTTCTCTTTCATACACCCTGACAAGGCTTGTGCACATTTACACCAATATTTTGCATAAAAATATTATCAATAAAAATCTCATCTTGAGTGCAATTGGTGCAGTTTATGATTCCTCTTGTGCCTATTTTTAGGTCCATACCAAAAGCTACATATACAGGATTTAAAGGGACGCTCCAGGCTCCCCCTTACTAAAGCTCATCTGCCTCAGTATATACTTGCCAGTTTTCTGATCATCTTATTCCTCACTGGAAGTTTAGTCATCTTTATAATTATTGCTATAATATAAATCTGCTGTCCATGCACTGACTTCCTGGTGAGCTTGTGATAGACTTGTGTTTGTACACAGCAACCAATCAGAGGAGGCAGAGCTGCAGGGAGGAGATGGATAGTAGCTGCTTCAACCAATGAGGAGACAGGAGGTGGGTCTCAGACTGCCACAGACACTCTGTAGGCGCTGTAGCTAAGCTGTAGTCACAGTTCTGTCCTAGCAAGACTGAGCTCTAAAAACAGCCAGGCAGCAAGATCTGAAGAAAATGAATAGCAGGTAAACATCCCCTGTAGTTACTGACTTACCTGGCATTATAGAGCTCATGACGGAACAGTCACTTTAAAGCTACATTCACATGACTGATATGAAAAATGGACACTTTTCAAAGCCATTTGGCATCCGAGTGTTGCCCGTTTTCACGGATCCCTCATACATTCTGAGTGTATTGAGGGATCTGTGAAAATGGGTAAAAATAGGACCTGAACTGTTTTCTGATGGTCTGTTGGAACTCGCTTTACAGCAGTCTGTGAATCTCTCTTTACAGCATTCTGTGAATCTCACTTTACAGCATTCTGTAAAGTCATCCATTTCAGTACAATAAAATTTTTTGCTTTTTCTTACAACTTTACTTTCTGGGCTGTAAATCTCTTCATTATATATGGCATTTACATGTGTAAAGCGTGATATTATCAAACTTAGTGTGAGCCTAGAGATGATAGCCAAGTGCAACCGGAAAGTCTGAAATCTATCCCATTAAAGATATAGAAAGCTCCCGACCAGCTGCCAGCTGTGAGCCGCTGTAAATTCAGGTCTTTTTGTAGAGGAAAGTGATCACTCAGCCTTCCAAGAAGAATAAACAGACGGTATAAAATGTGCCGTCTCTACCACACCTCCCATATAACAAAAATTTTGCTTCTGCCCGTGCAGCCTAGAATTATTATATATTGTGCTGAGAAAAACCTCTCCATGTTTTCTTCTACAAGTAAGCAAGGAAAGATTGCAGTCTATTGTCATCCGTGAAAAACTACACCTTTGATACTGATGCCATTGAATTCAGGAAAGCTGAGTTTGTCATTTCTATTATTGGCGGCTTTACGTAGCCCCCAAGTGTAGCTGCCGCCTTTTGTTAACTCAGAAATATATCACAAGTTATAAAAAGTGTAATCCTGAATTGATGACATATTCAGCTCTATTTCATGTATTCACACAGTGTTTTAGATGCAGAAGAGTTGAACTTGCCATTTAAAGGGAATGTGTCGCCAGAAAATTACCTATTTTTTAAACCAAATTTTTATCTTAGATGTATTTTTTGTAGATTTTTTTTAAAAATTTCTATGCCGCTGTCTATATTTTAAACAAAGGACTGTATCCTCCAATTTTTACTCTGCCCACAAAGCCTGATAACAGGAGGACTCTTGCCAGTTTTGTAGGGGTTTTCTTTGCAGCAGTCACTTCACATCACAGAAGAACAACACCTCTACAGATAACACCACTGACCCATCCTGGAATGCACTACAGACAATAGATGATGTCACAGCTTATCTACTTCTTCCTGCATGTCGAGAAAACTCTGCTATAGACCTCAAATTTATGAAGACTGTTGTATTAAACCACCAAAATGGCTGCCCCCATAATCATGGACAGAAATGAGAAGAGAAAACAAATTCTGTATTCAGAAAATAACAATTAGAAAAATGTGATATTTAATTTTTTGGTATTAATAAATAGGTAAAAAAAAAAATGGTGATCCATTCTCTTTAAAGGGGTGATCTGGTTTCAGCATATAATGCTGTTTACTATATTCACTTAAGGAAACGGCCAATTTTCATTTTTTATTTTTCATTTTTTATCTGTCCCCATGCCTGTGTGATAGATTTTTGCAGGAAGAGTTGTATTTTTTTTTCCCTTATGGCACATTAAAATTCCATAAACTGCAAAAAAATATTTGTGGGGCGGAATGGGACAGTAACACAATTCCTCCATTGTCTAAGTTTTGTTTTAAAGGCAATCACTGTGTGCAAAAAAAAAAAAAAGGCGATAATTTTATTTTGTGGTTCAAAAATATTTGCATTGTATTGCCATATTTTGACAGCCATAATCTTTTTATATTACTATTTATGAAACTGTTGGAGGGCTTGTTTTTATGTAACCATTTTGGACACAATTTTTTGATCACTTTTTGTGCTTAAAGGGATTATCCGGTTTCTAACATTGATGGCCTATTCTCAGAAAATCACCGGTACCAAGACAGCATGGTTTGCGGTATTGTTTACATACTGCTAGCCGTGCTGCTCACTTGTTGTACGAACTGTAGCAGTGAGTGTAGGTAACGCTGAACTGTCCCATTAACAGCGTATGTACACAGTACCACGAACTGCGCTGTCTCTGTACCGGTGACCTGCATGGGTCCCGGGTGTCGGACCTCCGCAGATCTAATATTGATGGCCTATCCTAAGGCCATCCATAAGTGTTAGAAACCGGATAACCCATTTAATGGGAATATTACTATCGCAGACTCGGGTACCCAGAGCTATAACTTGGTCCCCAATGCAAAATCTGTAATGGGACCCCCACTTACCAGGTGATGTCTATAATACTGGTATCTTCTTTGGGGTCCTCTGGGCCCCCTCAGGCTCCCGGGCCTGGTAGCAATTTCTACCTCTACACCCTCTATAGCTACACCCGTGTGGGTGCCCTTGCAGCAGCTCCCAGCTGTCATGCCAGTCAATATCACTATATCATTGTGGGGGCAGCAGCAGATCGGGGTCAGAAGGAGCCCCTATACCTCTGACTAACCTTTTAGATGTCATTGCCACTATTGACATCCAAGGGATTAAATGAGTTATCTCTGATCACTGATAAAACATAATCAGCAGCTGCTGCTAATGGAGCGGATCAGGCTCTTGAGCCCACCCCAGATATATATATATATATATATATATATATATATATGTGTGTGTGTGTGTGTGTATATATATATCGGATGTTGCCAAGGAGATAACATGAGAAAATATAAAAACTATATAATACAGTATGAGCAGCATAGCAATCCCTTGTGGATTTCAGAATTTCTGCTGTTGTCTCTGGACGGAGACCATCATTGCTAATATCCCAAAGCTGGCCACATGCTGATCTCTATGTCCTGTAACCTGCCACGCTCTTGTGGGATCGCCATATGACCAGGGTGGGTTTTCACTCGCTCATAGTAAACAATGAAGGTTCATATTTAGGGAGCACAGAGATTTTGGAAGCCATATTGGACTAATATATAAGGCCTTTCAGTACATTTCAATAAGTTCTCATTACATAATAAATAAGCTTTTTTGGTAAAACTAATGGACTCCTGAGGGGGCGAAAGGATCACTTGAATGATGCAGTAGGGTCACCTGCAGTTCTATGTAAAACCAGAGATTGTGATATCAAAGTGAGCTGAAGACAAACTCGACTGTTGTATCTGTCCATCCATCCATCCATCCAGTGATGTTAAGGCGCTGCAGGATGTGCATTGTTTGGCCTCTGCCCAAGGTTATATAATAATTCCAATGATATGTCAGTGGTTTTCTAGCTAGCCCTGTAGACAGTCAGTGCAGAGTATATCGGGGTCTTGTAGCATAGTTAATTCCAATGATATGTCAGTGCATTGGTTTTCGATCTAGCCTTGTAACCCATCAGAACTGAGTATATCGGGGTCTTCCACCATAGCTAATGACATAGTCTACAGTTTATTGTGTTGACGTGGCACAAACTGAAGAATCGCTACTTTCTGGTTGGGGAAATAATAAGATTTCTTGAGAACTGTTGACAGCTCTCACGGCTTCAGGCTTCACCCAGCTGATAATTACCAGAGAAAACTCATCCCAGCCACTGTCTGTCATGTTCAGACTACGTGCTGTGACCATGTCTGAAATCTTCAACTGCAGATGTGTCCGCGTTTTCTTTTTCTTTTTTGCTTAAATGATGCCAGGAAAGCTTATCGCGCTCCCACAATATCTCCTCCCTACAGTAAATAGGAAGCGTAAGTGCGCATTCACACTGTGCAGTTGGGTGCAAATAAAACTGCATAAAAAAGGCATGTCGTTTTTTGGGGTTTTCCAGTCTAAATAGTTGATGACCTTTTCTTTAGTGAAGTGACAATAACATGACTGTCATGTCCCTTAAAGGGTTATCACATAGACATTACACATTTGCCCTATTATGGCATAGAGTAGGGAGATCTACTATACCTCCTATGACTCCTCCAGTGATCCATAATGTAAAGCTGCTTTCATCTTGCTTTTATTGACCCATCCCCAATAATAACATCTGGTTTTAGGCGAATTCAACTCAAAATCTAAAACTTACGCAGGTATCGGTAATACTAATATTGTCCAGGAAGGTAAACATGCTCCGTACACTTTAGACTTAAGACTGCTAAACCTTGTGATTTGGGTGGAACTGGTGAACCATCTTATGTGAGGGCATCTGACTCCCCCCGACAGCAGATGTCACAAGAAGGAAGGGTCAGCCATGTTGGATTTCAACATGTCCAGTCCTCTATTGCCCCGAAAGGAAAATTGTCATTTGTGGTTGGTCTGTGAAAGTAATTGTTTTGGATAACCGAGTCTAACCAATCTCTGCAGTGATCTGTGGCCTTGTCTGGACTATTCAGAGTGAACAACTTTTGAACTTCACCACGACAACACACGAAAAACCAGGCAAAACATGGCAAAAAAGCTTTGACAGCTTTTAAAAATGAGTATTTAGTCCTTAAAGGAGTTATCCAGGATTAGAAAACATAGCTGCTTTCTTCTCAGGAAGTGACATCACTTTTGTTGGTCACATAATCGTTCTACAGCTCAGCCCCATTCCAATGAATGGGACTGAGCTGCAGGTATGGCCATGTGACCAGCACGGATTTGATGTCACTTCCTGAGAAAAAGAAAGCAGCTATGTTTTTTAATCCTGGGTAACCCATTTGACACATGTTTGAGACTGAAATGGAGTGGTTTAAATCAGGTGTGTCGTGGATCCAGTAGGTGGCGCTGCTTTGGCTGTAGGAGTGTTAGTTGTGAGGTTTGCTAGGCTCTGCTTACCAGCCTGTCACAGCTAACATACCCAGAGCCTCGGCATTTTTGGGTATTGCATTGTTGAAGTCGAGGCTAACTATGTCTCTTCTATATGCAACCCTAACCCGCCTGGTGTGATGTGGATACAGCAGGTGGTGCCTCATACTAACAGTCCAGGAGGCAGCGCCACCTACTGGATCCACAGCATACCAGGCAGCATTTGATTTTACCCACTCTCTTTTAGCATCTACCCTTTGACCATCAGGGTCTCTTAGAACGATGGGGCACATTTATTAAGCTACTTTTTGGTGTAAATTGTGCCTTTTGTGGTCTTTTTCTATCCTGTGCTTTATTTATGACACATTTGTACCTTTTTTTTTCCCTAGATGTTATACTGCCCTCACCACTTTTGCTTTTTGCGTGGCCTAAATGAAGATCCATTTCACACTGTTTTTATGACTTGCACCTTTGGTGCAAATGCACTTCAGTACATGGGCAGTGTAAAAAAGTCCGTCAGGCCAGACAGTATTAAAAAGGGGCAATCACGCTTTTTTAAACAAAAAAAGGGCACATAGCTTAAAGAGGACCTTTCATGTCCTCAGGCACATGTGATTTTATATACCGCAAGAAAGCAGACAGTGTGCTGTTTCGGCACCGATCTCTGCCCACTGTCAGAAGGGCGTTCCTGACAGTCTATCTGGGCTGTGAGGAACGCCCTCCCCCCTGACAGTACTCGTCCATAGACTTGTACTGGGGGGTGGGGGTGTTCCTCACAGCTCAGTGTCATCACAGGGCCGTAAGGAATGCCCCCTCTGACAGTACAGGGCTATGGAGGAGTACAGAGAGAGGGGGCATTCCTCACAGCGCAGCTAGACTGTCAGGAACGCCCTTCTGACAGTGGGCTGAGATCGGTGCCGAAACTAACGGCAGCGATATCTCCAGCCCCGGGGCACATAACGGGAAAGCCTACAGTGCGCTGAATTCAGTGCACTGTCGGCTTTCTAGCGGTATATAAAACCGCATGTGCCTGAGGACATGAAAGGTCCTCTTTAAAAAGGTGCATCTATATTTAACACATGCACATTTAAGTGTGCTTACATCCTTCATAGACACCACAGTAAAACTAGTCTAGAAAAAGCCGCACTTGCGAAAAATATGGGCAAAAAAGGGGCAGATGATAAATAACCCCCAATGTGTCTGAATGGAATTTTACGTTTGCCAAAGTTTTAAAAAGTGGATATTAAAGTCATGTTGGATAAAGAGAATTTATACAAGTTTTGTTAATATTAATATTGGGATATCCTCATTGATTGCTCCTGTCTATATGGTTGTTTTGTAGATCGACTCCCCTCCCCCCGACCTCCTTGTAAGTGTCTTCTACATCATATAACTTGGGTGTGTGTTGTCTTTGTGCAGGATAGCCGTCTTTTCAGTGAATGTCCTGCATGATGAGAGGATAGTCATAGTTGCAGAGCAGCGGCCGGATTCCACGGAGGAGGACAGCTTCCAGTGGATGAGCAGAGTTCTACAGGTGAGACCAATGCATGTATGACCACCACTCTATTCACTTATATGGGACAGAGCACTGTACTCGTCTATCTCTATGGTCTTGCACACAGAGGACTCAAGGGCCCCTGTTTCCATGATTAATGGGGTCCTAGTGGTCAGACTCAAAGTGATCATTTATTACCTATCAAGGGGATAGCTGATAAATAATATTTGTAGTAAAATCCCTTTAATTCCGTACCTGTATAGTGTAGCCATGGCACAGACTATCTGTCTTAGTATGAAGACTTACAGTATATTTTTGTAATGACTACTGCCTTTCTTATGTTTCCTATAGGCAATTGACAGTATACATCAAGTTGGAGTCTATTGTCTAGCTCTAGTACCAGCAAACACACTCCCCAAAACCCCTTTAGGTGGTATTCACCTGTCAGAGACCAAGCAACTGTTCCTTGAGGGGTCACTCCATCCGTGTAATGTGCTCATGTGTCCTCACACGTGTGTCACGAACCTGCCTAAACCAAGACAGAAACAGCCAGGTGGGAGCCTTGTCTACAGAGTCTGGATTCTTGTTGTATTTTTTTCTTTTTATGCTGCTTTTCTCTTGTTAGGTATGGGTCCATAGGTTAAATAAACGTATTTAATGTTTATTTATACCTTTTTATGTGAAATATGTATTATTATGTATTATTAATATGTATTATTTAACCCTCGTCCGGCTGAGTAGGTACAATTGTACCTATTCCTATGCAGCCTGTAATGTTGTAAAATTATGCAGCCTGACGAGGGTTAAGGCACAAGGTGGGTTTATGGGGATTCTAGGGAACAGCTACTGTAGGTCCCACCCTGCTCATCACTTTTAGAGAGGTGTGTATATATAATATATATATATATATATATATATATATATATATATATATATACACACACACACACACGTGAACAAAATTGTTGGTACCCCTCGTTTAATGGAGGAAAAACCCACAATGGTCACAGAAATAACTGGAATCTGACAAAAGTAATAATATATAAAAATTCTATGAAAATGAACAAATGAAAGTCAGACATTGCTTTTCAACCATGCTTCAACAGAATTTTTTTAAAAAAGAAAACTCATGAAACAGGCCTGGACAGAAATGATGGTTCCCTTAACTTAATATTTTGTTGCACAACCTTTTGAGGCAATCTCTGCAATCAAACGATTCCTGTAACTGTCAATGAGACTTCTGCACCTCTCAGCAGGTATTTTGGCCACTCCTCATGAGCAAACTGCTCCAGTTGTCTCGGGTTTGAAGGGTGCCTTTTCCAGACGGCATGTTTCAGCTCCTTCCAAAGATGCTCAATAGGATTTAGGTCAGGGCTCATAGAAGGCCACTTCAGAATAGTCCAATGTTTCCCTATTAGCCATTCTTGGGTGTTTTAGCTGTGTGTTTTGGGTCATTATCCTGTTGCAAGACCCATGACCTGCGACTGAGACCAAGCTTTCTGACACTGGGCAGCACATTTCTCTCTAGAATCCCTTGATAGTCTTGAGATTTCATTGTACCCTGCACAGATTCAAGACACCCTGTGCCAGATGCAGCAAAGCAGCCCCAGAACATAATAGAGCCTCCTCCATGTTTCACAGTAGGGACAGTGTTCTTTTCAAGATATGCTTCATTTTTCCGTCTGTGAACATAGAGCTGATGTGCCTTGCCAAAAATTTAGATTTTTGTCTCATCTGTCCATAGGACATTCTCCCAGAAGCTTTGTGACTTGTCAACATGTAGTTTGGCAAATTCCAGTTTTGTCAGATTCAAGTTATTTCTGTGAGCATTGTGGGTTTTTCTTTGATTAAACGAGGGGTGGCAACAATTTTGTCCACGTGTGTGTATATATGTGTGTATATATATATATGTCTAGTTAGATCTAGATACACTTCAAATCTGAATGTTTATACATATGTACTTTCATGACCATTATTTACCGCCATAATGCTGAAATAATATCTGCATCTGGTATCCAAATAGTGCAGTGTGCAAAAACTATGTAATATTCAATAATACTACTATATAGTACCCACATATAACTTTCATATATTTCCAACACAATATTGCCATTCAGTGTCACAGAATACTATCACTTGGTGTTGAATCTATATGGTCATACCTAAATAATGAATGGTTTATTGGTCATTTTCCTGGTGGTATAGATTAATGCAGGGGATATGGATTAGCCCCTGGTAGACAGTGCAGGGGCCCCTGGTGTTCAGTCCTTGAGTGGGCCTCTAGGTATCGGAGGACTCTGCACAATGGCTCAGTTTACCACCTCCATCCCTGTTAATGGATCTGTATACCGCTAATGTGCAGCTGCTATAGTATAGATAGTAATGACACAAATAATAGTTGAGTCAGACTGGAAATTTAGAACTGAAGTCTCTGTAGCTTTTCACTACCATATAACTAAGACGCACCATATTTTGTCTCTGTAGAAATTGGCCCTGCCTCTGTGATGGTGGGGAACTTGGTCTCTGGTAAGAGGATTGCACAGGCTAGCGGAAGGGATCTAGGACAGCTAGAAGACAATGATCAGGCCAGAAAGGTAAGCATGTCTTTTGTTTTTATGATTGATTCAGAAATATATGTGGATTATTTTTGTGTTTCTAGGCTTTTTATGAAGCCTATAGCCTCTATACACATAGCGGAAAGCTTATCCAAACCCGACCATTTCTTTGAACCAGTTAACTCTCTTATGTGTGTGGACCTCCAAACTGTGCCTGCACATGATGAAGGATCAGCCATGTTGTATTTCAATGCACAGTCTTTGTGTTCTCAGGAAAGATAAGCCAAGGCCAGAGGTGTCTAGCAGTGACACTCTCCTCTACCCATTGACAACCGGTAGAGGGTCGCTGAACCAGGCATGCATGGGACAGCCAAGAAGAAGTGCTGTTGGTTGAACAAGTTTGTTTAACAAACATCTATTAGAGATTGATGGGCACTTTCAGATAAGTGCCCAACCTTGTCTGTTTACTTAAGCCTGAAATTCACCTCTTGTCATTTCTGATATGGTCAGAGGCTTCTGCACCTTCCTCTCTCCTCCACTTCCTGATTTCAGTGACAAGTTGGTAGGTGAACTTAGCCTGTGTGATGTACAGTTCAGGCCAGCAGTGTCCTCCAAAGACTAAACTGCACAGTTATCTCTGGATTTACATACAGAGATACTGATCAATCATTGTTCTAGAACTTATCAGGGCTCAGCAGCTCAATGAACTTGCTGACAGAAGGCTCTATTATTCATCAAACACAGTGCCCGGGAACAGGGACTGACATCACCAGCTCGACCACTGCTGCTAGATAGCAGAGGTGGTTTGAAACCTAAGCTACAAGCTTTAAATTCTGAGGACACCTATTCAGCCGTAGCTAACAAACGGGGCTAGATAGATAAAGCAATATATTGCTTAAATATATTGTTTAAAGAGGACCTTTCACGTCCTCATGTATATACGGTTTTACATACCGCTAGAAAGCTGACAGCGCGCTGACGTCGGTTTCCCGTTATATGCCCCGTGGCTGGAGATATCGGGGGTCTAAATTTCACCGATCACTGTCAGAAGGGCGTTCCTTACAGTCTAGCTGCGCTGTGAGGAGCGCCCTCCCTGACAGTTCTCGTCCATAGCCCTGTACTGGGGGGGGGGGGGCGCGTTCCTCACAGCTCAGCGTCATCACTGGGCGGTAAGGAACGCCCCCTCTCTCTGTCCCGTCCATATCCGGGTACTATTAGACTGTCAGGAATGCCCTTCTGACAGTGAACGGTGAAATTTAGACCCCTGATATCTCCAGCCCCGGGGCACATAATGGGAAAGCCAGCAGTGTGCTGAATTCAGCGCACTGTCAGCTTTCTAGCGGTATGTAAAACCGCATATACATGAGGACGTGAAAGGTCCTCTTTAAATATGATCTTGTAGATGGGAATACCCCTTTAAGTCCAGGAAAATCTGTAAAGTGTAAAGACATGCTGAAAAGGTTAAGATTTTACTATCTCTATTAAATGGTGAAGTCTAAGTCTAATCTGCCTTTCCCTTGTTATTACATTAAAAAAAAAAAAATCATGTTTCCCCTTTCCGGAGTAATTTAGAGTGACATTGTAATTTAGATTTGGAAAGAATACGCTGGTTGCTTATGATCTACGGTTTATAGACGACCTATCATTTTATAAATGTGTTAATATTGATCCCTACGAAATAAATAATAACTAGATACAGACTCCAGCGAAAATTAATTTCTCACATTGTGCTGAATGTCGGACACTTTGACTCCTTGCTAGTTTAGATTAACCTCTTTATGTTACGGCTCCTTGTTTCTTCACCACGCTGTGGTATTATTCGGAAGAGAAACAGATGGGCACTTCAAGAATTGCCCTCATGTAATGCTGACACTAAGGTACAAGGGTGTCCGCTGCAATGTAAAAGAAGTACAACAGAAGTCAAATTATGTTTAACCCCTTGTGATGATGAGTCCCTCAATTTATGTATCTTTCTTGGACATGTATAATTCCTCATTCCTATCAGTCACATATCTGTAGGAATGTAAAGCTGTGTTTACATTGGTGGTCAATTCGCTCCAATGGTTTTATGTGCATACCATGGAGAGAGGGCCGGTCTGGCCCGTCAGTGTGATATCCCAGATGTCCGTCCTTCCCCCACTGGTTGGAATGTGGTGCTTACCCTTCTGTCCGAGGATTCTGCAAAGGAGAAAGAGGGAGGGCTGGCTAAGGGGGAGGTGAAGGGTGTAGCTGGGGGGGGGTCACACACTAAGGTGAGAGTGAGTTTTTAGTAGTCTATTGTGTTGAGCATGGAAGAGAGACAGCTAGGACAAAGCTGTGTGCTCAGGTATTTTTTCTAATCTTTATTTCCTTTTATTTTGGTGTATTGTATCATTGCCCTTTTGCTTGTATGTTTATGCTTGATCATATTAATATTGTATATTTCTGTATATGCTATTAATTCATACCGACCCACTTGGGTTATTAAACATATAAAATTTATATCGCTCGCTTCGTTTTTATCCTATGACCCGGTCTACTCACGGTGTGTGAGTGGGAGGTTAAGAAAGAAGTTTGATCGCAGGCGTGCCAGGCGGCTGGGCGAGGCGATATTCTTCACAGTGGTGGAAGCGGTGGGATATTAGGGTAACAGTGTGTGGGTGTGGTATCACGCAGACACTGGGGATTGCGGCAATCCTATGGAACGAGCGCAGTATGAGATCAAGCTTAAAATACGGTGAAAGTTTGGTACAGTACTGTTCCCTCCCTTTTTCTTTTTTCTGTCCTATCTTTTATTTGGCAACGGCTTCCAGTGGATGGCTGGTGGGACCAGAAGCATAACCAAACGTCTGCAGGACTTGGTTGCTGCTGAACTCCAGGAGATGGCAGATATGGAAGCTACCATAGCCATGCAGGAGGCGGAGCAAGGTCCTGAGAGGCTGGCACCAGACAACATCACCATGCCAGATGGTTCCGCAGGTGCCCAGACCCCAGAGGTAATTGTGCCTGGAGGGACCAGTAGCCCCAGTTCTGTGGGGGTAACGGACTTATACTTGCAAATGGCCTTACAGCAGATAGACGCTAGTGACTCTAGCACCCGTCTGCAGGTGATTCTCCAGTACCGAGAAGCTGCAGAGCGCCGGGTGGAGAGAGAGGCCACTGCTGCTGCTGCAGAGCGCCGGGCTGAAAGAGAGGCCGCTGCTGCAGAGCGTCGGGCGGAGTTGGAGCATCAGCTTGAGCTAAAAAAGCTGGAACTTTGCCAGCAGGCGCAACCTTCCCCTGCACCAACTCCAGGAGCCCGAGCACTAAAGATCCGATCCGAGGACTTTCCAATCTTGGAAGATAACGGGGACTTAGACTCGTTCTTGCGGGGATTTGAGCGGGTGTGTAAGCAGCATCATATTCCCCAGGCAGAATGGGCCCATTACCTGTCTCCCTGGCTGAAGGGAAAAGGCCTGGATGTTTCCACGAGCTTACCAGTGGACGCGGACTATGAGACCATCAAAGCGGCGCTGATCCGGAGATACCGGCTCACGCCGGAGGTGTACCGCAAAAAGTTCCGGAATATCCAGCGGGGTCCCACAGAGAGCTATGCGGATGTTCTGCACCACTTACAGGTTACATTCTGGCAGTGGATCAAAGGACTTACTGTCACCACGTTTGAGGGAATTGGGGATCTTATGATAAAGGAACAATTTCTCCAGGTGTGCCCTCTGGAGGTCCGCCAGTTCGTGTGTGATCGGAAACCCACAACAGCAGACAATGCTGCAGAGATTGCTGACGACTATGTGTCCACCAGGGAGCAAGGGGCCAAGAGAGGAGCCACACTGCAGAGACCCTCAAGCTGGAAGGAGGGGCAAAGCTGGAGTTCACCACAGCCTGCGGTCTCCAAGTGGGGTAAGACAAACTCTGTCCCGGGTGCCCCCTCTCCTTCCCCTGTCCCAAGAATTCTGGGTGCCCCAGGGACCACCTCGAAATCCCAAGGAGAGGTCCGGCAATGTCACGCCTGTAACCAGCCAGGACATTTCAAGGCGGAATGCCCCAACCGCTCTAAGAACCCCCCTGTTTCCCCAGCCACGGCAGCTGGCCCATCTGTATACTTGGTGGGGAGGGAGGGGTTGCAATCCGATGCCAACAGTCAACAGGTCATTGTGGGGGGTAAAGTGGTCATGGGATTTCGGGCCACTGGGGCGCAGATTACTCTGGTGCAACCTGACTTGGTCCCTGCGGACAGTATTATCCCTGGAAAAACTCTGACCCTGAAGGGTATTGGACAAGAACGCGTAACTGTGCCCATGGCTTGCGTCCATTTGGACTGGGGTGCGGGAAAAGGGATGCGTGATGTGGGGCTAGTGTCTGATCTGCCTGCCAATGTACTATTGGGAAGAGATTTGGGGCCCTTGGTGTCCCAATATGGGGTGGGAGTAGCCCCACCTCGCTGTGACAAAATGTACTGAAGGATCATTTTAATGAGGTGTTGAAGCCTGTCACACAGACACAGACGCAGGCAGAGGGAGGGGTCAGCCTTTTGTCTCCCCTTGCTGTGTGTCCAGCTAAAGTAATCAGTGAGCATGTGAATGAGGCATTGTGGAATGCTGACCTGGCTGTAGCCCCACCCACATCTGCGGGTGATGAGAGCCCCTTCAGTGTGACCCTGGCTCAGCCATTCACCCATGCAGTTCACTGTGAATCAATGAATGAATGCAATGTCAATGTAATTGCTAATTCTTGCCTTGCAGGTTTACAGGGTAGCTCTTCTGAGATGCTGGGGGCAACCCCAACTGAGGACAATGTGCCAGGTGGTCAGGTGGGTCACGGGGATCTCAGGGCCGATCTGGATGAGGAACGGACTGCTGGTGTTGCAGTGGTAACCCACAGCCAGAGTGCTAGAGGGGTGGAAGGCGCTCCGACCCCTGAGCCGTTCCCTCTGTCACCCGGAGATGGCACTGAGGCCGCCGTGACTAACCTCCCCACACTGGAGCCGGAGGAGCCCGGCGGGTATGTGACATGCACATCTCTTCTGTCTGGTCCCAGTCAGGAGTTCAGGGATGCTGTCCAAGCTGACCGCAGTCTGGATGCATTGAAGGAGCGTGCTGATCAACCTCCCTTGGAGTCGGACAAGGACCGCGTGTACTGGGAGCAAGGGAGGTTGTACCGGGAAACGATCCCCACAAAGGGAAAAGAAAGTAGGCTCAGGGAGAAACATTTGGTGGTACCCCAACCCTATCGGGTGAAGTTGTTGCGGATTGCTCATGATATTCCACTGGCAGGCCACCTGGGGATCGCTAAGACCAAGGCTCGCCTCAGCCACTTATTCTACTGGCCTAAGATGGGGACAGATGTAGCTAAATACTGCCGTTCATGTGACACTTGTCAGAGGATGGGCAAGGCGGGGCAAGGCTCCAAATCACCAATTATACCTATGCCCATCATAACCGAACCTTTCCAGCGGGTGGCTGTGGATCTCATTGGACCCCTGTCCATTCCCAGTCGCACCGGGAAACGTTTCATATTAACGGTAGTAGACTACGCTACTAGGTACCCGGAAGCTGTCGCGCTGTCTTCCACCCGGGCTGATGTAGTGGCCAAGGCTCTGGTAGGCATCTTCTCCCATGTTGGATTTCCCAGAGAGATGCTCACAGACCAAGGTACCCAGTTCATGTCTGCCTTGATGCAAGGCCTGTGTAAGGTAACAGAGGTGCAAAATCTGGTGTCCAGCCCGTATCACCCACAGACCAATGGCCTATGTGAACGGTTCAATGGCACCCTGAAGCAGATGCTCAGGCTGTTAGTCGAGTCCCACGGGCGCGACTGGGAGCCTTATCTCCCGCACCTGCTGTTCGCTTACCGGGAGGTGCCTCAAGCCTCAACGGGGTTCTCCCCCTTTGAGCTCTTGTACGGGAGACGTGTACGTGGGCCCCTAACTCTTGTGAAAGAGTCCTGGGAAGGAGAAACGGCCATCCAAGGTGTGCCAGTCGTGGAGTATGTCCTGCGATTCCGTGACCAAATGCAGGCTATGGCGCAGCTGGTGCATGACAACATGGTCCAGGCTCAGGCTGACCAGAAGCGCTGGTATGATCAGAATGCCCGTGAGAGAACATACCAGCCGGGGCAGAAGGTATGGGTCCTAGTCCCTGAGCCCCAGGACAAGCTTCAGGCGAAATGGACCGGTCCATACGTCGTGCACCAGCAGGTCAACAGCGTCAGCTACCTGGTCACTGTTGATCCAGGCCGGAACAGGCATAAGGTCTCCCATGTCAACATGATGAAGGATCATCATGACCGGGAAGCTAGTGCCTTTCCGGTATGCAGTCTGTTAGAGGAGGGGGAAGAAGAAGACCTTGTTGACTTGCTTGCTCATTTTCAGGAGGATGGGTCCAACAAGAAGGCACAGGTGAACCCCCTGCTGGCTGAGGCCCAGCTGTCCCAGCTGGATGGAGTTTTGCACTCCCTACCTGGTCTGTTCTCCGCGAAGCCCGGGAGAACTGACCAGGCCATTCACCATGTGGATACCGGGAATCATGCCCCTATCCGGCGGTCGCCATATCGCGTCTCCTCAGAGGTACAGGTCCAGATGCGCAAGGAGATTGGCGAGATGCTGGACTTGGGGGTGATTCGGCCCTCTCACAGTGCATGGGCTTCACCTGTGGTTCTTGTGCCCAAAAAGGATCGGACCACCCGGTTCTGTGTAGATTACAGGGAACTGAACGCGGTTACAGTTAACGACGCGTACCCCATGCCGCGCATCGACGACCTGCTTGACCGGTTAGGTAAGGCCCAGTACTTGTCCATCATGGACTTGAGTCGGGGATACTGGCAGATCCCCCTGTCCCCTCAGGCACAGGAGCGATCGGCCTTTATCACCCCTTTCGGACTGTACGAGTCCACTGTCATGCCATTCGGCATGAAGAATGCCCCTGCTACTTTCCAGCGGATGGTCAAGTCCCTGCTGACGGGATGCGAAGGGTTTGCCACGGCGTACCTGGATGACATTGCCGTCTTCAACTCCACTTGGGAGGAACACCTACAGCATCTGGCACAGGTGCTGAGGCGGATCCACCGTGCGGGCTTGACCATCAAACCGGAAAAGTGTCAGCTGGGCATGCGCGAGGTCCAATACCTGGGACACCGGGTAGGTGGGGGAACCCTGAAACCAGAACCTGAAAAGCTGGATGTAATCACATCCTGGCCAACCCCCCGGACCAAGCGACAGGCGATGTCTTTCCTGGGTACGGCAGGGTACTATAGGAAGTTCGTACCAAACTATAGTGCTCTGGCTGCCCCCTTGACGGACCTCACCAAGAAGAAGTTGCCGCAAACTGTCCAGTGGACGGATGCTTGCGAGCGCTCCTTCCAGGCCCTGAAGGCGGCCCTGGCGAACGCACCTGTACTTCAGGCGTACGATGAGTCACGTCCGCTTGTGCTACAGACCGACGCCAGCACCTACGGACTCGGTGCCGTATGAGCCAGCTTGACTCAGCGGGGCAAGAGCACCCGGTGCAGTACCTCAGCCGAAAGCTACTGCCGCGGGAGGTGGCCTATGCCACAGTGGAGAAGGAATGCCTAGCAATTGTTTGGGCCTTGCAGCATCTGCAGCCTTACTTGTATGGGCGCCACTTCACCGTGGTGACGGATCACAACCCTCTGATCTGGATCAAACGTGTTGCAGGTCAGAATGGACGGTTGTTACGTTGGAGCCTGGTGCTGCAGCAATACAACTATGACATCCGGCACAAGCCTGGCCAGGCCCATGGCAACGCTGATGGCCTGTCCCGGCGTGGTGAGGCTGCGGAGGTGCGGGTGGAAGAGGAACGGAGGCTCCTCCTTCCTCCCGACACGCTCTAAAAGGGGGAGGTGTGATGATGAGTCCCTCAATTTATGTATCTTTCTTGGACATGTATAATTCCTCATTCCTATCAGTCACATATCTGTAGGAATGTAAAGCTGTGTTTACATTGGTGGTCAATTCGCTCCAATGGTTTTATGTGCATACCATGGAGAGAGGGCCGGTCTGGCCCGTCAGTGTGATATCCCAGATGTCTGTCCTTCCCCCACTGGTTGGAATGTGGTGCTTACCCTTCTGTCCAAGGATTCTGCAAAGGAGAAAGAGGGAGGGCTGGCTAAGGGGGAGGTGAAGGGTGTAGGTGTAGCTGGGGGGGGGTCACACACTAAGGTGAGAGTGAGTTTTTAGTAGTCTATTGTGTTGAGCATGGAAGAGAGACAGCTAGGACAAAGCTGTGTGCTCAGGTATTTTTTCTAATCTTTATTTCCTTTTATTTTGGTGTATTGTATCATTTCCCTTTTGCTTGTATGTTTATGCTTGATCATATTAATATTGTATATTTCTGTATATGCTATTAATTCATACCGACTCACTTGGGTTATTAAACATATAAAATTTATATCGCTCGCTTCGTTTTTATTCTATGACCCGGTCTACTCACAGTGTGTGAGTGGGAGGTTAAGAAAGAAGTTTGATCGCAGGCGTGCCAGGCGGCTGGGCGAGGCGATATTCTTCACACCCCTTAAGCTCTTTAGACTACTTTATGACCAATAATAATGTGTTGTAACCGTTTGCATGTATGGTCGGAAGGGGTACTATAGGGGTACTATCACGGCTTCTAGTAATATCGCAGAGTGGTATCTGGCAAGCAGTGAAGGTCAACATGGCTCATTGGAGCACCACAGTCTCTTCAACCATCTGCAGAGCAAGGTTTCTGAGAATCGGACCCCCACCAAAATCAGTCCTAAAAATAGGCCTTCAGTTTTTAAGAGGCCGGTTCTTAGAAAGTCTTAAAATTAGGAACATACAACCTCAGATGAACAACAAGATACAGCATAGAGGGTGCACTTTGTTTTTCTCATGACTGTATATATTGCATACTGTGACTTTATATCCTCGCTGTGGTCATGTTCCCATACTCATAGGTTTGTGTCACTTGTAGTGTTGGCCAAGTTTCTGACAGTGTATTTAGTCTAAATCTTCCACATCATACAAAACATAATAAAAGTTATATCAGCAAAGATAAAACATTGCAGAGACGTGCAGACAGGAAGCATCGAGTGGTTTTGGCCTTAGCTTGCGATAATACATCTCAATGGATAAAATAGAGAAATTGAGCAAATAGATTTTTCTTATTAATAGCCTGAAGGGGATTGTGTGTCCCCCATTTACCTCACCACTGAAGCAGATGAAATCATGATACTTGGTGTCGATATACTATTTGGCGCCCACACTGACATTTTGAAGTCATTGGAATAGACATATGAAAGCTGCAGATTTAGGCCGAGGCCCTACGTTGCGGCAAAATCTGCACAACTTGGGGCCTCAGCCATAAAGAGATTTCTGGGACTTAGGATAGGTCATCAGTTATAGATTGTCAAATTTGGCCTCTATTCCATTCCCCCAGCAGGTCTACATCAGCGTCCTAGCTGACCCGGCGGTATTAGTCATTATAGACTCACCAGCCCTATCGCCTGGGAATCTGCATAATCTGGACTTCTTTGCATCATGATGACATCGATAGACGATTCCTTCCACACTATATATCTATAAGTGCCTGATACACCCGAAATGTTGCACTAATAAAATAAAATTTTTGAATCATAATTTCTACTGGAGTGCGGTTCTGGCATCGGTCCGACACCAAGACGCCCTGCCATTCACATGAGCGCTGCAGGCTTTTCAGTACTTACCAAACACAGAGCTGTACATTTGTTTAGTGGGAGCAGCTGTGCTTAGTTTTGCAGCTCAGCCGATTAACTTGAATGAGACTGAGCCATGGACAGGCTTTGTGACTGCAGACCATGGCCTTTGAAGCGAAAGCAACACTCATGGAGCACCACTGCTGCTTCAAACAGCTGATCCGTATGGATCCCAGGTTCGGACCCCCACATATCTATAATTGATGACCTATCCTAAGGCTATGTCATATACAGCTTATGGATTTATATGCATTGGTCAGTGATTTCTATTGTTAAAAGGGTCTTATGGTGTTATATGGTGCCCCCCTTCCATGATCCCCAGTGTTATCAATTATATTCTATAGGGGAACCCAGGAACATATGCCCACACTTCCCATTGACATATTATATTTCATCTTCCACCATAATGAACAGTCTGCCTTGGGAAATCCTTACCAGATTGTGTGGATTTTTACTGTGAAGTGGAAAAAAGTGTTTACTTCCCTGCCAGTCTTTGTTTCCTGTCCGCCATCGATCATATGGGATTGGCTGCAGCAGTCACATGCCAACCCAACATGTCATGGCTGGAGGTCAGGAGACAAAGATGGCGGTGCCATGTAAATAGGGCAAGCGCACCAGGAGATTGGTAGGTGAGCGTACAGATTTTGCTGCAGAACAACCGTTCGGTTTGTCTGCATACTCTGACTTCCCTATTGAACTTAGAAAATCTGCTATTAAAATTACCATAAAAAATTTGTACCACGGGTCAGTTTCTGCTGCATGTGAATGACATATGTTTGATTCTTAACCACATGGCTGATACTTAATTTTATACTAAAATCCACTGCTTTTCCGTCCTGTGTGAACGGACCCTTAGACAAAGCTCTGCATGAGCAGCTTAGCCCTTGTACGTTTGGCACAATGTCTATTGGAGGTGCAGCTACAATCATCATGGCGTGACACTTAGAATACAACAAGTGGCTTTGCTGTACTTTCTAAGCGTAATAACTTGTGTTGTATAATTGTAAATGATTCTCACAATGATATCATGTGGACTCGATCCACCGTAAGGTCGTTGTGCTGCTGTGACCGAATTTATTGCTTTGTACATGAGCATAAATCATGTAGTCACAGGCGAGGAGCCAGACCTGCGGTTCTACGGCTGCTTTGCATTTGCAGATCGCAATGTTTTGTCAGTGTTCGGGGGTGACTCATATAAGCTACAAAGGAAGAAACAAAGGCTATTTCCAAGTGCGCTTGCATCACCGAACAAGCACGACGTACCCTATCATTGCTTGTCATGTAGTACAGATACTCCGAGCCCAGGTCTATGGCCTATTGTTCAGCTTGCTTTTCATCTCCATATTTGCATTCATTGTGGATATAATGTATGTGTTTGTTATGTATAAGCTAAATATATGATGATAAATATGAAGCGAAGCAGGATACATAATATCTCTTGGAATATATTTTTATATGGGATTGATATGTATATTTTGTACATAATGCTTTAGATCAATCTACAGTATTGTGTGATTATTTTACTATTATTGCTGCGTCAGGTCCTACTAGACAGGAGCTCTGCAATATAAAAATAATACAAAAATTTTGTAGGTAATGTTCACACAGCTGCATTAAAATCTAAGGCTGTCACTCAGATATCAGTAAGCCACCCTCAGGTGCTTATAAACCAGTGGTTTACTGTCCTATTGTAACACTGTCCGTGGCAGCGGCTGTACTTCTGGCACAGTTTTTCACAGTTCCTAATGGAAGCCAGAGCAGCACGCCTCGTGTCAGTGCGCATGCGCAAATTCCTGGGTGCATGTGCAGAGGAGTACTTTCCCGACCTCACTGATCACCTGTGCAGGGTCGGGAGCAAGGGAGATGAGTGTGATAAGAGTCACCGGACTGATCTCTAGATAAGTATAAAGTGATTAAAGGGACACTAAACTACCAGTCCATAAGGACCTGTGGGTGGTATAATAATAATGTCCCAGATAGACTTGACAGGCTCCTTGTGGTACGATTGTTGCCGGAGTAAAGGAAGTATACTGTACTTAGCGGTCATTATGTGATATGTATAGGATTATTTTGTGCTGTACATAATGTGATTCTGTTTTTTCTTTTCCAGTTCTTATTCTTGTCTGAAGTTCTACAATGGAGAGCTCAAACCACTCCTGATCATGTGCTTTATACATTATTAAACTCAAGGGTAAGACCTCCAGCGTGTCACAATTGTGTCATGTAAAATACCAGCTATAATGTGTGTGTGTATATGTGTATGTATCTGTGTGTATAGAGGGGGGGGGGGTCACATATAACAATGGAACAAAAATGGTAGTGACATACGGTAAATGGAGACGGTTCCTACAAGTTTTGTAGCAGCTGCATGCGATTTTATGATCAGATCTTCTGTACAGATTATTCTTCATGAAATAGTAGGTTTTTTGTATAAATGTGTGATATCTGATGTTTGCATTTCCTTGCCCTGTACTTCAATTAGGAAAACAAATTCATTCTATGTTTACACTAGAGTTGTGGTCTCCATTGTTCGAGTCCACCTGGGGACCCAAACGACGGAGATTTGGACCTCTAAAACAGCAGTTACACACAGACTCCAGCGTTCCCCATTTACTGTAATGGGGTCCGCCATTTTGAAACGGCGCAGATGTGAACTCAGCCTGAGTCCACATGACGTGCCATGAGGCTGTGAAACACCAGGTCTCTGTGACCATACTTTACTGCATTTTGGTCATAAGCATAAATAAAATACCAGATGCAAAGAATCTTGCTTATTCTGTCAAAATGAAGTCTTGCCTCAAATATTATTGCCACCACTTTTTTTGTGTCCCTTCCTCTACTGGGTTGGTGATCCTAGTTTAACATCCCTGAACTGGGTTGTGTCCTTCCTTGCCTCTCCTCTTAGTTGGACATGTCCAGATATGTGTGTTACAAGATAATTCGCTTTTCAAGACAATATGATTTCACAATATTGTGTCAAAGTCATATGCCATATATATTTGTGTGGGGTCACCCAGTTGTCGAGTTTTCTTAGCATGGTGTGATATTGTGTTTCATGAAAAATTGGCTTCCTTAACCAGATTCAAGCTGTATATGGTCTTCTTCAGCCCTCTATTCCAAAACCATGTATTAATATAGAGTTATAGTAGAAGTATTGGAGTGATATAACTAAATCCTGCCATTGGCAATGGTTCAGTATATTGTGATGGAAAATCAAAGATCCGAATAATATTCCATAAAAAAAGAGACCTTGAGCATATTTAGACAAGCTAAATTATTTTCTTCTTATACAGATGGAGGGTGAGAAGGGTCTTTTTTGCATACAAAAAATATCTAGATTAAGTTTTTTTTTTAAAACTATGATATGAATGTCATTTTTTTTATCTACAGGGAACAATAGCCAACTCTCTGACGTGCAGCCAGTTACATAAACGGGCTGAGAAAATAGCAGTGATGTTGATGGAAAGGGGACATTTACAAGATGGAGATCATGTGGCTCTTGTGTATCCTCCAGGTATAGTTATATATGGACACTTATTATTATAGTTACTACTTACCATGTCCACATACAGTATATGTGCACTGGTACAGGGAGAGCTGTCAATCACTGTGTGTGGGCGAGGTGATCAGGACTCTCACTGTCTCTCCCAGGAGTCCTGTCTGGATCTGTATATCACAGAGCTCCGCTCTGTATTAGGAGAAATCACCAGACCAGTTTGCTTTAAAGGGGTTGTCTGGGCTTAAGCTATGTGACTCCTGTCCTATACACAATACAAGGCTGTAAGCAGAACGCTCAAGACGCCATCACTGCATCTCCGTTCTCATTGAAGTCAGGGGGAAGTGGCTCCATACAGCTGATCGGTCCCCCACAATCGGCTTAAGCCTGGATAACCCTTTAATAGAAGTGAATTGAGTGGTCATGCCTGAGCACCACTGCTCAGTACATATGGAGCACTCAGAACTCTTGGGCCCTTCATTCTCCTGATCGCTGGGGGTCTTTAGTAACTTACTTAGTAATGATGTTTTCTGATTCTACCTTGCAGGAATAGATCTGATTGCAGCATTTTATGGCTGTCTGTACGCTGGTTGTGTGCCAATAACAGTGCGACCTCCACACCCACAGAACATTGCAACAACGCTGCCTACAGTGAAGATGATTGTGGAGGTAAGTAATGGATCATTCATCCAGAAGCCATTTTATGAGCTATCATATTAAGTACATTATAGACCATTCAATGTATGGGTGATATAGAACACTATATATCATTACACGCCTTAATAATTCTGGTTCTATTAACAAGTCTTTGTTTTGAAAGAGTGACAATCTGCTTCGTGCATTTTCTTGGCACTTGATGTGCAGCAATTTAGCACTTTGACTCTGTCACTCTGAGCATTTTGGTGTTTTGCTTATTAAAACTTGTTCAGCCATTCCAAAGATATAACCCCTTGTAGATGCAAATTAGGCTATACTAGACAAGTGGGCGGTAACCCTGTGGTTTTTCTCAGGGTCTCTGTGTGCTGTATGTCATACAGTGTTATCGTCCACTTGACTAGTAGACCCTAATTTACATTAACTCTAAAAGGGCTTGTACCTTTATAATGGCTGAACAGATTTGGATAAACAAAACCCCAAAATGCTAAGGGTGACAGCGCTGATCAGATGGTGTATATATCATTGGGCTTTTCAGACCTGGTGGCAGGTTTTATTTAACTGTATGTATAGTTAAGTTGGCCATATATCCAAATGCGCATTGGCCAAAGCTAACCATGCAATGTATATGGGTCTGTTCCAACTATTCTATGATGGCAGATGGGAGAAGAAGGGCTGGGAATGTTGAATTTCAGTATGCTCAATCTCTTGTTCTCATAGGAATAATTGTCAGAGGTGTCCAGCAGTATGTTAATCCCCACCTCCCATTGAGAGCACATGCATGTTGTTTGAAGCAAGCTTGCATGTGTATGGGGAAAGTCTGAAGGAATATCTGTTGACTGACCACAATCTAGCAGTGCCAGGACACGTGAAATTGCTGTAAATCAAGCACTTGTTTACTGCCTACTATTCCTTCCAACTCCCCCATAAACAGGAACTCTCAATTCTGCCAAGTGTCCATGTGCTGCCACCTCGCCCCAACATCATCTATTGGAGTCCAGTGGTCACCATGTGCATACGATAGTCAGCCAGTTGCTCTGAAATCAGTGGTTTTAGCCAACTTTTCTGTACTTACTTTTATTGGATTTTCAGCACATGAGAATATACCTTCAAAATTGTCTTATTATAGACTCCTATGCAGGTGGAGCTCTTCTATAGGCAGGTGTGGTGTGTCTAACTAGTGCATTGTGTTCATTATCTATACACATTCCATGTAATTGATCTTAATTAGCTCTTAAGTAATGTGAATAATTATTCCAGAACTTTTTGGTGAAATTAATTTCCATATGTCGCTCAGATGTCATGCTTGTTAATTGTACAGGCTTCAATTATCCACATCAAAAATGTTGTGGTGGGAAACTGCATATTAATTCTAGACATATCAATTGTCTCCGTCCTTCATAGTCTGTGCTCTATGCATGCATCTGCTATTTCTACACTGTGCACTAAACTATAGTATTCTTGCTGGAGATGAGGCTTTTTTTCTTTCAAAGCAAATCTGCAAATGGGTGACCTGTAGCTTTAAGTTTAAAAAAATGGGTCAAAATAGCACAAAAAGCCCCCTTAAAAACAATAGTCATCAGTAATCCCCTGCTCCTGTTCTGGTACCTTCCAGCTTTGTGATGGTCTCTACTCCCTGTCTTACGAATCATTCACCATCTGAAATTTTTGGCATAAAGTTCTTATATTTGGGAGTCACAACTCGCCATGGTGGCCACATCCATAATCGGACCAAACGGAGTCCATTGGTTTCTGTGGAATCAGATGACATTGGAGAACTGTCATAAGTGTCGAAAGTGGGAAATGAGTATTCTAGGAAAGTACACATAAGCCCTTTTTTAACGTTGATGCAATTTAGGGTATATTATCCAAGGGGGCGGTAAAAACTGTAGGTCATACAACAGACAGAAACGCCACCCCCGTAAAAACTACAGTGTTAGCACCTACTTGGTTAGCATACCCTAAATTGCATCAACACTAAAAGGGCTTATATCTTTGGAATGGCTGAACAGATTTGGATAAACAAAACAACAAACTGCTGAGGGTGACGGCCCCTATCAGATAATGCATATCATTGGGCTTTTCTGACCTGGTGACAGGTCCTCTTTTTTTTATCTCTTGCCACAGTAATACATTACTCCGGCTCCTAAGTAGGTAAACTTGGTAAAGCTTGTGGCATTAGTGTCATAGAGTATGTGATGGTGTTCATCATGGCATGGCGCGCTCTACTGAGTAATATATTGCGTCTCGGTAATAAGGATATGACAGCAGAACTCTGGATCGATGAATGCTTGCAGTGAAGTTTGATCTCTTGCCAAAGTAGTCCTCTAAGCAAATCTTAAATGATCATCTGTCACAGCAGTTTTGTCCTTGGCAAACATTCAGACAAACACTAATAGTCTACTCCTGAGACTACGTGTACTGGTACAGGTCGTATGTCATATTATCCGTGCCTCTCACAACCTCACCTCTTCTCTTTCTGACACACTCTCGCCCTCTAATTGTGTTTGTTGCTTGGGAGGCCATAGGGGCCCTTGCCCAATTATCGGTACCCTCCTGCTCATGAAATGCTATGTAATACAATGTCTATATAATACTGCATATACAGCCCTCACAATACCACTATATAGTGCCCAAAAAACATATCCAAATAATCAGGCTGTGCAGTTAGTAGGTCAAACAACCTCAGAGGATTCAGACTGCTCTATATCTCCACAGCCCGACTCCCAACACCTCCATAAATAGCTGACAGCTACAGTCAGACAGCATCAATAAGGGTATGTTCACACAGAGTGTTATTTTCCTGGATGATTTTTGGTTGGTCACAAGGTTTTCTACCATAGATAGATAATGCGGGGATAGGGTCAAAAATCAGTTTGATGACCTGCAAAATGGGCCCATCTCATGCTGTATGGATGCATAATGGATCCCAGCATATGATTTTATGTCGTTCAGCCATGGATGCTTTTTAATTGGGTTTTTCTCAACCTTGAATCTGCCATATGACGCATTTTGCTACAGAAAACAGGTTTCCTGGCTGTTGCGGAGAAGTTCTCATTTGCTTTTGCCTGATGTTCTTTCCATATCTTGGCACGTTCTGGATCATCTCGCTCTGATAGCTATTCCAGATTTCCAATACATGGTGTTTATTACACAAAAGACAAAATATTACTACACATCACTCAGTGAACTATCTCCCGAGGAGAATAGAATTTTTCTAAGCGCTGTCGGGTTGCCGGCATGGAGCAGACATAATTATTTCCTCGTTCTCTTCCTCCTTGTCTCCCAGGTGAGTCGTTCTGCCTGCTTAATGACTACGCAACTCATTTGTAAGCTCTTACGGTCAAGGGAAGCAGCAGCAGCCGTGGATATTAGAACGTGGCCTCCCATCCTGGATACTGGTAAGAAGTTATTTTATGTTCTCTACAAAGTGAAGGGATAGTTTACATTCTTTTTAGATGTGTGTGAACTGTGGTTGGATCCTGTAAGATTGATGGCTGGTACTCATAATTGCTAATGTGGCAGCTCGGAAAATTCTGAATGAATGAAGGAATAAATGAATTGTACTACTGAAATTTGTAAGGAAAATGTCTCGGTCTTGGTGTACATTATTGTTGTACCTTTCTTATAATCTCTCTATTGTGTTACTGAAACCTTAAAGGGAATATATATATATATATATATATATATATATATATATATATATAAAAATATTGCTTGCTTTTGGATTGTGTAGCAGATTCTGCACCGCATTCCATGTCAGATTTTTTGACAACCCACGTCTCTTGCATGTGAGTGAGGATTCGGCAACCCCTTTCACATGCAATGCAAAATCACTATGGGAAATTCTGGCTAAGTTGTGGATTTTTTTCTAGAACTGCTTTGCTACTCATGTCAGACGGAAACACAGTGGACTCAATTCAGTAGAGCTTCTCTTCATGCACATCTGCAGCATATGTGCAGAAGCTCCACAGCATCTGTGGCCCGAAATCCAAGTGTCAGTGGATTTCTGCCATGGAAGCAAACTTCAGATGTAACTGCCGATGTATAAACTTTACAGTCAAGGGTTTTCTCATCTGAGGATTTCAGCTGCCCTCTTGTCTCCTCTCCCTTCCACTTCCTGGTTTTCAGCTCATTCCAGCTCGGAGCTCCTTCTTGTTGTAAACCACACAGTTACCTCTGGATTTACATACATAGACACAGAGACACTGCTAAAGAAACTTATCTATCCCTGATCAGTGCTTAAAAACTGAAAGTCATATGCAGGGAGAGAAGAGAAGCTGGCCAGGAGTCATCATCCTGACCCGTGAGCAGGTCTGTAACCTAGGCAACCAGCTGTAAGCAATGAGGAGGGAATTTTAGCTGTATCGCTGTATCTTGCAAACAGAGCAAGATGTATTGGGTAAAACACTTCAGTTAGCTTCAGCTACCAGTCTGAATATGATCCTTGAGATGGTAATACCCCTTTAACCTCCAACAAAAGAAAAAGGAGACTTTCTACTTGGGGGACCAAAAAATCAGCCTCTGGCTATAAATGGTAGCTTCTTCCTGTCCAAGAGAATGTTCAGTCCCTTAATAATCTCTGGTACTGGTTTATAGCACCATACCCTTCCATCCCAGACCATGGGAATCCGGAGCTTGTTGCAGACTCACCTCATGTTCCATATAGGAGAGGTGGACAGCATGGCCCTTGGATATTTTTGTTCAGTTTTGGCTAGTGGCAGCATTCTAGGAAATAAATATTGGCTAGTAGAAGACAACTGTCTCTGTAGTGCCACCTATTGGAGGTAACTACTAGCAAGACAGTTTTCCCGCTACGGTTGGCGGAACCATATGCCCTTGTGGATAACTTTGATATTAATGCCGGTGACTTTTAGTTCTAATTCATATTTACCCGATGTATCCGCATGGATTTACATCAATTTCATGAAGCAAATAAGAGAATAACAAATCTCAATAAATAACACATATGTTATGAGAGGTGAAGCAATAGGATTTGCTAGTGTTTGTCTGGCAGGGACTGGCATACAGATTTACTGATTAAACATACTTTATAGGTATATTTTACCCATGTAGATTGTGAGCCCTATATGGGACAGTGACTGACAATGTATGGGTTTCACTCATTTATTACAGTATAAAGCATGTTTTGGTGGTTGGTATTGTTTGTTGGATCATCCAATGGCCAATAAATTCTGGGAAATAGCCACCCACAAGTTTTCTTATCAGACAGGATAACTGTGCTCTGGACTCCAGTTCTTCATGATGTGGCCGGATCCTGATCGTAAGCTGGCTTTGGGGATGCCCAGTCCTAACTACATGTTGTCGGGGTGGAGGGTGGGGGGAGTGAGTAATGAGCTCCTGACTGTAAGTTGGCGGGGATGGGGGTGAGCGTGGAGCCCTGTCTTAACTGTATACTGGTAGCAAAGAATGGGTGATCCTGCCCATAAGGCTGGGAGGGGAAAAGAGATAATCCTAGTCATAACTGTATACTGATTTTGTAGAGGAGTAGGCATGGGTCATTGGTGCGCTGGGAGGTGCATCCCTGATCCTGACAGTAAGATGGTGACCGAGTATGGCCAGTCCTGACTATATGCTAATGGTTGTGGGGGGAGTAGGCATGGGTTGGTGGCAGGTTGGGACTCCTCGAGCTGGATCCCCTGTCCTAATTGTATGTTTAGAAGAGGGTCATCCAGAGTGTGCTCTTAGCCCCATAGGACGCTACACCACTGATTTCACTGTATATCCTTTACTGACTACCGAAAAAAAGGGGTCTGTTTTCTGCATGTTGGCCTGAAAAGTAATAATTTTAATGATAAAATCTGTGGCGTCCACACCGTCATCCTACACTACTTCACCTATCATTTCTTCTTACATCTGAAGTCCTAATTATTTAACAAAACGCTGACAATATTTTTAGTCCATTTTTTAGCCTGCTTCACACTTTATCTTCCTTTTTTGTAATTCTGTGATAATGTGCATTAGTGTCGGGGGAGCTTTACGCGGCATTATAGAATTTGCATTACTAGCTCCCTTTTCTCCTTAGATTCTTATGTTGTATTCACAAATATAATTATACTGCAGCAATAGGGAAAATCGCCTTAGACTGCTGTCTTGCCCTGGGCTGTAGGTCGTCTTTTACAGAAGCAGCTGGAGACAAATTAATGAAAAGGCCGCTGCTCCGAAACCGGTCTAAACATTTCTGTAATTATATTTTACAATCGTGGTTTCTGTCCACTACATTATTAACTAATACTGGAAGCCGCACCAGCTTGTTTGTTCAGCCTACTGCTACCTCCCGTTGGCACAACGTGCGTGAATTTATTTGAGGTTTATTTGTGGTTTTATGTGTATGTTGTACACTCAGTATTGTTCTCACGAATGTGTATGAATGTAGTCATAAAGGGGTTGGCCCAAAAACACAATTTATCCCCTACCCAGGGGGTCCTGCATCCCCTGTTTGAATGGAGTCATGGTTGCACAAATGTGATGCCACTACATCTAAAATGTGATTGTAGGACAACCTTTTTTATGTTTGTTCATGGTCTCATACATTGCTCTCATTATAGACATGTCAGTCTGTGGTCCCATAGAGCAGATCTCATGGATGGCTCCTTCCTCCTAGAAGGACTAGATACATATATGGAGTGTATAAGTAAGTGTGTATAAGGGTTTATTCACACAGTGAAATTTGGCGCTGATTTGGAGCTGGATTCCTTTTCAAAATCACTGCCAAATTCTACTCTGAATCTGCCTTTCATTGAAAACAATCGATCGAAGCAGGATGCTGAAAAAATAAGCTTCCTGCTTTCTCTCGCCACAAATTCCATGGCTGACGTTTGCCTATAATTCTTTTTCTGTTTCCACTGTGTAAACATACCCTTAGCATTTAGGGAAACCTCTCCAGAAGACCAACCCCTTATCCTGACCAGATTTCACTTCCATCATATAATATGCTTACTGGCCATCTTTTTTGAGAAGACCATTGGGACCATTACAAATACCACCATTTCCATTGTATTTGATTTATTGGTTAATTTGCTATAAACCTGAAGCCACAGCTTATGTGAATGAGTTTCCCACAGACTTCTCTCAGCTCTGAATTTTGTAAGAGTTTCTTTCTCTTTTATTTTTAAGATGATTTGCCAAAGAAAAGACCATCCCAAATCTACAAACCCTCAGACCCGGAGACATTGGCTTACCTTGATTTTAGTGTATCTACAACTGGAATGCTTGCTGGGGTGAAGGTATGTCTAACTATTATACCTGTGTGTAACCTTCTTCAGTTCCAACGACTGAAGCCGATCCAGCGATCATGTGATCAATCAGTCGAAAACCTGAGCCAACAACTCATATCGTGGCTGTTATAATAATGATGTATTGTTACATACTAGCTATTCAAGTGAACGGATAACCATGGCTGTGCTAGGTCTGCCACGGCAGAATAGCCCTCTGTTTTGGCCAATAGAGGAGGTCCTAAGTGGATGTCTATGTGGCCTAATGGGGTTTATCGAATCGAGATATCTTCATGATATATTATAAGTATTTCCACTGCACTGCCCACCTAAAAACTAGTCATATCCATTGGTATATAGTCCACCTACTGCCTAGCGATTGGCACTTATAAGGTCTTCTACCTTTGCAAACCCTCCATCCCTCAGCACTGACCACACAACCGCCAGTGCCAACAAGTCCCCCATCATGATTTCTGCATGCAGACTAATCTTATTTCCTTCTATAATAAAGTCACTGAATGGTTGGACCAGGGGAATGCAGTGGACATAGTATATTTTGACTTTAGTAAGGCCTTTGATAAAGTATCACATAACATTCTTATTGAAAAAATGATCAAGTATGGCTTTGATAAAATATCAGTAAGGTGGGTTCACAATTGGCTAAATGATCGGGCACAACGAGTAATTCTAAATGGCTATACATCAAACTGGAAGAAAGTAAAAGCGGGGTGCCGCAGGGCTCTGTCCTGGGCCCAGTACTTTTTAATATTTTTATAAATGATCTGGATGATGGGATTAATGGGGAACTAATAAAATTTGCAGATGATACAAAGATAGGAGGAATGGCCAACACTAGAGAGGAGAGAGAGTGCATCCAAAAGGACTTAGACACACTGGAACAATGGGCTGAGGTGAACAAAATGGTATTCAACAGGGACAAATGCAAAGTTCTACATCTGGGTAACAGAAATGCAAGAAGCATATATAGTATGGGAGGAGTAGTACTAAGTGAGAGTACAGGGGAAAAGGATCTGGGCATAATAATAGATCGCAAATTCAACATGAGTCAACAGTGCGGTGCGGTGGCTAAAAAGGCTAACCAAATTCTAGGATGTATCAAGACGAGCACTGAAGCTAGATCAAGAGAGGTAATTATTCCGCTGTACTCTGCCCTGGTCAGACCCCACCTGGAATACTGTGTACAGTTCTGGGCTCCCCAGTTTAAGAAAGACATCGATTTATTGGAGCAGGTCCAGAGAAGAGCAACCAAAATGGTGGAAGGTCTACAAACCATGTCCTACGAAGAAAGGCTAAAAGAATTGGGACTGCTTAGTTTGCAGAAGAGAAGGCTAAGGGGAGACTTAATAGCGGTATTTAAATATCTGAAAGGTTGTCACAGTGCAGAGGGATCTACCCTATTCTCATTAGCAGAAGGAAGCACGAGAAGTAATGGGATGAAACTAAGGGGAAGGAGATTCAGATTAGACATTAGGAAAAACTTTCTAACAGTAAGGGTAGTGAGGGAGTGGAATAGGCTGCCACGGGAGGTGGTGAGTTCTTCATCAATTGAAATCTTCAAGCGGAATCTGGATAGGTATATAGCTGGGATGATCTAGGAATTCCTGCTTTTGCAGGGGGTTGGACTCGATGGCCCTTGAGGTCCCTTCCAACTCAAACAAACAAACAAACATTCTGTACAGAATTGGTCAAATTGATAACCTCACGGCAATAATATCAGCATCATGCATCTAGTATTCATTATGATGGCAAACTAATCACATGTATTACTCCGCCATTGTCCAGTCTTACAGCATTGCCCCCTTGCTACATTTTAGTGGCATAATAAGCTAAATATTGGCTCAGACCATAAAATGTCTGCCTCCGCTCTATATATACGACAGGTCCCCATAACCAAAATGCTTGTTAAATATTACAACTTTTGGGAAAATCATTTCTGTAAATTGATTACAATGAATGACTGTGACTTTGTCAAATGGTCTGTATTTACTCACTAAAAAGAAATTATATCGAGGACGGATCCAAGCGTGTTACAGATTGCCCTAACAAGCTGTAATTTCCAAGTCAAGCGACCAGTGTAGTAAAAATGTCCCTGTGTATCATAAAGATTTAATGGCTCATACGTTGCAGCCAAGTCATCATTTTCAGTTCATTAGGAGCATATTTAACATTGAAATAAAGCCACCGTCTAGATTTATCACTATGTCCGCTTTGCAAATTGCAGCAGTTGTAACTCTTCTGGTGCCAATGTGTTCTCTTATCTGTCTCTGGTTTGAGATCAGACACACGCCTTTTAGTAATAGCCTAAACTTAGAAGGGGTTCTAAACTAATAAATTGGGTTTAAGGATATGTACACTTTTTTTTTTTACAACCAATATATCTAAAAGATAAAATGAATCAAATTTGCAACTGGTCTTATTTAACCATAACAGTTTTAAACATGAGTACAAATCTATGGATCCCCATGGTTACAGACTACAAACAAACCATGTGTGGTCTGACCCCTCCCATCATGTGTTATGCCATCATCTTGGTACTTATCTTTTTTCTACTACATTTCAGGGATAGGGTACAAGGGTTGGTTTGGTTTTGTAAGCAGGTTAGATCTCTAGTTTAGGGATGTTATTTTACTATCTGGAGATTGACTTGAAGATTGTATTGCAGATTTTGTTGCCTTGGTTTGTACTTGGAATCTGTCTCTCTTTTTCAGATGTCCCATGCAGCCACTAGTGCCTTCTGTCGATCCATTAAACTTCAGTGTGAGCTCTACCCTTCCAGAGAGGTGGCTATTTGTCTGGATCCTTACTGTGGACTGGGCTTTGTCCTTTGGTGCCTCTGTAGGTATGTTTTGGGTGTACAGGCTGCCATTCATTGTCATTCTCTCCTACATTTTTACATTGTAAGTTTTCTTTTATATGCTGTAAATATATTTAGTCTTATTTTCCTGAAGCATATATGGTGGTAGTGATGAAGACCTTAAAGGGGTTATCCAAGATTAGAAAACATGATTGCTTTCTTCTTCTCAGGAAGTCACATTGAGTCCATGGGTCACCTGGTAAAGCTACAGCTCAGTCCCTCTCAAATGAATGGGACTGAGCTGCAGCATGGCCATGTGACCAGTTGACATGATGTTACTTCCTGAAAAAACAGTAGTTGCACTGCTTATTTATCCATAGAGTAGGTGGTATATGTTAGTTTAGTGGGGTGTCTAACTTCTGGTATCCCCAGTGATCACTATAATAAATCACCCCAGTCAACCATCCTTCTCCAGCTACATCTCAAAGTTCTAGGACGCGTGGGCCAGATCTGTACTGACCGAACATTTATCACCTATTTTGTGGATGTTTATGGCTGTAATACCCCTTTAAGTAATTGACCTATAATGATTCAGTTTTCCCTTTAGTTCTCTCCTATCATTTTTTACCACATACTTGTATATATTGTGTTATAATGTCACCCTCCAGTCCACGGTAACAGTTTTACAATGAAAACATAATGTATATCAAACCCCTTAAGGACAAAAGCAGTTTTCTTTTTTGTGTTTCCATTTTTTTTTTGCATTCCAAACACTGCAACTTTTATTTTTCCAGTCAGAAATATGAGGACTTATTTTTTGCAGGACAAATTGTACTTCATAATGGCACTGTTTAATACTATGTACAATGTACTAAACAGCTCTTTCTATACCACCCTAGCGACATGTAAAGAGATTAAAGTACCCGATGCCCTCATTTTTAATCCTACTGGTGCAATTGCTACAATTCCAGTCCCTTCTTCATTTCTACTCAGTAACCCTAGCTTACCAGACTATTCCATTCACACTGTCTGGATGAACCAGCCAAGAAAAGGGGAACTGCCTCAGACTACCAAAACCCAATGTGCATAGAGCAGGGGTGCAACTTGAGAGGGTGCAGAGAATGCAGTTGCCTTAGGGGGCCCATAAAGTGTCACTTCCCAATGTGTTTGCAATGGGAGGCAGAGATCGCAGCAGAACGCTGAAAAAATAAGCATCCTGCTCAATCTTGCCACGGATCAGCTGTGGAGTCTGTGACTCAAGCCTCCCTGCTGATTAGGCCTATTCATCTGGGCCTATTCAGCAGCAGAAAACTGCGCCTGAATGCCAATGCCCTGCATTCCTCTTCATTTTCAGCCATGTGAATGGCCCCTAATAGAACTCAATGGATTTTGCTATACACTGCAATACATTAGTATTGGAGTGTACTGTGTGGGCGATCAGACAACCTAGGTCTCTAGGAGGTCTGAAAATAAAAATTTAAAAAACAAACAAGCGCAAAAAAAAAAAAAACATAAAAAATATAAAAATTCTAATTCAACCCCCCTTCCCTAGATTGCATCTAAAAATAAACAACCATAAACACTTTAGGTATCCCTGTGCTCAAAAATGCCCAAACTATTAAAATTTAACAATATTTTTACCATACGAAGAACGCTGTAGCATGGGAAAAAAAAATCATAGTGGCCAGATGGCTGTTTTTTCAACACTTTGCCTCCTAAGCTCTTCTACCACATAAGAAGACGCCATACCTAGCTCCATACAGTAAAGAAATTTTTATATTTTGCAAAGTTTAAATTTTTCTTAAAGGTATCAAAACATTACAAATACTATATAAATTTGGAATCACCGTGATCATACTGACCCCACCGAATACAGGTAAAAGGTCTATTTTCCACATAGTGAATGCCCTAAAAATTAAACTCATCAAAAATTGGCACAAATGTGTTTTTTTTTTCAAATTCCACCTCATTCTGTACATTGAATGGTGCCATTACAAAGTGCAATTTGTTCTGCAAACAATAAGCCATCATGTAACTCTGTGAACTGAAAAATTAAATAAATTTGTTTCTTGGAATGTGGGGAGAAAAAAAAAACGGATATGCTAAAAAGAAAATTGGCTTGGTCCTTAAGGCGTTAAAAAAAGAGGGCACTGGGTATTTCCTCTATGCATAATGCATTTATTGTGAAATTTTTATTGTGAACCAGGGGGTTGCTCTAAATAGCCTTGTATAGCCCATTATCATGCTGGTTCTGGGAATGCTGGTTATTGGAATCCATAAAGTGGTATTAAATCCACAAAAATGTTAGTCATTAAATGTTCTGAGAGTCAGCATTATGAGAATATGAGGGTTATAGGAAGAGTAAAACTCTGGAGGCTGGGTTATTTGTGCACCATGGTAAGTTTGGGTTATCATCACACAGTAGGTTTACTTGTAGTCCTATATAATACCTCAGGAATAGCTTTGTGTGGTCACTATGAGGTTTGCAGCAAGATAAAACTTGACACTGCTATATCTGAGGAAAAATATTCATTTATTAGAAAAACATTACAGTGTATAACTCTATACCTAGTGAGAAATAAAAAGGTTTGTCTGATCACCGAAGCCCATTCTGAAGTGCATATTGGGCCTCATGGACAATTTTTTGTCACTCCTGTTCATTAGGAATCTGAATGAAAAAAAAAAATATTGTCCCATAAAGACCGTATTATGGAGAAACAGTAACTTTGTGATACAGCGCCATATGGTACACCATATGGTAATACATAGTGCCTACAGCTCTATAGTACAGAACCGTAGAGTCTCTTTTCCACCCTACATGCTGGTTACAAATTACCCTGATTTAGGTCGGGGCCCCACATTGTGAAAAAAACACGATTTGGCTGCGGCGTTTTACATTACCTGCAAATTGGATGGGATTCTGGCTAATCCCTTCCACGTATTGCAGAAAAATATCAGTAGCGTAAATGCTGCAATTTCAAAAACCAGTGCAGTTTTGTAAATCGTAGCATGTCGATTATACCTATAGGGAAAACTCAGCTCACTACGTGTGGCCTTAGTGTTAGGGTGGCGGTGCTCATTAGATTAATGTTGGCCTAACACAATGATTTTGATGGGACTGGCAGAGACTGTAATGTGTATAGGGGCCTTTCGACTCTTCCTAACAGCAAACACCAGAATTGTCTGAGAGCGCTTATTCCCCTCTCCCCACTGAGAACACATGCACATACAGCTATCTAATGTGTTTGTGTATCCTTAGAGTAATGGGGTTAACCGTGGATAACCGGAAGAGCAGAGAGCAGGTGGAACTGGTATAACAGATATATAAGTGTGTCTCGGTGATCACTCCTCCTTTTCATTGTTGTTCTGTTTTAACAAAATTGGGCTGTCTAAAGTGGTATTCCCATCTTGACATTTATACTATATCATTTATGCCAATTTCTGGGAACCTTCTTTAAAAATGGGAACCGCCCGGGCTCCTGGAAGTGCAGGCAGATCTCCCAGACTGCCAGTGTAGCTGTCTTGGGCACTTTTCAGACATGTGCAGCACACTTAGAGCCCGCATCATGAGCAATGGGCGTGCTGTTATATAAAAGGGTTGTGGCCACGTCCAAAAGGAGCGTGTACAAGCCCATAGTGGATGTGGCTTTGGCTGCAAATTTTCACTGTGCACCATTTTCCCTAAACCTCTGAACCAGATGTTGGAAATATGGATTATATTTAGAGGATATGCCATTAATGTCTGCTAGATTCAGGTCCCACCTCTAGGACACACATCTGTCTCAAGAACGGCCACCCCTTTCCCAGCCACAAGTGAATGAAAGAGGGGCCACAAATGTTTATCCATTCACTGTTGCAAATTTTTACGTTGAGACCACCTGCTTGGCTATTTTTGGATATCCCACATAAGAGACTGGAGAAGCTCACAAGTGTGGCCCTCTTATTCACTGATCACCGCAAACCGGGCCCGTTCTTGAGATAGATTTGGGTACAACCTCTGGGATCCACATCTGTCAGGCCATAAATGCCACGATGGGAATATCCCAGTGTCTCTATCCCTCAACTAGTCTGAGTAACTTAAAAACAAGACTCTAAAGCCACAAAACAAGACTTAATGGCTTGTATTATTTGCAGCATCATCTACTGTATTTTCTGGAAAAATCTAAAACAATTCTAGCACAGCGGCAAAAAAAATGAAGCCATTTTGTGCAATGTTTAATGGCGTAAATGTGTCATATACTGTAAATGCAAACCATTTCTTTCCAATCCATATCTTCAGCATTACTTATTACAGTCTTGTGTCTTGGAAATAAAAACCGCCGATAGATGAGTGCCATAAACTAGTAAGTATGGTTTAATAGCTATGTACAGGTCATAGGAGTTTGCATAGTCAGCAATGTTCATGTCATAAAATACTGCAGCCTGACTCCCAGTGCATGCTAATATGTCTCATGTCTTTACAGCGTATATTCAGGACACCAGTCGATTCTGATTCCTCCCTCAGAGCTGGAGATCAATCCTGCCTTGTGGCTTCTTGCTGTGAGTCAGTACAAAGTGAGAGACACATTTTGTTCCTACTCTGTAATGGAACTTTGTACCAAGGGACTTGGCTTGCAGACTGAATCCCTAAAGGTAATGAATGCATTTTGCCCCGAGGTATAATGTTTATTTCTTGACTTCAGAAAGAAAAATTAAAGCTTGTCTTATTTTTTTAGATGGTGCATAAATTTTACATCTGTTGTTCTTTTCATTCCTGGGATAGACGTCTTTGCTTGATTCCAGGGGCAGATCCTGGAGCTGAATATAGAGGGAATATGTTTATTAACAGCACATACCAGTGGAAGTGCATATACAGTGTAATAATATAAGATGTAGTATAGCATGAGCCAGCTCATAAGTAGCACCAGCAGTAGTCAGGAGGTGCCAAGTTGCAGTACCAGGCACAGTCATACTTGTGTTTGGCACTGTGCCTGGATAAATAATGATGAGGCCATGGCCGTTGTGCTGCTTTGTGGAAGTTCGACCCCCCCCCCATTATTTCTGAATTGATGGCCTAACAAGAGAATAATCTCCGAAACCTCCTTCAATCTTTGTTCCCATTTTAAAGAATAGGGAACAAAGTGCAGCAGTTATCTACTAAGGGATCATTTTGAGATATGGCGGTATACTTGGCCATCATGAGTGCACCCATATGGTCATTAGCTCTTCTCCATATTAGAGAGAGTATACTCTATCTTTGAAGAGACACATCAGTGTATGGAGACTTATTTTTCAGCATGGGGTGAAAGGTATAGAAATTAACTCGTACCAGCCAAACCAAAGACATGTGTAGACAGCTGTTTTGGCGTTCTTGCCTCTCAATGGCATAGAGCAAGGTTCCTGGATAGCTGGTTGGATGAGATGCCACCTTAGATGCCGCTCCTGTTCTCATAGAGGACCTGTCTCTCATAGAGGAGACTTCCCAGTGTATGGAGACCTATTCAGTAACCTTGCTCTTTACTAATGAAGGTCAAATACCCCAAAACAGCTGTCTACAGGTGTCTCAGGCTTGGCTGGTATGAGTTAATGTGCATACCGTCCTGCAGAAGGAAGAAAACTGTCTCTCTCGTACCACGTATAGGTGGGGTGGCTCCAGATATACAGTTCTCTTCCTTCTGGAGCTGATTTGTATAATTTTCACAGAAGTCAGTGTCTGTAAAACTTCCTACACCACTTAGATCTTGGGTTTGAGATGAGTTTGATAGCCTGTGTAAGTGAGGTATATCTGGCCCCATGCACACGACTATAACTGTCTTCAGTATATTGTCTGAATTTACGGATGTGTCATTGTGGATAGTGTATAGAGCCATTCACCCATACACACGTCCATAGTTTTTACATATCAGTGTCCACGCCATAGAACCTGCAACATATGGGGCAGGTCCTGTTCCTGTCCACATTTGCGGCACATACTCGCATATTCAAGTGTATTTGATCATACAAGTCTTTTTTCAGATCCGTGAATGCGAACATGTTTTTTGCAGAATACGGATCAAACACTATAGTCGTATGCAGGTACCCTTACAAACACAGCTTAGCCACCTTTTCATTCGCTCTCTCACTGTTACCTGCTACATCTTGTTGAAAGTGAGTCCAGAGATTTCTCTTCTCCTTCGGGGCCCACCTATAATATTTATGATATATCCTATGGACATGCCATATATTTTTAACGTGGATATCCCCTTTAAGTCTATACTGTAGGGCCAAGGGGCATAAGAGAATCATTATGGTTTCCTTCCTTCCTTTAGAAGTATATGCAATTGTTCTTAATTATTTCCTGTACAGATTCCTTCCTTTTCTGTGTCTCGTGATGAGACTTTGTGAGCACTCTTCCAATGGTTGTAATGGGATATTGCCTGGTAGATCAGTTCTTTGAGGGTAGAAAAGCCAATGACATCAGTTGCAGTCACTTTTGGAACAGAAGGTTGTGCAGCTTAACCTTGTTGATGTGAGGAATCTTACCATGCTATCCAGCAGTGAGTAGACTTTGGAGGTAGCTGCACACCTCCGTAGCGGCTCTGTGGGAATGTCTGTAGAACTCATTAAGATCAATCTTACATAAATAATAGGTATTCCGATTAGCAGAGCGGCAGAGCTCCCTCCGTCCTGCTCCACCACAGCAATGTTATTCTGTAACGCTTCCAGTCCAGATCACTGCTTTGGCAGTCCTAGTTGGGAGGATTAAGCACCACGTTGTTTTCCTATAACATGTCATTTTTATGAAGTGTTTTTCCCCTTTTGTCTGATTTCTGGTTGCTCGCTAAGTCAGATCATTCACACGTATTATTACACGGAGTCGACCTGCATACAATTGGCACAGCTCTCCTATTTCCTCTTTCATAGTCTTGTATAATTGTGAACAAGTTCTGTGACCCACAATTTACCCTTTTAAAGGTTTCTGAGCTTTGATATCTGTAAGAAGAGTTCTGCAGAGACCCATTAGAAGTATTGTATTCAAAGGGCTTTCCTTATAATACATATTAAAGCAAATTTCCAAGTATAAAACCACCTTTTCATAAATGAATAGTACAGGTAAATGTAAGAAACTTTGTAATATGTGTTATTAATAAAATATGCTTCCTTCTTTTTTCAGACTGAGCTACTTTTTAACATAGAAATCTGTAGAGAGGGGAGTGAGAGGAGGATGCTGAAAAAGACACAGCCAGGGACCTCTTTTAACACTGCACAAAATGAGACAAAAAATCAATTAACAGCCCTCATCCCACCCCTAACCTCTCCATAGACTAGAGTGGGGGTTGAATACCAAGACAGACTCTACATAAACAAACATTCTGAGTGAAGTTAAGGAGAAGGAGAGCAGCCTAATAAGTGGAGAAGGAGACATATTTCTTTAATAAGATATAAAATATCTTTATAATAATTAAATATATTAAAAAAGTTTCTTATATTCACTTGTACTGTTCATTTTGAAAAAGTTGTTTTATTGTTGGAGGTACAGGTAAAGAATAAGTAAACCATGGTGGAGACAGAAGCATTACAAGTCCTGACTATCTCATGATAGCCTTCTGTATTTTACACTACATGCAGCATCCTCTTATAAACAGATACAGTAGTAAGAATAAAACAAGACACATGGGTTTATCAAAATCAATGGATAATCCTTCAAAACAAAGAGTAAGGGAAAAAAATTCATAAAGTTTTTGCCAGTTGTCCCATACTAGGGAAAAAAAAAATCCTTCCCAAATCATGAATCAATGACCAGTCTACAGTAATCTAGAATATATAACTTGTAAGATTATATCTTTTAAGCAAGGCATCCAGAATCCATACCCAACAAAATTTTAATTCCAAAAATCATGAACCCAAGCTCGGTGCCCAGGAACTCCATAGTTGGGGCAATTTGGTATAAAATCACCTCTTTGTGATTCAATTCACATAGTTGGGGCAATTTGGTATAAAATCACCTCTTTTGTCCATGGGATTGTCCAACCACAATCAGAACTGGTGACAAGTATGAGAACTTTTTTATTAAATTAACAATCACAACCATCTATGGCAGAGACACAAGGAGAGATTTAAAGTCTACCTCCAGTTCTAAACAACTTTTCATAAATTAATAGTACAGGTTAATATATGAAACTTTGTAATATATTTTATCCTTGGTTCTTCAGTGTCTTCCAGTGCAGTCCAGTCCTGATGTTCCGGTGTTTTCTTCCAGTGAAAGTCCCTTCCTGCATGTGACCGGTGAGGCCAATCAGCGGCCTAAGCAAAGGACACAAAACGTCACTACCTGTGAAGTTCCGTGTCCTTTGCTTAGTCACATGAGGAAAGGGACACAAGACGTCAGAGTGTGGTGGGGACTTCCTCTGCAAGAAAACACCTGTTTTTTTGTTTCACCTTCCCTGGTCTCCTGCCCACATACTGTAATTCCTGGACAACCCCTTTAACCTTCGTCAGGCTGCATAATTTTACAACGTTAACAGGCTGCAGAGGTACAATTGTACCTTCATATATTTTGAATGAAGATAATGCAAGGAAAAAAGAATAATATTTTTTTTAATGATAATGCTATTTTATTATTATAAACAAGTAAAAAAACTGTTCATTTACATTATAAAAGAAAATGTATCACCGTCGACGAGCAATTATTTCCATTTAGAGGCCATACTAAATTTACCCAGTATATACCTTCAAAACCAGCTAAATATGGCATAAAGATTTTCTGGGCTTGTGACTCGTCAAACGCCTACCCATTACAAGGTCAGCTCTACACTGGGAAACCAACTGATGGTCCTCGACAAGTAAACATTGGTGAACGAAGAGTATTGGACCTAGTGAGCTCGTATAAAGGCTCTGGAAGAAATGTCACCACCGATAACTTCTTTACAACCATGGAACTAGCTAAGGTATTGACCTCCTGGAACATGACACTAGTTGGTACAGTGAGAAAAAACAAAAGGTTCCTACCTAGTAACATGCAGCCTGCCAAAGAAAGGCCTGTAAACTCGACAAATTTTGCCTACTGTACAATCATGATGCAACAGTCTGTTCATATGTACCAAAGAAGAACAAATCAGTCGTGCTTCTATCATCTATGCACATTACGGGAGAAGTTGAAGAGACACTAGCAGCCAAGCCAGAGATAATAAAATACTACAACAAAACAAAAGGCGGAGTTGATGTTATGGATAAAATGTTGGGAGAGTACACTGTGAAATAATAATAATAATAATAGTCCTTTAATAGTCCCACAATGGGGAAATTCAGTGTGTTACAGCAGCAAAGATAAGCAGATACAAATACAAATACAACATGTACAGGAATGTTCCAAGGTGAGAGGCATTACATTAATAGCAGACAGACAGATAGGACGTAGCAGAGGGGGGGGGGGGATTTAACAGGCAGAGAGATATTTCAGTTCTCTGTGTGTAATGATCTCCGCTTAGGTCGGTGTTGGTTGTACAGCCTAACCGCGGTGGGGAGGAAAGACTTCCGATAGCGCTCCTTCTCACACCTAGGGTGGAGCAGTCGGTCACTGACAGTACTGCTCAGCGCGATCACAGTCTCATGCATGGGATGGGACTTCTTCTTCTGCATGGAGCTCACCACAGACAGTATCCTTCTGTCACCCACCACCTGCACTGGGTCCAGTGGGCTCCCCAGGACAGAGCTGGCCCTTCTAATCAGCTTGTCAAGTTTATTTCTGTCCCTGGTTGATATACTGCTCCCCCAGCAGGCCACTCCAAAGAAGATGGCTGATGCCACTACCGAGTTGAAGAAAGTTCTAAGAAGTGCCCCCCGGATTCCAAAGGCTCTCAGTTTCCTAAGCAGGTAGAGCCTGCTGTGGCCCTTCCTGTACAGGGCCTCCATATGATCTGCCCAGTCCAGCTTATTATTAAGGAGCAAAATGACGAACATTATGTTGGCCTCTGGCATTTTTCTACAATATGATTGACGTCACTGGGTTAGCATCCTACATCATCTACAGAGAACACAATCCAAGCTTCAGGACAAAGGATCAACGAAGAAAGTTCCTGAAAGATCTCGCAAATCAGCTGTGTATGCCTGCAATTGAAGATCGTAGTACAAACCGAATGATGATGAGAAACCATTTTCTTCGAGGTGCAGTAGAAATAGTGCTTGGAAGATGTATTCTGGTAGCATCGCAAGTAGCAGCTGGCCCTCAAATACCTGATGGTATTCGTGGACCCTCCCCTGTTGTTGGTAGTTGCTATGTCTGCCGAGACCTGAGGCGAAAACAACGTAAGACTAGAAAGTCTTGTGTGGTTTGTGTGAAACCCATTTGCGATGAACACTCGGTAGCAAAGACAACATGCATTACTTGCGAAGAAAATCAATAAAAAAAGTTTCTTACATTTTCTTTTATAATGTAAATGAACAGTTTTTTTACTTGTTTATAATAATAAAATAGCATTATCATTAAAAAAAATATTATTCTTTTTTCCTTGCATTATCTTCATTCAAAATATATGAGGGTACATTTGTACCTATGCAGCTTGTTATGGATGCAAAAATATCTCGACCCCTTATCTCGGAAGGGGGTGGAGATATTTTATTGAAATTTGGCCAATATATTCTGGACCAAAACTGCAGAGATGTCACGAAATTTCAGCCCTCTACGGCTTTTCGAAAAAAAAGTTATTGCAATTTTAAAACGGAATAGTTACAATTGTACCTACTCAGCCGGACGAAGGTTAATTGGAAACCTTCTGTCCGCTACGCATAGTTGATGCCCATTGTAGTGGTTACAGGTCTTGGTATAAAAGACCATTAGACAGGTCCCCATGTTGTCCATATATTTTTATATCTACTGTACATTAAACCTGTTCACATCATCTAAAGCTATGTGTATACTGTAGACCTGGAATATCCCTTTAGGAGGAATCATACAACTACCTTTCACTCCAGATATTAAGGGTATCCTCAGGATTTCCAGTTTTATTCTTGTTCTATGTTTTAATATGAGCATAAATTCATAGCTTCTCATCTTATGTTCTAGGCAAGGGGCTTGGATCTCTCTAGAGTACGGACATGTGTGGTCGTAGCTGAGGAGCGCCCTCGAATCTCTTTAACCCAATCATTCTCCAAATTATTTAAAGACCTGGGTCTGCACCCGAGGGCCGTAAGCACATCATTTGGCTGCCGTGTTAACCTAGCCATATGTTTACAGGTATAGTATTTTTTAATGGTATTGACCACCACAATTGCCCTCACGCACAACATCTAGGGTTGTTCTTGTTTTATTACGTACAGTTACATACAGTATAAGTTGTTACATCTAAACTCTTTGTGAATGTCTTACACCTTCTTCTATATTTGAAGAGGGATATTAGGTTTACTGAGGCTGCCCTTGTATCATATACTGAGCAGGTAACACTATTTTTTATTACTGAACCAAGTATTTTTTCAAGAACTCTTAAGGTATATGTATATAGTTTGTGAATCTCAAAAATCTAGAAGGATATCTTCTACATGTGCTAAGACTTTCAGCAACTGGATCAAAAACATTGATCTGGAATAGTGAAAAGCCTAAATTAAGCTCTGACAAAAAGCTTCACTCAATGCTAGTGTGGCCAAAAACACACTATTGTTTGGCTTTGGGCAATGTGTTGCAAAAACTACATCAGCCTAAGAACCAGTGGTTGTTTTGGTGGCTTCCACATTTGACCAAATTCGTGATAATATATATCTAAGGTCGTCCTGTCTATCCGGACTGGATTTCAACATACAGTGGGGGAAAAAAGTATTTAGTCAGCCACTAATTGTGCAAGTTCTCCCACTTAAAAAGATGAGGCTGGCCTGTAATTGTCATCATAGGTAGACCTCAACTATGAGAGACAAAATGAGAAAACAAATCCAGAAAATCACATTGTCTGATTTTTAAAGAATTTATTTGCAAATTATGGTGGAAAATAAGTATTTGGTCACCTACAAACAAGCGAGATTTCTGGCTCTCACAGACCTGTAACTTCTTCTTTAAGAGGCTCCTCTGTCCTCCACTCATTACCTGTAGTAATGGCTCCTGTTTGACATTGTTATCAGTATAAAAGACACCTGTCCACAACCTCAAACAGTCACACTCCAAACTCCACTATGGTGAAGACCAAAGAGCTGTGGAAGGACACCAGAAACAAAATGGTAGCCCTGCACCAGGCTGGGAAGACTGAATCTGCAATAGGCAAGCAGCTTGGCGTGAATAAATCAACTGTGGGAGCAATAATTAGAAAATGGAAGACATACAAGACCACTGATAATCTCCCTCGATCAGGGGCTCCACGCAAGATCTCACCCTGTGGGGTCAAAATGATCACAAGAACGGTGAGCAAAAATCCCAGAACCACACGGGGGGACCTAGTGACTGACCTGCAGAAAGCTGGGACTAACGTAACAAAGGCTACCGTCAGTAACACACTACGCCGCCAGGGACTCAGATCCTGCAGTGCCAGACGTGTCCCCCTGCTTAAGCCAGTACATATCCGGGCCCCTCTGAAGTTTGCTAGAGAGCATTTGGATGTTCCAGAAGAGTATTGGGAGAATGTCATATGGTCAGATGAAACCAAAGTAGAACTGTTTGGTAGAAACACAACTCGTAGCGTTTGGAGGAGAGTGAATGCTGAGTTGCATCCAAAGAACACCATACCTACTGTGAAGCATGGGGGTGGCAACATCATGCTTTGGGGCTGTTTCTCTGCAAAGGGACCAGGGCGACTGATCCATGTACATGAAAGAATGAATGGGGCCATGTATGGTGAGATTTTGAGTGCAAACCTCCTTCCATCAGCAAGGGCATTGAAGATGAAACGTGGCTGGGTCTTTCAGCATGACAATGATCCCAAGCACACCGCTAGGGCAATGAACGAGTGGCTTCGTAAGAATCATTTCAAGGTCCTGGAGTGGCCTAGCCAGTCTCCAGATCTCAACCCCATAGAAAACCTTTGGAGGGAGTTGAAAGTCCGTGTTGCCCAGCGACAGCCCCAAAACATCACTGCTCTAGAGGAGATCTGCATGGAGGAATGGGCCAACGTACCAGCAACAGTGTGAGCCAACCTTGTGAAGACTTACAGAATACGTTTGACCTCTGTCATTGCCAACAAAGGATATATAACAAAGTATTGAGATGAACTTTTGTTATTGACCAAATACTTATTTTCCACTGTAATTTGTAAATAAATTCTTTAAAAATCAGACAATGTGATTTTCTGGATTTGTTTTCTCATTTTGTCTCTCATAGTTGAGGTCTACGTATGATGACAATTACAGGCCGGCCTCATCTTTTTAAGTGGGAGAACTTGCACAATTGGTGGCTGACTAAATACTTTTTTCCCCACTGTACCCGATCCTTTATTCTCAAGGGAGATAAGATTATTCCTCTTTCCCAATTGAGACCACATGCAAGTTCAGCCTAATGAACAAATGTCTTGTTAAGTTGGGTGGGATAGCTGATGACATCTGTCTAAGGAGTATGGCTACCTTTACTTCTTTGTCTTACACCTTTTACAAGCTTAGCTGCCATTAATCTCTTCCTTTTATGAGCCTGCCACATAAATAGCAATTTGCTTAATTAAGAGTTTTTCAGTTTAGTAAATGGCTCAGAATAAGTAATGGGAGTCTGTCACCAGAATCCAGCATATCAACTCAGCCCTGCAGATAGATAGATTAGGGTTACCAGAATCCAGCATATCAACCCAGCCCTGCAGATAGATTAGGGTCTCTGAGTCAAATCATTCCCCCTTGTGAGTCAATGCCTCCGTTGCAGAGATATCACCATTTTTGTCAATATGCAGTGAGATCTTTGGAGCAACGTCGACGCCCTTGCAAAACTGGCAGCTACTCGCAAGGGGGAAACACCATTTGATTCCAGTGTCCCTAACCTATCTATCTGCAGGGTTGGGTTGATATGCTGTATCCTGGTGACAGATAAAGACACATTATTCAGTTGCCCTGCTGTTCCTGTTCTAATGCTGTCCACTGGTCTCTACTTTCTGGTTCCTCTTGCCACACAGGAAATTTAACCTAGCCACTCACTAGCTGAAGCAGATCATTGCTGCGGATTGGCGATCAGCTGGGCATTCATTTACTATGTATCAAGAGGGGCCAATAAGTAGAAACCAGTGGACCTAGGCAGCATCAGAACAGGAATCTCGGGGATTGCAGAGGTGTTTGGTTTTTTTTTTCTTATATTTTTTGAAAAGATATTTAACCACTGGGAAAACCCTTTTAATTACACCAAAGTCCCTCGGTAATGTAGACCACCAAAGATAGCCCATAAATTACATGTTTTACATATTCTATGAGAAACATGGTGCATTGTAGGAGCTGAGATCTCCGCACTCACCCATTTTCACCCATTTCACTATATAAGAGTGCACCACTCTTTTAAAAGTCTTGACTCTGATGTCTAGAAATGCGGTGGATTATTAACCCCAACCATTAAGTGTGTGTTCATGTGTGTACCGTGATAAAACCGCAGGCCAGAAATGACCTAAGATATGTGGAGCTAATCCAAGAACAACCTCGATCAGGCGTCAAGTAATAATTTTTATATGACTTTTTTTTTTTTTTTTTTTTACTTGACATCCATAAAAAGAAGAAAATTGTACAAAATATACTAGCAGTCACTCTAGCCAAGAAAGCATTTTTATGTTTTCAAGTAAGCCAATTTGTTTTCTGGGAAGATGGACAGAAAATGATTAAAATGTGGTCAAGTGCAGCGATCAACTTCTGACCAATGAGAATGAGAACCGATGTCCAAGATAAGAAAAGACCCTCCTAAATATGTTTGGCAGAGATCTCCTCATTCATAAAGTGGTAGCAAATATTAAGACTCCTGGAAATATTGTTTTTGGAAAGATCCTGACTTTTCAGCATCTTCCAGATGTACATTAGACTGGTCAATATCCGTACTACTCTCCGAGACTTAGTAAGCCAGAATATCCATCACAACGAATCTGTCGTCCTCCATAGGAGAGTGTTGGGTCTGCTTTGATGCACCTGCATAGCTGAATGTGCCCTGGAAATGACTTTGCTGGGCATTTTTATTTCCGTGTTTAGCGCAGCTGTTGTCAGCTTCATGTATATATCATACCTTATGGTGCTGACATAGCCGTGAAACACGCGGGTTCTTTGTAGACGATGTTGTCATTATGTATGTACTCCAGGGCTTAGGATATTGGGAGCATTTATATGTCACAAGCTGTTTATTACACTGGTTAGGGCTCGCCATCTGTCTCGTTCTGGCTTCAAACATCTCGCTTATATAATATTACGGTATCCGTCTCCACAGATGTATTTTAGTTTTACCTGTCTGGAGTAAAGTGCTTAGTCTGTGAAATGAAGAATTTAGTTTTTCTGTCATCACATGCTACATTTTATTATATGAGAAATGAAGGCCTTTCCGTAGAGTATAATTATGGCATAAATTGGGCTGCGGATATCGTGGCTCCAGTCCCTGTCCGGTGTTCTCATCTGCTACTATGTCTTCTCTTTTACTACTGCTTATACAGACTTTTCCTGTACACTTGTTATATGTTCTTTACTTCTATGCCCCAGATCTAAGACTGATGCATGCGACCATGATATGGATCTGTAGTACAGCACCCATGAAAATCTTTCCCTACATATCCAGATAATTTACTGTCGCACAGTCGAATCAAGAAAAAAAAATTGTGACTTACTCCTTTGTTGTACAATGGGGCCCTAGACAAGAAGCCGTGAAAGCCTTCCCCTTGCTTGACATTTATACCTGTAATTTAAAGGGGTTGTCCTGGATTTACAGCAAACTCAGGGGCGGCTGGGGTGGATGTAAATAATAGTAATTTAAAAAAAAAAAAAAGGGTGGCATACATTGTCCTTCCTGATCTCCTTTTTCTCTCGTGCTGAGACTCTCTGCACTGGAGCAGCGAGAGGCTCACATGACTGCTGAGATAAATCCATGGCCTCAGCGGTTACCAATAAGGAATTAGTGACGTATGTGAATGATGTCACTGATACCCTCTGCAGAGACTGCTGAGGCCACTGATTGGTCTCAGCAGTCATGTGAGCCTCTCTGTTTCGGAGAATCCCAACAGGAGAGAGAAAGGGGACCGAAACAGGAAAAGGGAGCACTGGGGATAGGTGAGTATGTCTCTTTTTTTTTTTTTTTTTTTGTTTTACATCCACCCTGGTTGCTCCTGAGTTTGCTCCAAATCCTGGACAGTTCCTTTAAACCCACATAATACTGCTACATAGTGCCAGAATAATACTGCCATGTACAACCTATGTAATGACTCCAAATTAAATGCATTATCCAAATAGTGCTGCCTTATAAAGCCCACATGATACTACCATTCAATTCCCCTATATTCCCACCATATACAGTATTAGTAAATAATACTAGGTGGTTTTAGTTTGTTCCTGTGGTTCCCAGTCTTGGGAACAGGGTCCTGAGCAAGTGACCATTTTGCCACCACCTAAAATAGGCCCTGCTCACCAAGGCACCATATGGTGGGAAACAAAGTACATATGGGTCATTTATCTGTTTGCCTTATTTCCTTCATTTTCCAGTGATCTGCTTTAAAAGGACCTTTCACCACCTCCACCAGCTCCAACTCTTTGCATTCTTTAATGGGTACCTCTCTACTGGCACAGTTGGAATTTTTTCTCTAGCCTTTCTGTTAGTACAAGCACAGGTATGCTCACTTCTGTCAGGTGGGCGGTTCCTGTCTGTTTGCTACTGCCTGACAATGGCACCGATTGCTCCAGAATGGTAAGGTCTAGAGAGAAAATTCCAACAGCTCCAGAGTCAGCGGGATAACCCTTATTAAAGGATACAAAGAACTTTTAGTTGGTGGAGGTGGTGAAAGACCCTCTTTTAAATTTTCCACTACCAAGTTATTTCACATTCTGTTTCAACTGAAACCCAATTGAATAGCTTCTATAGTGTATATTTATGTGGCCAATAAGATACTAATATTAGCTGTATCTATATCCGGTCCAAAAATTATTGTGAAAGCCAATTTATGAATATTGTAATGACCATTGTGATGACTATTCTGTGTTATCATCATTAATGCAAGGACCGATGGAAAGTAATCTTATTAGTATACTACAGATACACATGCACAAAATACAGTACTCAGCCCACATTGATGTATTGCATATACAACCTCTATCAGACAGATCTCATGCTGTCTGTCTGAAGAGTACAGGACACAACGTACTGAAAAGAGTTGGAGTCTCCATTACTCTTCTTGATGGACAGTTATGATTTTATGCTTTGCGCATCCAGCAAAGGACAGATCTCAGACTCCATTGACTACACTACATTAATAACTGCTGAAAGTCACATTGTAGCAGGAACATATAAATATTTACTGACCAAAGTTGGTCAGAAGCATTGGTGAACTTTCCACCTATGCATCCATACACAGTTTAGTCCATATTGGCCTATACAGTCATTCAGTCTGGCCGTACAGTACATACAGGTATAGCAAAGGACAAATTATCTCCGTGGAATTGTTCAGGAAATGTTCTTCAATGGTTTGTGGACTAGCTGTGAAGATTTTAAATATGGCCGACTTCTTTTCCAATTGTTCATTGTTTAATTTTACCCCACAATTGTTGAATTTGTGAGTTTTGATCAACTTTAGGCTATTATGTATGATCAGCTTTAACCCTTCAAGGTGACAGATCTTCTCCAAGGATTTACTGTAGTACTTAAAGATGAAAACACAATTGTGCCATGTTGTCACTCTGTTGACCACTGCCCAAGTTGTGTCACATGGTGCCCATATGGTTTTTGTTGTTGGTGGTTACCTCACCTTACATTCTAACAAACCTAACCATCACCAACAGGGAAGGGAACGAGGGGTGGTAGGGTATTGTTTGGAGCTGCAATGATTTATAATCATTCATACTATCTTTGGTCTAGGTAAGTAGTTGCTTTCCCTAACTCGGCAGATGTGTCTGTTTAGACAATGTGGAATTGTATATTAGGTTCCATTATACAAAGACAAAGATGTAACTTGAAGCAGAATCTGTAATGGGGCCCCTACCTACCTTGTGCTATTTAGAAAAGTGGTATATCTTATATGGTAGAGGGATCTTTGGGGCCCCCTCAGGGTCCAGGACCCAGTAATGAATGTCACCGCTGCACCCCCCTATCACTACAACCCTGTCCAGTGCTATACCCTTCTGGGTATCTGAAGATCTTAAGTTTCATGTTCCTGTCAAGCTTGGGCTCCCTAAGTTAAGTGAGTGGGATGGGTCAGCAGTGATGGTCACCTTTCCAGGTACCATGTCATATATTGAAAGCAGGTATGTAGTTTATTGCTAATTCTTCAAGGCAAGATTTTAATGAATGGCTCCCAGAGTGAGAAGTTTCTCACCTTTCCCTCCTTCTGTAATGCTATATCCATCCAGTCTATCCAGAAGACATGGTGGCCATATGTTGATTCTGACTTGATCTATTATTGTATATTATATTACCCTATAACCTCATAATTCTTCCTCCCTGTCTCTATATATTTACACTTAGTAGACTGTTTCTAAATGTACGAGTCTTCTTCAAGATCTGCATTAGTATTCCAGTTGCTGAGCTTAAGAACCTAATGCCATTACTGATGTTATTTACTCAAATCTCTGAGATTATCATCAGCCGAGAGGTTGATAAAAGACAATCTGTAGCTTGTGAATCTGTATTTATATGAAATCTCAGGAGTAGCGCAGCATCATGACTTAAGAGTCTAGAATCCAGTGCTTTCTCTCTGCATTTAATAGTAATACATGTGACTATCGCCCACGCATCCTGAGGGCAACTGTGATTTTCACAGGGCAGATCACACTTTTATTAATTATTGCAAACACCGAGTTTATCTGCATAAATATTTTTATAGAATAGCTGATTAATAATACTAACTGAGATGAGGTGGCATCGGTATCTGCTGCCCAGCTGGGTCTGTACTTTTCAGTAGTCATCCTAGTGCCGTCGATCCTATTTCACTTTCAGGTATCATATTATACAAGTTTGGTGCCATTAATAGACAAAAACCATTACATAGAAATTACAACATCTTATTAGTTGTTGCCATTTATCTTTCTGCTGCTTCTTGTCGGCTTAATTTTTCTCAGCTAGCCCCAAAGCAGACTGTATATGACTGTATGTATTTTTAATGTAGTTAACTCTGTAGAGCTGTAATTTGTATGTATTTCTGTAAATGTCATAAAGGGAGAGAAGCTGAGCTCTGTGATATATAGGCTAGAGGAGAGAAGCTGAGCTCTGTGATATATATGATTATATGATAGAGGGAGAGAAGGTGAGCTCTGTGATATATAGGGTTAAATGATAGAGGAGAGAAGCTGAGCTCTGTTATATATAGGGTTATATGATAGAGGGAGAGAAGCTGAGCTCTGTGATATATAGGGTTAAATGATAGAGGAGAGAAGCTGAGCTCTGTGATATATAGGGTTATATGATAGAGGGAGAGAAGCTGAGCTCTGTGATATATAGGGTTATATGATAGAGGGAGAGAAGCTGAGCTCTGTGATATAAAGGGTTATATGATAGAGGAGAGAAGCTGAGCTCTGTGATATAGGGTTATATGATAGAGGAGAGAAGGTGAGCTCTGTGATATATAGGGTTATATGATAGAGGGAGAGAAGCTGAGCTCTATGATATATAGGTATATATGATAGAGGAGAGAAGCTGAGCTCTGTGATATAAAGGGTTATATGATAGAGGAGAGAAGATGAGCTCTGTGATATATAGGTTATATGATAGAGGAGAGAAGCTGAGCTGTGTGATATATAGGGTTATATGATAGAGGAGAGAAGCTGAGCTCTGTGATATATAGGTTATATGATAGAGGAGAGAAGGTGAGCTCTGTGATAGATAGGGTTATATGATAGAGGAGAGAAGCTGAGCTCTGTGATATATAGGGTTATATGATAGAGGAGAGAAGCTGAGCTCTGTGATATATATGATTATATGATAGAGGAGAAAAGGTGAGCTCTGTGATAGATAGGGTTATATGATAGAGGGAGAGAAGCTGAGCTCTGTGATATAAAGGGTTATATGATAGAGGAGAGAAGATGAGCTCTGTGATATATAGGGTTATATGACAGAGGAGAGAAGCTGAGCTCTGTGATATATAGGGTTATATGATAGAGGAGAGAAGCTGAGCTCTGTGATAGATAGGGTTATATGATAGAGGGAGAGAAGCTGAGCTCTGTGATATATAGGGTTATATGATAGAGGAGAGAAGATGAGGTCTGTGATATATAGGTTTATATGATAGAGGAGAGAAGCTGAGCTCTGTGATATATAGGTTATATGATAGAGGAGAGAAGATGAGGTCTGTGATATATAGGGTTATATGATAGAGGAGAGAAGCTGAGCTCTGTGATAGATAGGGTTATATGATAGAGGAGAGAAGCTGAGCTCTGTGATATATAGGTTATATGATAGAGGAGAGAAGGTGAGCTCTGTGATAGATAGGGTTATATGATAGAGGAGAGAAGCTGAGCTCTGTGATAGATAGGGTTATATGATAGAGGAGAGAAGCTGAGCTCTGTGATATATAGGGTTATATGATAGAGTAGAGAAGCTGAGCTCTGTGATATATAGGGTTATATGATAGAGAAGAGAAGCTGAGCTCTGTGATATATATGATTATATGATAGAGGAGAGAAGGTGAGCTCTGTGATAGATAGGGTTAAATGATAGAGGAGAGAAGCTGAGCTCTGTGATATATAGGGTTATATGATAGAGGGAGAGAAGCTGAGCTCTGTGATATAAAGGGTTATATGATAGAGGAGAGAAGCTGAGCTCTGTGATATAGGGTTATATGATAGAGGATAGAAGCTGAGCTCTGTGATATATAGGGTTATATGATAAAGGGAGAGAAGCTGAGCTCTGTGATATAAAGGGTTATATGATAGAGGAGAGAAGCTGAGCTCTGTGATAGATAGGGTTATATGATAGAGGAGAGAAGCTGAGCTCTGTGATATATAGGGTTATATGATAGAGGAGAGAAGGTGAGCTCTGTGATATATAGGGTTATATGATAGAGGGAGAGAAGCTGAGCTCTATGATATATAGGTATATATGATAGAGGAGAGAAGCTGAGCTCTGTGATATAAAGGGTTATATGATAGAGGAGAGAAGATGAGCTCTGTGATATATAGGGTTATATGATAGAGGAGAGAAGCTGAGCTCTGTGATATATAGGGTTATATGATAGAGGAGAGAAAGTGAGCTCTGTGATAGATAGGGTTATATGATAGAGGAGAGAAAGTGAGCTCTGTGATAGATAGGGTTATATGATAGAGGAGAGAAGCTGAGCTCTGTGATACATAGGGTTATATGATAGAGGAGAAAAGGTGAGCTCTGTGATAGATAGGGTTATATGATAGAGGAGAGAAGCTGATCTCTGTGATATATAGGGTTATATGATAGAGGAGAGAAGCTGAGCTCTGTGATATATAGGTTATATGATAGAGGAGAGAAGCTGATCTCTGTGATATATAGGGTTATATGATAGAGGAGAGAAGCTGAGCTCTGTGATATATAGGGTTATATGATAGAGGGAGAGAAGCTGAGCTCTGTGATAGATAGGGTTATATGATAGAGGGAGAGAAGCTGAGCTCTGTGATATATAGGGTTATATGATAGAGGAGAGAAGATGAGGTCTGTGATAGATAGGGTTATATGATAGAGGAGAGAAGCTGAGCTCTGTGATATATAGGGTTATATGACAGAGGAGAGAAGCTGAGCTCTGTGATAGATAGGGTTATATGATAGAGGAGAGAAGCTGAGCTGTGTGATAGATAGGGTTATATGATAGAGGAGAGAAGATGAGGTCTGTGATATATAGGGTTATATGATAGAGGAGAGAAGCTGAGCTCTGTGATATATAGGGTTATATGATAGAGGAGAGAAGGTGAGCTCTGTGATATATAGGGTTATATGATAGAGGGAGAGAAGCTGAGCTCTGTGATATATAGGGTTATATGATAGAGGAGAGAAGCTGAGCTCTGTGATATATAGGGTTATATGATAGAGGAGAGAAGCTGAGCTCTGTGATATATAGGGTTATATGATTGAAGGAGAGAAGCTGAGCTCTGTGATATATAGGGTTATATGATAGAGGGAGAGAAGCTGAGCTCTGTGATATATATATATAGGGTTATATGATAGAGGAGAGAAGCTGAGCTCTGTGATATATAATAATAATAATAATAGTCCTTTAATAGTCCCACAGTGGGGAAATTCAGTGTGTTACAGCAGCAAAGATAAGATAAGCAGATACAAATACAAATACAACATGTACAGGAATGTTCCAAGGTGAGAGGCATTACATTAATAGCAGACAGACAGATAGGACGTAGCGGGGGGGGGGGGGGGGATTTAACAGGCAGAGAGATATTTCAGTTCTCTGTGTGTAATGATCTCCGCTTAGGTCGGTGTTGGTTGTACAGCCTAACCGCGGTGGGGAGGAAAGACTTCCGATAGCGCTCCTTCTCACACCTAGGGTGGAGCAGTCGGTCACTGACAGTACTGCTCAGCGCGATCACAGTCTCATGCATGGGATGGGAGTTATTCTCCCGCATGGAGCTCACCACGGACAGTATCCTTCTGTCACCCACCACCTGCACTGGGTCCAGTGGGCTCCCCAGGACAGAGCTGGCCCTTCTAATCAGCTTGTCAAGTTTATTTCTGTCCCTGGTTGATATACTGCTCCCCCAGCAGGCCACTCCAAAGAAGATGGCTGATGCCACTACCGAGTTGAAGAAAGTCCTAAGAGGTGCCCCCTGGATTTCAAAGGCTCTCAGTTTCCTAAGCAGGTAGAGCCTGCTGTGGCCCTTCCTGTACAGGGCCTCCATATGGGTTATATGATATAGGGAGAGAAGATGGAGAGTATGATTTGGATCAGGAAATGTGAAATATTAATTTTATATCCATTTTTTTGCATGTGTAGAATATGACCGCACACGAGCGCATGCTTTATGCTAATCTGCACATTGCTCTCAAATATTTGGCCATGGGATTCATGTGATTCGCATTCCATCACTTGTGAATGATGAATGTTGGGATGCTAACTGCGTGATCCCTCACACCTTTGAAACGCCTTCCTCCTCTTCTCAGGCAATGATATCCGGTCCATTGGTCACATGGCCATGCTGTAGCTGAGTGTTACCATTCCCTTTGCTAATAGGGTGTGGTCTAACAATGTTAGCACTGCTTGGACAGCTAGTCTGTCCCCTATTGTGCCAAAGCAGCCCAACCCCTCTCATGATCTCTGTATAGGGAGTAAGGTCTGCCCAGGTATTACATCTCCAATGGGGAGGGCATTGGCAAAAACGATGGGGTTATCAAAAAATCTGACATTTTTCTTTGTTAAAGGGGTTGTCCAGGAAAAAACGATTTTTCACTGGAGCCTGGTGAAAAAAAACAGAAAAAACAAAACTAAGCATACTCACCTGTCCGCAGTGCTCTGGTGTCCCAGGCCTAAGGAAAGGAGATGGGACATTACTGACATACGTTACCTGTGGCATTCCAGTTCCTCTGCTTAGGCTTGAGGCCGCTGATTGGTCTCAGCGGTCCCGTGCAGTGGGGACTTCCACCAGAAAAACCCCGGGGCGCTGCGGGATCGGCCAGCAGCCTGGGACACCGGAGCATCGGGGGAAGGTGAGTATGGTTTTTTTTTTTGTTTTTTTTTTTGTCTCTTTAGTTTTTTTTTTTCACATTCCCTGGCCTCCAGAAAACATTTTTTCTTGGACAACCCCTTTAAGATGACCTAAGTTTTACTTACAGCAACTTTTTGCTTCTGTAATTCCAGTGAAATTCTGGCACAGTTAGATCATGTAGTTTTTATGAGTACTATATGTAGTAGGGAGAATTGGCAGGGTCCACGTCTATGAAACGTGTGGTTTAGTCATTTATCACCTTGGTCGGAGTTGAATCCATGCACATTACAGATGTCACCGTTGTCCTGTACACACCAGCATTGTGTTGCTGCTTTGTCTCTGTTCTCAGGTACGTGTCAGACATTAAATGCTGCTTTGGCATCAACTGTTCATGACTGTCTCTACTAAACTTGTAGACATCTCATCTTTTAGTTGTTTAAACTTTTAACTGATTATTTTCTTTTGTTATTTTAACTGTTTTTGTTTCATTTGATAAAGTTTCTATATTTGACATTTGTTTTTTTGTTTTGTTTTACTCCCTGCTTCTGGCATTTTCCTTACATCCCTGTGTTCTTATATCTGTTTGACTTTTGTACGTTACTTCCTCCCTTTAATTTTCTTCACCTCTTCCTTACTGTACCTTCACTCACCCCTTTGCAATCCCTGCTGATATAGCCACACAGGCTGGGGAAACTGGCTGAGCAGGTATGGGATTTTTACATTCCCTAAAAACCCACCTATTATCTTCCTTTTAATAGAGAAAATATTATATAGAAATATATAGAAAATAGAAAAGTCTAGACAAATAGCAAGAGATTTTTAGTGGATTAAAGGGATTTATTTGACATAATTTATTTTCATATATAGTCTGTTTTGTACTCATATACTGTAGGTCCTAAAATGGTTTACTTGAGTCACAAAGTAAAACTTTTAAGTGATTTAATTTACTTGTTCCTAAAGGGTACGTCCACTTTTGCAACTTATTGCGCATTTAAAATAGCAAATGAAACAACTTTGCAAATCGTCTTGGTTGATATTATCCCATTGTTTGGTGACTACAGCTCCCATCAAGCTTTGTGGTTACACACTCCGAAAAAAGCCCTGTGTAATCTCATCCTGTAGTCATATTCTCTTCCCTCTGTCTCCTGCTTCATGTTAATCTATTGGATGCACATTAGGTAGAAGTAATGGACACAGGAAAAAGAGAAGAATTACAAGATCAGACTACACATACTTTGGTTGTAGTCTGTTACCATAGAGACACATTGGAACTGTATCCTACAAACTTGGATGTTTATTAATAATATTTAAAAAATTGCTTCATAGCTTAAACAATTTCAGATGCATTGAGACAATAACATTCTGTTACAAAGGTGGACGTGGCTTTAATTTTCATTTCCTAATGCAAGTCTTTGGTGTCCAAATTTTGCTCCCGGGAAATGGCAGCTGAATTGTACAGTTTGCATCTGTATCTTTAGGGTATGGGCACATGCGGCAGATTTGCATGTTGTATATTTTATTACAAGACCCACAGCAGAAATCCGAGTGTAAATCTGTGCATTCCGGTTGACTTTCCCAGAGGTGCATGCAGTATGAAGTGTTTCTGTATCAAGATAACCCGCTGGGTCTTCCAGGCAGAATTCACAGGAATAAGTAAAATGCATCTTATTCTTATTTTCTGCACTAACATTTTCTACTGCATGTAAAGGGGGTTTTGTAAATTCTGTTTACATGCATAGAGCACAAATTGTTGGCATGATTTCAGCATGAAATTGGTGCTGAAATCTGAATGAGATCCACTACATGAGAACATGGCTTAAAGGAGTTTTCCGGGTCTACGATACTGATGATCTAGCCTTAGGATAGGCCACCAATATTAGATCAGTAAACTCTGACACCAGGGGCCCTCACTGATCAGCTGTTTGATATGCTTGTAGCACTTGGGTGAGTTCCACTTCCTCTCCTGAGGGCATTGACGTCATGTCTATGTCATGTCTCGGGTCACAAGGCCATGATGGAGCTCACTTCCATTCAAATGAATGGGGTTGAGCTACAAATACAAAGCACAGCCGCAATGTAGTGTACAGCACTGTGCTTGGTAAGTAGTGAAGAGGCCACAACAATGAATATAGTAGTCCTGGACAACCCTATTTATTACATCAGATACGGCAAGCATTTAACTTGACAAACAACATGCTACACTATTTTTTTCAGGTCCCATTAGAACAGCATTCTATGGTAGTAGTATAGCTTTCCTCTTGTCAAGTTAACGTTGGCTACATCTGTACATGTTGTTTCTTCTTTTGATACCAAATTGCCAATTTTATCACAGATTAGCCAATCTTGGACACATTAGTAATAGTACCAATAGTTTCCATATCCCTGATAACAATGAAGAAAATCTGTCACATTGCTCCACCACCTTATTCAATCTACGCCCATCTTCTTCAACATATTTCCTTTTCTTGCGCCCAAGATGTGCCCCCATTCCCCCAAATCTGCACCTCAATGGCCACTTTTTGCATATTTATTTTAACTATAAACTAGCGCAAGTTATATTGGAGGTCTACACCAGTTCCCAACTGGCTTAGATTTCCATTGTGGCGCACAGGTATGTGCCTGAATTAGTATGAGGCAGGAGCCTCTTAATAATTCAGATGTGTCTCGCGCCTTTATTGAGTTTATGTGTTGGGCCTTTATTGAGACTAGCATGGAAATGCCAATCTTAATAACTCCCCCCCCCCCAATTATCTAAAAATGTGATATAAAAATCTGTCACATTTGTGAGTGAATTTGAAAAATGGGACTAAAATTCGTTACTATGCATTACTTACATTACCTAGAAATATAGTGACGTTTGATACTCCAGTTTCAGATTGTTGTATAATTTGACCAAGTATTATAGAGTTTGCCAGGTTCGCAATGCCAACCAAATCTATAATAGTGCAGTGTAGGGGATTTTAAAAATTGGAGAAACATACCTTTGTGGCCAATGGCATGTTGAATGAAGCAGTGCAGAAATAATCATATTTTTTGTGCATATGCAAATCAGCCTGCAAGTGCACTGAGGGCAGGGCCTGATTTGTTAGTTTTGCCTACAGTCAGCCACAAGTGCTCTGACTCTCCTCTCTGCCCCTTTAGCTATGATTGACATTTCCGGCCTCTGTCTGCATCATCGCTGTAGACCAATCTGGCCCACCCCTGAAGCACTTGAGGTTGATTTGCAAGTCCATAAAAGGATGATAACCTCTGCATTTGTTCATCAGTTTGTGGCCACAAAGGTTTATGTTACCTTCTCTTAAATACCCTTACACTGCACTACTCCTTGTCAGGGTGGCCTTTTGGGCCTGAAAGACTCACTGTAAAGAGAACCTTTCACCATCAATTCTAGTTAGTTACATCTGTTAATAGATAGTCAGAAGGGCAGTGTCAGGCAGAGGGGTGTGATTCAGTGCTCCACCCCTTGTCTGCTCCTGCCTGACATTACAGAGTCTAAGTAGTATATAAGGGACCCAAGATAACTGCATTGATTGCTCAGGCATGGTGGGGGCTCGAGAAAAAATCCAGCTGTGTCAGAATCAGTGGAGCAGTGACTATTAATTGATCTAAAGAGCTGAACTTGTTAGAGTTGGTGAAAGGACCTCTTTAAAAGTATCCAGTCGCGGATAGAGCTGGGCGATTGATGTAAATCAAAATAGTGATTAATAAGGCATTTTATCTTGATTATGATTAATGGTCACTCCCCTTTTAAGCCACGACCATTTTACAGTATGATTATGTGTTGGGCCAACCTTGCAAAATTCACCCAGTGCTTTTGTTCAGCCTGGCCGAACTGGAACTATTATTATACTCTGGGGTTTCTTCAGACCTTTCGAGTATATAATCAGAGGCCCTGGGGAAATGATCAAACACAAAAAAACAGTGTTACTCACCTCTCCTGGGCTCTGGCATGACTCCCTGCTGTCTTCGGGTCTTGTGCCTGACATCAGGGACTGCTGAGGCCTGTGACTGGGCTCAGTAGTCTCATACACACGTGGACAAAATTGTTGGTACCCCTCGTTTAATGAAAGAAAAACCCACAATTGTCACAGAAATAACTTGAATCTGACAAAAGTAATAATGTATAAAAATTCTATGAAAATGAACAAATGAAAGTCGGACATTGCTTTTCAACCATGCTTCAAAAGAATTTAAAAAAAAAAGAAAACTCATGAAACAGGCCTGGACAGAAATGATGGTTCCCTTAACTTAATATTTTGTTGCACAACCTTTTGAGGCAATCCCTGCAATCACACAATTCCTGTAACTGTCAATGAGACTTCTGCACCTCTCAGCAGGTATTTTGGCCACTCCTCATGAGCAAACTGCTCCAGTTGTCTCGGGTTTGAAGGGTGCCTTTTCCAGACGGCATGTTTCAGCACCTTCCAAAGATGCTCAATAGGATTTAGGTCAGGGCTCATAGAAGGCCACTTCAGAATAGTCCAATGTTTTCCTCTTAGCCATTCTTGGGTGTTTTTAGCTGTGTATTTTGGGTCATTTTTCTGTTACAAGACCCATGACCTGCGACTGAGACCAAGCTTTCTGACACTGGGCAGCACATTTCTCTCTAGAATCCCTTGATAATCTAGAGATTTCATTGTACCCTGCACAGATTCAAGACACCCTGTGCCAGATGCAGCAAAGCAGCCCCAGAACATAACAGAGCCTCCTCCATGTTCCACAGTAGGGACAGTGTTCTTTTCAAGATATGCTTCATTTTTCCGTCTGTGAACATAGAGCTGATGTGCCTTGCCAAAAATTTCGATTTTTGTCTCATCTGTCCATAGGACATTCTCCCAGAAGCTTTCTGGCTTGTCAACTTGTAGTTTTGCAAATTCCAGTTGTCAGATTCACGTTATTTCTGTGACCATTGTAGTTTTTTCTTTCATTAAACAAGGGTTACCAACAATTTTGTCCACGTGTGTAGATCACACAGTGTTGTGATATTTGCATCTTTGCATCACAATGCTACGGGACCCGCTGAGGGACAGCAGGGAGTCACACCAGAGCCCAGTAGAGGTGAGTAACACTGTTTTTTTTTTGCTTGGGCCTCAGCTTATTATACTCTGGGGTCTGAAGTGAACCAAGAGTATAATAATAGCAGTTCCGATTCAGACCTGTTTTGTCCACATGAAACTGCAGGTAGAACCTCACAAATAATGTAATAATTGAACCAAAATAATCGTCATGAAAAAAATCATGTCAGTTATCCCAGTTGATGTTCGGTTTCAACTATTTTTCAATTTATCGCTCCCAGCCTTAGTCAGGGACCATCTCTAGAATATTGCAGCCACCATAGGGATCGCCTGTTCTCAGCAAAGAGCACTTTGGGAAAAGTTGCCATTACCGGTTTATTTCTCCTGCAATGGTATGTGTAGTATTACATAATGGCCATTTGGATGAATGGCTGTAGTACATGAGTAACACAAGTCATCCAGAGTGAGAGTTGCTTTTAGTTCTGGCTCATAAATGAGGTCAATGTTACAAACTGGTTGGAAAATATAGCCAATAATATGATTCTTCAGTTTTCCCACAGATATAGCTGTCAGCACGGTGTTTGGTTTGTAAATTTTGACAAGCTTTATTAGCTATAGGTCACCTATATTGATGGCTTTATGCTGGTTCTTCTAGGCATAGTGAAGTAGGTAGATGTGTTTAGCAGAACCCTCGGGGTCCCTTGTTTTTTACATCCATCATCACAGAACTTTATTCCTCCCCCATGAGTCAAGTTTTTTAATATCTATATATTATGCAATTCCGCCATTGAGCAGACAGAAGACTAGTACAATTCACAACCCATGATGGGGCACAATATGCAAGAATGGTCCAAGTTACCATCAAGTATATTTTTCACTGCTTTATAGTCCATCACAAAGGCACATAACAGACAGATTTTTTGACATGCAGGGCTTTCTCAAGCACTTCCTATAATTATTAGCCTTCATTATTGTCTCCAATTGTAGCTCAAAGCTCAATTCTCCCCTGGCCATCACTTGGTCTACATGTTTTGTGCCTCCTGTGGTTGGATCATCATTGGTGACCACCATTTTTAGGAGCCGTATTTGAGTATTACATATGTTGTGGAGCCAAATTAATAGTTTGCCTCATCAAGATAACAACCTGCCCAAAAATATACAATAAGTCTTACCCAGGCAGGTACTGCAGGGGAAATGTGATATTATGTGGTGCACATTGTATATACGTAGCGACTCTCCGCTCTGGCTTATAGAGGGCTTAATAGAATACCAAAATCAATCAGATGTTACATATGAAATATATGAGTGGACAATTCAGTAATGATATAACATTCCTGTTATCATAGTGATAGACAAAGGTTGAGGGAACATTGATGTAGAAGAAGTTGGACACACAACAATTTAGTGTAGTAATAAATACATATCTACTCAGGTTGTCACAACAAAGCTTAAAAGGGTTGTCCAGGATTTGGAGCAACAGCCAGGGTGAGTGTAAAAGAAAAAAAAATGCGTACTCACCTTCTCCCATTTTCCTCATGTGCCTCAGCAGTTGCTGGTAAGTACCGTAACTGGTGACATGTGGGTGAAATCATTGGTCCCTCTCCTTCAACCTCTGCGGCCACTGATTGGTCTTAGAGGTCTTTTGTGAGCCTCACAACCTCTGGGGCTGCAAGCCCTGGCATATGAGGGAGATGGGAGCGGGATCAGACAATGAATCACCCCATATGCTCCTGAGGTTGTTCCAAATCCTGGAAACCCCTTTAACCCCAAGCACACTTGTTAATGGGTTGTGTCTAGTATTACAGTTTAGCTCCACTGAACTGGCAGGAGGGATGCTTGGGATTTACTACTCTTTACTTAGTGTATAGTATTTCCAAATTCTAGAGAGTTTTGGGACAAGTGCAGATTATGGGGTTCCTGTCACAGGGGCATAGTAGGGTTACTTTTTGGCACTCTTGTTAGGGACCTTGATGTGACCTTGTTCCTCAAGAGTGTTGTTGACTATGGGCAATTTCAGTGGTTTGGGCCACAAGGTTTTCCTGTGAACTTTTTAGGTTTAGCTATTTTTGAATGCTGCATGTACCTACTGTATGTTGTAGCCAGGGCAGGGGACATTACAGCTGAACTAGTGCTTGCCTGATCTGCATTATACATTGCTGACTGTATTTGGATGCTGCTTTTCCTTAACAACTCAGATTGTTTTTGTTTGCTACCCCCTGCTGAGTTGTTTGGCGCCTTCAATTAATTCTTCCTAGGGTTCTTTATTTTATGTTGCAGCAGTTCCTCAGAGTTCGCTATCCCAGTCATGACCACATATTTTCACATCTTACTGCTCTGTTAAAAACCAAAACCTTTTTCCTAGGTTTTGGCTTCAGGCTTTGCCTTAGGCTTTCACCCCCCTGGTTATTTTATTTTTAATCCTCTTCCATTCTGTAGCTATCTGTGTGTCCTTACCTTTTCTGAATCTAGCTGTTTTTATTAAAGCTTAAAATATTCTCTGGTCCAAGTACATCAGGTAAATTGTACCGAAGGTAATAAACCCTCCTGGTCACTAAACTATTAGTGAGTTATCCAGCACCTTCTGGTCCTCAGCTGTGTCATGTGACCAGCAATAAGACTTTACAACCCTCACAGTGCCCTAAGTGTGGACAGGAAGTCAGTTTCTGCAATCTTTCCAATGAGAAATGAATGGACGCAGCATAATTTGGAGAGTCAGAGTGTTGGTCACATGACACAGCTGAGGACCAGATGGGAGAGAATAGGTCACAAACACAACTACAGGTTAGAAGATTACCTTCATTACATATTACATGTAATATGTGGGTGTACAGCTGACAGCAGATTTTGGGGGAGATAAAGATTGACTGTTGAATTTCCATGCGACTGATCCTTTTGTTCTTGGAGAGATAAGCCAAAACCAGAGATGTCTGGCTAGGGTCTACCCATTTCTACCCAGAACACATGCATGCTCATTCAAGCATGTGGCCGACAGTTATCTAGCCATCCTATGATCTACTTTTTTCATGTAATTTGTACTTTTATAAACCTCTTTGAGTTCTTTTCTTCTGTCATGTTTTCTGGCTATTTTTCAGCTACATAGGTTACTAGGAAAGCTGGGTGACAGCTAATATGGCTGCCATTACAGCCCCCAAAGGGTTGCTCCATAGCTGTCCTAGAATCCTTAATGGTAAAATGGAACATTTGTAGAAATGCAGGAGCAAGGAAGAACAGAAAACCTTATGTGTATAGGGATTATTATATATACTGTAAGGATCCTATATGGTCATCCTTGATTATGACGCCATTTATGTTACTTTTGTAGAATATTCAGAGCACTTTTAATATTTATTATCACTTGCTGTATTTCAGGGAACATCCGGACCAGATCCGACAACTGTGTATGTGGATATGAGAGCATTACGACATGACCGGTACGTGAGCAGCTTTCCTAAAAATATCCAGGGCTCCGCTCAGATTGTTTTGTAACATGACGGCTCTGATTTCAGTACATCAGCCCTTCTCCTACTCCACTGACAGTGGCTATATTGTGTTGGTGGCACCAGTACATGATATATACATGATATTACACAATGTAAACACTTTATACAACCAAAAAGAACTTGTTCAGTGAAAATATCAAAATGAAAGCATGGTTATGCATAATTGTATGGCTCATGGGAAGTTGTATAGAGATAGAAGGGTCCCCCACTTGCCGTTCCTAGACAATAGTCTTAATACCACCATACTGCAATATAGTATATGACATCTAGCACTGCGATTTACAGACCACATAATACACCATATAGTGCCCAAACAGTACGATGTATCCAAATAATATTTCCTTTTAAAGATTAAGAAGCAAAATAAACAACTTTCTAAGTAGTCTTCATTAAATATCTCCCATTATTTTGCTGTTGTATATTCTTTGTATCTCCTGTACATAGGTGGCTGTGCTGCTGCTTCTGACATACAGTAGATCTGATAGTAGACTACTCTTTGTTGGCTCTCCCTCTCACTTCTCTTAGTGTTTCACTCTAGTCACATATTGTTTTTGGCTATGTCAGAGGAGTTGGAAGTATTGCCTGACATGTCCATATGCCCCCATGCATCCAGCGTGTGCTAAAAGTGGACTATGTCGGTGATCTGTGTTAGAAGTATACATTGGGAGAATACTCACAACAGGTTGTATGTCACAGATCAGAGTGGGGGGAAGCTTTCAAGTCGTTAGGGAGAGCAGAGCACACTCACCGTTTGCTATCAGAACTGAGATAGGGGGAAGAAGTATTGGAGAGTTAAATAGGGTTATTCCATAAAGATTGCAGCCGGGTTGAATGTAGACATGTCCGTGCTGGATTATGAGACACATACATGATCCCACTCTTTTCAATAGGAGTGCCAGAGATAGCTGAGCTCTATACTTTGCTATTTCTGGCACTACCATTGAAGCGAATGGGGACACGGATGTGCCCTGTCCAGCAAGGGGCATATCGACATTTAGCTAGGCTGTAGTCAGGCTGAATTCGCAACAGAGGTAAAACGGAGGTAAAACATCCCCTTTATCAGGTTCTTTGGGGGTCTCAGCAGTTAGACCCCCACAATCAGCTATTTATCCTCTATCCTATGGTGTGGCCAACTGGTCCATGGTCTCATCCTAGTCTAGTCTGAATAATGACGAGTATGACATTCCCGATCTTATGATTGGTGGATTAATTCATGGGACATCCCTTAGTCTCACACTGTATGTACCATGTACAAGCATAGTCAATAACATGTACTATCCTAGAGCCAGTACCCACCATATGATACCCAGCATGTACTGTACAGTGAAGGATAATTTATCGAATAAGGACTAAAATATTTTACTTATTATTTGTTTTTCAACCTATACTTTTTTGTTCAAGGCTCAGTCATGGCCATCCGTCTACTGTAACAATTTTAACTTATACATAATTAAAGGAAATACTTAATAGACAAACTGTAATTTTGGAATAGAAATTGTTAAACGTCACTGTTAAGCGCAGATCTACACAGCTTGTAATACCATCGTAATTGCTTCAGAGACCCATTTCACACTGACTGCTCTGAATACTGTGCAATGTATCTACCCTTGTGTCTCGTTATTTCGTTGTAGTGTTGCAAATGTGTCTTTCCTCCTTGCTGTACTTGTGCACTTATCATTTCCCACCTTCTGCAGCAGTACTTTCCATTTCGGGAACATTTGTGACCTGGGGCACTGCTCTACTTTGCAAGTAGTGGAGTAGATCTTGTAACAATGGCCTCCATATCTGCAGAAGGCAACAAGAGACAATTGAATGGGGGAACTTATCAACCCATCTACACCAGTTTTCTGGCATAGTTTGGTGTTAATGTGGCGTAATCCTTTATTGCACCACATATCCCATTTGTGCCTTGCTCGCCACTTTCTGCGACGAATGTGGCATGAGTTATGTAGTAAATCTGTGCCAGTTCCTGACTGTCGTAGATTTCTATTCTGTTGCATGGTAGTGTGCCTGATTTATTAAGAGGCCAGGGCAAACACCATTTTTAAATTCTCCTATTGGGGGGAAATTATTATCCAACATCTATACCAGTTTTTTGAGATGAGTGTAATTGTGTCGCCTCTTTTCACATTGCCCAAATATGCGCCACATCCTCCATTCTGCATCTATCTTGACACTAGCTATACCATAATTCATGCCTTAAAATGGTGTGAGGTATAGAGGAAATCTACGCCACTTCCTGACTGGTATAGATTTTCATTCTGGCGCATGCGCGTGATTTATTAAGATGTTGGAGCCTCTTCATAATACAGGCATGTCTTGCACCAGTTGGGGCCTTTATTAAGAGTGGCGTAGGGAAGGCCAGTTTTAATAAATTCCCCCATAGTGTGCCAGGACCTACTTATGGTCTTCTGCATCATTTCAGCACATAAGACCTGGAACGAGAACTTTTGAAAACTCCTGTCCCCCTTTATGAGCCTTGAAGGTCCAACTTCTGAGACCCCACTTATCGTGAGAATGATGGCCACCTGCTCTGTAGGGGCCTGCAGCACTCACACACAATTCAGTTGAATGGCTCGGTGGCATGGAGCGCCACTGTGTGGGGAAGGTGTACGGTACAATCTACCCAGCCATTAGTAGCTGAACATACAGTACAGACCAAAATTTTGGACACACCTTCTCGTTCCAAGAGTTTTCTGTATTTTCATGACTATAAAAATTGTAGATTCACACTGAAGGCATCAAAACTATGAATTAACACATGTGGAATTATATACTTAACAGAAAAGTGTGAAACAACTGAAAATATGTCTTATATTCTAGGTTCTTCAAAGTAGCCACCTTTTGCTTTGATTACTGCTTTGCACACTCTTGGCATTCTCTTGATGAGCTTCAAGAGGTAGTCACCTGAAATGGTTTTCACTTCACAGGTGTGCCCTGTCAGGTTTAATAAGTGGGATTTCTTGCCTTATAAATGGGGTTGGGACCATCAGTTGTGTTGTTCAGAAGTCAGGTGGATACACAGCTGATAGTCCTACTGAATGGAGTGTTAGAATTTGTATTATGGCAAGAAAAAAGCAGCTAAGTAAAGAAAAACGAGTGGCCATCATTACTTTAAGAAATGAAGGTTAGTCAGTCCGAAAAATTGGGAAAACTTTGAAAGTTTCCCCAAGTGCAGTGGCCAAAACCATCAAGCGCTACAAAGAAACTGGCTCACATGAGGACCGCCCCAGGAAAGGAAGACCAAGAGTCACCTCTGCTGCGGAGGATAAGTTCATCCGAGTCACCAGCCTCAGAAATCGCAGGTTAACAGCAGCTCAGATTAGAGACCAGGTCAATGCCACACAGAGTTCTAGCAGCAGACACATCTCTACAACAACTGTTAAGAGGAGACTGTGTGCAGCAGGCCTTCATGGTAAAATAGCTGCTAGGAAACCACTGCTAAGGACAGGCAACAAGCAGAAGAGACTTGTTTGGGCTAAAGAACACAAGGAATGGACATTAGACCTGTGGAAATCTGAGCTTTGGTCTGATGAGTCCAAATTTGAGATCTTTGGTTCCAACCACCGTGTCTTTGTGCGACGCAGAAAAGGTGAACGAATAGACTCTACATGCCTGGTTCCCACCGTGAAGCATGGAGAAGGTGTGATGGTGTGGGGGTGCTTTGCTGGTGACACTGTTGGGGATTTATTCAAAATTGAAGGAATATTGAACCAGCATGGTTACCACAGCAGCTTGCAGCGGCATGCTATTCCATCCGGTTTGCGTTTAGTTGGACCATCATTTATTTTTCAACAGGACAATGACCCCAAACACACCTCCAGACTGTGTAAGGGCTATTTGACCAAGAAGGAGAGTGATGGGGTGCTACGCCAGATGACCTGGCCTCCACAGTCACCAGACCTGAACCCAATCGAGATGGTTTGGGGTGAGCTGGACCGCAGAGTGAAGGCAAAAGGGCCAACAAGTGCTAAGCATCTCTGGGAACTCCTTCAAGTTTGTTGGAAGACCATTTCAGGTGACTACCTCTTGAAGCTCATCAGGAGAATGCCAAGAGTGTGCAAAGCAGTAATCAAAGCAAAAGGTGGCTACTTTGAAGAACCTAGAATATAAGACATATTTTCAGTTGTTTCACACTTTTTTGTTAAGTATATAATTCCACACGTGTTAATTCATAGTTTTGATACCTTCAGTGTGAATCTACAATTTTTATAGTCATGAAAATACAGAAAACTCTTGGAATGAGAAGGTGTGTCCAAACTTTTGGTCTGTACTGTATATACATATATTCTCTGCTAGAAGCGATGCATACCCATCTATATCAATATAAAGGATTTTCATGACAAAAGACTTTTTTGGACAGATGAGTAGAAAATGTTTAAAGGTAGGGCCATATAGCAAAGCACGGTGACTAAATAGTGACTTAAGATTACAACAGTGAATTTTTGTAGGACTTGTATCTTCGAGTTTTTAACAGACCTTTTGTAGGTGATTATAACAGGTTTGCCATTGCTGTGTCCGCCATCATTCCTAACTTATCATATTTCAGATATTAGTATTTTGAGCAAAATGGGTTTATGTTAAATAAGATGTGTGGGCGCTGTTGCATTGTTATCTATGGAAAGTACTTGCCAGTGGCAGTGGCGTATGATGGTACTACAAGTGATTGAAGTCATTGTTAATTAGAAAAATAAATTAAACTTTCAGGAAAAGAACAGAATATCACCATTATATAAAAGTTGTTTCCAATCTTAAAGGGGTTGTCTGGGATAAATGGAAATCCCTACACTAATCTAAACACTCTCCCCCCTCCTACTTTCTAAATAATATAATTAATCAAAAATGTACAGTATATTTTCCCATGACCACCCCAGGGACATTTGCTGGTTATCCTGTGATGATCCGTTTCCCCGTTTCCGGAAACGGAACGTCACTAATACTCCCCCCCCCCCCCTTCCTATCCACTCCATCATACTTACCTCTCTTCCTTCCAGGCTTCTTCCTGCGGGGCGGCTCCTCCCTCTTTTCTGACTGCCAGCACTAATCCCAGCGCAGCTCTGCTGCCGATAATCCACCTCTACTGTGCAGCTCCCACACATGCGCAGCAGAGGTGAATAGTCGCTACAGAGCAGCGCTGGGACAAGAACACACGCCGACAGTCAGAAAAGAAGGATGGGCGTCCCGCAGGAGGAAGACAGGTAAGTATATATTGGGGTCGGGGTTTGAGCTGACTAGGTAGGGAGGCCTAGTAGTTGTGGATGGGATAGCTAGAGAGACAGGGTGGGAGTGTATGGGAGGGGGGAGAGAGGAAGGGGGGGGAGTGAGGTGAGAGGGGTTAGTGTGGAAGTTACATAGCAGGAAGCTTAACCATGTAAACAAATGCAGAAGATTCCAGGAGCTCCCAGAGACACCCAGAAATCACTCAAAACACTGCTGAAGATATATGGGTGCATTTATTAACCCATTAATAGCACTAACAGACCTTTTTTAAAAAAAAAACAACTTTTTTTTTTTGCCCGGAAAACCTCTTTAAATGCTGCATCTTATTCATCTTTATATTGGTTATGTGTAGGTGCAGGAATATTCACAGATGCATGCAGTACAACAGCCCATTTTTCTTCTTTCCCTTTCCAATGTCATCCACAGTGCCCCCTTAACATAGCCAGTCGTAAACTTCTCCACAGTCTCTTTCTCTGCTGTTTGATTTATTGTGTCTTATGCTGCCACCTGGTGGCTGCACTAGTAGTGTCTCTGACATTAAATTATGATTGTAGTCAGCCCCAAAGGTACTTCAGGATTTTGAGGACCATGGTAGGAACACGGATCACAGGAGGGTACAGGAATACAGGGAGAGGGGTTAAGGGAAATTTAGTGGTGACCACAACCATAGCAAGCCATTACTGCTCCATTTGGTAATGACTGAGCATTTCAATTAGCTCTTTTTAGAGTTCACACAGTAGTTTTTTAAAATTAAAGGGATTGTCCGGGATAAAAGGATATTTCTATACTAAGCTAAACACCCTCCGCCCACCTTTCTAACTTACTTAGTTTGCAAAAAATGTATATTTATCTAGATTGTCAGGATTTTTTAGATTTTCCATTGACATTCCATTTCCGGAAACAGAACGTCACCTATACTAACCCCTCACCCCATCATACTTAACTGTACTCCTGTCCGGATCTTCTGGAAACGGAACATCACTTCCTTCTGGGGGTTTGGCTTTGCCTCTTGACGTCGGCTGGCCGCCTATGGCTCTATTGCGCAGGCGCCAGCAGACGTCTAGAAGAGGAGGAGCCTGCCCCCCCAGAAGGAAGTGATGTTCCATGCCCAGAAGATCCGGACAGGAAGACAGATAAGTTTGATGGGGTGGGTTGAGTTAGTTAGTTGGGAAGGGCTAGTAGTTGGTGGGCTAGCTAGGGAAATAGGAAGGGGGTGTGAGAGAGGGAGGTAGTGTGAGTCAGCTCTGAGTGAAGCGCAATGCATTATGGTATTTGTAGGAAAACAGAACAGGAAGCTACACCATGTAAACAAATGCAGAAGATGCCACAAGCTCCCAGAGAAACCCAGAAATCACTCAGAACACTGCTAAAGTTATTTGGGTGTACTTATTAACCTATTAATAGCACTAACAGACCTTATTTGAAATTTTATTTTTTTGCTCATAAAACCCCTTTAAGAACTGCATGCTTTTATTTTTTCATTAAAGTATTCACATTTTACTATGCAGTTCAGTTTAGTAGCATCAGAGGTGTTTAATTTGATAGATATTAGCATACACCTGGTATATAGCGTGAAATATGGTGTAACTGCAAAAAAAAAAAAAGCACCATGTGAACACAACCTTTCAATGTAAGAATACTTGGCTAATAAATCCATGCAGTGAACCAGTGGTTTGCCCATTAATACCTGCTTTGTTCCCTTTATTTTCTCTGCAGGTTTATTTTCAAGAATTTACTTCTGATTGTATACAGCCATATAGCGGCTTTGTGTGTATCTAGTTAACCCCCGAGAAACCTAGACTCAGAATGCCGTCCTGTAGGGCATAGCCACGCTGACCACGTTGCAATGTAAGGACTTGTACGTGTGTAAATATAGATACAGGACGTACTGAGCATGGGCCTGTAAAACACTATCAATTACCCACAATGACTCCGCAGTCGCCAAGAACATTCTTTGCAGATTTCACATACAGTCTTGCCCTGTTTTTTTGCTTCTGGAAAGATATTATAAATCCAGATTAGTTGCCATATAAAATCCTGTCCGTCCAGTAGAGGATATGTTTTCTTGGCCCCTTAGTGGTCGCAGTGGATCACAATTAGAGCGTGGTATGTCGGCTGTCTATATAGTAAATTATTAGAAACATGTGTTTGCTATTTCTTCCTAATGATGTGGTGTTCCTATAACAGGCGGCCGCCCCTTTTTCCAGAGGTTGTTGTTATATCAATCTGTCATAGAAACCTGAATTTCCATGTTGCAAGAAAGTAGATTATTAACTATTCAGGCTCTGCACAGATACTAACATACAAGACATTTATACAGCCACCCCCTAGGAAAATGTAACATTCATAAAACCCCATCAAATATAATGCAGTCATATTGTGAGCAGGTTTAATGCACAGTGTTGGGATGTATATGTAATGGTTGTTGTTGGCATTTTATATCTGCCTATGGCGGACGGGCAGTTCTTTATAGTGGTTTTTGCATTCCAGACTTGTTGATATGTCATGTGTGTCTTATACATGTGTGTTCCACCACTGGAACCCTTACCTGTCTTGAGAACAGGATTTGGGGTCACCTGTCGTGTGGGCGCTGTGAATATAGAGGTAGCCAAGCATACAAGTGTGGCTCTCTTCACTTGTTTCTATGGAAGTTCCAAAAAAACTGGTCGCAGGATAACCCTGACGCCTGTTCTCAAGATAAATTCTCAAGATCCTGCAGAGAAGAAAGGTGTTGATCTCCTCTTGGGCTGCTCCATCTTTGGCCAGAGAACAGTCTGAGGATGGGACTTAGCGATCCTTTTGTCCTATTGCAGTCAGGGCACAGCAGGGAGGCTCCTGTCCCATTTACTTGCATTACAAATAGTGGATAGACATGGCTGAGCTCATGGGATACACAGAAAACATTCCTCTGAGCATTTGTTCAAACTGGAACTGGGGAGGGGGTTCGGAGCTGCTTCTGACTCCAGGTCATGTGATAGGAGCCATCTTGTGTCCCGCCGGTCTCCCTCTGCCTCCTCCCTCATTTCCAGTTTTCACAGATAGTCACCTGTGCAGTGCGGGCTATCAAACTATGGTAAAGCAGGTCGTCATAGCACAGATAACTACCTATGAAAACTGGAGAGGAGGGAGGAGACGGAGGGTTTTGGGGGACGGGGGCCAGCCTGGGATCCAGCTTGAAGAAATACCCAGTGTTAGTAAGTTAAATTAACATCCTTGGACAACCCCTTTAAGCTTTTCCTAGTGGTGGCTTAAGGGAGGCAAACATTTATTGCTATGTCTCTGCATTGGATATGGAGTACATGTCTGCATTCATAGAGCTATAAACCATCTGTTATATGGACTGTATCACACCTGCAAATCCCTTATTGATTGTGGCTCTGTTGACCAACCGTACAACATCATAGATCCCTGTTATACTGCCACTTCTTGTCAACAGATCCATGGGCCCAGATGGTATTTGTGGCTATAATATGGTCCATATAATGCCATGTGAATCCAATCTTACAGATTTTACTGCGTGGTGTGTTAATGGTTCTTGTCATGTAGCATGTATCCCATGGTCTTCTATATTAATGGATATGGATGTGTTCAACCATCATGGCTTCACTTGTGTGAACATAATAGGAGCTGTTAATGGGATTTATTGAAATGTGACATAAATTATTTCCCCGAGGTCTTCATACCTTTTTGTGTTTCAGGGTCCGTTTGGTAGAAAGAGGGTCTCCGCACAGTTTGCCTCTCATGGAGTCAGGAAAGGTAAGGGGATTACAGCTTCTTCTCCTCCTCTTAGTGGTTATCTCCACAGTTCTCATCCATATTGAAGATGACAAGTATTTATTAATTCTTATATAAATATTATGGTCTATAAACCCAAATGTCTGTTCTTCTCAGATCCTTCCAGGTGTGCGAATAATAATTGCAAATCCAGAGACAAAGGGACCGCTCGGAGACTCTCATCTTGGTGAGGTGAGTCAGCCATCCGTCCCCCGATGAGTAACACTTTTATCTAGGTCATAATACAATATAAAAGGTCTGTTTGATCTAACCAGGATGTTTCAGAATGCCAAAGTGGGGCTCACATTTGAGTTGACCCTTTAAATGATAAAAGGAATGGGATGAGATCCAAAAGTAGTCTGCTTGTTCTAGAAGCAGCGCCATTGTTGTCCATGGGTCATGTCTGGTATTGAAGTTCAACCTAATTCAAGCTCTATAACATTGCATACAGAGGATATTATGGCATATCGTAAAGGGTTAACTGAGGATCGGCAGTTTGTTAAAAACTCAATATCCTAGTCTTCCAGGCTTTCTAGTGGTTTATGTTCTGTCTCTTCTTCCACTGGTTCATCGGGGCTTAGAGTATGTTCACATGTAGGAATTTGGCGCAGATTTTGATATGAATTCTGCTTTAAAATCAGGGCCAAATTCTGTCTTGAATCTGCCTTCTATTGTTATGGGATGCAGAGAGTGAAGCAGGATGCTGAAAAATAAGAGACTTGCTCAATGTTGCCAAGGAACCCTTATTAGCCCCAGAACTTGCGGCACAAGATACAGCTGCGGCATAGAGCCAACTGGCAGGAAAATGAAGAAATCCGCCTCAATTCCTTTTTATTTTCCGCCATCTGAATGGACCCTTTTACTGTTTCCAGTCAGTAAAATAGGCACTCCTGCTGTGCGGCATGTGTGACCACGGTCTGTATGTGGGAAACTACATTTCCCATGAGTTCCTTGTATGTACTCTTCTAGCAGCTACCCGAGGTGTACACTGTGCCTACTGACCCTGTGCATTGAGGTCGGGGCACCTGTGGACCCACGGAGCACAGTCCAGCTGTGCATGCTCATCCTATGGAGGCCAGAACTACTGGAGGACGGCTCTAGTAGCATTAGGTAAAAACAACTGAATAGCGTTAGGATCTTTGAGAGGCAGATAAACCAATAATTTTGGAAATTTTGTTATTTTTGGCAACATTTTACAAATGGGACAATGAGAGATGTTTTGATCCTAAGAATACCCCAATATTTTAAAGGGAGTCTATTCTATTACGAAAACTCAGCATATCAATCCCGCCCCGCAGATAGATAGGTTAGGATGATCTGAATTAAACAGTGTTTTCCCCTTGTGAATCGCTGCCCCCATTGGAAAGATATTGCCTTTTTCTCAATATGCAAATAAGCTCTTTGGAGCAATGAGGGTATTTCCGCTTATCTCTCTGGTGCAATGACAACACCCTCTTTGCTCCAAAGAGCTAATCTGCATATTAACAAAAATGGCAGTAGTAATAGAGGCAGTGATTCACAAGGATAAAACACCGTTTGATTCAGGTGACCCTAACCTATCTATCTGCAGGGCTGGGCTGATATGCTGGTTCTGGTGACACTAACCTATCTATCTGCGGGGCTGGGCTGATATGCTGGTTCTGGTGACACTAACCTATCTATCTGCGGGGCTGGGCTGATATGCTGGGTTCTGGTGATCCTAACCTATCTATCTGGGGGGCTGGGCTGATATGCTGGGTTCTGGTGACCCTAACCTATCTATCTGCGGGGCTGGGTGTAGGTGCTGGGGGTTCTGGTGACAGACTTCTTTTTTAATCAAAATGCTCCCAAATCTTAAAGTCTTTCTGAAATACCACTTCCAGTAGCAAACTTGTAAACCTGAGACACGGCAGTATCTTAGACTCATTTGCTTGACTGTTGTTGTTGATGGTGTTTTTGTCCCTACGTTCTTTTGCATCTTCGCTGCGGTTGCCCATTTTTTTTCATTCATAATCTTCTAAATGATTCTCTTCCTCCGGCATCCAATATTTTCTATATCTGCTAATCAGAAATCAAAGGGCTTTGTCGTAGAGACTTACAAGGTATTGCTGTTTATAAAAGAGATTACATCCCTTCTGGATCGTGACAGTACATTAATCAATGAGATTTCGCTAGTCCCAAGGTTTAGGATGTCGCCTATCTCGCTTACGATGTGAATGTATCATTTTGCTTGAGAACGCCAATATTATATTATATACGATTAACTGGTGTCTGAAATATTTTCTCTATTAGGATAATGATTTTCCTAGCAATGAATTCTTTATATTATATATTAAGCCTTATGGGATCATTGTAATTGATTTAGAGGATATGATAATGGGTTTTGGTGTTTTGTCGCTGAATAATGAATTGTCCGCTGCTTCTCAGCAGTTTATGATAAAGTTTTAGTTTTATATGGATGGTGTACGCTACAGAACTATAATTCAGTAATATATAGTGTTAATATACAGTGCACAAAAGTATTTGCACCCTCACTTTTTTTTAGATTTAAAGGGAACGTATCATGTTGAAGAATTGAGATGAAGGGAAAAAAAACAGACACAAACGGACAGGTTTTTTTGATAGATACTCACTGACGGAAAAAAGAAGGATTATGGTATGCGATCTGTAAACGTTTGTGCCAGTTTTTTGACAAATCTGTTGTTTTTTTAAGACGGATTCGCGAAAGGCGGATACCAGTCACAGATTTGGAAAAACGCAGTCTGCATTGAGCATGTTCTAGAACAGGAGGAGCTGAGCAGATTAATATATAGATTTGTGGGAAAAGATTTCGGCATAACTTGTAATTCATTGGTCTAAACTTTGATCATTGCGAGTTGAGTCCAGTGGGCGGTCCTACTCTGTAATCGACTACCTTCCCTGAGTGAGTGTGTACACAGACAGTTGTCAATTCCGTAGTAGGACCGACCACAGGACTCCTAAGCTTAGAGTAAACAGATGTTAAGATTAGAGATGAGCGAATCGAAGATGCAGAAGTGGAATTTGATTCGAATTTCAGGAAATCTTCGATTCGCATGGAATCCGGATTTCCTGATGCTTCGTGGTAACGAATATTTAGTAAGGACCTTTGTGACATCAGACGGGCACAAGGTATTCTCTAGTGATGTGATTGGGTAGGCGTGTCTTTGCTTGTTAGCAGATCCTTCCACATGAATAAAGCTTGTCCGTGCTGGAGAGAGAGAAAGAGAGAGAGACATGACCGTGGCATCCAAGGGCTTCCGCCATTTTGCCGCCCACCCTGGCTCTCTGCAGACAGGAAATAGCTGTTTATTCGCTGTGAATTAATTCGGATCGAAGAGATTGGTATTGGAAAAGTCGGCGATCTAGTTAAGATCAGTGAAGTACAGGTTATACTGAATCTTATCCCATAAATCTACAGTGGGTACGGAGAGTATTCAGACCCCTTTTAAATTTTTCACTCTTTGTTTCATTGCAGCCATTTGCTAAAATCAAAAAAGTTATTTTTTATTTTTTTATTTTATTTTTCATTAATGTACACTCAGCTCCCCATCTTGACAGAAAAAAAAACAGAAATGTAGATATTTTTGCAAATTTATTAAAAAAGAAAAACTGAACTATCACATGGTCATAAGTATTCAGACCATTTGCTCAGTATTGAGTAGAAGCCCCTTCCTTTTGAGCTAGTACAGCCATGAGTCTTCTTGGGAATGATGCAACAAGTTTTTCACATCTGGATTTGGGGATCCTCCGCCATTCTTCCTTGCAGATCTTCTCCAGTTCCGTCAGGTTGGATGGTGAACGTTGGTGGAGCCATTTTCAGGTCTCTCCAGAGATGCTCAATTGGGTTGAGGTCAGGGCTCTGGCTAGGCCAGTCAAGAATGGTCACAGAGTTGTTCTGAAGCCACTGCTTTGTTATTTTAGCTGTGTGCTTAGGGTCATTGTCTTGTTGAAAGGTGAACCTTCGGCCCAGTCTGAGGTCCAGAGCACTCTGGAAGAGGTTTTCTTCCAAGATATCTCTGTACTTGGCCGCATTCATCTTTCCTTCAATTACAACCAGTCGTCCTGTCCTTGCAGCTGAAAAACACCCCCATAGCATGATGCTGCCACCACCACGTTTCACTGTTGGGATTGTATTGGGCAGGTGATGAGCAGTGCCTGGTTTTCTCCACACATACCGCTTAGAATTAACGGCAAAAAGTTCAATCTTCGTCTCATCAGACCAGAGAATCTTATTTCTCATAGTCTGGGAGTCCTTCATGTGTTTTTTGGCAAACTCTATGTAGGGTTTCATATGTCTTGCTTCCTTCGGGCCACTCTGTCATAAAGCCCCGACTGGTGGAGGGCTGCAGTGATAGTTGCCTTTGTGGAACTTTCTCCCATCTCCCTACTGCATCTCTGGAGCTCGGCCACAGTGATCTTTGGGTTCTTCTTTACCTCTCTCACCAAGGCTCTTCTCTCACGATTGCTCAGTTTGGCTGGACGGCCATATCTAGGAAGAGTTCTGGTCGTCCCAAACTTCTTCCATTTAAGGATTATGGAGGCCAATGTGCTCTTAGGAACCTTCAGTGCTGCAGAAATTCTTTTGTAACCTTGACCAGATCTGTGCCTTGCCACAATTCTATCTCTGAGCTCCTTATGCAGTTCCTTTGACCTCATGATTCTCATTTGCTCTGACATGCACTGTGAGCTGTGAGGTCTTATATAGACAGGTGTGCGCCTTTCCTAATCAAGTCCAATCAGTTTAATTAAACACAGCTGGACTCCAATGAAGGAGTAGAACCATCTCAAGGAGGATCAGAAGGAAATGGACAGCATGTGAATTAAATATGAGTGCCACAGCAAAGGGTCTGGATACTTATGACCATGTGATATTTCAGTTTTTCTTTTTTAATAAATTTTCAAAAATATCTACATTTCAGTTTTTTTATGTCAAGATGGGGTGCTGAGTGTACATTAATGAGAAATAAAATGAACTTTTTTTGCTTTTAGTAAATGGCTGCAATGAAACAGTGAAAAATTTAAAGGGGTCTGAATACTTTCTGTACCCACTGTATATATTAAATCTGCACAGCTCCGCCTGCTCTATATCATGCTGCCTGCAGATTGGACTGCATTCTCAACATGACAGGTTACCTTTTAATATGACCCGTTAAAGAGGTTTTCTGGATTAAAAATATTGATGACCTATCCTGAGGATTAGATTGGTGGGGATCTGACAACCAGAACCCCCACTGATCAGTTGTTCTCAGCAGCTGATACACAGAGAATGGAGCAGGCAGCAGACACCGCTGTGTAGTGGCGAACTGAGTCACTGCAGCTTAGAACCCATCCAAGTGAATGGGAGGTGATCTGCAGTACCTGGTCTGACCACTACACAGAAAATGGAGCTGTCTGCTTCCTCGTCCATTTTCTATGTATCAGCTACTGAGACCAGCTGATCAGTGGGGATGCCGGTTATCGAGCCATCACTGATCTGATATTGATGATTTATCCTTAGAATAAGTCAACAATATTTATAGACTCAAAGCCCCTTTACACAGTTACTGGACCCCATTCTGCTAAACTGCACTGCCAGTGATATCAATCTTTTATGTCACCATCAATGGCACTGACCCAATAAGTCAATCTCTTCTATAAGGTAGCCAGATGTCCCTAATATTATTGTTAGGGATGTAGCATGCAAGGTTCATGGGGTTCTTAAAAGGAACTTATCAGCAGGGCTGGTTTTCCTTTAGAGTAGTAACAGATTCCCTGTCATTGATGCAATGGTCCCTAAAGTATGGATCAGGGGTCGGGAAAATTCTGTGTTTTCCAAGAGCCTACTTAAGAGAAATTGTGATAGTTGACATGCTAGTGGTCTTCATGCTGCTAAAGGGTCACAAGAAGATAAGAGCAGCCGCCATATTGTTCTCATAGCATCACCCCAATAGGAATTGCCCTCTCCTGGTGACAGCTTGTACTTTCTTATAGGTCATGTACCCTAAGCAAAGCTAAAAGTTTACATGTGAATGTACTAAACTTTAATTCCTTCATTTTTGCTTGTAGATTTGGGTTCACAGCGCTCACAATGCCAGCGGCTACTTCACAATTTATGGAGATGAGTCCCTGCAGTCTGATCACTTCAGTTCCAGGCTTAGTTTCGGAGACACACAAACTGTCTGGGCAAGAACGGGTTACTTGGGATTCTTAAGAAGAACGGAACTAACAGATGCAAATGGCGGTAAGAGAGTAAAGGAAACCTTACAATTTTTGTATCTTTGTGCTAGTATTGAAAGTAGAACCAGGATGGGCGCACCATTGCTAGAGACTTCTATAACTTATGTAGCACCATTGCTAGAGTCTTCTATAACTTATGTAGCACCATTGCTAGAGTCTTCTATAACTTATGTAGCACCATTGCTAGAGACTTCTATAACTTAGGTAGTACCATTGCTAGAGATTTCTAGAACTTAGGCAGTACCATTGCTAGAGACTTCTATAACTTAGGTAGCATCATTGCTAGAGATTTCTATAACTTAGGCAGTACCATTGCTAGAGACTTTTATAACTTAGGCAGTATCATTGCTATAGACTTCTATAACTTAGTTAGTACCATTGCTAGAGACTTCTGTAACTTAGGCAGCACCATTGCTAGAGACTTCTATAACTTAGTTAGTACCATTGCTAGAGACTTCTGTAACTTAGGCAGCACCATTGCTAGAGACTTCTATAACTTAGTTAATACCATTCCTAGAGACTTCTATAACTTATGTAGCACCATTGCTACAGACTTCTATAACTTAGGCAGTACCATTGCTAGAGACTTCTATAACTTAGGCAGTACCATTGCTAGAGACTTCTATAACTTAGTACCATTGCTAGAGACTTCTATAACTTAGGCAGTACCATTGCTAGAGACTTCTATAACTTATGTAGTACCATTGCTAGAGACTTCTATAACTTAGTACCATTGCTAGAGACTTCTATAACTTATGTAGTACCATTGCTAGAGACTTCTATAACTTCGTACCATTGCTAGAGACTTCTATAACTTAGGCAGTACCATTGCTACAGACTTCTATAACTTAGGCAGTACCATTGCTAGAAACTTTTATAACTTAGGCAGTACCATTGCTAGAGACTTCTATAACTTAGGCAGTACCATTGCTAGAGACTTCTATAACTTAGGCAGCACCATTGCTAGAGACTTCTATAACTTAGTTAATACCATTGCTAGAGACGTCTATAACTTAGTTAGTACCAATCCTAGAGGCTTCTATAACTTAGGTAGTACCATTGCTAAAGACTTCTATAACTTAGTACTATTGCTAGAGACTTCTATAACGTAGGTAGTACCATTGCTAGATACTACTTTATACAGTACATTTTTGGTTCACAATCCACTAGGCAGTGGATTGTGTACACAGAAATGACAAAAATTCTTACATGGTCATAGCAAGTCTCCTGCAACTTTTCCCTTTTAGGGGAACATTGAGGTTGCATGCACCGTGAAGCCAACCAGAAGTCACCAAGGAGTCCTAGTCCTGTGACTGTCAGGGTCATATCTAAAGGCCATTGCTAGTTTGCTGGCTTGGCTACTCAGGATAGGTATTTAATGTGAAATCTGTGGGGGAATCTGACCTTCTCCCCCCGCCACCACCATCAGCTGTTCTTAGGATAGTATATGGAGCCAGAGGCAGAGGATAACTTGGCTGCACTAATGCAGTTCAGCTCCCATTCAGATGAATAGAACAGCTGATCAGTGCAGGTGCTGTGTCGGACCCCATCAATCTCAAATGATTGATCTATTCTAAGGATAGTTCTGTCATTTTTAGTATTGGATAACCCTGTTAACTTTTAAGAAATTATATGATATTTGTATCACTTTCTAGATGAATACAATGAATATTCTAAGGGCTACAGAATATATACATGGCAAGAAAATCTTAGATTGGTATTTATTTTGCTTAAATGGGTTGTCTGGCGGGAAAAAAAAGTTAAAACGGGGTCAGAATACTTCCTGGTCCCATTTCGAAATACAGAGAATGCCAGGAAGTGTTGGTTTTGCCAGTGATGGGCTGTGGATTGTCACCGTTGCGGCCAGCAATCGAGTCACCGACCGTACATTCCCTGGCATTTCCGTTGTGTCGAGGCAGGACCACAAAGTAGAGACCAGCTGGGACCTAAGTAAAAGAATGGAGGCGGCGGGGGATTGATGAGACATGCAGTACTTCTATATTTTTAACCCATTCTGAGCCTGTTAATTATTTTGGACCCGATTTAATGATTGACAGGACATTTCTCAAAAAATGTTTGTTTTTAATCTATACAGAGCGACACGATGCCCTTTATGTGGTCGGGGCACTGGATGAAGCAATGGAGCTACGAGGGATGAGATATCACCCAATTGATATAGAAACGTCTGTGATCAGAGCCCACAAGAGTGTTACAGAATGGTAATTGACTTCTTTTACTTTGGCTTCTGTGTATAATGTATGAGAATTACAATCCCAGCAATTCATCTGAATCAAATATAACATTTAAAGGAAATTGTTGTAGTGAAATTGTGGCAAAAAAGTCTTTATAACATTGGTGATCAGAAGAGGCAGGAGGAAGTCAGGAAAAGATGTCTACAAGAAGCTGAGTCTGAACGGACCATCAACCAGCAGCTTCCCGGTGACAATATTGTGGAATATGGTGTCATCACAGTTAGCTTGTCAAGTTATTCACATTCTTAAAGGGGTTTCCCGGGCTTAAGGCTGAGGATTGGCCATAAATACCTGATCAGTAGGGGGTTGACACACATTCCCCAGTCTGATGAGCTATACAGAGTCACTTGCACGCCCCTGCTGTACACAGTACAGGACTGGAAGCAGAAAAGCTCCATCTACTGTTTAGCGGCTGGGCGCCTTCACTGCAGCTCAGCTCCCACTGACTTCAATGGCCACCATACAGTGGATGGAGTTCTCTGCTTCAGGCCATGTATTGTATATAGGACAGGTGCCAGAAGCAGCTCCGTAGAGCTGATCGGGCCAGGCCCTACCAATCAGTTATTTATAGACGATCCTGAGGATAGGCCATAAAAAAATTTAGCCTGGGCAACCACTTTAACCATCCTAAAGATGTCCATTCCCATCTAGAATAATCCCAAAACTCACTATGCAGATTCTTAAACACCCTAAAGGTGACTATTCCTAACCATCCTAAAGGTCACAATACACATTCTCAACTACTCTAAAGGTGGTTATACATGATTCCTGAATTTACCAATTTTTGTGAGATTGTCCGACCATTGATCGTGTATGGTGGTGTCCCAACTGCAAATGTCAGCTTGTTGAATATCAATATGCCCTATGTTTTGTTCTTAAACAAGATAAACCACCAGAAGCGACATGTTAATCTTAAGAACACATGCAGTGAGACCTCTCCAAAAGACCACCTCTTTAAGAAGACCACATTTTCTGTGACAGATTTTTGATTTTCAATACTAGCTACCTTCTTTGAGAAGACCACCTCTTTAGAAGACCATTTTTTCATGCAATTTTGGGTGGTCGTCTTAAAGAGGTTTAACTGTATATGTTCAGCTCAGCTGAATGTGTCTGTGTATTGGGGTTCAGGGGGGATAGTTGTCAGCCAAATGAGCACTGAATGATAGCCAACATACGATCATAAATTCATTTAATAGTCTACTTTAATTCCCCTGTCTAAGCCATGTCTTGGAATTCCATTGGTTCTAAATCCAACTTTTTGTCATTCTTTCTCCCACTAGTGCTGTATTTACCTGGACAAATTTGTTGGTCGTTGTAGTAGAACTTGATGGCTCTGAACAAGAAGCCCTGGATCTGGTACCACTAGTCACCAACGTGATCTTGGAGGAACATTATCTTATTGTAGGAGTGGTTGTAGTGGTGGACATTGGTGTCATTCCTATCAACTCCCGTGGAGAGAAACAGCGTATGCACCTACGAGATGGGTTTTTGGCAGATCAGCTGGACCCCATATATGTGGCCTACAACATGTAGTCTTGTAATTTTAAAGGCTTCCATGGACTTCACAATAGATGTATAAATTTTTTGTGTCCACTAAAAAAAAACAAAACCCATAAAAAAAAAAAAAAAATTACAAACTTGCAAATAGGGGATTTAACCTTTATTCAGAATGGATCCGTTTTTTGTCATTTTAACTTTCCAATTTCTCAAAATTGGGCAGACAGAATGTGAAATGTGCTTTTGTTTTTACCACTACATTTTAGCACCGATAGACTTTTTTTAAGGTACTTTGCTGCCTCAGTTGAACAGGCTGAGAACTCGACAGGTCTCCGTTGTACGAAGACCTTGTGCGATCCTCAGCTTTTTTTTTAAATATTATTTTAAATGCCAGTTTTTAAACCGAAAAAGTTTTTTTTATCTTTTTTTGTTGCTAGATTGACCCCATTGTTTTCATTATGTAGCGATGTACTTTATGAGGGATTATTTTTAAACGGAGCGAAATAGGTTAAAAACTTTAACGGTGACAGGATTTTTTTTTACAGGGTTCACATCTGTGTGTCGGAGACAATTGGATCTAGTCCTGTTATTTACGTAATGAAAAATGCTACGAACGCAAAATAAAAAAAAAAATCCAATTTCATAATGACGCACCATGTCTAAGAAGGATCACAATCACAGTTTTAGCTTTTTGGGTACTGGATTGAAGCCAAAGTTTGTAAGCTGCTAATCTGTCCAGTGTTTTAACCCCTTAATATCAGAGTGGAAGTTTTTTTTTTTTTTTTATTATTATTATTTTTATTTCTCCGTCTAATACAGCAAGAAAAAAATATTGGTTGCGAACCATCACAACGGGCTTCGTTGTGTCCTTCCGCAAACCAAAAACAGACTACTGTAGAAAGTCTTTATTTAATATTTTTGCCTCCTTGGGGCTGAAGAATGACCGATTGAGGTTATAGATTGTAACCTAGCAATCTTAACTTCTTCCGCCGCAAGAACGGTCTACGATAGCAATTCCTAAGTAAGCACACAAATAAAAAAAAAAAATTGCTGTTCATCTCAGATTGAGAGTAATATAACTAGCGATTGTTAAAAATATAAAAAAAAAAAACATAGTATGCATTAGGTGGACTTTGGCAAGTATCTTTGTACTGAACTAAAAAGATAAAATAAGTTAACTCTCCATATGTAATTATGTATAAAATCTTTAATTTATTTTGATCTCTTTAGAAGTATAAAACAAAAACAGCATTCAAGGAAGTGAAATTCTTGTAATGTTTGCTAATATAAAAAAAAAAAGCGTTGTATTATCTTGAGTGGATAGTATCACATCAAATATATATATATGAAATTATAAATTCACTAATGGGTTATGCGGGAAGGGATATATTTTAATGTTTACGATGCAGTACGTGTCACTTGCATGGTGTCTCCCACTGTATATAACTGGGTGTTATTCACAATCTTTGTTCAGAAACTGCAATCGTGGATTGCCTGTGTTCCCGTATACAAGATTATTCTAGATACCAGCAAGTGGATTTTAAATACCATCCTTTAGATGGTGTACAAAACGTATGTCTGATATGCACTATCATTTTTTTTTTCTTTCTCCTAGAGAAGCAACAGTAGATACAATTGTATAATGTGTGTGCTGATCGGAGGATGCATTTGATAAAATGTAAAAAAAAAAAAAAAAAAAAAATCATGTTGAGGAATGACGCGGTATTCAGAAATTCAGAGTCGTATCATCATCATCCTTGTTCAGAAATGTGCTGCCTCACATCTTCCATGGGCATTCAATACCGTCTATGTTGTAACGATATGTTAAAAATCGGAAATTTATTTTGCGCAAATTTTCAACCCCAATTTTTAAATTTGAATATGAGATTAAAAGCCACCTATGAAAAGGCATCAGTCATGGCTGTTTGTATGTGTTCCATGGAGTTTACATCCGTTTTTTGTTTTCTGCAAATGTGAATCACGTCATTGCTGCCTCATCCTGAATTCTGTGTAATGTTATTTAGTTCTGTCCGCAAAAATGACAAAAAGTTACTTTTTTTTTGTGATTGAGTCCAATGCAAACAAAATAGAAAATCTTTATCTTCAGACAGGGTAACACAAATAAAAAGAACTTTGGATCCATTCATTCATCTTTTAAGAGAATCTGTGACTGCAGACAGGCCTCGCTCACCATGGAAGTCTGCCAGCGGAGAGGACGGAAGCTATGCCTTCTGACCCCGGAACCAAAGTGGAATTACAAATTTTGGATCGTGTAGACCGGCCCATACGGTGAGTGGCTGCAAATGGTTAGCCATCACAAGCTTACTGGCAGCTAACCTACAGTAAGAATGCTGTGGATGAGAGCTAAAGTAATCTCCTCCACGTGCTGTGTCTAAAACCCACAGCGCAAAGAGACTAGGGCTGCGGGGTCAAAAATTGCAGCGATAATTGACATCCTGCAGCAAATATTGAAAGCCCACATAGAAGTCTGCAGGTAAGCCACAGCAAAAAACCACCCAATTAAAGGTGGATTTTGCCATAACAACTTTCTGCAGAATTTCGCCGTTGCATGTTCACAGTGTGGGCCATTAGCCTTAGGCCTTAATTACCCGTCCATGTCCATTTCTTGGCCATAAAATATGGACGTATTGGTCCATTTTTAACACCCATGTTGCATTCGTTCCATGCCCATTTGTTGCTGTCTGACGGCCCATCGTGATCTGTTTTGCATATGGACCATTAAAAAACTTTTTTTGGCCCAACCCACAAATCATAACTCAGACAACAGTCCATTTAACGTCTGTTAAAAACAGACCCGTTGATTTCTGTTGGGCCCCAAATGGACAAGTATAGAACATGTCTTAACCATGTCCATCAAAGACGGAGGTGAATAAATTCATTCACTCTCCTAGTTTGTAAAAATAAACCATTAAAAAAATTGTCACAAGGCCGTTTTTTTACTGTTGTGTGAATAAGGCCTTAATATCCTGTAATTATAGAGATTGGCTCACCAACAAGATGTATCCCCTATCCACAGGGAACTCAACTGATCACAAGAATGGGAGTCCTGAGTCTCCCCATAACTCTATGGAGATAACCGAGCACTGTACTCGGCTTCTATTCAGCAGTCCCATACACAACTACTGCTGTAGTGAGCAAACATACAAAAGATATCTGCAGGCAATCCCTGGTGGTACATCGCTCCCTTTGTGTTACGAGCAGGTAGGCTTCCATGCTGAGTGAGGTCAGATTCAGGGGTTTATATAGTAAAACTGTATAAGTTGCAGAAGAGTATATAGATAAAATATATGAGAGCTGGAAAGACTTTAAAGGATATGGACACCTTTTCAACCATTGCTCGTAAGCATCTAATATAAGAAATGAAGTAACCTTCACATTGTCTTGGATAAAAAAAAAAACTCCTATTTTTTGTGTCTACATCTTATGTGCAGATCTATTTGTATCCATGGCAACAGACTACAACTTGTCTGGTTTTGTAGTCCTAGTCCCTGTCATCATTTCCTTCTTCTCACTAACCATATAAATATATGTTAGCCCAAACTAGGGGACAGATGGACTGCAGGATCAGCGAACAGACTATTAGCAAAGTTGCTTTATTTTTTTAGATGCATCCAAGCAATATTAAGAAATTCACTTCGGTTCACCGAATATATATATTCACCTATAGCAATTTTGTGCTATTGTATTAGCAGATATCCCATGTTTCCAGTGTATTTCCCTGTACTGAGCTGCCCACCCCTGCTGACTACAGACACTGATGACTAGAAGTAGTCAGGGCTCCTTTAGTTGTCTGCAGGCTACCACTAGCAGTCTGTAGTTGGTGGAGGATGGGCAGCTGCAGGAACCTTTTTTTCCAAGAGCATATCTGGAAAGTATAATATAAAGCAATTTCCTAATATTTATTGAAAAGTCTAGATTTAGGTTATTACAGGTGTATTTTTCTAGCTTTACTGCTTTCTTCTTTTACAATAAGGACAGTTTTCCTATAGAGACAACATATGTTCTTGAATCTATAATGTATCAATAAGTCTTTTCATCTTGCACTAGGGATTCAGTCAGTGCATTATATGACCCTCTGGTTTTCATAACTTTCTTTGATATATCATCTCTTTGATATATTAGAGCTTTTTTTTTAACTAGGGGTCCACTTTAAAGTGAATGTCCACCTTTTAACACCTTGCTGTTTCTTATTATAGGGGTTGAAGGTCCAGTTTACAGATACAGAGCCCCAAATATCCTGCATAGACGTGGTTAAAGGGTTATTCCACAAATAGCAGGATAAGGAGACGATCTGATCAGATGTTCTGATCTTGAAAAAGTGGAGGGCACTACCCCTCCATTCATCCCCAATCTCATGATCATTGGGGGTTCAACGGTCGGACTACCAGCCATCAGATCCTAATCCCTTATTCACATGAGTGTTGTGCCTACAGTGACCACTAGAGGGAGCTTACTGGTTTATTATTTCAATGTGTTCACAGTACGCTGTAAACTTTTAAAGGGATTGTGCAGAATTAGAAAACATGACTGATTCCTTCTTCACAGGAAGTGATATCATGTCTGTTGGTCACATGACAGTGCTACAGCTCAGACCCATTAAATAAAGGAGGCTGAACTACAGCATGGCCATATGACCAATGGATGTGATGTCACTTCCTGTGAAGAAGAAATCAGCCATGTTTTCTAATCCTACACAGCCCCTTTCAGCTCCCTCTAGTGGGGGTTGCATGCAGACATAATTTTATGGGGGAACTTTATAAAGCCCTGCACTTTTGCAATTTTGGCAATCAAAAGGTTTGTGATTTTTTTTGGGCATACTTGCGCAAAAAATTTTAGCTACGTTTTGCATGTTTATACTACTCCCTCCACATTTGACAAGTGGGTGGGGAAGTGGGTGTGGCTAGCCTGTTGAGTTGATGTACATGAGATTTATCAAGTGCAACTTTAGCAAAAAAAGTCACAAAAATTATCGCAATTTCACTCGGGAGTTTGTGTAGAAAGAAGCATCAAACTTATCAAAAAATTTGTGTGAATTTTGATAAATTCAGCAAAACTTATGGCAACACAAATTTCAACAAGACTATCTTTAAAAACTCTCCTCATAATACAACTTCCTGCATGTCTATGCAGGGGATTCCGGGTCTTTATATAACCAAAAAAAGAGCTTTATTTGCTAAAACCCTATATTAAAAAAAAAATGATTCTGCACAAAATTTTGGACCCATTTAGATTTTTTTAAAAATTGTGCTCGAGGGTGGAAAATCACTTAAAACTTAAAGGCACAGTGGAAGTTTTTGCATATTTACAATGATATTACTATGAGACAGAGTAAAAAGGTGTGAGGTGTGTGCTTGTGGCTTCAGCAGAGCCCGGAGCAGGTCATTTATAAGGGCTTATTCACACTTCAGTGAATCAGGGACATGCACTGTCCGTGTTCTCCATGGACCATTTCGGACTTCTCTTTTCCCCAAGAGTCAAGTGAATGAGGCAGAGTTATGTGACCAGGCATCACCCATGGACCAGAGTGGTATTTCTGGAAAAAGACACTTTTTTTTTAAATTTTGGACTCGACAAACCCTTAAAGGAACCTGTCATGTTGAAGAAGCAGTGTGATACGTAGGCAGCATGTTATAGAGCAGGAGGAGCTGAGCAGATTGATCTATAATTTGGTGGCATAACTTGTATCTTATTCCTCTTAAACCCTGTTTATTCTGAGCTTAGGAGTCCAGTGGGTGGTCCTATTAGTGACTGATAGCTAGCTCAGTATGCAGAGATTTTCAGACAATAAGTTACAAGTAAGGGTGGGTTCACACTTGTGCCCGGAGTCCGTCCGCCGCGAATCCGACCTAAATGTCGGAAAAAAGGATAGCGAAAGGATTGGGAAAGGTTTGAAATGCATTGCTTAAAAACCCCTTCACTTCTATGGGTTATTAAAGCAATGCGCGAGTGTCCGATTGCACCCTCTGCGCTGCAAAGCCATTTTTTTTCGTCAGACACAAAGTCGGACATGCAGGACTTTGTGTATGACGAAAAAAATCGGCTTTGCGGCGCAGAGGGTGCAATCAGACACTCGCGCATTGCTTTAATAACCCATAGTAGTAATATAATGTTGTACCGTGTTAGCCATTGAAAGTAGTGGAAGAGTGAAGAAATCAGGCGATACCTTTTAGAGGCTAACCCACAGAAGTGAATGGGTTTTTAAGCAATGCATCTCAAACCTTTCCCAATCCTTTCACTATCCTTTTTCCCGACATTTAGGTCGGATTCGCGGTGGAAGGACTCCGGGCGCAAGTGTGAACCCACCCTTATCTGCTCACTCCTCCTGCTCTATAAAATGAAGCCAGTCAATTGGACAAGTAAGAGGTTTTACAGGATTTTGATATCGATGACCAATCCTTAAGATAAGTCCTCAGTATCAAATTGATCCGACATATTGATCCAACACCCGCACCCCCAGTGAGTGCTTTGGCCCCTTAACAATTCTGGTGCACCAGTCAAGGGCTGGTGTAGATTTCTGGTATAACTTATGCCAGTTTTGTGATGTGATTTATAGCAAATCTGATGGATCGAGGCATCTCCGCCTCAGCCTGCCTTAAAAAGTGGAGAACAGGGTAAGAAACTGATGTTATGACGTAAGTCAGAAATGCATCACTGCTATGCTAGAAAACTAGCTAGTAAATTCCTCCCTGTATATGGAACCAGACGTACAGTTTTGTAGCTATGTCGTGGCCAAACCGGGTTGCTACAGATCATCTGCAATTCACTCCAGTTATAGGGCTGACTCCCGACTTTGCCCTTCATTCTTAGAGGGAGGAGAGTGCTCACATTGTGTCTAGGACTCATTGTCATTGTCCTGGTAGAGTCTCCAGTTTGGTGCTATGAAACATTGTAGCCGAACACTTTCATACAAGGCAGGTAATGGTAGAAAAGCGGCACTTTATTTGTAGTTGTAGTTCTGATTTATAGCTTATACGGTAATATACTGTAAAGGGAAGAGGCTGCTTATGTCTACTAGATAGGTATTCTATAATTTGTCTTATTTTGTACTTTTTGGACTTGGCTACCTATTCATTAGATTTTCTATGGAGGTCCGGAGATCATAAAATGGAATTTCTTGACTTTTGACTATTTGAAGCTCATCTGTCCATCCACCCAGACATAACCACATGGGGTCTCTGTTTCAGAGGCCCCATATCAGAACAGGTCCCGGGATCTGTTTTCTTTAGTCCTATATATTTTTTATTTCTTAGCTCTCATCTGTGCTTCTTAGCTAAGTCTATATATGATAAGGAAAATATTTTTTTTTTACAGATTTTTATGTCCAATGCACTGAACAAACCATTCATGAATAATATGAATCCCCTTAGTTGCTTGGTAGACAATAAGGGACAATTGCAAAGTATTACAACAAATATACCATTTATACATGGATGTTCTTTTTACATATCGAAATGCAACAGTGCCACCATTTTAAAAAGAGGTCAGGAAGAGTACTACAACCATAAGTGTTGAATTTACAGGGTCACTGGATTTAATAAAGAGTCCTATAAATTATTTAGTCTATGTATTTTTTTTTCTTAAAGGATTTTTTTTTTATTTATTTGTTTTTCATAAAAATGTACAGATCTTAGATTATTTTTAAAGCAACTCGACAGCTAAATAACTTTTATTGTATTTCATCATTGGTTCAAATGTACATCCAAGCATACTATCCTGTTTGGTCTCCATGAAATTTCAATACTACTACCTAAGAAAGGGCTACTAGAAAGTGAACCTGTCACATATTTTTGCTGCAGTATCCAAGAGCAGGATATGATAGAGGAGAGAAGCTGAGCTCTGTGATATATAGGTTTATATGATAGAGGAGAGAAGCTGAGCTCTGTGATATATAGGGTTATATGATAGAGGAGAGAAGCTGAGCTCTGTGATATATAGGTTATATGATAGAGGAGAGAAGCTGAGCTCTGTGATATATAGGGCTATATGATGGAGAGAAGCTGCGCTCTGTGATATATAGGGTTATATGATAGAGGAGAGAAGCTGAGCTCTGTGATATATAGGGTTATATGATAGAGGAGAGAAGCTGAGCTCTGTGATATATAGGGTTATATGATAGAGGGAGAGAAGCTGCGCTCTGTGATATATAGGTTATATGATAGAGGAGAGAAGCTGAGCTCTGTGATATATATAGGGTTATATGATAGAGGAGAGAAGCTGAGCTCTGTGATATGTAGGTTATATGATAGAGGGAGAGAAGCTGAGCTCTGTGATATATATAGGGTTATATGATAGAGGAGAGAAGCTGGGCTCTGTGATATATAGGATTATATGACAGGGAGAAAAGCTGAGCTCTGTGATAAGTTCTGTATAATACAACCATATACATACTGATACAGGGAGAGCTGTCAATCACTGTATATGGGCGGGGTAATCAGGACTCTCACTGTCTCTCCTAGGAGTCCTGTCAGGATTTACTCTGCTTTTTACTGAGAAATCCTGCTCCAAATCATATAAATATACACGTGTGGACAAAATTGTTGGTACCCCTCGTTTAATGAAAGAAAAACCCACTATGGTCACAGAAATAACTGACAAAAGTAATAATATATAAAAATTCTATGAAAATGAACAAATGAAAGTCAGACATTGCTCTTCAACCATGCTTCAACAGAATTTTTTAAAAAGAAAACTCATGGCCACTCCTCATGAGCAAACTGCTCCAGTTGTCTCGGGTGTGAAGGGTGCCTTTTCCAGACGGCATGTTTCAGCTCTTTCCAAAGATGCTCAATAGGATTTAGGTCAGGGCTCATAGAAGGACACTTCAGAATAGTCCAATGTTTTCCTCTTAGCCATTCTTGGGTGTTTTTAGCTGTGTATTTTGGGTCATTATCCTGTTGCAAGACCCATGACCTGCGACTGAGACCAAGCTTTCTGACACTGGGCAGCACATTTCTCTCTAGAATCCCTTGATAGTCTTGAGATTTCATTGTACCCTGCACAGATTCAAGACACCCTGTGCCAGATGCAGCAAAGCAGCCCCGGAACATAACAGAGCCTCCTCCATGCTTCACAGTAGGGACAGTGTTCTTTTCAAGATATGCTTCATTTTTCTGTCTGTGAACATAGAGCTGATGTGCCTTGCCAAAAAGATTTTTGTCTCATCTGTCCATAGGACATTCTCCCAGAAGCTTTGGGGCTTGTCAGCATGTAGTTTGGCAAATTCCAGTCTGTCAGATTCAAGTTATTTCTGTGACCATTATGGGTTTTTCTTTCATTAAACGAGGTGTACCAACAATTTTGTCCACGTGTGTATATATTGCTGAGCTCAGCTTCTCTCCTCTATCATATAACCCTATATATCATAGAGCTCAGCTTCTCTCCCGCTATCATATAACCCTATATATCACAGAGCTCAGCTTCTCTCCTCTATTCCTATATATCACAGGGCTCAGCTTCTCCCCCTCTACCATATCCTGGTCTCAGATAGGGCAGCAGAATTCACGTGACAACTTCACATAGGCAGATTACAGCTGCTGACTGGGTACCAGCTTGGGGCACTTTGGGGCAAGTTTATTAAAATTGTATAAAAGCAAAACTGTTTTAGTTGGCCATAACCAATAATGGTACAATTATGTATTTTGTTCCTGACAATGACAACCACATTGTGATTGGTTGCTATGGGCAACAAAGACCATTTTGCTTTTAGATCATTTTAATAAATCTGCTTCTTTGTGATCAGCTTATTGTCAAGTGACTCTTCTAAGGCTACGGTCACACCTTCTTTGGGTGACCGTTAGGGGATTCCGTCCCCCTTTCTGCTTAAAATATGCAGAGAGAAAACTCCTACAAGCAGGACTTTTCTCTCCGCCGATTTCAGACAGAAGCTCGCAGGACCCCATTATAGTCTATGGGGTCTGCGGGTTTCCACAGGTAACCACTTTTTAAGCGAAAACGAACGCTAGTGTGAACCTAGCGTAAGAACAGGGATTGGGCAAAGCAGAGACCTTCTGTGATCGCTCTAGCAATTGGTGCGTCAGGGAAAAACCTGCAATGATGTGTAGATTTTAAGTCTCTGCAGTCTGTCAGCAAACACACAGAGTACATTGATAGTCTGCGGACTGCAGTAAACCGTGTCCTGCAGTTAGCCTACTGGTCTATGTGGCAACTGTAGGACACGCATTTTGTGGGCAAGCCTGCAGGTTATTATCTGAAGATATTGACTACTGTAGTCATATTATATTTGGAAATTGCTTTTGATCCTTTGAAATGTGTAACTAGTGCAGATATGAGGCAGCTATATTACCTTCACACTTTATGGTAGAGTGTTGCGTGATTAACCCCTTGTCATTCCATAATCAGAAGAAGTCATCATAAGGTTGTATAGCATCACTTGCCATTGAAGCCAATCATTATAGTCGTCGGATTTCTATGGCTTGTCAATGATGAATAGACGATTGTGGCGTTTGTGACTGTAAAACGATTCTAGTGGTTACAAGGACGCAGTACCGACCTGTTGAGCTCTTTACCATCATGTGGACTCTAAATGCCAGCATCTGACCTCAGGTATTAGACGGCAAGGAGCAGCAAATATTCACTTAGGATGGACATCTGCCAACGATGTAGTAAAGACAGAAACATGTAGCACTATCTGTCTGCAAATAGGAAATGTATAATAATAGTTATCTAGATCTTTGTGTATTGTGCCCATTGTACATGACACGTGACTGCCCTCTCTGGTGCTGGCAAGGTTAAGAAACAGCAATAAAGGAAGATTCTGTATTAGGATGCGTACTGTAGATATACCATTCCTGGGATCTTGTAACGTCCGTCTTGTGACCTTTGTGCTTTTTTTGAAATCTGATGTGGGTAGACGGAGAGGAGAGTGCAGATAAACCCATACACACAACACACAGTCCAACAGATTCCTCATGGTGCTTGTTTTATGATCTATTTAATTCTGCTTGACACTTTACCCCGGGGATCGAGCGTCCCTGTCTATCAGTTGAATGTTAGCAGAAGCGTTACTTCATGGAGTGTTGACTAGTTTGAGAAACGTCATTTACTCAGCCGATCACAGCTGAACCGATACAGACGAAATAAAATTTTTATGTGCAAAAGACAGCAACCTTCTTGTATGTTAAACCACCAGTACGCTTTGTACATCTGTGATAACGCCTGTTTTATATTCAAATGAACAAATAAAAGCTTTTATTTTTGTTGCTCTGAATATCTCTGCTTGTCATTTATTTCTTACAGCTCAGGCTCTCCACCTGCTGCACTTGGTAGTAGTAGGAACCTAACTGTCAGGTGGCAAAACGCATTTTAAAAGGCAATTGATCCATAGAACATACCGGGACTAACATTAAAGTAAACACTTTAATACAAAAAAGGTTAAGTGCTTACGAAAAGAGACACCAAAAAGTGCCATAAACAAGCAAACCGTTATAAAATAAAAAGGGAGAAAAACAGAAACCCTTGTAAGTTACAGGTGTTCAGATCCTGTGGAGTTGGGAGAAAGATGGCTCAGCTGGCTTCACATGTGTGACAAAGTTTCTCTGGTCATTATACAGTTTTTTTTTTTTTTTTCAATATTTATTTATTGATTTTATTTTTTTCCAAAAAAGAAATAGACAAAAATTACTAAGTGGCATGGCAGAGATACATAAAGACACTGTAATGAAACAAAATACCACATCAAGCAGTTACATGAACACAATATTAACAGATCAAGAAACATCAGAAGATGGAGGGAGAAAAAGAAGGGGGGGGGGGGGGTGAGGGCGATTGGTAGGCTCGAATGAACCCAGGTAAGTCCATAAGGGCTTGGCGCAGGCAAATGTAGTTGGGGTACTAGAGAGGAGGGTGTGGGCGATAGGCCCAAGGAAGCCAAATAATTATCTGGGGGGAGGGGGGCTGCTAGATGTCTCTACGAGTAAATTGGTGCCAAGGTCCCCATGTGGACAGGAAACCAGAACGAACCGGGAGTCCCCAGATGCAGAGCTCCTCGAACCTATAAAGTTGGTTAACCTTTTCCCTCCACTGGGAGATGGAAGGAGGGTCGGTCTCACGCCATCGAAGTGGGATCAACAGCTTGGATAAGCCAGGTGATAAGGCACGACCGTTTGGGAGAAAAATCGGGAGAGGACGCCAAAAGGAGAATGGTTTCTGGTCGCAGCTTCAATTCAACATGGCAAATAGACTTAATCTCCCCCTCAATCGCCTCCCAGAAGGGTCTAATCCTGGGGCACGTGACCCAGATGTGGGAGAGAGATCCCTCAGAGAGACCGCAACACCAACATTGATCAGAAATAGAGGAGTTAATTTTATGGAGGAACACCGGGGTTCTATACCACCTAGTGAGCAATTTAAACGAGTTCTGAATCCTAACACACCTAGAGAAACCATGGGAGCTCAACAGGATATGTTCTCAGAGGGTGATAATACCAGTCCCAACTCCCTTTCCCACTCCCTAACAAAGTATGGTTAGGGGGGAGGGGGTATGAGATTAAACAGCCATATATATAGGAAATCATTTTATGCTGGGGATTGGTAGAGTCAAGGATTTTCTCAAACCAATTGAGATCTCTAAGTGGAAGAGAGAGAGACCGGGAAAAGGACCTGTAGGAGAGTCGGAAGGACAAGGAGTGAAGGAAGGTCACTCTATGATGATCTCCCTGGAACAAGAGGGACGTCAGAGGAGGAGGGTCCCTGTCAGTCAGTGAGGAACAGACAGGGACATGGAGGAGGTGAGTCCAAGGAAAACAGTGGTCTGGAGGGGTAGAGGAATCCCAACTAGGGAGGAGGCCCAAAGGCATTCTGGGGGAAGGGGAAGCGCCTGGAGACAGTGTAGTAGAGAAGGCTTGCCTTACACGGATGGTGCCCCTGATGAGATCGCTAAGAACTGTGGAAGTATTGGGAGTATAACGAGAGAACCAGAGGAACCACTGGTAGGGAGAGGGTAATAAGTTCCGTTCCAGGGAAGTATGAATGAGGGAAGTGTCAGTGGACACTAATTCAAGCCATCTCGCAAGGTAGAGAGCCTTATAGTAGGATTCAATGTCAGGGAGTGCAAAGCCACCTTGCAATTTGTGCCGGGTTAGGAGGGAATATGCTAAGCGCGGGCGGAGAAACGAGATGAGGCTACGGAGATTCTTGAAGAAAGAGTTAGGGAGGAGGATATTTTACGATTGCAGGACGTAAAGTATCTTAGGGAGGATATACGTCTTGGGAATGTTTTTCCTGCCCATCCAGGAGACAAAGGGAATGCGCATTTTAGAGAGCTTCTGTTTGATGTCAGCCAAGAGAGGGGCAAAGTTAAGGGAGTAAAGCCGGGTCGGGTCAGCAGGAATCTTGATGCCCAAAACTTTAATAGCATGGGAGGGCCAAAGGAAAGGAGTGGAGGTTTTCAGATGTTGGAGGGAACTGGGCAAGGCGTTGACGTTAAGGATTTCGGACTTATCTAAATTAATCTTAAAGTTAGATACCTGTCCGAAAAGGGCGAATACACGGAGTACTTCTGGAATAGCAACAGAGGGATTAGAGATGGTGAGTACTAAATCATCAGCGAAGGCAGCCGCAACATGGTGGGACCCTCCAATTGAGACCCCTTGAATAGAGGTCTTAATTTTTGAATAAGGGTTTCCATAACTAATACAAAGAGGGTCGGGGACAAGGGGCAACACTGACAGGTACCATTGTTAATACTAAAGGGCTCTGAGAGAGAACCGTTTACCTTGACACGGGCAGTGGGGAATGTATAGAGCGAAAAAAATCTCCATAATAAATGCAGGGGGAAAGCCAAAGTTCTCCAACACTGCTTTCATAAATGCCCAACCGACCCTGTCAAATGCCTTCTCGCCGTCAGTGCCCAGAAGCACAAGAGGGATGTTTCTACGTTTTGCCGCATAAACTAGGTGAATTAGCCGAGATGTATTGAATTTCCCCTCCCTCCCAGGCATGAACCCCGCCCACTCAGGTCCTATCAAGGCCTAAAGGAGCTTGGAAACCCTGTTGGCAAGCAGCTTGGCCCACCATTTTAGATCACAGTTTAGCAAGGATATGGGGCGATAACTGGAGCATAACTCCAGGTTCTTACCCTCCTTGGGAATAATCGAGACATACGCCTCGAGGGATTGAGCAGGCCAAGATGCCCCCAACAGAAGAGAGTTACACAAGTCAAGGAACCTAGGAAGTAGGACATCTTGAAATTTCTTGTAGTAGGAGATAGGGAACCCATCAGGACCGGAGCTCCTGCTGGAGGGAATAGAGGAAAGGACCTCTCTCAATTCCTGCTCTGTGAAGGGGGGCAGTTAAGGCCGTTGTCTGAGTGTCAGAAAGTCACGGGACTTGAAGAGAGTCCAAAAAGTCATGGATCAAGGTGGGACCATCTATACCATTGGAGGGAGAGTCTAAATTATATAAGGATTGGTAATAGTTCTGGAATTGGGTAGCAATGGTTTCGGTAGTACAAGATCTAGAGCCATCGGGAGCTAGAATAGAAGGAATAAATGCTCTATCCTTCTCCTGTCTAAGCAGGAGGTCATGAGCTTAGAGCCTTTGTCACCATGAATGTAATGTTTATGGCGGCAGGATTGGAGGGCCTTAGCAGCTTTAGTGTTGAGAAGGTCTCTAAGTTGTTCTCTAAGAGCAGACAATTCCTCCTGCTTAGACTGAGAGGAGGCAAGTTTGGCCGAGGTCTCAACGGTATTAATACTAGACAGAAGATGGGATATATACGAGCTTCACGTTGCTTTTTAATTCTGGAACAAAGGCTAATCAGTGTACCCCTCATGACCGCTTTCTGAGATTCCCACAGAATAGGCAAGGAGACATCGGGAGTATCATTGTTGGCAAAAAAAAAGTCTAATAGGGAAGTCCTAATGTCATTCAGGGTGGTGGGGTTACTTAGAACCGTTTCGTTCAATGTCCACTTATAGGGTCTGTGAGGGAGGGAGCTTAATCGTAATGAGGCAGAGGTCGGAGCGTGATCGGACACCGTGATGTTACCGATGTCCGCAGCAGACAAGGTAGGGAGTAGACGGTCAGAGATAAAAACATAATCAAGTCTTGAGTATGAGTGGTGACTATGTGAGAAAAAAGTAAAGTCCTTGAAGGCAGGGTGGAGGGTCCTCCAGGTGTCAAGAAGGTGCAATTTAGAGAGGTCACAGCGCAGCCTCCTGAGCGAAGTAGAGGAGGAGGCAGACCGTCCAGAAGTGGAGTCAATAGAGGGGTCGAAGGCAACATTCAGGTCACCGCTGAGTATTAGATTGCCTTCAGTAAAATTCGTCACTTCCTCCAGCACGTGGAGGAGCTAAGACACCTGCCTCGAGTTTGGGGCGTATATGTTTACAAATGTAAAGAGTATGTTATCAATGGTACCCTTAAGGAACAAATATTGGCCCTCGGGGTCAGAACGTGCGTGGCGTAGCTGGAAAGGGACATGTCTCTGGAAAGCTATGCTAACACCCCTGGAGGCAGAAGTGTATGGACTATGGAAACAGAGAGGGAAAGTTGTGTGGGTGAGAGAAGGGATATGTTGTGGACGAAAATGGGTCTCCTGGAGAAACACGATGTCCGAGTGGGATTTACGTAACAGAGTGAATATCTGGCTTCTTTTCTGGGGGGGTGTTCAAACCTCGTGCATTAATCGAGGTAATCTTAAAAGTACCCATTAAGTAAAAGGGAAAGATGGACCGTAAGTCCAGAGTATTGTAAAGTAGAGGGACCTACCAGTGAAGGAGAGGAGGAATAAAACAGGACCAATAAGAAAAACTACCAAGAGCAGCGTTGACAACAGCGGAGCAGCCAGAACTGCGGCCACCACGATGCCGACAATCACCGCAAGGTAAAAACCTAACCCATGTCATTATACAGTTTTTTTTTTGTTTTTTTTTATAAATTCTTTATTTTAGAAGTTGTACAGAAATAGCAACAAACAAAGATGGCGTGAGCCAAACAAGTGCCTGACCTCAAGGATCAAGGCATATATCAACATCCATACATAATAACATGGTAACATGAAATAGATAAATTAGAACATCAGCTTCTGCTGATCATAGCAGTTGTCAGGGAAAAAGAAAAAAAAAGAGAAAAAAAAAAAAGGGGACAGAGGGGGGAAGGAAGCAGGAGGGACTGGAAGAGAGAGGGACAGGAAGAAAGACAAGGAGGGGACAAATGTGGGAGCCAAGATTTGACACACACGACGAACAGACAAACAGACAAGGACCCCGACCCCTCCATATCGGCTGTGTAAACCTTCAATCAAGGTCTACCCGTCAGATCTTTATAGGCCTGGGATCCCTGAAAGAGAATCCACGGCGTCCAGGCCGCCATAAAGGATTCCCTGAAGGGATGCCGTGAGATCCTCCATGTACTGGATGTCCTCCACTTTGCGAATCCAGTGAAGGAGAGAAGGGGGATTAGACGATTTCCATAGCGCTGGGATACACGCCCTAGCGGCATTGATCATGTGCTGTAGGGAGGATTTGCGGTAGGTGCGCAGGGGGCAGTCTGAAAGGTGTAGGAGAAAGAAGGCTGGCGTGTTAGGAATGGAAGTTTGGAATATCTGACCTAGCATCCTATGTACTCCCTCCCAAAAGTCTCTCAATATCGAGCATTCCCAGAAAATATGTAAAAGCGTCCCCTCCCCCGAGCCCCAACGCCAACAAGCGGGAGAGGAGGACGGGAAGAGTCTGTGTAGTTTAGACGGAACATGGTACCATCTAGTCAGGATTTTATATCCTGCCTCCTGATATCTGCTAGCTATCGAACTCTTGTGGGTAAACTCAAAAATTCTGGAGCACTGTTGGTCAGAGAAGGTCATGGCCAGATCAGCCTCCCATCTGGTTAAGTAGGAGGGTCTGTGGCCTGGAGGAGGGGACACCAGGAGCAAATAGAAATCAGAGAGGGAGTGTCTTAGCAGGCCCCTTCCCATGCAAGTCTCCTCAAACCTCGTGGGCTGTCTGTCATACCCCGGGGAGTTAGGTAATGAAGAGAGAAAGTGCGTGAGTTGAAAGACCCGCCATGGGCCAAGCGCCGGAAGGTCCGGTGTGGTGAGTAGTTCCCGGTGAGACATCCAGTCGCCACCAGAGCGAAAATGTAGGGCCCTCATTCTGCCCGCCACTCGCCACTACCGGAATGGCCCTTGAGATAAACCCGCCATAAAGGCAGGGTTTCCCAGGATGGGAAGTAAAGGTGAAGGGGAGGGGGAGATCCGCTCCCTACAAAAGAGAGACCTACATACCCGGAGAGTGGGACCTATGGTAGGGTGGGGTCTCAGGGCCCCGGGGCATAGTGAGTCTAACCAGGGAAGCGAGTCCAGGGGGGCGGCAACGAATACGTTTTCCAGGGCTACCCATTGTTTGTAAGGAGCGTGGCGGCACCAGTCTAGCACTCTTTGGAGCATGGAGGCCTCGTAATACTTTCGAGGGTCAGGAAGACCCAGACCACCCCATTGTTTAGGTAACGTGAGAGTAGAGCGCGCCAGCCTAGCACGTCCACCCTGCCACACGAAATTGATTAGGTCACTATACAATAACTTAAAAAAACCAGGGGGTATGTGGATCGGTAAAGTTTGGAAGAGGTATAGCAGACAGGGCATAGTATTCATTTTGTATATGGCGCAGCGGCCAAACCATGTGTAAGTACCTATGGACCATCTTTTGAGGTCGGATCTAATAGCCCGCAGAAGAGGGAGGTAATTTTTGTCATAGAGTTCGCCTAGGTCCTTGGTTATCATAACCCCTAAGTACTTGATAGCTATTCTCGACCATCGGAAGGGGAAGGAGGTCTCCAGAGAGGACTGAATCCCCTGCGGAAGCGAAACATTGAGGGCCTCAGATTTCTGAAAATTAATTTTAAAGTTAGTAAGATGACAGAACTTGCTAAATTCAGACATTAGGGGGGGGAGGGATTTGGCCGGATCCTGCAAGAAGAGGAGATCATCTGCATATGCTGCAATTTTCAGGACTCTACTGACTACCCTTAGGCCGCCTATGTCCGGGTTAGATCTGACCTTTCTAAGCAAAGGTTCTAGAGTTAAGACAAAGATTAGGGGAGAGAGGGACCCCTGACGCGTGCCATTCCCTATCGGAAAGGGAGATGAAATAGTTCCGTTAACTCTCATAGAGGCTGATGGATTGAAATACAAGGAAGCAATCCAGGATCTCATAATCGGGCCAAGCCCCACATGATCCAGGACCTCAAATAGGTAAGACCAGCTCACTCTATCAAATGCTTTTTCAGCATCAGTAGAGAGGAGACAAAGTGGGAGGTCATGGGTTTTGGCGTAGTGTATGGCGTTAATTACCTTTACTGTATTGTCACTAGCCTCACGTGTGGGGATAAAACCTACTTGATCGGACTGTATTAGATCAGGCAATAGAGGGGCCAGTCTAGAGGCTAACACCTTAGAAAAGATTTTTAAGTCAACATTAAGGAGTGATATTGGTCTATAACTGGCACACATCGCAGGGTCTTTACCCTCCTTATGTATTACTGCTATATGAGCCCTAGTCATGTCCGGGGGGAGAGTTGCACCCGCCGACAGAGAATTTAAGGCACGCACCAGGGGGGCCCAACAACTCTAACGAGTATTTTTTATAGTAGGAGGCTGGGAAGCCATCAGGGCCCGGGGCCGTACTAGGTTGCATTGTCTGAAGCGCCTGAGCTAATTCCTCCTTAGTTATAGGTGAGTCAAGAACAGTTTGGGCCTCCGCCGGGAGTTTAGGCATTCCGGAGTCTGCTATATACTGTTTCAGAACAGAGGCCAGGGAGGGGCCATTCGACTCTGGGGGACATGACGGTAGGTTGTAGAGGGTACGATAAAACCCAGCGAACTCTTCTGCAATACGGTGTGGGTCAGTATGGCGCCTTCCCGTCGAATCAGTGATCGAGGGGATATAGTTGCGTGTCTTTTGTTCCCTAAGGGACCTGGCAAGTGTGCGGCTACATCTATTTCCAAATTCATAGAAATGGCGCCGTCCTCTAGCCAAGAGATATTTTGTACGTATATCTAGGCGTTCTCATAATTTTTTACGAGCTACTAAAAGGGCTGACTGGGTATCTATGGCGTGAGTGCGCTTGTGGGTCTGCTCGAGGGAAACCACATCGGCAATCAGCGCGGCTATCTCTCGAGACCTCTCCTTTTTGATGCGGGACCCATGCTGTACCAGCACCCCCCCTAACCACACATTTGTGAGCGGCCCATAGTGTCAGGGGAGACACTTCCGCTGTATCATTCTCCTGGAAGTAATTAGCCAGGGCAGAGGAGACAGCCTGAGATGTGGGGATGTCCTGGAGCAGCGACTCATTGAGACGCTCGGGGCCTCGTGGCGGGTGATGTCAGGACAGCATGGACCATTGCATGGTCCGCGAAAGTGATAGGGTCAATCTCAGCTCCGTTTATTAAAGGAACGTCTGCGTGTCTAATGAAGAAATAATCCAATCTCGAGTAAACATCTCTAGCATGTGAATAAAAGGTATAGTCTCTCGCGTCAGGGTGGACCGTGCGCCAGAGGTCTATCAACTGATGAGAAAAAAGCAGTCGACGGATACGTCGGAGGACCTGCTTAGGTATGTAGGACGAGCCTCTGGAGATGTCTACCGAAGGGTCCAGGGCTACATTGAAATCTCCTCCCACTAAAAGAGTGCCCTCCGCAAAATCGGCCAGCTTAGCCAGAATGCCTTCTAAGGCAGCCGCCTGGTTAGAGTTGGGGAGGTAGACATTGGCTAGAGTAAACAAAGAGCCTGCTAATTCCCCCTTTACAAACAGGAATCTACCAGAATCATCACGCAAGGCTGCCTTATACTTCCAGGGAACAGAACGTGCGATAAGAATGCTCACCCCCCTGGACTTGGACTCCGGAAAACAGCTATGGTATACGTCTGGGTATCTTAAAGAGGAAAAGGTAGGGACCGCCCCCTCTCGAAAGTGAGTCTCCTGGATAAAGGCCACCTGGACCCTCCTACTCCAAAGAAGGCGGAGAAGGGATGATCTCTTCTCGGGAGTGTTGAGACCGTTAGCATTGATGGAGGAGAACACCAGAGAGTCCATGGCGAAGGGCCGGGGGTCCTGCAAGGGGAAAAGACAAAAAAAAACAGACAACGCACACAAGACCACAAGACTCACAGAGAGGAAAGAAGAAGAAGGAAAAAAAAAAAAAAAAAAGGGGGGGGAAGGGGGATAAAGCGAGGGAAAGAGGGAGCACAAAGGAAGGGACCAAAAAAAAAAACCCAAGAAATACCACAAATTAATTACACTCAAGGCTAGACCAAGAGCGGTAAACACAAAACAGTGGGATAACCCACTTAGGCAGGTCTCAGGAGCACACCGCAGTATACGCCCAGAGAGCTGCTAAGCTAGACTATCAGGGGAAAAGTAAAAACTCAAATCTAGTTGCCACCCTTTCCCCGAGCATTAGAATGAAAAATGTGACCAAGACCTTTCTACTAAGGGTGGAGAGAAAGGGGGGCTGAACTCTTAAAAAATAGTAATCCCATCAGATCAAACGGGGGGGGGGGGTGACCCCCCTATGAGGGTATGTCTTACAACTGGGTAGGGGGAGCCAAGGCACACGAAGCTCAACAGCTAAGGAAGGGAGGAGGGGAATTACTTTTAGATTAAAGTCTCTAGCCGCCCTCTGTTATATGGAGAACCCTTATACACCTCCGGAGAGGAGATAAGACTAGAGACCCGCAAGGTGCCCCCTCTCGCCTTAAAGCACACCACGGGACCTACCAGTCATTAACCAATATGTGAGTTAAAGGGGAACACCCTAGAAAAATACATCACATTTTTGTATTGAGAACCCTTATACACCCCCCAAGAGGAGATAAAACTAGAGACCCGCAAGGTGCCCCCTCTCGCCTAAAGCACACCAAGGGGCCTACCATTCGTTAACCAATATGTGAGTTAAAGGGGAACATCCTAGAAAAATACATCACATTTCAAGTAGACCTCCGCCAGGCACCCTCCCCTCGAGGTCGTCTCCGAGACAGGGTAAAGGAAGGCGGGCGCCCCCCCCGGAGTCACAGGTGGCAGTGGGTAGACCAGGCAGTCAGGGAGGGAGAGCTCAGGCAGATCCAGAAACTTCACCAGCAAAGTCTCTTGTTCTGGAGAGTGAAGTGCAAAGGTAGCTCCGTTGCGACGGATTTGGACATGGAAAGGGTAACCCCATTTATATGTGGCCCCAGAGTCCAGGATGGCTTGTAAGGTTGGTTTAAGGATTCTGCGCATGGCTAGGGTACGTCGGGAAACATCCGGTAATAGATGCACCTGGGTGTCCATAAATGGGACCGGGCCACCACGCCAGGCCTCTTGAAGAATATCTTCCTTTTCCCTGAAGAAATGGACTCTGCAAAGAACATCCCTGGGCTCCGTGGTGTCCCTACGCCTAGGACCCAACACCCGATGGACTCTGTCAATGGTGATCTCCGAATCCGGAGGACGAGACAGGACTGTGTTAAAAATCAAGGTCACTGCAGAATGGAGCTCCGAGGGGGGAAGACTTTCAGGGATACCCCTCAGTTTGACATTATTTCGACGACCTCTATTTTCTTGATCATCGACCTGCAGAAGGATGGATCTGTTGAGGTCTCTTTGCATAGACTGGAAATTTTCTACGGCAGTGAGGCGCTGATCCAGCGAAGCCGCCTGCTGTTGTTGAGTAGAGACTTGTGTAGATAGAGTCTGTAGTTCCATTTTAAACTCAGACATGATTTTCTCTTGTTTTTCCTCGACTCTGCGGACCATGGCTTCCAGGTCCAATTTAGTAGGCATATTGCTAAGAAGGTTCCAGATGTCCGTTAGTTTAGGACGCTTTCGGCGGTGGGAGAGTGAGGCTGCATCCCTCCCAGAGAAGTCAGATGAGTCAGAGGAAGCTGGAGAGTGAGGGGCTATCAGGGCGCCAGAGAGGTCAGGTTTCAGACCCTCATGTTGGTCTAAGGCACCAGGGGCCACGGGCCCCGTCCGTGGGTCTGCTTCATTATGGGATGCTCTAGTTGCTCCTGTTGTCAGCGGGATACAGCCAGGAGAGGGCCTGGCTATATGTAGATCCATTTTCAGCGGAACATCTGGGGTCTCTGCAGGATGTATTATATTCTGAGAGGTCATAGGCTGATAGGGCAGTGACCCTGATTGTATTATAGAAGGCATGGGAGAGTGAGACTGCAAGCTTGCACCAGATCCAGCTGGGCCAGGTATTCCATTAAAAGAGGGAGGCTGCAGGAGCTCAGGGGTTAACAGTTCCTCAGTGAGAGGTGAGGATTGGAGCGTGGGGACACTGCTGGGGCCGCCATTTTGGGAGCGGGGGGGGAAGGGGACCGGTACCTGCCGGGTGATCGCTGAAACCTCCTCCGTTGGCGGCTGGGACGGCAGCGGTGAGGAGAGCTGCGTGTCAGGCTTCTCCTGTGAGCCTGGAAGGTCCGCTGGACTTTGAGGAAGCGCCGCTAGCTGCGCAGAGGCAGTGGGAGCGCGCGCCGGCGCCATTTTGGCTCCCTCTGCCTGGAGGGAGGAAGGAGTGGAGAGCAGGTAACGGGCAATGTGCGGCTCCGTTAGAGAGGAGGAGGTCCCCCTGCGTCCTGGTCGCTTCACCATTGCGGGTGAGCCGTTCAGAGTCGCTTTTGGGTTAATTTTACCCTTAAGTGGTGGTAGGTAGCGCTCGGGGTCCGGGAGCTCTGCAGGAGTGCGTCTTCACGGTAGCATGTTCAGGCCACGCCCCCCATTATACAGTTTTTATAATGTTAGGCCTTGAGATGAGTCCATGAATATTAATCGTTCCTGTGTAATGTCAATGGGATGGGGGTTGAAATGCTTATTTACTCAACCTGGGAAAGAGGCGTCTCTTTGCATTTACAACCCTCTTCATTAAGGCTAAGGTAAGGTAAACATCCTGGTTATTAAAAAAGTGATCTGTTGGTCTAAGCCACCAACCTCTGCCATCAACTCTTATCAGTGTTGTGAGCTGCAGATTTCACCCCTTATATGAAGCTGAGGGGCTTCATATAAGGGGTCAGCAGAAGGAACCCTTACTATTAAATAAGAAATGGAGAGAGGGCTCACATGCCCTGATCCATGTGATCAATCCTTACAAGGATATCCTTCATTAGCTTATAATAAAATACATATACACGGCAGTATTGGAGATATGATCCCTGGATATATCACCATATCCAGGATCAGGATTTTTTTCTCCTCCAGAGGTATAACTCTCCGGAGGAAACCATTGGGTTCCATGGCTCTTATCTCAGGACAAGGGTGGACTGTTCTTAATGTCTGAATGATTGCAGTAAGTTCTGTGGTCTCCACCAACTCTGACCTAAGAGTCACTTATTTTTTATTCATTTAAAGGGCGAGCAATATTTTCATTACAATGGTGCTTCATTATTTTTATTCTATAAAAACTTTATAAAAATCTATGTTGTGTATGTGATGTTTGTCTTTTGTCTGGATAACTCCGTAGATAGTGAGCATGATGAAAGGAATGGCTATTCTAGTATATTATTTTTCTTTTCTTTTTTTTAAAATGTAATTTTTATAAAAGTTTTAAACAAATACAATTATAGTCCAGAGGGTGGGCTATAAGGGTTCAACCATAGAAAGAAGTTGGGATTGATTTCTCTATCTCCATCCATTTAGAATATACCAATAGGATGGAACACACTGGCACTCTCCGCAGCTGAGTGGTCCAATAATAGAGGATCAAATTGGAGAGTAAGGGACCCCCCCTTGTCCCTTAGAGTCATCATGACCAATCTAGAACCTCTGTGTCTCCCTCCAGTCCATACAAATAGCAAAATAGAGCCCTGTAAAGATTGAAGGTCCTTTAAAGGGACGGGGATCCGAAGGGTCTTGAATAAGTAACAATACAGTCATCTTTATTCAAATTGGAAAGGCCTCCATCTTAAGTTGTTGATTTTATACCCCAAAAGGCGGCCAAATGCTTCTAAGAGGGTATGTTAGTTGGGTAGGTTTATGTGTAGGTTGGTCAGGGTTAGTAGGACATAGTCATCAAACAATGAGAGTTTGAATTCCCTATCCCTGACTCTAACCCCTCTGATATCAGGGTGCAGGCATATAGAAGCTGCCAGGGGTTTTGTAAGGGAGTCACTAGAGGAGCGATTCCCCAGAAGCTGCTGGAGAACTAGGGGGGAGGGGCACACGAGACAGTGGACCCTAAGCGGAATCCCCCCACTGTCCCTGGCTAACTTGCCCGATCTGTCCTAGGTGACAGCCAGCAACCACGTCGACAGTCCCTCCTTATAATAAGTGATCACATAGAACGCAGACAAGACGCACAACAACAAAGGGAGGTCAGCTAGCCAAGGGGTCAGTAACAATCGAGCAATTGCAGCACAGAATCGAGATCCAAGAGAATAGTCAAAGTCAAAGCCAGTGGTCAGAAAATAAGAAGAGCAGGTAACAAATAACAAGAAGTAAAGCCAGTAAGCAAAAAGCAATAGCAGGCGCCCATAGGACAGTGGGCAAACAATAAATAGGGAGAAAGAACCCGCCTCAGACTTGATAGGAGGATAGGCTGTCAATCACCAAGGCAGGACCAAAGTTAACTCTTAGTGGAGCAGGGGGAGAGCAAGGTGAAGGAGAAGGGCGTGGTGGAAAATCAATTAAGAAGGTGAGGGAATAGGACAGTGTTCAGACAGTACAAGAAAAACCCAAAGAAAAGAATCACAACCGGGCACGCCTCCTGCGCCGCAGCGTGCGCCCGGAGGACGGTGCCAAAGCCCGGACAGGCAAGGACGTTACAGTACCCCCCCTTTTACGAGGGGCCTCTGGACCCTCGCCAGACGGGCCAGTTTTTGAAGGGTTCTGGCGATGAAAAAGATTAATTAAACATGGCACATGTAGGTCCCTACCAGAAACCCACGTTCGCTCTTCCGGGCCATAACCCTTCCAGTGCACGAGGTACTGAACAGCATTCTGCACCCGACAGGAATCCAGAATTTTTTCTACCTCGTATTCCAGTTTCCCTTGGACCACCACAGGCGCAGGTGGACTGGAAGAAGTAAGGACAGGGGAGATATACTTCTTCAAAAGCGACTTGTGGAAGACGTTGTGGATACGAAAAGAACTTGGAAGTTGTAATTTAAAAGATACTGGGTTTATGAGTTCAGGAATGACACAGGGCCCAATGTAACATGGTGCAAATTTCCCAGAAGGAACTCTAAGACGCAGATTCCTAGTGGACAGCCAGACTCGATCTCCCACTCTGTATTCAGGGCCAGGCAAGCGTCTTTTATTTGCCTGCCGTTTTTGATATTCTTGGTCTTTAACCAGGCTCAGACGAGCCTGGGCCCAGACTGTGCACAGTCGCTGATAAGTATGTTCGGCGGTGGGATTAACAGACTCGGTGCTACAGAGAGAGGAGTACCTGGGGTTAAAACCATAGTTGCAATAAAACGGAGACATTTTAGTGGTGACGTTAACCCTGTTGTTTATTGCAAACTCTGCTAGAGGAAGAAAGGTTCTACATTTTTCTTGAGCATCAGACACAAAACACCTTAAGTACTGTTCCAAAGTTTGGTTGAATCTCTCAGTCTGGCCATTGCTCTCCGGGTGGAACGCGGAAGAGAAAGACAGAGAGACCCCCAGACGACCACAAAATTCCTTCCAGAATCTAGAGACAAATTGTACACCCCGATCAGATACAATATTTTCTGGTACACCATGCAAGCGGAGTATGTGGTTAATAAAGAACGAAGCTAGGCGTGGAGCATTAGGAATTTTCTTTAGGGGTACAAAATGGTACATTTTGGAGAATCTATCCACAACAACCCAAATCACAGTCTTCCCTTGGGAACAAGGCAAATCAGTAATAAAGTCCATTGACAAATGGGACCATGGTCTCTTAGGTATAGGAAGAGGATGAAGAAGGCCCTCGAGTAATCTCCTAGGAGTCTTCATCTTAGCACATGTCTCACAGGCAGCAACAAATTCACATACGTCTCGAGACCAAGACGGCCACCAGTAAGAGCGGGAGAGAAGGTATTTAGTCCCAGCGAAGCCGGGATGTCCCATTAAGGTAGAACAATGAATTTCCTCCAAAACACGAAGACGAAGATTTGGAGGTACAAATAGTTTCTCAGTGGGAGTATTACTGGGAGCAAGATCTTGTGAATTAACCACTAAAGTAGCAAGATCAGGAGTAATAATGGCGAGAACCACTCCGGGAGACAAGATTTTATCTGGGACATCCTTAGGAGCACCGCTGGGACCAAAACTGCGAGATAGGGCATCAGCCCGTACATTTTTAGAGCCTGGACGATAAGTCACCACAAAATTAAAACGGGTGAAGAATAGCGCCCAGCGGGCCTGCCTAGGAGACAGTCGCTTAGCGTTATCCAGATATAGTAGGTTCTTATGATCAGTGAATACTGTGATCTGGTGTTTGGCCCCCTCGAGGAAATGTCTCCACTCCTCGAATGCCCATTTAATGGCTAGGAGTTCTCGATTACCAACATCATAGTTGCGCTGCGTAGGAGAGAATTTCCTCGAGAAGAAGGCTACAGGTTGCAAACACGTAAAATTTTCAGAGCCCTGAGACAACACGGCACCAACCCCCACTTCAGAGGCATCAACCTCAATAATAAATGGGCGATCATAGTCTGGTGGTACTAATACAGGAGCCTCAACAAAACATTTCTTGAGATGTACAAAAGCCTGTTCCGCTTCCGGAGTCCATTTGGTCACATCGGCACCTTTCTTTGTGAGATCCGTTAATGGCTTCACTATAGCAGAGAAATTCTTAATAAATTTTCGATAATAGTTGGAGAAACTCAAGAAACGTTGCAGGGCTTTAAGGTTGGAGGGGCGTTCCCAGTTATTAATAGCCGTGACCTTCAGTGGATCCATACAAAAAGAATCTGGAGTAATAACGTAACCGAGGAAGGTGACCCTTTGGACTCCGAACAGGCATTTGGACAGTTTGGCAAAGAGAGAGTTTTGACGCAACAGTAGCAAAACACTCCTAACATGCTCAATATGTGTGGCCCAATCAGGAGAGAACACTAGAATATCATCCAGGTAGACAATCACATAACGACCGAGCAAGTCTCTAAAGATATCGTTAACAAAGTGTTGAAATACTGCGGGAGCATTACATAACCCGAAAGGCATTACCAAATATTCAAAGTGACCTTCCGGGGTGTTGAACGCAGTTTTCCACTCATCTCCTTCTCTGATCCGGATCAGATTGTATGCCCCACGGAGGTCAATTTTAGAAAACCAGCGGGCACCCACAATCTGATTGAAAAGATCAGGCATCAGGGGAAGAGGGTACTGATGTTTAACCGTAATTTTATTTAATTCACGGTAGTCAATGCATGGTCGCAGTCCGCCATCCTTCTTTTTAACAAAAAAGAACCCAGCTCCCATGGGAGACTGAGACGGACGGATGTGACCTTTAAGAAGACTATCCTGAGTGTAATCCCGCATAGCCTCACGTTCTGGAGCAGAAAGATTGTAGATCCTTCCCTTAGGGTATTTGGAGTCGGGAAGGAGTTCAATCGCACAATCGTAAGGTTTATGCGGCGGTAAAACTTCAGCAGCTTTAGCATCAAAAACATCATGAAAATCAGACAGAAATTCAGGAAGAAGTGTCTCCTCACTGAGACAATCGGAGGTATGCAAAGCAATACAATGGGAGGAGCACTGATTCCCCCATTTAACTAACTCTTTTTTGGGCCAATCAAAGGTAGGGTTATGGAGGTCTAGCCAGGGAAGCCCTAAAATAATATCGGACGAGAGATCCTCCATAACAAAAAAGCTCATGAGCTCCGTATGTATTGAGCCCACTTGCAAAGAGAGTAAGGGGGTTTTAAAACGGATTTTACCCCTGGCCAGTGGAGTAAAATCCGCCCCAGTAACCAACAGAGGAGTATCTAATGATACAAGTTCAATACATAAGGCAGAAACAAACGAAAATTTAACAAAGTTTGTGGCAGCCCCAGAATCTACTAGGGCCTGCCCAGAAACAGATCTGTCCCCAAAGGACAGAGACACAGGTAACATCAATTTGTGAGATTTTTCAGAAGATACCTGACTGCCTGAGTGGTTCTTCTGAATACCACTCAGGCCCTGAAGTTTTCCGCTGGTGTACGTGGTTTGATGGAACAGTCTCGGATGAGGTGACCCGATTTGCCGCAATACAGGCAGAGATGATTCCGGAGACGATATTCTCGTCTAGCCTTGGTATCCAGTGCTCCCAACTGCATAGGCTCATCTCCAGGGGTGACAGAAGGAGAAACAGATTCTTTAACAGAAAGAGAGGGACAGAAGGCTTAGTGGGACCAATCCCCACCCACTCTTTACGTCTGTCCTGGAGTCTCCTGTCAATGCGGACGGCTAAGGTCATGGCCTTTTCTAAGGTAGGGGGATCAGGGTGACCTACCCAGACATCCTTCACTGAATCATTCAGGCCCTGTTTAAAAAGAGCTTTCAAAGCGGAGTCACACCAACCTGCTGTTATACTCAACTTCCGAAACTCAGAGCAATAAGTTTCAGCGGATAGTTTACCTTGCTGGAGGGTAAGAAGTTGGGACTCGGCGAGTCCAATTTGATCAGGCTCAGCATAAATGGCCCCCAAAGACTTAAAAATTTTTTCTAGATCTGTCCACTCCTCTGCCTCAGGGGGGAGTTTAAGGGCCCAAGTCTGTGGATCCCCCTGTAAGAGGGAAATGACTACCCCCACCATCTGAGACTGCAACGCATGGGGGTTGACCCGAAAATACAATAGACATGATTCCCTGAACGTCTCAAATTTACCTCGGTCCCCTGAAAACCTATCCGGGAGTAACATTTTAACCCTAGGGAGGGAAATGACAGCAGGTGGTGTAGCAGCGGCCTCAGCTTGATTCTGGGTGAGAGTGTGTACCTGGTTGGCCAGCTCAGACACCAAACCTGCCAAACCCTCCATTCGAGTCACAAGGTCCTGAAAAGAAGCCATGCCAGTAATGAGTAGAAGGGTTAAGGTTTTTTTTTTTATGGCCTGCTATTCTGTAAGGGAATCACTAGAGGAGCGATTCCCCAGAAGCTGCTGAAGAACTAGGGGGGAGGGGCACAACGAGACAGTGGACTCTAAGCTGAATCCCCCCCACTGTCCCTGGCTAACTTGCCCGATCTGTCCTAGGTGACAGCCAGCAACCACGTCGACAGTCCCTCCTTATAATAAGTGATCACATAGAACGCAGACAAGACGCACAACAACAAAGGGAGGTCAGCTAGCCAAGGGGTCAGTAACAATCGAGCAATTGCAGCACAGAATCGAGATCCAAGAGAATAGTCAAAGTCAAAGCCAGTGGTCAGAAAATAAGAAGAGCAGGTAACAAATAACAAGAAGTAAAGCCAGTAAGCAAAAAGCAATAGCAGGCGCCCATAGGACAGTGGGCAAACAATAAATAGGGAGAAAGAACCCGCCTCAGACTTGATAGGAGGATAGGCTGTCAATCACCAAGGCAGGACCAAAGTTAACTCTTAGTGGAGCAGGGGGAGAGCAAGGTGAAGGAGAAGGGCGTGGTGGAAAATCAATTAAGGAGGTGAGGGAATAGAACAGTGTTCAGACAGTACAAGAAAAACCCAAAGAAAAGAATCACAACTGGGCACGCCTCCTGCGCCGCAGCGTGCGCCCGGAGGACGGTGCCAAAGCCCGGACAGGCAAGGACGTTACAGGTTTGATGCATAGCATGAATAGTAGGGGAGATAGTGGGCATCCCTGCCGTGTTCCATTGTGAGAGGTGGAGAGGAGGCGTGGGGGAGTTTTATCATGGCAGAAGGCCCCTGATCACTATTAGGAATAGACCCCTAAGACCAAAAGTCTCCAAAGCAAATAAAAAGGGCCAATCCAGGCAATCAAAGGCCTTCTCCGCATCTAAGATGAGCACCAATAATTCAGAATTAGACTTGGAGGCGATGTCTATAGGATCAATTGTCCTTCTCGTATTATTCCCATCTTGCCGGCAGGGGACAAACTCAAACGGATCTTTATGTATCAGGGAGGGAAGGCAAGTATTAAGTTGTGAAGCCAGAATCTTGGTGAATAGCTCAAAATGGGCATTCAACAGCGCTATGAGCCAAAAGTTTTTACAGTCAAGATGGTCCCTACCTGGCTTAGGGATGAGAGTTATAAATAAGTGGAGGACAGAGTCAGGAATGGGAGCTCCAGCCATAAAGGCATTAAACAGGGATGTAAGGCGGGGAACAAGCTCTGCATTAAAAACCTTATAATAAAGGTAAAATGTAAGGCCATCAGTGATTTGCCATTCGGGAGGAAGTATCCATTCTACCTCATCTATCGCAATGGGCTTATTCAGTAGGGTGAGCGCCTTAGAAGTAAGGGAAGGTAGATTAGAGGATTGTAAGCAGGCACATAGGTTTTCATCCCGTTTGCTTAGTTTGGAGGGAGACCAGACGGTAAGAAATATGAATAGTACTCATGAAACATGTTGGTGATCTCAGTAGGATCATAAATTACCATATCATCATTGAGCCATAGGGCCTATGCTGTACCCTTCTCTGCCTGGTCCTGAAGCTGTCTAGCCAAGAGCATATAGGGCTTATTAGCCCTTTCCCAATATTGTTATTTAGTATATAATAATAGTAACTTGTCCACCTTTTAGAGTAATATGTCTTTGATTTGGGCCCCTAAGTCAATTAAAGATTTAAAGAAGCGTCTCATCAGTTGGTCTGACAGGTGATCATGTGATGCTCAGCATGATATAGTTGGGAGCGAAGATCTATCATTATCTATCGTGATAGAGCCACGCTTCAGTCTAGTCCCCAATGCCATGCAGTGAGCCCGCATAACGGCCTTATGCTCCTCCTAGAGTACCACTTCCAACGAGATTGAGCCCTTGTTGAGTTCAAAGAAGGATTTATGGTGGGACCTAGGCTCTTCACCTCTATGCCCTCTGAAGGAGGCCCTCATTGAGGTGCCAATGACAGACTCTAATGCACGCATTACGGACATCCAGTTCTATCATCATACGACCATGGTTCAATCATGTAATAGAGCCCATGGTGGCCCACTGGAGAAGACGCAATGCAAGAGCATTCTCAAAAAAGTAGTCTATTTGGGTATAGACAATGTGAGGAGGAGAGTAATAAAGGATCTATATGGAAGGATGGTTAATCCACCACAAGACATACATAGACTACCTTCTAATAACATGTCTAAAGTTAGATCCAAAGAGACTTTGGTGGTCAATCATATCGGAGAAGGACATATTGAAATTGCCACCTATTATTACAGCTGTAGGTGGGAGTTTGATCGCCTTATTATGGACCCGTGTGAGGATGACAGTTTGAGAGGAATTGGGGGCATAAAGCTTACATAATGTGACAGGTCTGCCCTCAAGTTTACCAATGAAGAAATCAGAATAGCTGAATAAACAGTAGCGTAATAATGAAGGGCAAAATTAAAGGAACAGAAAGCATCAAAATGGGTCACTTGCAGGAATGCCATGTCTACCTTAAGGGTGCATAACAGAGCAAGAACCATTCTCCTTTTTGCATTTGAATTGAGACCCTTAACATTCAAGTTAACTAACTTAGCCATATTGAAATGGAGTATAAAATTTGCAAATACAAAACTCACCCCAGATTTGGTAGTGCGGGGTGACCGAGGAACGCATCCAGGGTGGTTGCGTTGTTATTTGGAAGAGACAGAGGCAAGAATCCACGGTAGAAGTCAGCAAGGTGTAGGAAGAAACAAGAGGGAAGGGGGAGAGACAACAAAACACAAAAAGTACATCAGCAAAGCAATCGTTAGATCCAGGGAGTTCAACTCCCGGCAAGGGCTAACAAGATGAATACTAGTGAGCAGTAATACATTGTAGGTAAGCCATGAGCAAGTATGATAAACTACGGCTAGTCGCCCTCAAGTCTTGGGAGGCGAAACTGTTGGAGCCCAGCACAGGGGAGGTAGAACCAGCTAACTCATAGCAAAGATGCACTCCCAGCGATCTCTCCTGCTTACAAAGGATAAAAATAAAAGCACAAAAATCAATGGAGAAAAATCTACGCAAGAAATTCAGAAACATAAACATATGACAAATCTCTAATAACAGAAACAGGAACAGCAAAGTCAGAGGAGCAGAGCAGGCAAGTCTGCAAAAGATCTCAGGGTAGCAGAATGGCCTTCTCTGCGGGCTATGAAGGTGAAGGAGCAGCCCCAGCGGTATGGCAACTGGTGATCCCAAAGCACAGTCAGAAGAGGTTAATGGCTCCTCTGTTTCTGGAGTGTTATCCAGGAGAGGTTAGGGTACAATTGAATGGAGGCCCCATCAAAATTCAATTCTCTTATAGAACGTACCTGAGACATAATGGCCTACTTGAGCTCAAAGTCCTGAACACAACAGATCCCGTCTCTTGGGATGAAAGTCACTCCTTTAGGTCAGTGGGCTCTATGTGCCCTATCCAGTTTAATGCGATGGCCAGGTGGTTTGCCCAATATCATGTTAAAGATGGACTCAAGAGAAACTTTCAGGTTTTCCTTTCTGGTAGCCTCATGCAGAACCCTCACCCTTATATTGTGCCGTTGGCCACTGTTACCCAAGTCCTCAAGATGGCAAGTGGTGCCCTTAAGGTCCAAAGCATGTGAGACCACCACCTCCCGCAATTGAAAGATATAGTGATAGGTCTCATCATGGGAGCTCTCAAGTGTATCTACTCATTCAGACAATTGGTGCAAGTCCAGTCTTAAAGCCGCTATCTCCTTTTTGCAGGTTTAACCTCATCCACCAGAGGGTCAAGGCACCAAGAGGTTGAGGTGCTGGGGGCTGACATGGAACCTGATGGTTGTATTTCCCAGGGGTTCTCCATGACTGTCAGCTGCAGCAGGCTGGAGGCTAGCAGTGTCTGCTTTGCAGGCCAGTAGTTAGAGGGCAATCACTTTGAGTCCCAGGAGAGGGCTGCTGTAATGGTAGCTGCTGGGAGTGAGGCTGCTGGGAGTCATGCTGCAGAGGTAGCGGGTCAGGCCATTGCAGGTATGAGCCAGAGGCCATATGGCCCAGCCCCTGATCTGTACTTGTCCGGGTGTCAGACCCCTACTCCTGTTAATAGATCATCAGTATGCAAAATCAATTCGGGGCTGGAAAACCCCTTTAATATGTCTCACGATTGTATTTTAGAAGTTGTAGAAGAGTGAGAAGCTAGGAGACTGAGCTAGAGCCTCAAGTTAGGCTGGAAGACTCCAGCTCAGACACAGTTCAAGAGAGGAGGATAAAGTTATATATCCCTCATAGCTATGATCCTGTCTGCAGCCTCAGATCAGGAACGGCAACCTTGAGAATCTACACCCCACAGTCTGGGAATTGTAGAGAAGTTGTGGATTTGAGAGAGTATAGCACACAAGCAAAGAGGAAGACTGCCCCAATGAAGATGCAGATCGTCAACAGAAAGTACCATCAACCAGCTCAGTTCCAGCCCTCAGTGGATGCTTCACAACAACTGTAATTCCAGTGTCTGAATGCTAATGAAGTTATCTTGTTCTACCTCACGTAAACACTGTGAGTTGCCTTGTTTTGCAAAACCCTGTCTTCTGAGTCTTACTCCTGTGCAACCGTCATGGGCACTCCAACCATCATCAAGCTCAGGGAGGCTTACAACCATTACATTGAATAAATTAATCATGATTCCAATTTATGTTGTACTCATGTTTCATTGGTAACGCACATTTGGGAGCAACTGACACCATGCTATACCGCAAAACCTTGTAGTGGTAATGCCACACTACATGCTAACAGTTGTCATCCTTGGCATATGGTTAAGAGTCTTCTTATAGTTGAATTTTTAAGAGCTAAACGCTCTAGTTCTGATGTCTCTGTGTATAATGCTGAATGTAATGAAATGTAACCATCGTTTGCATTCTAGAGGTGATCATCAAGGCCTTATTAGGAGAGCCAGAAATATTGTCAATTCTAGTCAGTATCTGGAGGATTCCGCATAGTAATTTATTTGACTTTTTTGCTACCTTTAGTGTCCACAATTATCAAATTGTATGTATTATACATAGAAATCTCCCTCTTTCATATTGTGCCCCTATCTGTCATGTGATTTTAAAACAGGGATGTGCATTTGTCCCTAGGAGATCCAAAACTGGCGCAATTTTAAGACCCGCATAGCGGAACATATTGCAGGATCCACGGCCTGTACAACCTTTAACAGTAAGGGTCAGAGCTAGAGGTTTTGGTCATGATCCTTGTCACCGTGACCACTACTACTCCCAGCGAGCTTCTGCATTTGGCTAAAGTACGTGATGTGTATGGCCAACTTTGCCTATTGACACAAGGAGCTTCACTGAATGTTCACCTATGAAGAACAGATGGAGAAAAGTAACTTCTGCGACACCATGACTTAATTTTAAATACATTTATTAACAAATGTTAACACATATTGCTAGTAAGAGCAGCTTACAAAATGGCAGAATGTGTCAAAGAACTAGACCAGCCACAATGGATAATTACAATGTGCATAGTGGCCAAGCTTAACATCTTAGTACAGCTTAAGAAACAGAAGTGAATTCAGTTTTGTAGTAACTGTCTCAAAACATTTTTCTTTTTTTTTTTGTCATTTTTGTTTTTACTTTAACTTACAACATATACAAAACCAGGCCACAATCTTAATTGATAATTTTTTTTTTTTGTTGTTTTCACACAGATTTGACTCTGCAATGTGCAACCATGTCAAAAGACACAGGAAAAGAAGCCCAAATAACACAAGTCTTAATCTCATGCAGATAACCGTTATACTGTATGTTTCTTGGAATGATATTACATCAATGTTTTTTTTTTTTTTTCATCACAATACACTTTCGTTCATAGGTCTGGATCGATACTGCAGATATTGTAAAGTATCTGTTCTGCCAGGATTGTACCATAGCCCCTTACAGCAGTGGAGTGGTATATTTTGTATGGATGGAATGAGGAAGATGTCGATTGATGTCGTTTTACGAGAGTGAAGTCACGTCATGCTGATTTTATGTATAAAGCTGAATATGAAGAATACTGCGGGAGCGTATGTAAAATCTAGAGGCATTGAGTTCCACAGCATACCAGAACTTGGCCGTTTCCTGACTTTTACCCATACATTAGTATTCACAATGGCTCCCCAGTTGACATTTCCCACTACCATTTTCCATCACTTGCAATAAATATCAAAGATCTAAATAAATATTTACAAATCTTCCTCGATATTCCACCCTCTGAATAGCTAGCGTGTTAGGTTTTTCTACATTCCTGCTCAGAACCCTCACATAAAATTATAACAAGAACAAGAAACAAAACATAACATGAACTTCCTTTCACACAGAAAAACAAGACGAATTAAAATACAATGATGAAAAAAGTGGCTCTTGATGTGGTTTTTAAAAACAACCCCGCTCCCAACAACGTGAAAGATTCATAGGTGAGATACATTATTCGACCATCGATCCATTCCTATGGTTAATTTTCTTAAGATGTTGCAAAAACTGACAATTTTACAAGTAAACCGGCATGCAAGTATTCTTCAGTGTGTGGAAGAAGCATTGTTTCGGAAAATTCATTCTGACAGTAACTGCAGTGTATTTCGTGGTAGACATTAGGGACTCCAACATCAAGACAATTCATATTCGTTTCTGGTCTGGTTGGGAATGAATTTCATTGCTCTAATATACAAACTATATCTTCTTGACTGGTTGAGCATCTCTGTGCCAAATCGAAGACACGGCAAGATCCAAGTTTACCAACAACATTTATATTATCCTGGTTCAATGCTTCTAAATCAAAAACCAAAGTCACTCTGAAATGATCCTAATAAAACAAACCTGCTGTTTAGTGTCTAAAGCTCATATGTAAATCTGTGTCTCCATGGTAACAGACTACAAACAATCCCTGTGTAGTCTGATCCTTAAGTTATAAGCCCTTCCATCTGTCCTCTAGTTCTTACCAGACAGGTTAATATCACTAAAAGGATCCCACTACATAGGGAGTGTGACATACGTAGATTTCTGCTGGAGCTGTAGACACAAACTGTTAATTTTAATAAAGACTATTTACAAAGTTTGGTCATTTAACATTGTAGATGCATTTAACCAATATAATTATTTGTTTGCAAAGACGGACCTTTCCTTTAAAGAAGCACTCCAGAAATATTTTTAGACATATTATGCTAACTCACCAGCAATATTCTAACAGTTACATCCATACAGTGCATTCTGAACCCTTATATCTGGGCAGCTTGTCATGTGATCATGAGTCTAACCCCCAGTCCTGAGCGTTCTCTCCTGGACTGGTCTCTCTTGTCTGCAGGACTTCCTGTGTACTACGGGATTACATCGTCGCCCATCAAATCCCTCCCTGAATCCTCTTCCTCCTAACCCCAGCTCTACCCTCCTTGTTCCCCTGTGCTGCTGGACATATAATTTCTGCCATATATAAGAGACCAGGAGTGTAGTGATGCAATAGATGAGTCCATACAATAACTAGCTATAGTTATAAAACTCCCTCTGACTCTGCTTATCTATGCGTGCTGTGTGCATAATCTCCAGTGTATTTTTATGAAATGCAACTTCACACTGCCCACCCCCTGCCTCCTGCTTTTAAGAACGGCTAGGAAACCTATTACAAGCAGGAGGCAGGGGAGACAAATTGAAGATTTTCTTTGTCACTGATCACTTATCGCCCTTAGTAGGGCAAGTGCAGTATAAGGCTCCTCTGTCTTTGACATTTCAGATGCTTAAATGGGAAATATAGGCTACATTAGAAGATCCATATCAGAGGCGAAGTAGGAGCCAGGATGGCACATCAAATAAAACTGGTATATACAATTCATACTTTATTCTTTACTAATAGCCTATACTATACTATAAGGGCAAATGCATCTTTTATTTTCTTTTTGTTAGAGTGCTTCTTTAAGTGCATCCTATGAACTGATCATTGGCTTTGCCAACAGTATTAATGTCTCCATCCTATGGTGTAGACTTTTTGTCCAATTTAACTGGAAATTTGTTGAAACATCAGCTGGTATCTTATCATTACACATTTCCCCATGCACATACTGATTGTATTAGCTTACATGGCAGTGGTGCCCTGATATTGTGCATACTTTGTGTGACATGTTCTAAACCTGCGACACTAGAAATCTGATACTAAAAACTAAGTAAATAATGAAGAGAGTCAACCACACTTCTCTACTTATGAAGCCCAGTATATTCAGGCCATTCCTAGAGCAAGACGACCCTGATAATCTGCCCCTGGTGACAACTGTACATGCCTAGCAGTAGTGCGAACGGGTGAATTATTTCTAAAAAGGTACAATAACGGCACACATGAGATCTCAATAAACCCTGTAAGAAGTTGTCCAAGGTCGATTCTTGGTCTGAATTGTCTCTTGAAGTGTGCCTCCATAGGACTATGAACTGTGCAAATTGTAACGTAACGCCTATGATCTAAGATAAGATTACCTGTATTTAAAACTATGCGATCAAAGTTTAATATATTTCATTTCTTTATAAAAGTTATATATTGAAAATAAGTAATGAACAAACATGGGATATATCTTACAAATAAAATATGCAAGAAAAAAAACATTTCTTGCTTTGTGAACCCTGTTCCCCAAAAAATCTTAAAACCCCCTGGTACAGAAGAACTAAAAACCATAATGCCTTTCAAAGTAGAAGGAACGTAATGACACAAGCTTGGCAGGTGTGCGGATGGGAGGCTTTGCTTATAAGGTAGTACGTAGTATCCCCCTTGGGTTTTCTTTACATTCACAGATCCATCAGAAATGACTGGCACCACACGTTTGGCTCACCGTGTACTGATCTTTGCTAACAGCTACATTTGTGGTCCGGGGTTACTCCATGAGACCAAACTATGGTGCCTTTCATCTCTTTGCTTGAAAAGGGGAGGATTAAGACCTGCTGCTTGGCTGACGTAGGTGTGTTAAAAATGACTTTAAAATGTTAAAACGTTAAAAAACACAAAATGCCTTGAACCTGAAATGCAAAATCGACTAGTAAAAACTACTGTGTATCGGCAATAATTCTGTTATGAATGTAAAACGCACTTCCGACAGGAAGGAACGACGTCTAACCTTGGTTGTTTTCAGAAGAGATGTCATGCACTTATCGGAGGAAAACACACTGCGGGATCCCCTGGCAGCAAACAGGTTAGAGGCCGGATACAAGCACAGGGATGATTGTGCAAAAGATTTCTTTGTGGAGAAAAGTTTTCAGTACTTCAGTATGGGAGTTGTGCGTTCGGCATATTCCCCCCGGGTACTGAGCAAACTATGAGCTGCTTCGGAAATGGGATGCAGATAGTAAGCGAGTACGGCATCTTGGAAATTAGAAACAAAACACAGAGTTTGAGGAGAAGAGATCAAGGAAACAATACGAGGGGGAGGGAAGGATTCATCTTTTCCTGCGACAGGTTCTCTTGTGTTCAGCGTGCCAGTGTTCTTGCTGGCATTTAATGGAGCAGTAAGAGGTGTTCCAGCAGCAGTGGTACATCGCCTCCTCTTCACAGTTGTAGCACTGTGGGGGGGGGGGGTAAAAACACAAACATACAGTCACAAGTCTCAATGGCTATGAAAAAAAGACATACAAACAGACTTAAAAGGGTATTCTCATCTCAAATTCATCACTTTAGGACTGCCGGGGGTTCTGCCCTGGCCGCTCACAAATGCAGCACAGCTCTATTTAAAGGGGTTGTCTAGTTTTGTTTTTTTTATGGCCCTAAGTATATAACCAATATGGGGCCGACACATGACCCCCAGACGGATCATCTGTATGGAGCTGCTTAAGGTACCCGTCCAGTACAACAAATGGCGCTGGAAGCAGAAAGCTCCATCCGTTGTCTAGCCGCCTGGCGCCTTCACTCCATCTCAGCTCCCACTGGTGCAGTTCCATACAGATGATCACGCCAGGTGCCGAGTCTTGGCCCCCTGTCAATCATATATTTATGGCCTATACTGAGGGTAGGCCATAAAAAAATATGCCCAGAAAACCCCTTTAAGTGAATGGCTGCAGTTCTTTATTTTAGGATCAGAGGGGTTCCCAGAGGTCAGACTCCCACCATCCTAGCAGTGGGACATCCTAGCAGTGTGCTATCACTTTTATGAGAAGAGAAAAACCCATAATTGGATCTATATACTATATACATTTGTGATGGTAAGATCGGACATGAGATGGATTTCAAAGATTCATGCTATAGAGAAGAATTGTTAAGTATAATCTTTACAGTAACTTTGATACATAGTGATGTGATGGTGTTCAATATACTGGGTAGAATTCTGCCTACGCCATGCAAAGCACATGTGTACAGAGGATAACTATAGGGGGAGATTTCTGATGGTGGAATTCTGATGTAATATATGTCTAAAACGCTGTGCGCCACATTTATCAAGAGTTTTTGACACATTTACAACTTGTATGAAAAAGAGCGTGGCCTATCAGAAAGGGGCGTGACCTAAGTTGGGACACCGTGAGCCAACATTTTTTAGGACAACTAAGGGTAGGTTCACATTACCATTGGAAGTCCATTAAAAAAAAAAACGCCTATCATAATGGACAATAACTGATGTTAATGTGTCCTGTTTTTTAATGGATTTATTAAAAAAAAAAAAAAGTTATTGTCTGTTAATGTTTATTTTTATACTTTATATTTGTTTGTTCTGCTTTCTGAGCATGCGCAGAAAAAAAAAAAATGGACAGAAATGACAGACGGTATAATGGACGACCGCCAGTTACCATCCATCATCATACATCTGTTAGTTATAGTCATTAATACTGAAAAAATAAAGGGGACTTCACATCCCTCATAAATCCGTTATTTTGAATGAAACTAAAAGTCCTGCACCCTGTGCCAAAATAAGGGACCTGTGTGGTCAGTCATCAGCACATAGACTACAGCCCTGGAGATTAGGCCTCTTACCCACTGCTTCTTCTTGGTCTGGGATATCAGCTGCTTGTGTTGTGCTGACAGCTTCTTAATCTCTTCCATAAACTCTTCCTTACACTTTTCTTTCACTTGTTTGCACTTTCTATCCATCTCTCCTTGTATATTGGCCACGGCTTTGTTAACTGCTTGCCTCTTCTCCTCCTCCATCTCTGCTCGCAACTGCAAAGAGAAATAAGGGTTCCCAGTCATGTACTAAGTGTCTTAGTAATTCTTCACAATGTATCAATGAATTAGCTACCTGGACTGAGTTCAGATTGAAAAGTGACATGAAGATGGAAACTCTATCCCATTCAGACCTCCATGTACCCAGCTGAATGGCTGACCAAACCCATAAAAAGGCCATTACTATGGGACCGTGCCAAGCACTGTCTTGCAGAGGAATGTGACTAGCTTTGCAATCCTTGGAGCTTCAGATGTATAGACAGAAATTATAACTGGTACATTAAAGAGGTATTCCCGCTTAAAACACATCGCAACAATAAGTCATCACTTTACGGTCAACGAGGGTCGCCAGTGATTGGACCTGAAAATAACCAGAGTGCAAGGCTGATTCAGCGCCGTGGCCGCTGTACAATCTTACCCTGCACAGCTTCACCCCCGACTGCTTGTTGTACAGGGAACTGAAAAATAGCTCCATTTAAGTAAATGGGGGTCGACCGCTGTTCTCTGCACAACTGAGTGGCCAGGAGAAATATTGAAGGGGTCACAGCACTGAATACTTCAGACTCATGTGCATTATTTGGGGACCCCCACTGATCATAAAGTAAAAGAAGATCCTAGCGAACTGCAGCTGCTGGAAGCCATGTCCATGGCTAAGTACTTCTAAGTTGTGCCTGATCCGTGCCTGAGTTTAAAAGGACATCAGCATTAGATATATTGCTAAAGACATAGCACCCCTATTATGACAAAAGAGCCCTTTCCTAGGCTCCATGCACACGACTATAGTTTTTATCAGCAATTGCGGGCAAAAGTACGGACCTGTACATTTCTGTGGGCCCATACACACAGCTGTAGTTTTGCGGCTGTGTGTCTGGACGGTAGTGAATAGCTGCAAAATATGGAGCAGGTCCATTAATTTCAATGTATGTGTCAGTGAAAACCATGGATGACACATGGATACCACATTGTGTGCAATGTGGTATCCATACACACGGTATATACTGCACACGTTCATGTGCAGGAGGCCTTAACCTACATATATGGGACATTTGTCCCACATATAAATAGGGCAGGAACCTTCTGATAGAGTATTCACACCACATCCTTGTCCATATAGTCAGTTACATAGGAGATTACGCTATTCTAACCTTCTCAATGGCTTCTCGGACGGCTCTTTCAGTTTCCCTCTTGTTGTCTGTGCTCATCCTTTCTTTAAAGTCATTGAAGATTTTACTGTACTTGTCATGACACATGTTCTGACACACGCTGTCATTATTGGTCTGTGTGCTGCGGTGTGACATTCTTGGAGACGAGGCACTTTGCTTCTTTGTCTGTGTACAGACAGACACCTTTTCAACTGGCGGTGGCACAGAAGGGATTTCTTGGCTTGAGCTCACAGCTTCTGTCTCAGGTTCTGGCTCCGGGTCCTACAAATGGAACAGGTTGGATTACATTTCAGGAATGTTGATATATGCTGTAGGGAATTATTTATTGGCATGGTTTAACAAGACTTTCTCATATATTGAATTGTGTAATATCCCATCGAAAGCTAAATATCTTTTATAAAAAAAAAAACATTTAAGTGCCTTTAGTTCCCGACCCTTCAACCTAAACTTTCATATGTATTATTGGACTCTTCTAAAAGGAACTGCTTAGATAGTTCTTGTCCATGGCCAATAACCTTTCCTAAAAGAAATCAACTGATATTCCCCGGCCTTCCTCAAAGGAGTTCTCAAGGAATAGAAAAGCATGGCTGCCTCATTCCTTGTCCAGCTGTTGGGTCTGCACTACTGAAATAAATGGGGATGAGCTGTAATACCACACACAACCTGTGGCCAGGTGTGGCACTGTTTTTTAAAGAAGGGTGCCATGTTGATCCAATTCTGTACAAACCCTTTAATGGTTTGAAGAGACGGGTAGAAATACCTGCAGTCATCTCAAGACCAAGGTTGACACATTTGCCATGACTTTGAAAAACTTTTTATGGACATTTTATAGACATCCATTATTACTGAAGCATACAATAACCAGTTCCTAAACTGATTCATACGGATGACACATGAGCTATTTATCTTACTATATAGTCTAGAAGACATGTTCTATCTATAAACCATTATATCATATGACAAGGATCATCCAACCTAGCCCTCACTTATTTCTTCCAATGCACTTAATTCCTCTCCAGGTATATCAAGACAATATATCAAGTAGCTGGTCACTCAAGTCACTGGAATGGGACTGAGCTGCAACTAGGCCATATGACCGGTGAACATGATGTTACATGGGCTATGAAGTGCTGTCGCTTCAGTTGACCCGCAGGTCCCAGATTCAGACCCGCATGGATCTTCTTAAGGATAGGTCATCAATTTAGAAAACCCCTTTAACCCTAAAATGTTGATAGCAGTCTGATGAAATGTGTCAGTCCCCAAGTGTCATGTGTTAATGGAACACTGGTGCGGCGTATGGCTGGTCACCGCTCACTTCTATAGGACAGGTGGAGATGTAACAGCCAAGTACAGCGCTCTGTAAGTACTAAAGAAGTGAAAGGAGCAGTGTCATGTGTGCCCACTACACAGGGGACCCCCCACCTTGTGATCACTGGGAGCCCCAGCTGTCTGACCCCATGGAGATCAAACATTTATTCCCCATCTTGTAGAAAAGGAATAGATGTTGTTAGTGATATAACTACTTGAATTCGCCCTCTTTTCCTTGTTTTATTTTTGTACATTGGTTTTATGTGTGATAAAAAGAGTCAATGAAACAAAAAAAAAAAATACCAGTCATAAAAGCTATAAAATATGGCAACTACAGAAATACTGGTGGAGTATTAATAGTAAGGAGAACTTACTTCCTTCTTGGGCTCCACATTCTGGTTACGCCGCCCCTTCTTGGCTCTTGGTTCCTGAGTTGCCTTCTGCTTGAAAGATTAAGGACACACGGTCAATGTAATCCTGCTAACATTGAACAGATTTCATACATGCTTTTCATCCTGTAGAAATATACAGCGACAAGATAATCTTTACATTGTGCAGAGCTTGTTCACATTCTGTTTATAGCTCGTCTGGGTCTCAATTAGAAGAGCTGTAGGAAACAATTCACAGACTTGTCTTGTTGCCCAGACAATATATCTCTTTATGTCTGCGGGAAACTAGGACACATAGTGGAGAGGTTGTGTGAGGACTCCAGGTGTACTCCAGGTGATCTGTCACTTCTGGAGCCGGCTCTACAGTCCCTATAAATATCACCATAAATTAGGCTCGTGAATAATATAATCCCGCCAGCTCAAAGGCGCTAATAACATCAATTGGTCTGTTTGTACATTGTACGTATAGCTATGGCCATGTAGGAATGAACTGGGGCAAGGTTTGCTTTTTACCTAGTTATGGATTTTATTTATTCAGATACCAATTATAAAACAAGAATTCATAAATAAATAAAAGAAACTTTGTAATATATCTTATTAAAGAAATAGGTTTCCTTCTAACATAGAAGTCTATGGAGAGGGGAGGAGGAGGCTGGTGGAAAAGACAAACACTGCATCTTTAAACCTCGACTACACTATAAGTTCTTTTAACTCTGCTATTTCTCATAAAATTGAATGGAGGCAATAAATCACTCACTATCTTGCAATAGGAGCCTCCTCCCCTTTCCATAGACTTCTGTGTGTGAGGCTGGATATGGATATCTCTAGTAACTTAGTGCATATTCACACGGCCGTGTAATGCAATCAGACGGGAAAAAGTACTTGAGCTATCCATAAAAACCGCTCAGGAAAAAGCTAATTCTATTTTTAAATGTATCGGTCACACAGGCTATTAAAACAACAGTCGCATGAAAAGATCCATTAGTGTCTATGGGGCTGTGAGAATTCCTTTAATACAACTAGCACACAGCCAGACAACCTTGTTATCTGAATAAGCAGAATAAAACAGATTTCATCTTTCTTTAATAAGAAACATTAGGTAAGGAGTATGCAAGTAAGACCCCATTGGTGATAAAGAGGAACTTGCTCATAGCGCCTCCTTTTGGAAGGTAGCTCCCTGTAGATTAATACAAAGATTAAATACAAAGTTTAGTGAAACATTGTTTTGTCACATATTAATACATGATACATCAACTACTTTACTGAAAGTTTTTCATTGCTACTAATCCACTATTTTATTTATATATATAATAAATAATATTAAATAATTATTTATACTATTTTTTTTTTAAACAAAGGAATTTCTCCTCTCCATTATGTATTCCTATCTTGCATTGTGATGGCGGATGCTAGTGATGTCCCATTACGTTATGAGATGGAAATACCTTTAAAGGGGTTGTCCAGGCACCACACTAAGGAATAGATTTCTTGTGACAATACCGCACCATAAATGTACATTTTGCAGCCCACTTGCCTGTTCATTACTAGTCGATGAGATACTTGACTCTGCTTCTTCTTCCCCTTTATCTTCTCCTTTGGATTTCCAGAACCGGCCTTCACGTAGGAAACGTTGGTGCAGCTGCAGCTCATCACAGGCTTTTTTCCAGCCCATGCTTCGTTTTACATGGAGCTGATGTACATTAACAGTAATTTCCTGAATATTCTCTGATGGAATCCAGGCCCTGTTTAATAGAACAGCAATTTTACAACCGATCACTGGGGTAACATACTTTTAAAGGGTTTCCAGGATCTGGTTATGGGTGACCTATCAATAGAATAGGTCATCAATGAATGGGAGCTGAGGTGCAGTAAACCTGTGTAGCCACTACACAGTGGACAGCGCGATGTTGCTCTAGATCTATACACTGTGCAGCTTCTCGCAAAGCGGCTCCTAAAATCATCTGATCGATAGGGTTGTCTGACCCTTACTGATGTGATACTGAGAACCTATGCTAAGGATAGGTCATCCATGTCTACATCCTGGAAACCCTTTAATGTTTGTACATGTGGAATATGAGGCAAGCATTCCTTCTGTAAGGATCCCACTTCCTACGCTATGCTTCAATGCCTTACTAGTTTTCATCTACAACGTTGCGGTCTCTTCATTGTGCCGGGTACTGCAGGTCAGTCTCATTCAAGTTATAAAAGACTCATCCCCTCTTCTAACATTTTATTAAATACCTGTATTCCCATGAAACAATAATTCTGGAGCATCTTTCCTTTTTTATTTTGTGTCCCTAACATTGTCCACCAGTGATGATTGTGTCAGACTATGGAGGGACACACTCCTATCAGGGCTGTGGAGTCGGTACGCCAAAGCCCCGACTCCGACTCCTCAATTTCCCCTGACTCCGACTCCAACTCCGACTCCACCAAAATAGGCACCGACTCCGACTCCACGACTCCGACTAAACAGCCCTGGCACTGCTAAACCTTATAGGTTCACTCAGAACTCAGTCCCATCATTATATGAGGAATAGAACAGACCTTTACAGGACATTTCATCATTTTCAACATTTCATCATTTTCCCAAATTCTTATGAAAATATATTCAGCACATACTGCATTGTACTACTAACTGTACCAATTTATTATATATTTTGGGAGTCGGACCATTTTATACCGACTCCGACTCCACCAAAATAGGCACCGACTCCGACTCCACAGCCCTGACTCCTATGACAAAATAACTGCTAGCACTCAGTTCTTATTTCATTTCTAAATGTCTAGGAGGGATAACAGAGGAACAGTACCATGCTGAGTTATAAGAAGCTATAGGGCAGCACAGTGGCTCAGTGGTTAGCTCTGTATCCTTGCAACGCTTGAATTCAAGGTTTGAATCCAACCAAAGACAATATCTGCAAGGAGTTTGTATGTTCTCCCCATGTTTCCTCTGGGTATTCCACTCCAAAGACATACTGGTAGGGAATGTAGATTGTGACAGTATACATGAGACAGAGATTGGTAATGTCTGTAAAGCGCTGCGGAATATGATGACGCTATATAAGTAGGCAAAATAAGGAAACAAGCGTGTGAATATTTAATAGGAATATAATACAATACTAATACAGACATGGCAGTACCCAGAGCAGCCACACTTGTATGGCATTGTGCCTGTAAGAATAATGTGGAGGCCCCTTTGGGTCTGACCACCATACAAATATTGATGGCCTATCTGCTGTATTTCCTGGGAAAACTCCTTCATTACAAGAAAGATACAATGATTTACAAAGGTGTCCAAGACCTTTATGCTGAATTCACATCTGCACTGGGGTCTCCGTTATTTTGGTCCGTCACAGGACCACAATATCTGCCAACAACGGATCCTGGGGGAACACACTGACTACAATGGGGTCCATTATATTTTTTACGGACATTACTGGATGAAAAAGTTAGACCTGCAGGACTTTTTTTGTCCAGAATTTCTGCGCCAGAAGCTCTAAATGGAGACTCCGACATGGATGTGAATGTAGCGTTCATCTACTAGTGGCCTAAATAATATCACGTATAATAGTCATACCCTTTGACACATTCGATACTTGTTAGAGTCTGTGACTAACAATGACAGTGACAACTAATGTGTGGGACAAGCAGAGAGTAAATTGTTTACTGGTATAGAGACAATTATTAAAGTAGGTCACCGTGGCTAACAGCATTTCCTGCTGGAGGACGAAAACAAGTCAATTATAAGCCATGAGGAAGTGACCTCTGTGTCCTCATGGAACAGAACTACTATCCTGGTACATCTATTATTATGTGTTCTGACCGATCTTCATATATATTCTTCACCGTATTTTTAAGTATTTTTTTTGTAAATTTTATATTAATATAAATTGGCCCCTGTGGAATTATGTGCGTACCTTTGGTGATGATGGCCAAAAAAACGAACATCTACTTGATTGTCTTCTTTCTGCATTATTTTAGCTGGCCAGAAGCCAAAGCCCTTCATTTTGGCCCAGACCAGCTCATGGTTAGGGATCTGTAATAAAATGCAGTCTAGAATTAATCTGATGCTGGCAATAATACAATATGTAGGTTATTAAAAAAAAAAAAAAAAAAAAAAAAAAAAGAATACATAGAAATTAATAAATAAAAACAAAATGGTCAACAACATTACATAAAGAACATTTTATCAGTTTTTATTAAAACAGAAAAAAATGTATAAAATACATTTAAAAAATTTAACCCTTGTGTGTGGGTTCAGAAACTCCTTAAAAAAAGTGATTTTTATAAAAATAAATGAATAAAAAAAGTATGCAGAATTTTCTGAAATTGTCTGCCATGTCTGAATATGCCCCTGAGTGTGTGCAAATATACAGTACACATATTAATACCTAGTTTATGAGAAGAAATAAGTACAATAAAATCAGTTTCTTCACGCACGCAATAAGCGTTTTTTATATACGTACACATGGATAGCAGAACCAGTTGTCAGGCCGAGCATTTGACAAAAAGAAGCAATTTTTGCACAACTGTAGCTCATCCAACTGAAAGTAAAGAAGAAAAGTCGTAGACACTTGGTTAATAAAAATGCATGACACATTTTCTTTCTAAAAGACATCCATAGCAAACGAGCATATTTTCCAGAGGTCCACTGGTAGATAAAAGTTGTAGCTTTTGTGGGTGACGTCTCCATTACTTTTAGAACTAACTTTAATAAACCTGCCTCATGTTTGTAATGATAACATACATAGTCTGCAATATATTGATCTTCCCTTATAGAAATTCTGTGAGTTTATAAAAAGCCTAGAAAAAGTTCCTATATTTTTTTGTCATTCTCTTGCTTCACTCTGTGCAGCAACTTTGTTTTGATGCTACTAGGGCTTAGTGTATAAAAATACAGTCTATAGAAACCCTCACCCCCATCTCAGACATTGCCTCTATTAATAGCTACCTGCATGGCCCTCTTCTGCAAGGTATATGATAGCAGTATAATGTTGTACCGTGTTAGCCATAGAAAGTAGTGGAAGAGTGAAGAAATCAGGCGATACTTTTTAGAGGCTGAGTATATTTGATGGTAAGCTTTCGAGAGTACTAGCTCTCTTCTTCAGACATGGTGTTAGGTATCGCCTGATTTCTTCCCTCTTCCAAGGAATATGATAGTAATTGTTGTAATAACTCAATGGCACACAATTATTAATAGTTACACAGTAGGCAGCCTGAAAATGTGCCAGATTTATCATAGTGACTGATGCTGGATGATAAATATGGTGCATCTTTAGACTATCTAGTCTAGGTTTATTTAACTTAGTTGGCCTGCTTTGGGCCAGAAGTTTTCTTCAAAAGTTTAGGGCAATTTGGCACAAGTAAGCTGTGCCTGCTCCTTTTCTGTGAAACCACACCCATTTTAAGTGAGATAAAAAATTTGTATAAGACTAGATGCACCAAAAATGTGTTAAGGTCAGGCAAACACAACAGTAAACCTAACCCACTGTGTTCACATGTGTACACCACAAATCTACTACTGAGATACTGCTACAGACATGCCACAGTTTGCTGCCCAGCATGTAAAACACAATCCCTCCAGAGAAAGAGAGAGAGGGAAGAGCACTGGAGCCGTATGGGCCTGGATGCCTTTCTGGAACAGAAAAATATTACGGGTTATGGTTTCTAGATTTTGTTAAAGATAAGTTGATCCAGGGTTTTATACTGATTGCCAGTATACTGATTTTTCCAATCAGGGTTTTATACTGATTGGAGTCGGGAAGGAATTTTTTTCCCCTGAAATGGGGCAATTGGCATAAGCCTCATGTTTTTTTTTTTGCCTTCCTCTGGATCAACACTATAGGGGACTGTAGGGTATAGGCTGGACTTGATGGACTGGTGTCTTCATCTAACCTCATCTACTATGATATATAGACTGGAAATAAAGACGAGGAGCAAGACCATGTCCGTACATGGAGCATGACCATGTCAGTACATGCGAGGCTGGATAACAGAGGCAACATAGTAATAGACAATACATTAGTAAGTGGAAAATCATCCTGGATTTAAACCACTTGCACACAAGCCTATCCTTCAGTTACCCAAAAATACAATAAAAAAATCATTTAGTGTCAATCCTTTGGATGAACACAAAAATTATATAACTTTACAATGAAGTGATATATGTCAATGGAGCATTTTATTGTTATGACTGTCCATAAACTTATTCACATTAGACATCCAGCCAAAATATGTAAGGTAGATCTCAAGGTGGAAAATCATATGCATGAAAGAAAATGGCAGCTATTTGCATTCAGGCTGGAATCGCACCTTTCGTTTGGGGATTCCGTCCCCCATTCTGCTCGAAAAATGCAGAGAGAAAAGTCCTGTAAGCCAAACTTTTCTCTTTGCATTTTTTCAGGCAGAAACCAGGTGGACCCTATTATAGTCTATGGGGGTCTGTGGGTTTCTGCGGGTAACTACTTTTTAACCGGATTGGGCTTCCGTTTTTTTGGGTTCCTAAGCGGACCAGAAGAACAGAAACCCAAGCGCAGGTGTGAACCTAACGTCAGGTGTACCAAATCACGTGGGCACTGCTTATCTTACCTCATGACAAGTGTCCTTGTATAGAACCTTTGCCACATCAGCCTGCTCACTATCATCTGTAAGAATTATAACAGGGCACATGTTAACCAATGCCTGAGCCCAGGATCATACCTGCAACATTATATAATAAAGCGAGAATATCAAATGCAACAGGCATAGCACTTTTCTGGTTTGAAAATGAAAAATTATCTTGCAAATATCTTGAAAATATCAAATTCAGTGTTTGCAAAAATAAATACTCATGAGGTTATGGCTTAGGGCTACAGGGGTGCCTTGTGGCAATGGTATAATGAGATACTACCAGGCAGCGAGGACATCAAGGTGTTAGGTTATCTCGCCCACAGCTTTAGTATTGCAGTAGCAGTACCCTGCAGATAATGGATGAATATATCTAATATAACTGACCCAAAAGTGTCTCATGTAAAATAAAAAAGAAACAAAACGTAACTGGCAAGTCCTATTGCTGAAGTGGCATTCATATATGCAGTTACTGTGAACAATGAAATATTAAAGGGACACTAAATGCAGACAATGATCCTATTTTATCTAGAAACCTAGAAATATATAAAGAAATCCATTAAATGGCTTCTCCCAGGAAAGAAATTTATGGCATTTTCCCAAGATAATAGTTGCGTGTCCCACCTCTAGGCTTCACACCAATCTCTACAATGAACCCCCCAGGTTCCATGCCTTGGCTCTACCTCACCACAATCGTAGTCCTTGTTGGTTGGGGTTTCTGAGCTACAATGTTTCCATCATTTCCATTCACTTCTATGGGAGTTATGGAAACAGGGTAGCTCACAGGGCTACACTATTTTTGTAAAGCCCAACCATTGAGGACAGTCTGGATTTCACTGTTAGTGAGGTTGCGGTGAGCTAGAGATGAGGGATGTAACCTGGGGGAGAGTGGTCATTTTAAGGATAGGTGCGGGTCCTACATCTGTCCAACATTTATGACTTATCCTGTGGGAAAATCCCTTTAATTCAACTACACCCCCTTCTCCTTCTTTACTGTCCTGTGTCTAGCAGTAAGACAACTGGCTGGAGCAGGAGCCTCTCTTTTACACTGTCTGCAGCAGGACAAAAAGATCATTAATCCCCATCCCTTTGGCTAGACTCCACCCTCTCAGTCTTCCAGCAGATTAACCCCCGCAGGATTTCTGTAAGACTATGTCAGAATTATGCAACAAATACAGCAGACTGACATACAATGGGATGTTATACATTTCTTGTTTCTATATTTCTATGTTTAGCATTTCATTCTAGGTTTAGTCTTCCTTTATGGAGGAATTAACCGGATCTTCAGTAACAATGTAAGGAGCCATAGCTTTATTAGAGACCTGGGATCAATAGTGTCACTTCTGGGCCGTGTTCCCCCTCTGCTGACCTTGGTATTTAGTCTACAGTACACTCTGCATCTCATATACCTATGTTACCTATGGTGGTACAGTACTGCTATTAGGCAGCATCCTGGCTGCGGTACACTGGACCCATCTGTAAATAATAGACCATCACATGCCATACAGAGGTAGAAGCGGCAGCATAGCCTGGGCCTAAAATGGTTTTCAGTAAAATGTGTCCCTTTTTCAAGCAGAGATTATCTCTTATAGGATAAGAAATAAAAGCCATCACCTCCATAAAAAATAATGGTGTTGTGGAGCAGAAGCTGAGCGTCGGCTTTGAACTCTTCGTAACTTTTATACTTTCCTTCATTTACTTTCTGGAAAAAAAAAAATGAAATTGTACTGTAAAAAAGAGAAATAACTATTGAATCCCTCAGAGCTGCAGTTAAGGAGAAATTGAAGCAAAACCTCAGTGTGATTATTATCCCGGGGACCTGAGATGGCGCTAGAGGTGTTCAGTAAAGCATGGAGGTTATTAAGAAAAGAGCTGCAAGCTAAGGTGCGATATGACAAGCGGACATAGTTCATGTATTTACGGCTGTGCAAGGAATACTGTGTCACTGGAAGTACTTACACTATACCTCCAGAAATATTACAGCTCTATTCTATACACCGCTGTAAGGCCAAGTATAAATGTGCGGCAAAGCATAGTACAATACAATACAATACGTGCAGACTACAGTCATGGCCAAAAGTTTTGAGAATGATACAAATATTAATTTTTACAAAGTCTACTGCTTCAGTTTTTCTAATGGCAATTTGCATATACTCCAGAATGTTATAAAGAGTGATCAGCTTAACAGCAATTACTTTCAAAGTCAATATTTGCCTAGAAAATGAACTTTATCCCCCAAAACACATTTCAACATCATTGCAGCCCTGCCTTAAAAGGACCACCTAACATCGTTTCAGTGATTGCTCCATTAACACAGGTGTGGGTGTTGATGAGGACAGGGCTGGAGATCAATCTGTCATGATTAAGTAAGAATGACACCACTGGACACTTTAAAAGGAGGCTGGTGCTTGCCATCATTGTTTCTCTTCTGTTAACCATGGTTATCTCTAAAGAAACACATGCAGTCATCATTGCACTGCACAAAAATGGCCTAACTGGGAAGAGTATTGCAGCTAGAAAGATTGCACCTCAGTCAACAATCTATCGCATCATCAAGAACTTCAAGGAGAGAGGTTCCATTGGTGCCAAAAAGGCTCCAGGGCGCCCAAGAAAGACCAGCAAGCGGCAGGACCGTCTCTTAAAAGTGTTTCAGCTGCGGGATGGGGCTACCAGCAGTGCAGAGCTTGCTGAGGAATGACAGCAGGCAGGTGTGAGTGCATCTGCACACACTGTGAGGCGGAGACTCTTGGAGCAAGGCCTGGTCTCAAGGAGGGCAGCAAAGAAGCCACTTCTCTCCAGAAAAAACATCAGGGACAGACTGATATTCTGCAAAAGGTACAGGAAGTGGACTGCTGAGGACTGGGGTAAAGTCATTTTCTCTGATGAATCCCCTTTTCAATTGTTTGGAACATCTGGAAAACAGCTTATTCGGAGAAGAAGAGGTGAGCGCTACCACCAGTCTTGTCTCATGCCAACTGTAAAGCATCCTGAAACCATTCATGTGTGGGGTTGCTTCTCAGCCAAGGGAATCGGCTCTCTCACAGTCTTGCCTAAAAACACAGCCATGAATAAAGAATGGTACCAGAATGTCCTCCAAGAGCAACTTCTCCCAACCGTCCAAGAGCAGTTTGACGCTCAACAATGCCTTTTCCAGCATGATGGAGCACCTTGCCATAAAGCAAAGGTGATAACTAAATGGCTCAGGGAACAAAACATAGAGATTTTGGGTCCATGGCCTGGAAACTCCCCAGATCTTAATCCCCCCCCCACCCAGCTTGTCCCCCCTCAACACCCCCCCCCGCACCCCCCACCCCCACCCCCACCCACCAAAAAACAACACTCCCTCAACAAAAATACACCGCCCTCACACAGGCTTTGTTCCATAGATTAATTGAGAGCACGCCCGGGAGACAAACGCCCAGCCCAAAAAGAGGGGGGCACCACACCCCATATATCACTGCAACATTTAATTTTACTTACAAACAAAATATACTTTTTTTTTTCATAATATAAAAACAATTTTTTTTTTTTATATATAAAAAACCCCCCACACACACACAAAAAAAACAGGGGGGAGCAAAACATGTAAAAATAAAATTTTTTTTTCCTTCTCCAAACTTTTGGCCATGATTGTAGTCCTGAATACGACCCCCACCTATAGCGGACATTTTCTATGTGGATCAGTGATCATGCTGAGCATTCTGAAATCTACCTTCACCAATAGGAACTCTTATAAGTGGTAACTAGTGATCAGCTTCCTGTATATTAACATTACAGCGGTGTTCCAGGACTACGGTATTGATGACCTATCCTTAAGATAGGTCATCAATATCAGATAGGTGGGGGTCCAACTCGCAGCTCCACATCAGACCTTTAACCACTTCAGTACTGGGCTATATTCCCTGGTTCAAGACCAGACACATTTTTGGGTTTTTTTTGTACATGTGGCTTTGAGGGCTATAACATTTTTTTTTTCCTTTGGGTTATTCAAATACCGTATTTTTCTGACTATAAGACACACCAGACCACAAGACGCACCTAGGTTTTAGAGGAGGGAAAATAGGGAAAAAAATTTTGAAGCAAAAAATGTGGTAAAATATTTAATATATGGGAGTTGTAGTTTTGCAACAGCTACAAGGCCATATTTACAGGTGTCCCTGCAGCTGTACAGGGATGCATAGGGCGTCTTTTTTTTGTGGGGCCAGATGTTATTTTTAGTTATACCATTTTGGGGAATGTCTATTGCTTAGATCATGTTTTATTCAAATCAGAGGCAAAACAGTGAAAAAAAATGGCAGTTCGGCACTTTTGATTCTTTTTCCCGCTATAACGTTCACCCTACGGGAAAAATATTTTTGTAAGTTTGTAGAATGGGCCTTTTCGGACACAGGGATACCTAATGTGTATGTGTTTCACAGTCATTTTCTACTTTTATATGTATTCTAGGGAAAGGGGGTGATTTAGAACTTTTCGGGTTTTTTTTGTTTTTTTTTTTATATTTTTTTAACTTTTTTTTTTTTTTTATTTTATTAACCCCTTGCGGGCTTGAACCTGCAATCACATTTGATTGCAAGTCCCATAGACTGTAATACAACTGTATTGCAGTCTATGGGATATTCTGTATATTACTACTGAGGGTGCTCATAGACCAACCGCAATAGTAATATTACTATGACAGCCCTGGGAGCCTTCAGGAGCCGACCTGCAACGAATGAGGTACCTACCTGCCCGGGGGGCAGTTTGGGGAGGCTTACAGGTAGTAATGCCGCTGATCAGAGTGGACTCTGATCGCGGGCATTAGCTCCGGGTCTCCGCTATACATTACAGCAGACCCAGTAGCTACGGCAACCACTCTGCAGCAGAGCGGCCACCATTATCTTTACAGACCCTGCATCCGCCATAATAGCACGGCAGATGCCGGGATGGGTTTGCGCCGCCGGGACACCCTCTCCTTGAGCCCAGGGCCCACAGCATCTCCCCGCTGCAGAAAGCTGGCGGAGGTAGGAGTGGGGCGATGCCTTTGGACTATAAGACGCACCCTCTATTTTCCTCCCAAATTTAGGGGAAAAAAAGTGTGTCTTATAGTCCGAAAAATACGGTAATTTTTATCTATTTTCAGTGATAAATAGGGCTTTATTTTTATGTTACTTTTATATTTCAATATTTTTGCTTTATTTTACCATCCGAGAAAATGTAAAGAAAAAAGGAGAGGAAATATCTTAAATAAATGAAAGTTTCCCCTCTCCGTTACAGTCATTTATACTGTGTTGCTGTGACAGTGGCAGTGATCTTGGGGAGGTTCACTTTTTTTTTTTTAATACATTGTGCCCTACCCCCCTAAGATTATAATAAGGGGTAACTTGTTATTTCTCCTGTAACTGGATTTGATACATACAACACTAGCCTGCGAAAAAGAGAACAATGCTCTCCCGAGCCCTGCAGCGCCTTCACACAGCTGATCAATAGCAGACCCCTACTAATCTGATAATGATTACCTAGGGATCATCAATATCAAAGTCCCAGAAAACTACTATAATGTCAGCATATAGCAAACATTTAATAGAAGAAGCAGCAGCAAGACCTGATGATAATGTACAACCACAAATGTCCTACAGTTCCCACAAAATGAAGGGTTAACTATCATAATACTACAAATGTCCCATTTGAGGAGAGTGTGATATGCAGGTGTGTGGGCATGGATTGTCACACAGTCCTTCAGTAGTTCTGGACTTTTGCTCCCCTTTTATACAGACACTTGCCTCATTAATAGTGGCGACATCGATGGCGGTGTGCACCAACCGTCTGTACATGGGATGTTTACTGTCCTTCCCTTTCTTGTTCAGTTCAATGGCCTGAAAAAGAAAATATTTTTAAGTTTAAAATCTGATTTATTATATAATCAATAAGCATTATACACAGAACAGCCATAACACTAAAACCTAATATTATCAGGTTCTCATTATGCAACCAAAACAGATCTTGTCGGAGAATGGACTCCACAAGACCTCTAAAGGTGTCCTGTGGTATCTGGGACTTAGGCCTTAGCAGAAGATCCTTTAAGTCTTATAAGTTGCAATGTGGGGCCTCCAAGGATCAGACTTGTAGTACTGGCCAATCCCAAAGATGCTCGAACAGATAGAGATTTGAGGAATTTGGAGGCCACATCCACACCCTGAACTCTTTGTCATGTTCCTCCAATCAATTTGAAAAATGTTTTCAATGTGACAGGGAACATTATCCTGCGGCCAACGCCATTAGGTAGTACCATTGCCACCAGTGGGTGAATTTGGTGCGTGCATGGATTTAGGTAAAAGGTGTAAAAGTAACTTCCACATGAACAGCAGGACCCAACATTTCCTGCATAACATTGGCCGGGGCATCACACGGGCATGGATCCTGGTGCCATCTGTTTCTCAGGGGAGTGATGCGCATATATCCGGACATCAACACAATGTAAATTGACCCACAATGCTGCCTTCAGTTCACCAGTTGTCTTCCCTATTCCCCACAACATCGGCCGTTTTGTACATGCTCTGATCCAGTTGACTAGCAAAGTGACCTGCTGGCTGAGATCCTTGCGCTTCCTCATATTTCTGTTGCCAAAAAAACAACCCACAGCCCATTGTGCAATGTGCCATAGTAATGAGATTATCAATGGGAATCACTTCACCTGTCAGTGGTTTTAATGTAATGGCAGACCAGTGTGTGACATAAGGCAATGACCTCCCAATGCAGGAAGGAGCCATTTTCACAGAAATACAAACTCTAACAATGTATCACACATATATCATAAAAGAAACTTCCATCACCCAAAGCGCTGTACATTAAACATTACGAAATCACAGAATAAATATTTTTTTAAAAAGTTTTTTTTGTCATGGACCAAAGAGAAAAGGGATTCTCCTCTGCAACAGATTCAAGAATTGAGAAACATGCAGGAAACAAGTTTTTAGGGTAATACTGTCGTTCTTCTACTATGTATTTGTAAGGCTACATGAGGTGCATGGGAAAACAGGCTGGACAGCACATGGATGATGTCCTTATGCCGTCCGTGCCTTCCACTGACCCATTCATTTCATGTAGTGAGCTTGGGCCACAAAACGGATAGGAATAGGACTGGTCTTGAGTTTTGGCCTGAGCTCATGGACCCCTACAAGGACCCAGGATAATACACAGGTGTCTCTATGGGGCCATAGAAAATATTGGCTCAGTGTAATAGCAATTAAAAACACGGCTAGCACACTGACAATGTGCATGTTCATGTGCATGGCGCCTAAAGGATATAACCTAGGCAGATACAATTTCTAACATTATATTAAGATCACCAGGAGACAGCAATAGTGGACAATACCTTAAAGCTCTGACAAAACACACATGTAGCCCTTCACCAAATGAAAGGTCATTGCACTAAATGAAACTTGGTGTAGCACTATCGCACGGCGCACAAATTGCATGGCACATCCGCTTTCATATCAAGATAGGTCAGCCAGAGCGGGAAGCACCGATACTCCTCAGACTCATAGTAGGAGAGGGGAAGCCTTCACTCTGATGTCCATATATAATGGACATATGGGCATTTAGGACACTAAGGCATATGGAAAGGGGGTGTTTTAATGAGGCAACCACTTTTAGTGAAATGAAGTCTCATCACGCATCAGTTCTTGACCATGTCTGATTTATACATAAGTTATAGCAAGGCTGCATCTGAACCTTAGGCATAGGGCCACGTCGGAAAATGGAGAGGAATGTGAGGAAGACTTCCACCCCAAATTCCTCTCCACGTTCTGGCCCCAGATGAATGGTGCAAATCTACAGTGTATCTCGCATCGGGGGTCTGTGGTTGAATTAGCTGTGGAATTCAAGGCCAGATCGAACAGAATGCTTATTTTTACATCGTCCTGCCTCGGTCTCTGTCTTCCATTGATTATAATACAATGGCAGGCAAACTCAGGAAGGATCAAGGAATCTGGAGCTGATTTAGAGGGGGAAAATCAGAAAAAAGCTCTGGGTGCATAACAACATTAGGGATCCACATTCACCTACATCTGTTCGGGTGGTGTATGTCAGCATACCTGTTATCCTGCTAAACGGGAAAGCACAGCAAACCCCACATAAAGTGTGCACCATGCACTATAGTACAATCCAATGGGAAACATGCTGAGTGTGTGTATCGTGGCATGGACATTGCAGGTATATATTGTGAAATCTTCCAATTTTATATCTTCATTGGAAGACTTGACACAGTGAGTACAAAGCCTAAGGGGCACATGTTCCCTCTACCAAGGAAACAGCAAAGGTTACCATATTGATTCCACACACTTTTTATAGAAATGGTGGTAAACTGATATTCTTATAGTAAAGGACAGCTCGGCCTTCCTACAAGACTTGCACAGCTTTGTCTTGCTCCGTACGGACAGCCTGGAAGTCTCAGATCCAGATTTTATCATTAGGTTTAATGAACAGACATTAGTAGAATTAGAGATGACGGAAAGCAGCCCACCCTCATGTCTAATCCTATCACACAAGATGGCCATAGACATTACATAAAGGCTGGCTGTAAATATCTATGAGGACAGCCATACAATCATTTACAATCATTGTCCGGGGAAATACTACAAGACCTTTTGTAGGGGAATAAACCCCAGTGATGACTATAAAGCAGAGAGTGGAGAAAGCCCAGTATACATAGGAATAACACATGTATGAGGATAGCGGCGGCTCCTGCAAGAAGGGATTACCAAGTGCTTGAGACGACACTGAGGGAATCGGCTCACCCTAGAAGTAAAACCTACCCTCTCCTTCATACGGGACACAATGAATCGCAGGTATTTACCCATCTCCTGCTTGTTGGGGCTTTTCTTCTTCATACTCTGAAGAACAAAAGATAGAAAAAAACACAGTCTTATTTAATGTCATTTAAGCAACTTACAAAAAGCTGGGCATATAGGTTAAATTAATATTGACCGAGCCAAATTTTGGTAAACCCAACCATCTAATGTGTATGGGGAACACCTCTACGGACAGCAGATGTAAACTGAATTTCAACATGTCTGATCCTTTTATTCTCAGGAAAGATAAGCTACCACCAGAGGAATGCCTTTCAAATTCCGAACACGTCCATTTAGACAAGCTGAGTGTGCATGTGCATGGGCGGGAGGGAGACATTGCTGTCAGCTACAGCTATTTGAAATGTGTGACCAGCTTAAAGGGATTTTCCAGTTCACCCAAAAATCAGTCAAGGGGAAAAGAGTATAAAATAATATACTTAATAATGAATTACCTGTGAGTGGAGCAACTCGGGGTGGCGAACGCTGCCCTGGATCATATGACTCAGGAGTCATGCCGTTGCCAGAACCCCTGGGTCCATCAAAAGTCTCCTGGGACCAGGTAAGTAAATGAAAACTCCCCAGACAACCCCTTTAAATCTCCTTTCATTCCAGTGCTGCTGCTCCCAACCAGTCTTTACTTACTTGGCAGCAACATGCCAGTCTATCCATGTGACTGCTATAGCCAATCCCTAGCCCACAGAGGCATGCGACTGTCTGGGTACAGGGTCATGTTATCACTGCAGCCAAACAAAGATCAGAGAGGACAGGAGTCGAGTGCTGGAACGCCAGGGAATTTCACAGGGGAGTCTTTTATTATTTTGCTGGGATTTCCCATTTTGGCAGATTTTTGGCCATACACAGAAAATCGCTTTAAGCAATATATAAAAGTGTCCGGACAACATGCACACTAGATCACCAGATACACTGTAATATTCCAGAATGTGAGAGATTAAAATAGAAAATGGCTGCAGAGACTCTCTATCTATATTCAATCTAGATGCCGAGTACATTTCAGGGACGGATCACACAACCTTAAATGAACCTTTAAGAATGTTGTCAGCCGGGGCTGTATGGCAGGAATCAGCCACCAGAGCTGAAATCCAGTGACCTAAACAGGCAGTAAAATCTGACTTGAAGCTTGCAGGAAACATTGTGTCTAACCAGTATCTGACTGTCCGAGATCGTAAACCATTGCTGAGTACACGGCACATACTACTGCAGCATGTCTTAGTTCTGTCAAGATTAAGTCATGTTTTTTTTCCCCCCTGACTTAAACAGAGAAGAATCCTAGCACTGAAATCCACAATGTACACAATTTTATTGTGGTTCTTCAGTTTTATGAGTAACCCCTCCCCCCAAAAAAGAAGAAAAAATCAGCATGTAATAAAGATGTAGCATTGCTGCGGAAGGCGTGGTGGGGCTGTGAATCCCAAGGCCTAATTCAGATGGGTCTACTGTATCTGTGGGTTTTCCAGGGTTGAGAATTTAGCTGACACCTATATCTCCCGATTCCTTTCTACCTCCTCCATACACATGCAGACTCGGATCAGGGTTATAAAACTCTTTAGACATAACGCTGTTTAACTTGCATTGAAGAAAACACTGCCAGTACATTAATGACTAATGTATGCAAATACATTACATCATATCTGTATGTTAAATGTACAGTATATATATTTTAACTCCATTTTGGTAAAAAAAAAAAAAAAAAATCAGAATTCTATGTATATTGTATATTTTTAAGTGTAGAAACGTAGACAAATGTATGCCTGTACACTTAAAGGGGGTGACTAGCAGTAAATAATGGGTGACAGTGGGCTCAAAATGGGTTAATAGAATAAAAGAACCTATTCTCACCTCACCGATCCTCTAATGCTCCAAATCCTACAGTTCTGGAGTCCCTGCTGGTCTCTACTTCCTGGTCGTATCTCGGCACACAGAAAATGCCTGGATATATTTACTTAGTTAAAGGAATTTTCCCAATGAACAAAAAACATATTTAAATTTGTAGACAATTAAAAGTAAAAAAAAAATTGCAATATAAATAATGAAAACTTTTGCGGTTTTAAAGATTTTCCCTTACCATCTTAGCAGTGACATTCTGGTGTCTTAATCAGTTGCCATGCAGGAACTTTCTACTGTCTGGGACTTGTCAGAAACCCATAATTTCTTTATTGTGGCTGGATTATTGGTACTCTCCCTGCCGGATAATCCAGCCACAATAAGGAGGAAATCATGGCTGGGTTTCTGACAAGCCCCAGACCATAGAAAGTTCCTGCATTCACGGTCATATCCAATGGCAACTGATCAAAGCAACATATGTCACCATTAAGATGGCTAGAAAAAAAAATCTTTAAAACTCTGCCAATGTTTAAATTATTTATATCTTACAAAACATTTGACGTTTAAAGAGGATCTTTCATGTCCTCATGTATATGCTGTTTTACATACCGCTACAAAGCTGACAGCGCGCTATGGACGAGAAGAGTCAGGGAGGGCGTTCCTTACCGCCCAGTGGTGACGCTGAGCTGTGAGGAACGCCCTTCCAGTACAGGGCTATGGACGAGTACTGTCAGAGAGGGCGTTCCTCACAGCCCAGCTAGATTGTCAGGAACACGCTTCTGATGGTGAATGGTGAAACTAAGACCGCCGATAGCTCCAGCCCTGGGGCACATAATGCTGAATTCAGCGCGCCATCGGCTTTCTAGTGGTATGTAAAACCGCATATACAGTACATGAGGACATGAAAGGTCCTCTTTAATTGTCTCCAAGTCTAAATATGGTGATGTTCATAGGAAAACCCCTTTAATCGATGACTTAAGGGTCAACAACATGGCCATTTCCAGTGTGGAAACTAGTGGGAACCCAAGCAATATCAGAATAGGAGTGTAGGGCATCAATGAGGCGGGTATTGGTTGAACTCTAAGCCAGATGCCACCATTTTTTTCTTGCTCTAAAACCCACTTAAACATACACTTCTGAAAAAGTCAACAAAAGTATTTTTGTCCACGTTGTAGCATACTCATAATGTGGTGTGAACAAAGCCTTAGACATGTCAATATACAAATATTCAATATTACATTTGTAAAGTATAGTAAGTCTCTATATGTTTTATTGAATGTAATAATTTCATTTATTGGGAATATGCTATTTTTGCAATTTCCCAATATTACAGTGACTACAAAAGCAGAGGTTCGGGTATTCACATAAAATATATCTGATTATTAGGTGGCTTTCACACAACAGGGTTTTGTTGGTGAAACTTGGTGCGAGCCAGATTTACTGATCTGAACACTACGCAGAGCGATGGACTGCTAGTTATCTCAATGCTAGGTGTCCCCGCCAAATACTGTCCTTGACTGTAATCACTATGGGACAGTATTTTGCAGCGGTAGGGACATAGATAACCATAACACTAGCAGTCCATCTCCTCGCATAGGGTTCAGGCCGATAAATCCAACACACACAGACCGAGTTTCAGCCATGATGGTGGTTTGAAGGCAGCCTTATGCAATAGTTTTGCATGCACCAATGACATATATTACTATACGACCAGACTAAAGATATGACCTTACCTTGCAAACCGGGCACTGCCAATGATTGCTGCTATCCCTGAGCCTTAAATCATCAGGTAAACATTTAGGGTGGTAGACACGAAAACACTGGTCACATATCATCACCTCTCCGGGTAAATGACATTCAAAACAGTACCAGTCATGAGTTTCTGTCTCCCAATCCTAGGAGAAACACATGGTTATTTGGCAAGGCAACTGGATAAGGAGTTGGGAAAGGTAAGTAGCTGGACCTAAAGTTTCAAATCAGCCATTCCTTATTAGACGATAACCCATCACTGCTGCAAGAGTGTGCAATGTGTTGCCCTTCGAGTTTAGGGGTAGTATTTTAGCCCCTACAGCAATAATGGCAAATATACCCCCAAAACAGTCTACAATAAGCCCGATGAGACCCATATAAATTATGTAGCCTATGGTAATACACACACTCAGTTATATTCAGTACAGAGTGGGGATCACGTACAAGCGTCAGCAGCGAGAATGTAACTCAGTGTACATACATGTGACATGTGTAGTACATAGATGTGCTTGTACTTCAGTCTCAGCTGTAATACCTGGCAGAGCCTATGGAAAAGAATGGCACTGCTTTTGGAATAGGGGGCGAAGGTATTTTTTTGTAATCTCAGAGAACTCCTTTAAGACATTGGGGCAGATTTATACACTAGTTTTCTAGCGAACAAGGCCTAGAAATAAAAAGTGGCAATTTTTGTGCAAATCAAATCAGGTTTATTGTGTAAGAATTGTAGTTTTTTTTATTTAATTTCTGCACCATCCTCGCCACATTTTTCCCAGGGAGAACAACCTAGCAGAGGGTGCGTCTCATATATGAGGTGCACCCTCTGCCAGCTCAAGGGCATATAAGCAGTCTTCATAAATCTGCCCCATAGTCTATGTTTCTATAACATTGTTCTCATTTTTATACATAAGCCCAGTTTTTTCATTACAAAGGACGGACACCTGGCAGTGCCCAAAACTGGTGTCCGCTATTTTAGCAGTCCGTTTGTCCATTCTCTTATGGACTAGACACCCACCATAGATGTGAACTAAGCGTTAGAGATAGATTATAAAATGAGGCATCCTAAAGCATATACATGTAGTACATTACAGTTAGCTGAATGTGCATGCACACTTTTTTTTTTTTTTACATTAAACTCTGGATTATAATCCAGTGTTTCAGAGGATGGATATTGATAGAATATCCGATCCCTTGTTCCAAGATAGATACTAAAATATAGGCACTTGCTCACTTACAGTAAGCATTTGGGGCCTCTAGTGACAAAAAAAGCTGTGGCAACACATTACAGGCTCTTCCACTTCCACCGAAGGGTTACCAGATGCTGCGATCTACATGTTCACACCCTATATTAGTGAGGGAAATGAATAGTGAACTGTAATTTATTGGAATTAACCCCAATGCAGACTTGCCTCCCACTTTATTTAGGCTACTCCATATGGTCCCACTGCTTTGACTATGGAAAATGACAAAGAAATTGTTGGCTTACATACTTGCAAAGCTTGATATCAAAGCACTTTAACAAACCTCAGGTGAATTCACTGATTTTCCCTCTCTTCCGTGAATTTGGTGATGTTTCATCTGCAATAATTTACAAAAGTGTTGTGCTAAACAGAATTGGCATATTCTAGAGGGATTGCAAAATCATCAGGTAAAAAATGAAGACATTTGGTAAGAAAAATTCTATAAAACAAGGGGGGGCCTCCACATTGACACGGAGGTCCTTCATATAGTTTGGTGTACCATTCATTAAGGATACGTTTTTAATTTTCTCCTAAAAGGGACACTATTTATGCAGGTTATAACCAGTGTATGTACGGATGTGAAAGCGGACCACAATTCTTACCGCCATCCAAATGAACTACATACAAAAGATCCATCTGGTGTAGGCAGTCTTACAGGCAATGCTCCTTGGGAAACGTATCCAAATTAGCTCTCCTGGGAAGAAAACTGTCTCCTATAGATGGCACTAGAAGAGTGAAGAAATCAGGCGATACCTTTTAGAGGCTAAGTATATTTGATAGTAGGCTTTCAAGAGTGCTAGCTCTCTTCTTCAGACATGGTGTAATACTAGAAACTGAAAACTCACACTATTTATACATACACAAGACATGGATCTTCAAAAGGATCCACTTTCTGGATACCACAATATACATCAAAGACCACCGGCTACTCACATCAATATACCACAAACCCACAGACAGAACGGCCTTCCTGAGAAACGACAGCTTCCACCCCAAGCACACAAGACAATCTATTATCTACAGCCAGGCTATACGATACAATCGTATTTGCTCCGACAAAACAGACCTGGACAAGCACCTCCTGGATCTGAGGATGAAATTTCTCCGATTGGGATACAAACCAAAAGTGACGGACAACCAATTAAACAAAGCGGCAGCCATTAACAGAGACAGTCTGCTCACATATAGAGAGACCCAGAAAGATGCCCGAGTGCCCCTAGTTGTCACCCACAACCCACAGCTGGAGATCCTACGAAGGATTGCCAAGGAGCTCCAACCTGTGCTACATAGGGACAACAGACTCAAGGACATATTTCCAGTCCCCCCTCTCCTTTCCTTTCGACAACCACCAAACCTGAGGCGTATTATTGTCCGGAGTGCCCTGAAGGCTCCAACTGAAAATGGCACCTCACCTTGCCTACATAAAAGGTGCATGACCTGCAAGCACATCCACACCGCTGACAGTGTACCTATCCCACAGTCACAATAGGTGCACAGAATTAGGGGGACATTCTCCTGCAGGTCTTCCAATGTGGTGTATCTCATAATGTGTGTGCAATGTCCCACCACAGGCCTCTATGTGGGGGAAACAGGGCAGAGACTTAGTCAGCGCATGAACTAACACATATCCACCATTAATAACAGCAGAACCGATCTCCCAGTGGCCGCACATTTCTCCGGAGAAAACCACTCTATTGAAGATTTGCAAGTTGTGGTTTTAATGGGACATTTTAAGACGCAGAATGAGAGGAAAGAATGGGAGTACAAGTTAGTGAAAAAATTTCAAACTCTGCAATTTGGACTTAATATTCATGCCAGCTTCATGTTACATTATGTATGACCTGTGAGGGTCACAAATCCCCACCTGATTACAATCAGATAACAGATCCCTCCGTCACGCGCCACAAATTTTAGACTGTTTATTTCCTGACCTGTTGTAAATAACTTCTCTACGTATATTGCATTTTGTTATTCCAAGATCCTTTTGAAGATCCATGTCTTGTGTATGTATAAATAGTGTGAATTTTCAGTTTCTATTATTACACCATGTCTGAAGAAGAGAGCTAGCACTCTCAAAAGCTTACTTATCAAATATACTCAGTTAGCCTCTTAAAGGTATCGCCTGATTTCTTCACTCTTCCACTACTTTCTATGGCTAACACGGTACAACATTATACTAATAGGTGGCACTAGAGAGACAGACAGGCTGACCAGTGGTGGAAAGCCGCAGTAAAATCCCAAGGCTCTTCAGCTTCCTGCTATGGAGAGTGGAAATGAAGAGGACTCGGAAGCAGATGTGTGCCTCAAATTCCTCTTCCTTTTCCACATAATGGTTCGGACACACGATGGAATTTGGCACTGAATTGGAGGATTCTGCCTCAAAATCAGCTCCAAATTCTGCTTTCATTCATTTCAATGGGAGGCAGATGCTGCTTTCTTTTTTCTCCTCTAGCTGATTTCTTTCAGTACATGGAAAAAATAAGTTTCCTGCTTGTTTTTCAGGTGGTTTCCAATTGAAGTGAATGGGAGTCGGAAAATTCAGCCTGGCAATTTTTCAGCAAATAAGCTTAAGTCAGAGGAGTTTAGTAGCTGCTTACTCACCTGCCCCCATGGAAAACACATGCAAACTCAGTCAAATTGAGTGAGCCTATGTAGGGGGATCAGGAGAATAGCCTGAAAGAGCGTTTGGCCAACAGATAGAGAAGGAACAAGACCTGTGATCAGATATGCTTGGGACCTGAAATGTATGGGACGTATGTCCTTGGAGAGAAACTAAACATTTGGTCCTGGGTTGACCCACATAATGGGGGCTAAGCAACAGAACAACCTATGTATGACCCTCTCCATTCACTTCTATGGGAGCTCTGAATACAGTACACAAGTGATTGGCAGTACGTGTAACTCCCATAGAAATGAATGGAAAGAGCAGTGCATGCACGACCACCTCTCCATTCACAGCGGACAGGGCACCAGCCAGGAGTTAGCATATCCTGGGTTTATCCCAGTTTGAGCTACACTATACAGTGCCAGAGAAGATAATATATATATATATTAAGACTGATGGGAATTATGGGAAATTTTGGGGGCCACAATGTCCTCCCATACAATGAGAAAATTCAGACTACTTACTTTAAAGGGGAAAAAAAAAATCATAGACCCCTGTCAAGCACCCATCACTCAGAACCACCAGACTCCTGATATTACATGTGGACCTCCAAGAAGATGGGTGCCTGTGTCATCTATTGCTCTATGCAGATGTAGGGGGTACATATTATGTCTCTATGAGGTTGCTGCACACTCCTCAATCTGTTCACATGGTGCACTGACTGAGATAATGGGGCTCAGGGCCATGGAAGCTAAACTCGGCTGCATGGGTGCTGTCGGGTTACAGGGTCTCTCCCCCTGTGGCTGCAGTATGTGGTGGTGGATTCTATGCACTGCACCTATTACTTTAGGGACCCACTGGAATGAGGTCACCATGAAGTGGCTAGTGGGCTTGTGAAATCTGACCAAAATGTCTATCAGGAATCTTATGTTCAGCTTTATCGATCACTTATTTATTTCCTATCCTGAGGATACACCATAAAAAAAAAAAAAAAAAAAAAGTCTGGACAACCCCTTTAATGCTGGTACAGTCTGTATAGACAGAAGGGTGAGTCTGGTTTTGCCGATATCCCCAGTCATCTTTCTACATAGGCTACATAGACTTACACTAGACACAGTTTTCTTCTGGAGGAGAGCTAACGTAAGTACAAGTATTAAAGAAAGCTTTTAGTGTCTGTTGCATTGAGAAAAAAATCCCATACCCACCATATAATTTCACTACCCAGTGCTGGCTCTGAGCCACCATCTTTCCATCCTGGCCTGTAGAGGAAGAGCTAGTGGCACATAAATACTACCAGCATTTCCAAGCAATGTCAGTGACAAGGCGAGATCTTCACAAGATCCAATGCCCTAACCTATGGGTCATACCTATTACTAAGCCAAGGCTAATTTTGCGCTGATGCTTGGCAGACAGCGCGGCTAGTAAATTATTTATCAGGAATCTAAATGATCATGGATCTGTATGATGCAGAATAGCAAGATAAACTTATTGTACGCTACCATCCAAAAATACAAAACACAACAGTATGTACATACTAAGCCATGCATGCACAGAAAAAGTAAGCTAAAATTCAGTACTAGTACCAGAGACGATACATGCACTTTATGAATAGATGATCTGTATGCCTGCATATATAAAGACGGATTTACTGCAAGTGTGTATATATGTAGCAGGCATCAGTTCTAGATTTACCATGTAACCAGCTGGCTTTAGGGCTTAAAGGGCTTGTCCACAATATTTTAGTATTGTGGCAGGAGGCTGGAGAACGTGAAAAATAGAAAAAAAAACCAAAAAAAAAACCCACTCACCTGTCCAAGGTGCTCCGGTGTCCCAGTCCGCCGTCCGGTCCCTGCGGCGCCCTGGGGCTTTTCCGGCGGAAGTCCCCACCACATGTGGCCATTAAGGCCAATCAGCGGCCTATGGAAAGGACTCTGGTTGTCACTCCCATACGTCACCTGTGATGTCCCAGTTCTTTTCCTTAGGCCGCTGATTGACCTCAGTGGTCACGTGTGGCGGGGACTTCTGCCAGAAAAGCCCCGGGGTGCTGCAGGGATCGGACAGTGGCCTGGGACACTGGAGCCTCAGGGACAGGAGACTATGTTTTGTTTTTTTTTTTTCATCTACCCCAGGCTGCTGCCGCAATACTAAAATATCGTGGGCAACCACTTTAAAGGGAGTCTGTCAGCGGGAAAATCAGTATCAAATTAATGACAGTACCTTCTAGGATGGCTTCTACACTTAACAAAGATGCCTTTCTGATTCTGCCATGCAGCATTATTTTCATGAAAATCATTGGTTTATTCTTATGTAAATTAGCTGGAATGGACTTTAGGGGCGTGTCTCCTCCTGCCAGGAATAGTTATCTAGAGCATAGAGTGAAGCCCTTGCATGAGACACGCCCCTAAAGCCCTTTCCAGCTAATTTGCATAAGAATAAAAAAGGACCTTTCACCAACTCTACCAATAACGTCTCATTGTTGCACCCTTCAATAGGCTGTGATCCACTGATTCCGGAGCAGTTGGAATTTTTTTTCTAGCCGCCACCGTTCTTGAGCAATCATTTCTGTTATTTTCAGCTCAATCATACTCTCTACTGACAGCAGAGTGAATAATTGTGCTGAAGCTAATAACACTGATCGCTCAGGAATGGTGGGGATAGAGAAAAAAATTACAAGTGTACTGGAATATGTGGTGTGGTGACTATTGAATAAGAATGCAAAGAGTTGGAGGGGGTGAAAGGTCCTCTAAGAAATTTCAACACAATTTCCTAGTATATATATACACAAAGCCTCACTTTAAGATTAAGATGCAGATGTGAAGACTAAGCAGAAAAATGAAAGCAACAGAAATAGTGTACATGTAATAAATAAGAAGGACAGAAAACCATATCTGTTCATGCCATATAAACCTATGTGGATGCTTGTCTTATATGTACAGTTAATACTCACAATTTCATCCCCTGGTAACCAGTAACCTTCCTGCTCAATACCAGCTTTAGATCCCTTACATCCAACAGTGAGCGTCTCCACTATCAGGCCATCTTTTACGGCTAGGCTGAGCTGGCGTGTGATTTCCTTTGGGTGCATACCATGAACACGGGTCATGTACCTGGTGGGTGACAAAGGGAAATAATGGTTAAGTCCTGCATTCAAGCAAATCTTGACAAAGTGAACCAACAATTAGTTCTAAATTATTACATAGGGATTCTGCTTAATATTTAGGGAGGACAAAGTAGCCCGGCCGAGCAGGCACTAGTAGAAGTCTCTACTGGCAGCCGCTTATCACACAGGATAGGACATGTGGGAGACCACCTTATGGTGTCTTACATGCTGCAGCTGAAACCACATACAATAAATGGCATACATTTGTATTGTGATGTGGTTGTGGTTTTTAAGCTCCACCTGTAAAAACTGCATTGCAAATCGTGGCAAAACTGTGTGTTTTTTCCTGCTGTGGTTTTGATACCATTACACAACAGACCGCTGATGTCACGGAAAGCAAACGCACTGTAGCTGGGAATGTGCAACCCTGGCAATACATAACACAGAAGGCGTACTCAATGCAGAAAGGCTAGGGAGCACAATGTGGTGACCTGACAAGTGAAATATCCAGTCTACATATGAGAATGAAGCCCGGTCTGTAACAAGCACATGGATCTCTTCAAGCATCTTCAGATGTCCGAGACAGCTGCAGAAATTTCTGCAACAAATATGACGTATGTGAACTTCCCTGTAACAGGATCCAGACACACAGATATGGAGATCATCTAGGTAAACAGTATTAAAAGAGGATTTCCGGTCCCCCCCAAAAACTGGCTGAAGGCAGGGAAGGGGGTAAAATCACCTATTCTTAAGTCTGGTCCTTTGCGTCAGTCTATGGGTGCAGCACTCCAGCTCCCTGCACGTGGTCGTAGCCAATCACAGGCCTCAGTGGTCACATACAGTTGTTGTGCACATCATCGTTGCAAAGGATCCAGCACTGCAGTGATGACATAACCGATTCAAGCACTAGCGACAGATACAATGGCCACAAGGGGGAGCTGGAGACCAATGCAGGGATCAGAGCCCTTATTTTTTTTCTTTTTTATTTTAACCCTTTTCCTACCCTCAGCCAATTTTTGAGAGGCCAGAAAACCCTATTTAACTTTCTCCTCAATTTCATACTAGGCTCATGAGGCTGTATGACATAAGACTGCAAGGTTGTGCTCCTACACCGCAGCCAATGATGTAAATGTTGTCCTGTTGTGACCTGCATGGTGCCACGACCGTGGCCTGTCATTAGGCAGACGTCCAATCCTGCTAAACTACTGTATGACCTTATTCACTACCATTGGGTGTGACTGGTAGCTTAAAGGGAATCTATCAGGTCAATCTGGGACACTAAACCACCCACAGATCCTTATAGACTTGGGGTTTAGTGTCCCAAATCGCCCTGTTGTAATGCAATCCGCAGGAGCATTAAAAATAAAAAACCTTTATACTTACGTAGAGAAGGGTCCGATGTACGCTGTTCAGCGAGAACAGTCCGGCTTATTCATAAGCTTCTTCACTGGCACGCCTCCCGGCGCCTGCGCTGTTCTTCAGAGAAGCCAAAGATGGACACCCCGGATTCACTGCGTAATTGCGGGACATGCGCACTGAAGCTGAGGTGTACTCCTATGGCTTCAATGAAGAACTGCGCAGGCGCGGGGAGTACAGCGGCAGGGGGAGTATAATGCTTTTTTATTTTTAATGCGGCCTTGGATTGTGTTATAACAGGGTGATTTGGGATACAAAACCCCAGGTCCATATGGACGTGTGGGTGGTTTAGTGTCCCAAATTGCCCTGACAGATTCCATTTAATGTAACCCTCACCTAAGTCTCAGGACCCACAGACTTATAAACTTTATCCACTTTCTGTAACTTTATTTTCTATTTTTTTATTTGGAGATTTTTTTTTATTTAATGATTTTAGTAAAACTGAAATTCTCCTTCAAAACAGGCGCACGCACAGTTCCCTGCCGCCGCCGCCACCGACCTCTTATCAAAAGGACACTATTTCAATGTCTACTTGATTTCATGTTCTCAGCGGATTGTGTGACACAAAACTAGTTTTGGGGCCTCAAAAATATCCCTCAAAGGAACCGCAGAATAATAAAGAGAATGAACTGTACGACACGTATGTAATTTATTACCATACTGGAGTGCTGTTAGGGGGCCGGGGAGCGCTATATACTATTGAAAGGAAAATATTTCCCAAGCAGCTTTTAGCAAATAGAATTTCATTTTAATGAACCTCCGTCCATTTCCCAACAAATATTTCAATTATGAGGATGAAAGAGCGCCCTGGTGTAAAACGTGATCAATAGGCAATAAATTACCATAGGAGACGTGGCAGGACGCCAAGGTCTCAGTCGCTTTCCAGCCCAAAGTCTATGAGGATGAGGGAACTGAATGAAGGTCAGGTAGGGCTGGGCCATTAATTGAAAAATAAGCAAAACCAACTGTCAATCCGGATAACCGGCGTGATTTTGTGCAAGTCGGTTATTTTGGTTCTATTATTACATTATTCGCGAGCTTTTTTTCCTGCAGTTTTGTTCAGACGTCCGAACCTTAAATTGCTGTTATTATACTCTGGAGTCTCTTCAGACCCCAGAGTATAAGAAGCAGAGGCCCAGGGAAGGTGAGCAAGCATAAAAACAGTGTTTGTCACCTCTCCTGGGCTCTGGTGTGGGTGTTTGTCTTTTTACTATAGGGACCGCTGCGGCCTGTGACTGGGCCTTAGCGGTCATGTTGTATTGTGACGCACAGATCTAAGCATGACTATGTTGTGTGACCCACATGTGATTGGGCCTCGCCCATCCCTGATGTCATTCAGGAGGTCCGAAGGGGTCCAGGAAGAGAGTCCTGAAGAGACCCCTGGCAGTTTCGGTTCAGATGTTTTCAGTCCGAACTTCATGAGATTCGCCCAATGTATAATCTAAAAGGGTCAAGGCTTTAAAATGAGCATAGCCTAAATAATCAACTTTAATGGTAATCGAGATAAAATGCCTGATTAATTGATTTAGGTCATAATCGCCCAGCCTTACTGTCAGAGGGCACAGGATACATCTTTGTGGGTAATATTAGCAAACTCTCACAAATACCCCAATATATGATAATGGGAGACACGCTCATTGGCTGCTGGTATCATCTGAGAATACAGACTGTTCCTGCATCCACTCCACCGCATCTATATCTCTTGCAGTCTCTGCCAGGAATAGGGGGCCACCAGTCACACTTCACATATAGGGGTGTGCAATTTATCAAATTGAAGCAACTAATTTGCCATTTCAGAGAAACACAATTGCGATCTTCATCAGAATCGTGAAATCACTGTGAGCCCTGCCCCGAAGTCTGATATATTCCATGCAGACTTTCTCCTCCCGCCACAAGCGATGATCAATAGTTTCTTCATTGTAGTTGGATGGAGAAGTCTGCATGAAATATATATATATATATATATATATATATATATATATATATCTGACTCCTTCTCCTTAGTTTGTTTAAGCAAAAACAAGAAAATTGACTCGATTGAATAAAGTCAAAATGTTAGTTTTAGGCAAATATTATAGCATACAGCTCAGGTATTTAGAGCACTTATTTTTGTAGTATTTATTAAAAATTATTTCTCCACGGCTACCTCTGAAAGGGGGTACGGAATATGGATTTACACAGGTCTACTAGGAAGGACCCATCACCGCCCCTGACATGTCTATTTTATTCTTGTACTCAAGAAATAATTCTGGTGCATGTTTTCTTTGATCTCTATCTGGTGCTGTTCCCCTGCTGATACTGATAGGGAATTTAGATTGTGAGCCCTATATGGGACAGTGACCAATGTCTGTAAAGCGCTGTGGAATATGATGGCACTATATAAGAAAGCAAAAAAAGTAAATAAATTTATGAATAAATTGACAAGTGGGTGCTACCAGCTAGGGGGGTGTCTTTGCACTCTCACACTATCCACTCAGTGCTGACAGTATCAGACTGTGTAAGGACATGTCTATAACAAGGCAAATGGTAACATCCAGTTGTCAATTTATTCATAAAAATTCAGGCAGAATTACGAAAATATGCTCAGAATTGTTATATTATGGGCAATACAACTATTTGCTGAAATAGTCAAGTCAGAAGAGGTGACAGGCGCTCTTGTGGTAAGGCTGGGTTCACACTTGCGTTGCTGTCTCCGCACCTAATCAGTTTCTGTGGTCCATCGAAAGACCATAAAAACTGATTAGAACAGGTCATTTAAAAAACCCATAGATTTCAGGTCTGCATTTGGAGAATTTCCGCCGTCTATCCGATCTTTTGGACAGAGACAAAAGTCGGACTTGCCGCACTTTTGCCCCATCCAAAAAATAAGGATGTACGACGGACAACAACATATCCATTTTATTTTTTTTAACATTTAGATCTATGGAAGTCAGACACATATGGATTACCAATGGACGGTTATCCACTTGTATCCATTTTGCAATCCGTTATCCCATCTTCATTCTTCTCTGGTCATGCTCAGAATGAAGACGGTGGGGGGGGGGGGGAAATCGGAACATATCTGCCAAAAACGGACACTATTTTTAACGGATACCCATTGATGGATCCGTAAAAAAAAAGACAGATTATGGTTTGCATAATCTATCCTTTGGTGTCCGTTTTATTTTTTTTTGACGAATAGGCGCCGGTATACCAGGCGCTGATGTGAACATAGCCTAAGACTGAATAACATGAAGGCCACATGTAGTCTGCTCACAGTCAGTTAAGCAGACTACAAAACCGCCAACAGCTAACCCGCTGCGATTTACGGTGGCATCGCCTTGTACTGTGGGTTTTCAACATGGAGCATGCCAATTACTGCTGCGTGTTTGGCTGCACATTTTCAACCTTCAGCCCACAAGAAACCGCATGTGAAGCCCGCAAAAAAAAACATCCAACTTCAGCTATTGGATCTGGTGCAGGACTTTTTCTTCCGTCAGAAAACTAAAGAACACGGCAGCAGAAAGCTTCCATCATGTGACTGCAGACAGACACCAGACGGGGAATTACATCTGCATTCTACAATTAATGTCCGTTAACCCTAATGCCCTGTGTGTCATAGACAGCTGTGGTGCTGAAGTTGTCGCATCATTTATATAAGGAAAGCTTTAATAAGCAATTACAAGAACATCTTCCAACATGATAGCAAGTCTCCTGCTATACATCCAGCAAAACTATTACTTTCCTAAAGCATATCTGTCACCTATGTAAGAGCAGCAAAGTTCAGGAACAGGCGCTTTCTCCTATTAGGCAAAGAGGCAAACTGGGGCAGATTTATTAGTCCATCTAAAAATTCAGTGGCTGATGGAAGAGGATTAAATCTGGCGCATCTTTACACTTTCTGCACACTTGGGCAACTTTTGGGTCTTGTGCTCTCTTTGCATCATCACATGGGCGTATTGAGGCAGAGCTTAGTGGGAGAGGCCGTGGCCTCCTGCACCCTGCAGAATTATTATAATTTAGGACAGAAACTGGCATGGTAAATTGGAGGAGCTCTCCACTCATGAATACAGTGGACTACTAAAATAGGCACAAAAGTGGCGCACTATTGGTCCACACCCCCCTATGCCAAAAAATGCCCCACTTTCCAATCTGCTTGTCACTCTAGAAAACGGTCATGAGTTATACCTGAAATCTATGCCAGTCTTTGACTTGAGACCTTGCAAGACGTGCTAGAATTATGAAGAGCCTTATTAAAAGGCTGGTGTAGAAAATGTCAGTCTTAATAAATTCCCCCAATACTTTTTTGAACCTGTTCCTGTAACATATTACCTCATCTAGGGGACAGATCTGCTTTAAGTAAATCGAGTGCAAATGGAACCGGTGTCCCTTAAAGCGGTTGTGCAGGACATCAAAAATATGGCTGCTTTCTTCTTCTTCTCAGGAAGTGACATGTCCATTGGTCACATGGCCATGCTGCAGCTCAGTCCTATTCATTTTAATGGGATGCAGCACCGCCATGTAACCAACAGACATAATGTCAATTCCTGGGAAAAAGAAAGCAGCCATGTTTTCAAAGTCCTGCACAACCCCTTTAAGCATCTCTGGTCAGGGATGGCTTATGAGAAAGACTTATCAGTAAGTGACTTACTTAGTAATTCGATCAATATTTGCAATTTGCTTCTGATTTCTGATCACTTCTATAGCTGTCCATAAGTATTGAATGACTTTTGTATCCGCTTGTCGCCTCTTTGTTAGACGAGCCATGCTCTTATCCGTTTTCATCAACCTGCGAAACAATACAATGATAGAGAAGACATTAGGTATTCAATGGCCATTTGTGTGAATGTGGATATCAACAATTTGTCATAATGCTGACTATAGATGAAAAATAGTCTTTTTTCCAACTTTGACTCCACATCCCTGGTCAAAAGGTTGCACAGTCTATGATGTAAAATAAGATTGAACCATTATGTATCAGGTAGATCCCCTGTCGCTCCAGTGGTCCCTACTGGTCTTTGTTCACCTTGCTGCAGCAATGATGTACTGTACAACTACATGACTGCTGCAGCCAATCACTGGCCTCATCAGCCATGTGTCATACATGCAGGCATCACCGGCAAAGAAAGTGGCTTGAAGCTTTATGGAGATGACGTGGCTGCAGCAGTCACGGGGAGCATGTCAAAGACTGGTGCAGTATTTAAAGGGGTTTTCCAGCAATTAAAAATATATTTAATAGTGTTAGATGGGAGATAAAAACATAAAAATATGATACTCGCCTCACACTGTCCCCCTGCCACTCCAATTCAGATGCTGCCCTTCATCTCGCTGTCTCTCAACACACAAGATATACCCCAAGACCTTGGCCCGGGCAACCACTGGCCACAGATGACCCGCCTCAGTCCGTGATTGGCTATGCAAACATCTCAGGACACTTCCTGTTTGTGTTGAACACCAGGAAGTAAAGAACAGAGGGAACCCAGGCAGTGACTGAATCACCTTTTTTTCTTTTAATCACATTTCCTACTGTTAACTAAATCTTTAAACCCCTACACAACCCTTTACGGATTGCTAAAGGACAGGAGAGAGTCTAGGATTCAGCAGGAACAAGGTGATACTTTGGGCTAGTGTATGCAGTGAATGATACATTTTTGCTTCAAGCTCACCTTTACATAAAATTACGCTAAGGTTCCTACTGAACAACAGCAGCCGAGAGCTGGAAAACTATGAAGAACTGGTACACAAAGTATATTAGTAAATGGTATATACAATGAGCAATCTTCAGTACGCAACATTATTGGAATGATAACTCCAACTATATAAGCACCAAATACATTATATAATAACATCTTACTGGACTAGTCTCTCATATTATGTAACAAGAGTATGTGGAGAAACACTATCTAATAACCGTGACCCAGGCCGGACGTGTATCCATAGAGACTGCTAACAAAACAAGCTAATACTTGACGTCACATCTCCCAAATCAATGCACAGCCATTACACGCACCCGTCACTGACCTGTCTGCTGGAGATACTGGAAGGTTAAGGAAAAATGCTCCTTCCAGTTACGTACTGGATCCTAGAGAATAATAGGAAGTGAAGGGAAGAGCGTACAGCTGCACAACGTGCAACAGGAGACTGGCAAGCAAAAAAACTAAAAAATATTCTCATGGTCACATCTGTTCCAATATTACTGGGATTTACTCCCATGACAGCTACGTGAAAAACACAAGACGTTATCACCTCGGAGACGTCGAACTCATTACACCAGGGCTGGAGCGTAATACGGGCCAAGTCTGTAAGGCCACAAGTCCCATGGAATAGATCTAGGGATGCTGCTGGACCACTCATGGTTAGACTGGGACTTGAGCCGTAACGCGAACGCAAAAATGTGACCATAATATGCCAGTATGAAGATGGAAGACACATGCGGCCGCTATAGTGTGGGAACAGGAGCCGCAAATGCATTTGATTTTACCTGCAAACTGATAAAATTTCACAAAATTTTTAGAGATAAAACAAGTTAAAGGGGACTTGTCACAATGAGCATAATGTCTGATCTGCAAGTAGTAGGTTACGGAGCAGGAGAAGCTTAGGAGTCCAGTGGGCGGTCCTATTCTGTGATTGAAAGCTCTCTCTTTAAGCACGCATACAAGGAAGGCTGTCAGCCACTCAACAGGGCTGCCCATTGGACTTCTAAAATATAGAAAATTGAGGGATTTAAGTTACATTACTAATGTGTAAGTAAATAGGTCATAAATACCGAAACATCCCTACGAAATAAAGCTAGTGTATCAAGACAAACCCTTTAAATGTGCAGCTACCCTGACGCTGCCTAGTTCTTCTGTAGTACCGACCTATGTTACCAAATCCTAGGATACTTTTCATGTTTGTCCGATAAGGCTGAGCTCACATCTGTGTCAGTGGTAAAAAAAATATCCAGACGAAAAAGTCCCAAAAGTCCAACTTTTTGTCCAGTTGAAAAGAACGAACACCCCACAGACCCCATGATAGTGACTATAAGGAGTCTGTCTGCTCTGTTCGTGTCCATTATTTTAGTGATCCGTTGTTTAGGCCCTCTGATGGACCACTACAATGGACACCTCGAAGTTAGTGTGCACCTAGCGTAAAAGAGAAGAATGTTTTTTTATTAATCATGTATCGATTTAGTATCCGCTTCACCTCTGAGAAGTCACAGTTGAGTTTTTACCAGGCAGAGGCTATACTTTGTTTGACTCTCTACTTTAGTTAAGAGAGACCGGCCCAACACTGGTGAACCTCCTCTAGCTTTAAAGAGGGATCTTTCACCACCTCCACCCACTCTTAACTCTTTACCTCATTTAATAGGTGCCCCTCCAATAATTCCAATGCAGTTGGAGTTTTTTCTCTAGCCTCCACCACTCCTGAGCAATAAGTGCAGCTAGTTTTGGTGCCTGATATGCTAATTAGACTCTGTACTGTCAGGTGGGTGGTCCCTGTCTGTCTGCTCCAGCCCAGAACCGCCCACCTCTCAGTAGAAAGACTAATTAGCAAACTAACAAAAATGATTGCTCGGGAACAGCATGACTTAGAGAAAAAATTGTAACTGCACCAGAATCAATGGAGATGGATGAAAAGGGTTGGAGTTGGCAAAAGGTCCCCTTCAAGTGTTCCAGAAGGAAATAAGGGCAGATTGTATCTACATGGACCAGCTATATATAGAGGATCTAGAGGACAACTTGATTTATTAGTGCAGTATGTACTGACATGACATGGGAGGTCCTGCTCTTGCTTTAGGTCAGAGTCAACTATAAAAAGATGTGATCAAATTGTGGCCAAAATACATACAGTTACACATATAGATAATGGTTTATTGTAGGGCAGCACCACAGAAGAAAGCAACTAGGGTGCAGACATACACTGTAGCTGCCGCAACGCCGCCCACATGTAATAACCACAACATCATTCTGAAGTTAAAACTGAGATATTAAAGTGTACCTCCAGTTATAAATAACTTTTTCATAAAAGAATAGTACAGGTGAAACTAAGAAATCTTGTGTTATATTTTATTAAGAAGATCTGTTACCTTCACCACTTATTAAGCTGTTCTCCTGCTCCTTATCTTGTTTACATAAGATTCATCTCCAATCTCCATATTCAGCCTCACACACAGAACTCTATGGTAGGGAGAGGCGGGAGTGAGATTCTCCTGCCAGCGGGTTAATTGATTTATTGCCTCTTTCTGTGTATTATTAGCTTCTTATCTACAACCTAGCAGTGTTAAAAAGCAAGAAATAGTAGAGTGAAGAAGCAGCAATTATTTGAGTGTCTTTTCTATCCCCCACCCCTCTTCATAGACTAATATGGAGAAAGTAATTGCCTGAAGAGTGGAGAAAAAAAACCATATTTCTTTAATAAGATATAATACAAAGGTTCTTACATTAACCTGTACTATTCATTTATAGTGTTATGCTTTAACTTATGGCGTCATTGGTCATCACAGGTTGGCTCCCTGCGGCAGCTAGAACATGTGTAAGCAGCTATATTGTAGATGTGAATATATCGGGTCATGTCTATGGCTAGATCGGGATTATTGCAGCTTCCCAGTATATTTACAATGATTTTCTCCCTACAGGATTGTGGCCAGTAAATGTTCTGATCCAATGTATAATACATGGGCTGGGAGATTTCGGTTTCCCATGATAAAAGAGCAGGATTTTTATTCCGAGAAGTATGTGTCTGGCCTTTACACGTGACGCAGTGAATGGCAGCGGTGACCGGATCCTAAATAACAAGGGACCTCTGTTGACAGCTGATGTAATGTGAGATGCGGGGAAGTCCTAGAGCCAGTGAATGATGTGTATCCAGATGCCGCCTGAGAAATGCACAAGTTTATATAGAAATAATAAAACCAATCTTATCCTCCTTGTGCTGTGTGGTTGAATACAATCTATTGTTCTCTGTCAGCAGCCTTGCAAGCTGAGGAGAAAATCTACAACAAATTGATTTCTGACAGAAGCCTGGAAAAATCCCTGCCCCCTTAGTGCCAGCTTTATCTGATATCCGCAAATAGATATATCTATGAACATGGGAAGAACTACCACAATTGAGTAATAGGACCGTGTTCACAAGCATGCTATGGGATCTGCAGATGTTGATGCTTATTTTAACACATTGGAGGGAAACCTGGTGCTTTTTCTTGGGAGATTTGCTGTAAAATTTAAGAAGAAAAAAAAAGAAAAGTGAAACGGTTAAATCTCAATGACCTCTGTACGGACTACGTGGGCCACAGGGTGGCTCAGTGGTTAGCACTGTTGCTTTGCAGCGCTGGAGTCCTAGGTCCGAATCTGACCAAGGGCAAAGAGTTTCTATCTTCTCCCCATATTTGCATGGGGTACTCTGGTTTCTAAAAATATACTGATAAGTACAAACAACTGATCCTTGTGGGTGTTGGAGAGGAGTGCCTGTATGGCAGCCACTAACTCCCCTACATCACAATGCTTTGGGTCTCCATGAGAATAGCACATGACAAATATTGGTCATTGTCATACTAGGCAAACTGACCACAATGGGATACGCCACGAATGTCTCATATTATAGTAAGTTCATGTGAGGCTTCAGGACCGCTCTCGGCATTGCCTATTTCTCCGACCACTTTGAGGCTATCCCGCAGCGGACCATCCGGTGGTATACCAGCTCTGTTTTCGTACCAGGTTTAACCCCTGCATCTAGAACGGTATTCAACCTTTGCATTGAATCCACAGCAATGATTGACAACCCTGCAGCGCCAAACACTTTGTGTAGCAGCTTTTTCCACAATGTGTGGATGGGATTTGTTAAAACCCATCCACTTTACAACTACTAGAATACACAGCAGGTCTGCGGACGGTGATTTGTAACGTGACTTGCAACAGGATCGGTCTCCTCTCCTCTGTATTCCTCATGAAACAACAATTCTGAAGCCTCTGGACCATACGGTGCCTTTGTTATTCCTCCTGGAAAGCTATAAAAAAAAAACCTGTCAACTGGGTGCTACTACAGTATTTTCCTTGTCAAAGAGGTGTGTCTCCACTTCCACAGTGCTGATAGAACAATTCAAGTCCCAGAAAACTCTTAACAGTGAGGTGTGTTTCTGCATGCTCTGACATTGTAGTATCTTTAGGATAGGTCATCAACAGAAGATCTGTGGGGTTCCAACACCCGGGACCCCTGTGGATCAACTGGGTCCCTGCAATACCAAACACAGCCACTGCAAATGTACAGCACTGTGTTTGGTAGGCACTGAAGACGCCGCAGCACTTGCGTGAGCAATGTAATCTCGTCAAATAGCTAATCGGCCTGAGGCCTGGGTGGGTGTTGGACCCCCGACGGTCTTTGATCGATGACCTATACTAAGTAGAGGTCCTCAATTAATAAGACCCCAAAAATAAACCCTTTAATATAGTCATACATTTCTAGGAGGAATAACAGAGGAACAGCATAACAAAGAGGTCTAAGAGGAGATGGTCCACAATTGTAAAAATATGGAAAATGCAGATACGTCACATCAACGGGATGGAACAACTGGGAGATTCACTACTAGAGAATGACTTTATCCCAATTCTTCTTTTCACTAGAGATGGCTTCACATATCCACTGACATCAATGAACTTGAGACGTGAAATCTTATTCTGAAATCTCTGCACCATCACCAAGGCACAAAGTGGGATCACTACCACTACGAGCGACAACTATGGCAAAAATCACATGTATGCTGGATGTACGCCAGATATGGCCTTCTAAAGAACCAGCTCTAGGACGCTGCCCCTAAAACTGATTCGATATAAAACCTATTAGGAGACAGTTCAACAAATCGCTATTCACTAACCTAAGTATTGGGAACCGTTTACCCAGTGCAGATTTTCAATCACTGAGGGAATTTATCAAGACTGGCATGTCCTATGCCAGTCTTAATATAGGCCTAGACAGGCACAAGGCTTGTCTGAATTGGCTTAATAAATTAGAGGCATGCCCATACGCCAACGATGGAAATCTATGCTATTCAGAAGCTGGTTGTAGATTTCCTATATAACTTACGCCAGTTTTCTGACATGAACTATAATAAATATGTTGGGCCAAGGCGTCCCCACTCCAGCTTACATCTGCAGAAAGGGGCGAGTGAGCCACAGAACAGGGAATGTGGCGCATCATTGGTGTATAAAATGGCTGCCAAAGATGTGATATATTAGCACCCATCTATGCTATAAAACTGGCACACATGGGTTGACAAATTTCCCCCCATTATTTTAAAAGGGACTGTCCCACCACGTCAACCAGAGTTATCCTGAATTAGCTATCCTGGCTATGGTGGGGAGAGAACCCTTCATGCCAAGAGGGACTGGAAACTCTGCCAAGATCCTTCCATTAAACAAAACAAAAATGCCTAGAAATAGAAAACTGCATGGTGTGGACAAAGCCTTACAGGGCGTGCAGTGTCTCTACTGCGACTACCTTCTTTACTACACACCAAGCACACACAAAGAAGCTGTAACACACGGAAATACTTGCAGGTTAGTTGCATTTGTGGATACATTTGCAGAAAGAGTTTCAAAGATCACAGCACACCCGCAGACATGGGCGTTACAAGAAAGAACAAAATGTTCCTAATTGAAGTTAATGGGGAGATAATCTGGAATCTATTAAAAATACATATATTTATAAAAATCAGGAAGACCTAAAAAAGTATCAGCAGAAAATCAAGCTTGAACTAAATTCCCCCGCACCAGGGCACTTATGGGTAAAATATTTAGGGAATATATTAGGGAATTACCCCAAGGGTCAGTCCTCTTTGGATCTATGAAGGATCACGGGATGCCTTGTTGCTGAGATCTCTGCAGTCAGCTATAATTTGTGGGTGAACCCAACAGTAGCGCCACCACAAGGACAATGAAGTATTGCAGTTTTCACAGACATCAATAGGCTGTTAGGCTACATTCACTCAACCGTGGTACAAAAAGGGACATTTTTCACTGCCCTTTTTGCACCCGAAGGACACTTGTTTTCAAGGATCCCTCATAGATTTGAGTCTATTGAGGGATCCCTGAAAACAGGCAAAAATAGGACGTCCTATTTTTTGACAGTCCATTAAAACGATGACACTCCTGTAAAAGGGATGGACCCAAAATGCTACAAAAGGGTGTGAAAATTTTGAAGAGGTTCTCCCACAAATATAACTTGCTCCCCTTCCCATGTATGCTTGTCTGATCGGAGAGATGGATGTGCTGCGGGACTATTCATTTCTAAGAGACTTCCAGGGATAATGGAGTTATTTCCTGCAGTTCATAGACAGGAATGGAGTGGCAGTGCACCTAAGCAACTTGTGCTCCATTCAGATCGAGGGGCACGGGGGACCATTATTCTTGTGATCCAGTGCTTGGACTACAACTTATGTCCCACTCTCTGGGTAGAGAATAAGTTGTTTTCATGACTCAACCCCTTTACTATATAAACGTAAGTTCATCCAAGGTGACACTTTAGCCTAAGGCCAATCTATGGTTTGGCTAGAACCATGTTGGAATCACAAAAATAAAAGAACTATAAGAATGAGGCCCCACCTTGCAGAAAAGCTGCTTTTTTTGTTGCAGATTTTGTTGAGTTTTTTTAAGCCATAGCCAGGAGTGGATTGATCAGAAGGAAGAAGTAGAAGAAGCTTCCTATATACGATTTTTTTTTTTCGTATTTCCAATTCCTTTGTAGCCATTCCTTGGTTTGGCTCAAATAACACCGCAAAGTCTGCACATAAAAGCAACTTTTCCTCAACCGATGCGCAAAACGGCCATGTTAAAGGGACATTTTTCACGGTCATTTTGCAGCGGAGGGGCACCCGTTTTTATAGCTCCTCCATAGATTTGGGCAGCACGGTGGCTCAGTGGTTCACACTGCAACTCTGGAGTCCTGGGTTCGAATCCTGCCAAGGACAACATCTGCAAGGAGTTTGTATGTTTTCCCTGTGTTTGTGTGGGTTTCCTCCGGGTACTCCGGTTTCCTCCCACACTCCAAAGACATACTGATAGGGAATGTAGATTGTGAGCCCTATATGGGACAGTGACTGACAATGTCTGCGGAATATGATGGCGCTATATAAGTAAGCATAATAAATAAATGTCTGTTAAAAAAAAATGCAGCAAAAAAAAAAAAAAAATGGCTGAAAATCGTTCATGTGAATATAGCTTAAGCGTACATTCACACATGACGGATTTGTTGCAGGAACTTCTTTGCCTGAAAATCTGGTTCTTTCTACATCAAGCCCATGAATTTGAGCAAGCCCTAAGTAAATGAATTGAACAGTAACAGAGATTTCAGGAACAAATCTGCTACGTGTGGACAAACTCTAGTTTCTCGACCTTTTCAAGCGGAGTACCTCCTATGCTAATGGCCACAATGTGACTCCATGAGTAACATAAGTGCCCCTACATATAACATAATGGGTCCACACCCGGTGATATCTATATTACATGCTACCCAGGACAGACACCTGTGAGTGATGAATGCAACTCTCCAATTGCGCCCCAAGTGCCAGTAACTGCAATGAGCTCCTCCATCAGTACTGATGTGTCCATTATGCTTCTAAAGTAGGGATGGCGTCCATAGCCATGTGTGGGCATACATCATGGTCATGGGGGACCTGTATACAGTGAAGTATGTATTACAGACCAGTGGTCCTTAGCTGCGGGCCGTACCCCATTGGGTACATATACTGCAGGTTGAGAACCACTGATTTAGGTTCTCTCTTATTCCCACTTTGCTCCTGGATTTAATCATACAAAAAAGCATGATATCTGCCCCATGGGAACAAGCACTAAGAGTTCACCAGGCATTTCAGGTCACATGATGACAACGCTGTATGAACTGAGACTCATGACTTTGCCCCATACACGTCAATGGAATTGTCATGCTACCGTCACACAGTTTTATAACCATCTATGAAGACCAACAGGATTGGACTGCATAAAAGTGGCCGTAAAGAATGCAGACAATGTATCGCAACAGAAACGCCCTTCTAAAGGGAAAACTGGCCTAGGTGCCTTGTGACAACCACACTGGGGCTTTCATTGTCTAAGATCAGATTGGTTGCCTTTTAGACAGGTTTAATAAATGAAGGCCATTGAGTTTTCATGTAATACTACAGGATTCAACCGTACCCCAGCTCCTGCCAGCATTGTCTGGTTTTCCAATAGGGCTAAAAGGTTTTGCTGTCAGGACAACCCACCTATTGATATGAATTGATCCAATTCAACAGGACAGAAAACCGCAGTTAAAGATTTGTCCAGCCATAGAAAAATTTAAATGGCTCAGTATGGTGTAGAAAAATATCCAAGAGGCTTCATCTCCCCAACAATCCCGTCATTCCTGTTCTGATGCTGCCCGATCCCCACTTCTTGCTGTACCGATCCCCACTTCCTGCTGCACCGGTGACATCCTGACAATGAGATGTCACAGTGGTTGGCTGCAGCAGTCACATATCCCTATGTCAGAGCATGACTGCTGCAGCAGATCAGTGTGGGGGGATTGCTCAGATAAGTATGCCTATTTTTTTATTTTTGTACATCATCCTGAGTCAGTTTTTTTTGCTGAACAAACCCTTTAAGGCTAAGGCCCTACGTTCAAACACTCAGGGTGCATCCAAACTGCATTTAGTCTTGATGCTTTTTTGGTGCAGTTTGTTAAAGGGGCTATGTATGTTACCCCCTTTCTTAGGTTTGCAGAGCGCAGAGGAGGTCTTGTTCCTCTAACTCTCCAATTCTTGGACACAAGGCCGACCCTGCTCTTCTCTATATAAAAGCAGGAGTAGAGTAGAGTCGGTCATGTGACATGGGTTCAGAGCTGCAGCAGAGGAACAAGGTTTCCCAGACCTACACTGTGCTTTGCAAACTAAGATTGGGGGCCAATGGGGAACCTGTATATATAGTAGTAAGTAGGCCTATCCAGTGCAGAGAATGCAGTACAAAACTTTTTATTTTTCCATATAACCTGCCAAAATAGATTTAAGACATCTCACTCGTAAAAACAAACACTGCACCCAGTTCCTTTCTATGCAGTTTTAACTGCACTGTGTGAATGCACCCTGATCACCTACCCTGTGGCTAAATGATGGGGGTACACCATAAAGGAGACTTTAAAAAATTTCTTAGCGGGACATAAGATAAAAAAAAATCCTCAGTCACTCCGGCTATGCTTTATCAGAGGTCCTGCCTTTACCTTGCTATAGCGGTGGCGTGTCGCACATATATGTCAGCGCTGCAGACAATCGCTGCTCTCCTGCCATACACACAGGCATCAAAGTGGAGTCCTGTCATTGGCTGCAGCGATCACACAGATCATTGCAGCAGCAAATAGAAAATACCGGAACAAGCGGGAGGATTTAACAGGCCAATAGAATTTTTTTTGTAACTTTAACACATTCCCTGCCATAAAATTGTGGACAACCCCTCTAAGCACCATCCTAGACGAGTGCGAACATGTGAGTGAGTCGAATGCAGCTTTACCTGATAATCGTCATAGTAGGTAGTGCAGTTTGTGACCTGGCGCAATGCTATGGCCACCAGTATGGCACTATAGGCAATAGTGTTTACATAACACAGCTGACACTTCCTACTACACCTAACCCTACAGGCAGCCCTGCCACAGCTGTCATCCTGACAGCCCTCTGCAGCACCTGCACACACACAAGTGTCCACAACAATACAGCACTCCAGGAACCAGCCTCATACAACTAGGTCACTGGCAAATACCAGCAGGCACGGCCGGCAGCCCCGGGCATGTCCATGGGGCGTAGTCACGGGTGGGTCCACACACGGGCCCACCCAACCATACTAAAGAGGGGGGGATGAGACGACCGGAGGAGGGAGGGGGAGGGAAACGGGGCCGCAACGACGCAGCGCCGGTCCGCTCACTTACCTGGGCTGGATCGGATGATGACTGGCCCTTGTCTCCCACCAATGGGAGCGCTCAATCCTGCTCCACAGGCTCCCGCTGATTGGCTCATTACTGGTTGGTGGATCGCACACGTCGGGTGTGACGTATTGCGCCTGCGCAGAAGAACTCCAGGCCGGAGAATCTGCGCCGTACTCTGGCCTATCGCCATTACCGTCAGAGGAGGAGAGTTTGGTCGCGTCCTGTCTCGTCTCGTGGACGGGTTACCGCGGATTAGCACCACTGTTTACACTAGTTGCGGTTGTGGACAGTTTCCTGAGTGACAGTGTTTGGGGCTAGAGGTAGTTAGCTACCTGTGGCTCTCAAGCGGTTGTGGAACTACGTCTCCCAGCATGCCTTGCCAACCAGAGGTATAATGGGATTTGTAGTTTTCCTGTACAGTCATGGCCAAAAGTTTTGAGAATGATACAAATATTAATTTTTACAAAGTCTACTGCTTCAGTTTTTCTAATGGCAATTTGCATATACTCCAGAATGTTATAAAGAGTGATCAGCTTAACAGCAATTACTTGCAAAGTCAATATTTGCCTAGAAAATGAACTTTATCCCCCAAAACACATTTCAACATCATTGCAGCCCTGCCTTAAAAGGACCACCTAACATCGTTTCAGTGATTGCTCCATTAACACAGGTGTGGGTGTTGATGAGGACAGGGCTGGAGATCAATCTGTCATGATTAAGTAAGAATGACACCACTGGACACTTTAAAAGGAGGCTGGTGCTTGCCATCATTGTTTCTCTTCTGTTAACCATGGTTATCTCTAAAGAAACACGTGCAGTCATCATTGCACTGCACAAAAATGGCCTAACTGGGAAGAGTATTGCAGCTAGAAAGATTGCACCTCAGTCAACAATCTATCGCATCATCAAGAACTTCAAGGAGAGAGGTTCCATTGGTGCCAAAAAGGCTCCAGGGCGCCCAAGAAAGACCAGCAAGCGGCAGGACCGTCTCTTAAAAGTGTTTCAGCTGCGGGATCGGGCTACCAGCAGTGCAGAGCTTGCTGAGGAATGGCAGCAGGCAGGTGTGAGTGCATCTGCACGCACTGTGAGGTGGAGACTCTTGGAGCAAGGCCTGGTCTCAAGGAGGGCAGCAAAGAAGCCACTTCTCTCCAGAAAAAACATCAGGGACAGACTGATATTCTGCAAAAGGTACAGGGAGTGGACTGCTGAGGACTGGGGGAAAGTCATTTTCTCTGATGAATCCCCTTTTCGATTGTTTGGAACATCTGGAAAACAGCTTATTCGGAGAAGAAGAGGTGAGCGCTACCACCAGTCTTGTCTCATGCCAACTGTAAAGCATCCTGAAACCATTCATGTGTGGGGTTGCTTCTCAGCCAAGGGAATCGGCTCTCTCACAGTCTTGCCTAAAAACACAGCCATGAATAAAGAATGGTACCAGAATGTCCTCCAAGAGCAACTTCTCCCAACCGTCCAAGAGCAGTTTGGCGCTCAACAATGCCTTTTCCAGCATGATGGAGCACCTTGCCATAAAGCAAAGGTGATAACTAAATGGCTCAGGGAACAAAACATAGAGATTTTGGGTCCATGGCCTGGAAACTCCCCAGATCTTAATCCCATTGAGAACTTGTGGTCAATCATCAAGAGACGGGTGGACAAACAAAAACCAACAAATTCAGACAAAATGAAAGCATTGATTCTGCAAGAATGGACTGCTATCAGTCAGGATTTGGTCCAGAAGTTGATTGAGAGCATGCCAGGAAGAATTGCAGAGGTCCTGAAGAAGAAGGGTCAACACTGCAAATATTGACTTGCTGCATTAACTCATTCTAACTGTCAATATAAGCTTCTGTTACTCATAATATGAATGCAATTCTATTTCTGTATGTGATAAAAACATCTGACAAACACACATAAAAACCAGAGGGCAGCAGATCATGTGAAAATATAATATTTGTGTCATTCTCAAAACTTTTGGCCATGACTGTACACTCCTTGATCAACTACTACCTGCCAATTGATAGGACTTTTTACCTTTTCCAGGAAAAATGTTCAACTTCAATTTTTCTGACCTAATTCAGCAATGTTTAAAGGGTACCTGAATTTTTCTGAAAAGTTGAAATATCTGCAGGGTCTTGTCCTTCGTACAGGGTGTCCTATCAGTTTTTCTGTGGATAATAGGCACATTATGGCTGCAGCACATTTTGCATTTGTCTCTGAGGCTGTGGTGTGTACAACAAGGAGCAGTCTGCCCCCTTCCCTATCCATTACTGCTACTACTGGTTACTTTATTTGTAATTGTGCCAGGAGTAACTGTACAATAGGAAACAAATAGCTGAGAAAAGCCCAAGTGCCAATAATGTCTGAGATCCAGGGACATTGAACTGTAAATACAGGGCACATAGAAGGAGAAACACAAGAAAAAAAAACTATGAGCACAGTCAGTAAATCTGCTTTCTGTGAATAATATCCTATCTGTAACCTCACAAGCAGCCAGAAGTTGATACAACTATATAGAAGACTTCTTACAGTGTGAACTGAGATTAGCACAATGTTCAGTCCTTTGCACAGAGCAACAGTTTGCAGAACTGTGAGGAGAATCAACCCCTCCCCTCTCCATTCACTGTGAATGGAGACAAAAACTGGCCCTACACTCAACTTCAGTAAGCAAGACAAAATCACTGCAAATAAACTGGAAGGGAGACACCTAGTAGCAGGAAATTTAGAGAGGTTTTTCAGGCAGAAAGCAACATTTTTAATTAAAGTGCATATATAAAGCTGTATGAGCCGTCACAAGTCATGTCCTTTAACATGCAGATGGTGCCTGGACATATAAAGTTAGTCTGATACGGCATCATATCCTGTGAGGTAATGTTGGAGCATAAACAGAGAGGGTACATTTTAGGGATTCTAACTACGGAAGGGTTTACGTTAGGAGTTGTGATAGGCCTGTCTGAAAAGATATGTCTTTAGTTTACGCTTGAAGCTGTGGAAATTGGGGGTTAATCTAATAGTCCGGGATAGAGCATTCCAGAGAAGTGGTGCAACTCGGGAGAAGTCTTGTATACGAGCGTGGGAGGTTCTGATAATAGAGGATGTTAGTCTTAGGTCATTGAGCGAACGGAGAGTACGGGTTGGGCGATAGACAGAGATGAGGGAGGAAATGTAGGGAGGTGCAGCATTATGGAGAGCCTTGTGAATGAGGGTGATAAGTTTATATTGTATTCTGTATTGAATAGGCAGCCAATGTAGTGACTGGCACAGACCGGAGGCATCGCTGTAGCGTCTAGACCGATAGAAGAGCCTGGCCGCCGCATTCAGAATAGATTGTAGAGGGGAGAGTTTAGTAAGGGGAAGACCGATTAGTAAGGAGTTACAGTAGTCAAGGCGAGAGTGAATCAGGTCAACAATAAGTGTCTTTAGTGTATTTGTGGTAAGGAAAAGGCGGAGTCTGGAGATGTTTTTGAGGTGGAGATGACATGAGCGTGCTAGTGATTGGATATGGGGGGTGAAGAAAAGGTCTGAGTCAAACAAAACCCCGAGGCAGCGGGCATACTGCCTGGGAGTTATGGTAAAACCAGAGACTGCAATGGAGATATCAGGGACAGATCTATTAGATGGTGGAAACAACAGTAGTTCAGTCTTTGAGAGATTCCGTTTCAAATAGAGCAAAGACATGATATTTGAGACAGCAGAGAGACAGTCACTGGTGTTCTGTATTAGTGCAGGGGTGGTGATGTCACAGGATGACGTATATAATTGGGTGTCATCAGCATAAAGATGGTACCGGAAGCCAAATCTAGTGATGGTTTGTCCAATGGGGGCTGTGTAGAGGGAGAAGAGCAGGGGTCCTAGGACTGAGCCCTGAGGAACCCCAACGGCAAGAGGAAGAAACAGAGCCCACAAATGATACACAGAAAGTATGGTCAGAGAGATAAGAGGAGAACCAGGAGAGAGTGGTGTCCATGAGGCCAACAGAACGGAGCATAGTGAGGAGGAGTTGATGGTCAACAGTGTCAAATGCTGTTGAGAGATCTAGAAGAATAAGAAGAGAGAAGTCACCTTTGGATTTAGCCATCAGGAGATCATTGGAGACTTGTGAGGGCTGTTTCAGTAGAGTGCGGAAGCCAGATAGTAAGGGGTCAAGAAGAGAGTTAGCAGAAAGATAGCGGATTAAACGAGAATAGACTAAGATTTTGGAGATGAAAGGGAGGTTAGAGACAGGTCGATAGCAGCACAGAACGGGTCAAGGGAGGATTTCTTCAGTAGTGGGGTTATGATAGCATGTTTGAAAGAGGATGGGAAAATTCCAGAAGAGAGAGAGAGAGGTTAAAAATTTTAGTAAGGTAAGTCATGACGGCAGGCGACAGAGACTGGGGAAGGTGTGAGGGGAAAGGGTCACTACTGTAGGTCGTAGGGTGAGAAGAAGAAAGTAGCTGAGATACTTCCTCCTCTTTAACAGGTTCAAAAGATGAGAATGAACAGTCTGAAGTGTGGCTGGTAGTTGGTGCACTGGGGGCGGGCCCTCAGCTCCATGGAGCACTGCTGTTGCTACTCAGACCTCTATCACCTCCTGCTTGCATCACGCCTTTTTATTATTCTTATTGTTTATTTATATAGCACCATTAATTCCATGGTGCTTTACATTTGAGGATTTACATACGGTACACAAGATGTACAAAACAGATAATACTAACAGTGACCAACTGGCACAGTGGGATAGAGGGCCCTGCCCGCAAGGGCTTACAGTCTATGAGGGAAGAGGGATAGAGACTGTACTGGTGGTGGTGTGGTGACAGTAGGGTTATTGGAGGTTGTAGGCCTTCCTGAATAGGTGAGTCTTCAGGGCCTTCTTGAAGCTTGTGACTGTGGGGGACAGTCTTATGTGTCTTGGTAGTGAGTTCCAGAGTATGGGGGATGCACGAGAGAGGTCTTGGAGACGTTTGTGTGAAGAGCGGATAAGACAGAGCCGAGTAGGAGGTCTTTGGAGGATCGGAGGTTACGTGTGGGCAGGTAGAGGGAGATTAGGTCAGAGATATATGGAGGGGACAGGTTGTGGATGGCTTTGTATGTCAGCGTTAGTAGTTTGAACTGGGCGATGGGTAGCCAGTGAAGGGATTGGCAGAGGGGAGCGGCCGATGAAGAACGGGGATAGGTGTATTACGCGAGCAGCACAGTTTAAGGAGTGGAGTGGATTGGAGGGGGACGAAAGTGTTTGCTGGGAGGCCATGGAGAAGGGTGTTACAGTAGTCTCGGTGGGAGATTATGAGGGCGTGGATTAGCATCTTTGTAGTTTCAGGGGTGTGGAAGGAGCAGATTCGTTGGATATTCTTGAGTTGGAGGCAGCAGGGGGTGTTGAGGGTTTGAATATTCGGCTTGAAGGATACAGTAGGTCAGAGTCTAAGGTTATTCCAAGGCAGCGGACTCGTGGGACTGGGGTGAGTGTGGTTCCGTTAACTTTAATAGATGGGTAAGGTAGGGGGGCCGTGCGAGGAGGGGTGAAGATTATGAACTCAGTTTTTTCCATGTGAGTTTGAGAAAGCGGGAGGAGAGAAAGAAGGCTACGGCTGCTAGACATTCTGGGACTCTGGACAACAGAGAGGTAATATCTGGTCCAGAAAGATATATTTGGGTGTCGTCAGCATAGCAATGGTAGCGGAAACCATGGGATTCTATGAGGTGGCCAAGGGTGTAGATGGAGAACAGGAGGGGTCCCAGGACAGAGCCTAGATGGGGGACACCTACAGAAAGAGGACGTGGCAGGGAGGTGGTGTGCGAGTGGGAGACGCTGAATGTACAGTTGGTGAGGTATGAAGAGATCCAGGAAAGGGCCAGGTCTGAGATGCCAAGGGATGAGAGCGTTTTTAACAGGAGGGAATGGTCGACTGTGTCAAAGGCAGAGGAGGACAGAGTAGTGACGCTTGGCTTTGGCAGTTAGAAGGTCATTAGTGACCTTGGTTAGGGCAGTTTCTGTGGAGTGATGGGGTCTTATGCCTGACTGTAGTCTGTCAAAGAGCATATTGGACGAGAGATAGGAGGACAGTTCGGAGTGGACGTGTTGCTCCAACAGTTTAGAGGCATACGGGAGCAGTGAGATGGGGCAGTAGTTGGCTGGAGAGGACGGGTCAAAGGAGGGTTTCTTAAGTATAGGTGTGATGGTAGCATGTTTGAAGGCGGAAGGGAAGGATCCATTGTTTAGGGATAGGTTGAAGAGATGGGTTAGGGCAGGAGTAATGACTTCAGAGAGTTTGGGGATGAGGTGTGACTGGATCGGGTCAAGCGCACAGGAGGTGAGGTAGGATTTAGAGATTAGGGTGGAGAGCTTTACATCAGTGACGGTGGAGAAACAGGTTAAAGATGAAGAGCACTGGACAGTTGGGTAGAGTGGTTGTCGGGGGTGTAGGGTGAGACTGTCTCTTATGGTGTCAATTTTGCTTTTGAAATAAGAGGCAAAGTCATCAGCTGAGATAAGTAATGTCGGAGGGGGCGCAGGAGGATGGAGAAGGGAGTTGAAGGTAGTGAGTAGCTGTTTGGGGTTGCGGGATAGGGCAGATATTAGTGTGGAGAAGTAGACCTGCTTTCCAGAGGTGAATGCGTTCTTGAATGTGAGAGCTGCCTGTTTGTACCTAAGAAAGTCTTCCTGGGAGTGGCTTTTCTTCCAGAGGTGTTCTGCAACCCTTGAGGCACGTCTCAGTTTTTTAGTCAAGTCAGTGTGCCAGGGCTGCCTATTGATTGGTCGGGCTCTGGTGTGAGTGAAGGGGGCCACAGAGTCAAGGGCTGAAGTAATGGTGGTATTGTAGAAGTTAGCTGCGGTATCTGCGCCTTGCAGTGGGAGTTAATTCTCCCACTGCTGTGACATTACCCATCCTACCTAAACAGCAAGAGCAGTGCTCCCAGAGTTGAAGGCCCGCCCCTAGGGCACCAACTACCACATTTGCATAAGACTTCAAAGTTGTTTTCCTCCAAATCCACAAGAGTGACAAAAATAACAAAATGTATATTATCACTGTAATGTGCTCTGTAATATGGTGTTGACAGTTGAGTAGGCTTGGAGGAGGTGGTAGACTTCCTTTAAAGGGGTTTTCCAGGCCAAGGACAACATATGCATAGAATTTGTATGTTCTCTCTGTGTTTGCATGGATGTCTACTGATACTTATAGGGAATTTAGATTGCAAGTCAAGCTTGGGACAATATCTGGGTGATGACAATATCTGTATGATGCTGTGGAATATGCACTGTATAAGCAAGCTCAGTAAATACATCTTAAGGATAAGTTATCAATTAAGTCCCGTAAAACCTCTTTACCAGTCGCATCCGGGCCCTGGTGCCTGAGGTGCCTCTACCACATAAGGCTTCATTCACACCTAGCAAAGCAAGCAAACAGTGTATGGATTAGCTCGCCTAGTTCTTCCTGGAATGAGAAAAATCCTCCTGGTACGCGGACAAACAGGGTTGGCTCCCAGGTGCAAAGTCTAACTGCAGAAATGCATCTAGTACTTCAAACATGTAGGCTAGAAAAAGTTATTGGATTTTATCCCTGCATGCTGGGTGTCCTCCATTTCTACAGTACATTCACATCTACATTGTTGTGCACCTTTTGTGGGCAGTACCCTCACTAGAGGGTGATAAGACTAGTGGAGGTGCAATTTGTGTCCACCATCCCTGATATCCTTATATCCAGTGAAATTTTGGTGTCACCATTACAAGAAAGCAGCGATATGGTGTAGTGTCAGTCCATAGTTTATTATCCACCATTATGGGTTCTCAATTGTGGATAATATACGGACACATTCTTTCCTATCGGCTCATACACACAGTCGTAGTGTTTTCAGCTGTGTGTCTGGGTCGTAGGAAAGGGATGCAAAGTATAGAGCAGGTCCTGAAAATCAATTCTAATTCACGTCCATCAGTTCTGTTTTCACTGACCCGTACACTGCACATGGTGGTGTGCATGGGCCTCATGGTATACATCAGCTGTAGACATGCTGTCTGTGCAGCTATTTCAGCTGCAAAGGGGCCCATGAGGAAGAGGAGGCCCAGTCAGGAAGCTGATCTTTTCACTTTGTATTGTATTCTGCAGTACCAGGGCTGCAGCACACAATACACTTCAGCAACTTAGTCATTACTGTGATGGAGTTTCCTCGTGCCGATGTATTGTAGCTTGCAGTCAGCTCCAGTATCCAAGGAGGATGTCAGCAGACAATGCTAGCTGATTGCAGATCAACAGGGGGGAGGCTCAGTCCTGGGAGTGCCCTCTGCTGATTTGTTCTAGGATGGAGCAGTGCTTAAAAAAAACATCAAACATTGCTGATGATACATGGTTTTCAAAATTTTAATCAAATAAAAATCTGATAAGTGTGACATGCAAAAGTATTCAGACCCCTGTACTCTAATACCCCTAAATAAAATCCAGGGCAATCAACTGCCTTCAGAAGTCACTTAATTAGTTAATAGAGTCCAGCTGTGTGTAATTTAGTCTCAATATAAATACACCTGCTCTGTGAAGGCCTCAGTGGTTTGTTCGAGTGCACTAGTGAACAAACAGCATCATGAAGACCAAGGACCTCACCAGACAGGTCAGAGATAAAGTTGTGGAGAAGTTTAAAGCAGGGCTAAACTACGCAGGCGTCTGAGGCACCTCCGGCCTACCCACGTGGCGGCAGAGTCAAAGAAGAGGAGGAGTTGTTACAAAGTTAAGTCTGGACAGGAAGACATGTAAGTATGGAGGTGGGGAGGGGGGAGTATTGGTGACGTTCTGTTTTCGGAAATGGAGAAACGGAACGTCACCAGATAATCAGAAAATGTTCCCCGGGCTCTCACATGACCGTGCAAGGGATATGGGTAACTGTACATTTTTGCTAAAGTATGTCATTTAGAAAGTAGGCGGGAGAGGGTGTTTAGATTAGTGTAGGAATTCCATTTTATCCCGGACAACCCCTTTAATGATAAAGATACCAATATCATAGTCCAGCAAAATCCTTAGGATGACATTTCTTGCATGAATTCTCACAAACTGCCAGAGCTATTTCTGTAAGTGTAAAAAGCTATAGAAGCCGCAGTAAATAACACAATTCTCAGTTCCTTACCAATCTCCTTAGATTTTCGCCACACAGTCTACTCTTTGGTGCGTATTATTATTTGCAAAACCACACAGGAAATAGAGATATAAGATATGTCTGCAGCGCTTAGTGCAGAGCAAGGAAACCCTCAAGATACTGATCAGTATTTGTGCTCTATCAGAAATAATTCATAAGAAGTGTACAGTCATGGCACAAAGTTTGCTGCTTCAATGTTCTTAGATCTTTTATTCAGATCTTTCTATTGTATAGTGACGTACAATTGTAAGCATTTTATGAGGTTTTACACTTTTACTGACAAATACAAGTTTATACAAAAACTCAATATTTACAATGCTGAGTCTTATTTTTCAAGACTTCTGCAATTCACCCTGACATGCTGGATATCAGCGTCTAAGCCAAATCCTGACTGGTGGAGACCCATTCTAACCTAGTCTGTGCTTGGAGTTTATCGCAATTCCTGAGTTTTTGTTTGTCCACCCACTTTTTGAGGATTGACCACATGTTGTCAATGGGATTGAGATCTGGGGTGTGCACAGACATGTATTCTCTGTGGGTGGATGTCCATACCAAGGCTTTGTGCCTATTGATTAAACTGCCAGAAGACTAAATAGCAGAAGGTACCAAGTGATAATACATTACTAAGATACACACAGCTGTAAAGTGACAGTAAAAAACGTAATTACCATGATAATGATTTACAAAAAAATAGAAGCTATCAGAACTGGTACCATTGAAAGGTTTCATGCTGTATAGGATCTGTGGCTTGACTCCACTGTGTCTACCCAGATTCAAAGAGCACTGGCCCAGAGTTACTAATAGTTAAACTTTGAGCCAAAAATTTACAACACAATTTTGGTGTTTGGTGGCACATTAAAGCCACGCCCACTTTTCTGAGAATCCACACCCACATGTCTAGCAAGTCGAAACATTTTAGCCCAAACTGGATGTGCCACCTTCACCAGTCTCCTTCAAGCTTCCCGCTTCTCTGTGTGTTCTTGCGACACATGTGGACAACATACCTCCCCACCTTTCCCTGCTGAGATTTTTTATTATTCTTTTTTGTTAACTATTCATCTTTTATAATGAAACAACATGTTGGTTTTATGGCATCACTTGACCCCCTGGTTGTATTGTACTGTCTACTTATGATCAGTTAGCCTGCAATAAAAATTCATAAAACTAACCTGCCGCACAGTTTCAATTCTAATGGCGGAAATCCTTGGAATATGCTCCTTCAAGTCTTTTGCTTTGACGGGTAGTTCATGGTTAATAACAAACACAGGATCCTGTTGTCCGGGATAAAATGATAATTAAACACTAAACTAAACACCTTCCCCTTGCCTAACTTCTAACTTACTTACTTTAAAAAGTATATTTTCCCAGATCGCCGGGGCAGTCATGTGACAGCCCCAGGCACATTTTCTGATTTTGCAGTGATGTTCGGTTTCCCCATTTATGGAAACAGAACGTCACCAATACTACCCACCCCCCACCCCATCATACTTACCTGTCTTTATGTCCTCTTCCTCTAGGCACAAAACGTAACTTCCTTAATTTCTGTGGGTGCCTGTGCAATAAAGCCAGAGTGCACTCAAACTCTATTGTGCAAGCGCCAGCAGACATGAAGAGGAGAAGGATTGGGTCTCCCACGCATGCGCAATAGAGTCAGAGTTCCGGCACTCTGGCTCTATTGCGTAGAAGTCGAGAGAAGAAGAAGCCGGCAGCACAGAAGAAAGTGATCTCCAGGACAGGAACACAGGTAAGTATGATGGGGTAGAGGGGTGGGCTGAGTTAGTTAGTTAGGTAGGGCTAGTAGTCCGTGGGCTAGCTAGGGAAACAGGGAGGGGGTGTGATAGAGGGAGGGAGTGAGAGGGGGATCTGAGTGAAGAGCAAATCATCATGGTAATTGTAGGATAAGAGAGCAGGAAGCTACCCTTGTAAACAAAGCAGAGGATGCCAGGAGTTCCCAGAGAAACCCAGAAATCACTCAAAACACTGCTGCAGGTATTTGGGTGCACTCATTAACCCATTAATAGCACTAACAGACCTTTTTTTAAAAAAAATAAATTTTGTCCAGAAAACCCCTTTAAGGCTAACCTTATGCAGTGTTTTGTCCTCTGCTCCTTTTAACCTGTCAGATACATCAATGAACAGGAGTCTTAACTATGGAAGTGCCAGTCATCGGTAGAGGTGGCCTTTGGTCCAGAGCACCCCAGAGATGAGCAGAACTATATCTCCATTGCTTAGTTCATGGGTAGCCTTGAGGTTACCAAGAAATAGTGGGCCATTATCATTGTACAGGCTATGGCTGCAGGATTAGAGTATACAAGGTTTGTTTGTATTCCATAACTATAGAGGCACAAAGGTTTGCAATAAGAGCTGTAAGCACAAAAGAGGCCTATGTGTTGCCATGGTTACAGACTACAAATAAACCCCCTGTAGTCTACTCCTGCATTTATACTCTGATATGTGTGCCCTATATCTTGGCAACATAAATATTTTATGAAGTATGATATATGTAGTAGATATGAGGTGTGAGTATGTGAACCTAGAGGGCGCTAGGGAGCGACACAGGCCAGCCCTGAAAAGGCCCTCAGCCACACCTTTGGGTGGCGCGTAACTCCAGAGGGGCTGGAGTATCCTGCAGGAAGCAGGAGATGGTGGACCAGCTAAGGACAGAGAGAGAGGCTCTGTCCCAGAAGGGCTGGGTTCCACAGGGGACTGTTGCTGGAGCTGAGCAATAGTCAGGACAGTTAGGGGCTCAAGGAGTGAGTTAGGACCCTAACTGTGGTCTAGGTTTTTTGTTGTTTTGCTATGTTGCAGTTAAGCTGAATAAAGCCAGTTTTATTTTACACTTGGACCGTCTGAAAGCTATTTTTCCGGCGCCCAGTACCATGAACCACCGCTGTCCGGACCAGGAAAAGCCGCCATTTTGAGTCTAATTCCGCAAATTGTCACAGAGGACACAAAAAAGACTATACAGGGTTTGTTTGTAGTTGTAGCTATAGACACATAGGACTGTGCTTCATTTTTTTTATTTTAGTTTTCAAAAGAATTTATTGACTGAAGCCACGAGAACACAAAATAGTCAGAATAACAGTGAACAGAATAACAGAGCTTATATAACACACATAATGACAGTCACCGTTGTATGAAGCGAGAAATAGAAAATGTGCACTTATTGTAAACGGAACTGTAACAAATAATGAACAATAGGGTTAAAAAGGTATACAACCGGGGATGAATTGAGCAAGGGAAGAGGGTAGCGCTGTATCAGGAAAGAGGAACCACTGCCTAAAGGGAAAGCTAAATTCAGATCACTTCGTCCAGATATTATATTGGAACAACTTATAAGGGGCATATCAGAGATCAAAGATTTAAGGCCCAGTAGAAATACTTGGGCAAGTAACGGTACGCCTGGCCTAGAAGCTGCTGAGCCATCCCGTGAATGGCCAGACAGATACGGCGGACTAAGGAACAGGTCCACCAAATATGCAGAGTGTCTCCATTGATTTGACAGCCTCGGAAGCATAGAGGGGAGACCGCAGGGTATATGAGATGTAATGTATCTGGGACCATATAAGTCTCATGCAGGAGTTTTAAGGCTAAGGCCCCACATTATGGAAACACAGCATTTTTTGTTGAAGATTTTGTTGCGTTTTTTTGAGCCAAAGTCGGGTGGCTTGAAAAGGAATAGAAAATATAAAGGAAGCACCTAGGCCTAGGCAAAATCAGCAACAAAAAATGCTGCATTTCCGCAACTTGGGGCCTCAGCCTAAAAAAGAATGAAATTTTATTTGATGTTATTGTGGAAAAAAATTCAGCATTTTCAAAAACGCATGGTAATTTTTACTTGTGAAAATCCTGTGTTTTCCCCTTTATTTATTTTGCTTACTTATATAGTACCATCATATTCCACAGTACTTTACAGACATATTATCAAGATTGTCCAAGTAGGGTGCACAATCCCTATCAGTATGTCTTTGGAGTGTGGGAGGAAACCGGAGTACCCGGAAGAAATCCACGGAAACATGGGGAGAACATACAAACTCCTTACAGATGTTGTCTTTGGTTGGATTTGCTAATGTTTTTTGCCACATTTTTTTCTGCCACATTTTTTAGCTGTGATTTGCTACGTGTGACCTTAGCCAAACTTTGAGGCCACACTTTGGCTAAATGCATCGTTTTTGCCAGTTGTGTTTTAAAGTCTTAGCAAAGTGACTGAGATTTTATTTACTCTCATCCCCATGTTGCAGAGAAAAAACTGTGAAAAAGTCAGTGTTTTCAAAAATGTGTGCATTTTTGAAAAAAATGCAGCATGTGGCTTTACTGTATACCTGCAAAATCAATGCCTTTTCCCCATAGACTTAGAGTGGGTACGGAAAGTATTCAGACCCCTTTAAATTTTTCACTCTTTGTTTCATTGCAGCCATTTGCTAAAAGCAAAAAAGTTCATTTTATTTCTCATTAATGTACACAAAACATCTTGAAAGAAAAAAAACAGAAATGTAGATATTTTTGCAAATTTATTAAAAAAGAAAAACAGAAATATCACATGGTCATAAGTATTCAGAGCCTTTGCTCAGTATTGAGTAGAAGCCCCTTCCTTTGGAGCTAGTACAGCCATGAGTCTTCTTGAGAATGATGCAACAAGTTTTTCACATCTGGATTTGGGGATCCTCTGCCATTCTTCCTTGCAGATCCTCTCCAGTTCCGTCAGATTGGATGGTGAACGTTGGTGGAGCCATGTTCAGGTCTCTCCAGAGCTGCTCAATTGGGTTGAGGTCAGGGCTCTGGCTGGACCAGTCAAGAATGGTCACAGAGTTGTTCTGAAGCCGCTCCTTTGTTATTTTAGCTGTGTGCTTAGGATCATTGTCTTGTTGGAAGGTGAACCTTCGGCCCAGTCTGAGGTCCAGAGCATTCTGGAAGAAGTTTTCTTCCAGGATATCTCTGTACTTGGCCGCATTCATCTTTCCTTCAATTGCAACCAGTCTTCCTGTCCCTGCAGCTGAAAAACACCCCCATAACATGATGCTGCCACCACCATGTTTCACTGTTGGGATTGTATTGGGCAGGTGATGAGAAGTGCCTGGTTTTCTCCACACATACTGCTTAGAATTAACGCCAAAAAGTTCAATCTTCATCTCATCAGACCAGAGAATCTTATTTCTCATAGTCTGGGAGTCCTTCATGTGTTTTTTGGCAAACTCTCTGCGGGCTTTCATATATCTTGCACTTAGGAGAGGCTTCCTTCAGGCCACTCTGCCATAAAGCCCTGACTGGTGGAGGGCTGCAGTGATAGTTGACTTTGTGGAACTTTCTCCCATCTCACTACTGCATCTCTGGAGCTCAGCCACAGTGATCTTTGGGTTCTTCTTTACCTCTCTCACCAAGGCTCTTCTCCCACGATTGCGCAGTTTGGCTGGACGGCCAGGTCTAGGAAGAGTTCTGGGCGTCCCAAACTTCTTTCATTTAAGGATTTTGGAGGCCACTGTGCTCTTAGGAACCTTGAGTGCTGCAGAAATTCTTTTGTAACCTTGGCCAGATCTGTGCCTTGCCACAATTCTGTCTCTGAGCTCCTTGGGTGGTTCCTTTGACCTCATGATTCTCATTTGCTCTGACATGCACTGTGAGCTGTGAGGTCTTATATAGACAGGTGTGCGCCTTTCCTAATCAAGTCCAATCAGTTTAACTAAACACAGCTGGACTCCAATGAAGGAGTAGAACCATCTCAAGGAGGATCAGAAGGAAATGGACAGCATGTGAGTGTAGCATCCTTGCCTGTCCGGGTTTTGGCACCATCCTCCGGGCGCACGCTGCGGCGCAGTAGGCGTGTCCGGTTGTGATTCCTTCCTTTGGGTTTTTCATGTATTGTCTGAACACTGTCCTATTCCCTCACCTCCTTAATTGATTTTCCGCCACACCCATCTGCTTCACCTTGCTTTCTCTCTGCTCCACTAAGAGTTAACTTTAGTCTTACCTGTGTGATTGACAGCCTATCCTCCTATTAAGTCTGGAGCGGGCTATTCCTTCCTATTTATTGTTTGCTCACATTCCCATTGGCGCTTGATATTGCCTTGCGCATACTGGCTATACTCCTTGCTCTTTGTTACCTGCTCTTCTTATTCTTGACCTCTGGCTTACCTTTGACTTTTCACTTGGATTGTGATTTTGTACTGCATTGCTCGATTGTTACCGACGCCTTGGCTAGCTGACCTCCCTTTGTTTTTTTCGTCCTGTCTGCGTTCTGTGTTATCACTTATTATAAGGAGGGACTGTCAACCAGTTGCTGGCTGTCACCTAAGACAGTTCAGGCAAACAGCCAGGGACAGTGGGGGGGTTCAGCTTAGGGTCCACTGTTTTGTTGTGCCCCTCCCCCCAGTGTTCACCAGCAGCTATTACAGTGAGTTAAATATGAGTGTCACAGCAAAGGGTCTGAATACTTATGACCATGTGATATTTCAGTTTTTCTTTTTTAATAAATTTGCAAAAATATCTGCATTTCTGTTTTTTTCTGTCAAGATGGGGAGCTGAGTGTACATTAATGAGAAATAAAATGAACTTTTTTGCTTTTAGCAAATGGCTGCAATGAAACAAAGAGTGAAAAATTTAAAGGGGTCTGAATACTCTCACTGTATATGGGAGAGGCAAAAATGAAATCTTTATTGGAAAATAGTGAAAAATGTCTCACTTCTAGGGATTGCATTTTTGCAGAATTTTTTTCTGCAGTGTTTTTTTTTTTTAGCCATGTTTCGCTATATATGGCCCTACCCTAAAAATAGTCTAATAATAGAAAATTCTAGATTTTACCGGCTAAGTTTTATACAGTTTGCTTGTGACCTGTGGACAATTATTTTCTCTGAGACACAGTATTCATGGGTGTGGAAAAGATCTCATTTTTGGCCGGAGCATTACATAAACACAGATAAACAGCCAGGACTAAACACTGACCTTGAAAAATTCACATAGTTCAGTTTGTTTTCTACAAAACCAGCATTTGGAACTGCTGCCAATGTCATAGTGGAGACTTGCTAAATCTGTTTGGAAGGAATTTGGGTTCTTCTCAGGAAACATATGTATCTGCCTTGAATTTAATCCAGTAGAAGACCTGGTGAAAACAAGGGTCAGTAATAAACAGTCAGCCAAGAAGCTAAAGATCCTATAGATAATCAATCATTGTATAGATAATAAAAAGTTGAATATATTTGGCATTTACATGAGTTTTTAGCAGCATAACTGTATACGTCTTAGGGTCCATGCACACAACCAAGTATGTTGCATCCAAATTGGGGGCTGAGATTATCACAGAATGCAGTCAGATGACATTGGAGTACATTCTGTGAAACATTCAAGTCTATGGAGCTTCCGGATCCAGTTTGTTCCGATAACACGGATGATTATAGAGCAGGTCCTATTCTGTTCCATATTATCAGAATGGAATGGATCTGGAAGCCGCATAGATGAGAATGTATCACAGAATGCACTCTGAGTGTCATCCAACTGCATTTCGTGATAAACTCGGCCCCCCCCAACTCAGATGCACATTGGGTCATGTGCATAGACCATTAGGATGAACACAATTTGCCAGAGAGAAGAGATGGTGATGGAAATTCACCATGGCTGCCTATTGTATTTCACAAAAGATCTGTTCCCATAGCAAAATGCATAATGTATACTGAGTGGCCACTTTATTAGTGAGTACTGCATTGGGCCTCCTCTGGCCTTAAGAATGAAAGGAATTTGGTACACAGGTATCATTCACAGGTATCATATGACCCAGGGGGTGGTTCAACTGAAACCTGGAATTATCTGACCAGGCCATGTTTCTCCATTACTCAATGGTCCAATTTTTGGCTCTTTTGCTAACTGGAGGCTTGCCTTTCTGCTTTCCTTATGAAATAATGGCAATGGAATTGGTCTGCTGTATACTCAACACCGTTGCCTAAGAAAATCCCACAATGTTGGCAGAAGTACTGACCCCGGCTAATCTAGCACAGATGACCAGGCCTCATTCAAATTTGCTCTATTTTCCAATGTGTGTCTAATAAAGTGGCCATTCAATGTTTATTCACTACCTAAAATAGATCCATTATTGACAGTTATACAAAAAAATGGGGAGGAGCATAACCATAGGGGATACAGATGTAGCAGTTTCTACTGGGCCCTGGACCCTGAGGGGGCCCCAAAGTTCTTTCTTAGAGATGGGTGAACTTCTCAAGATTTGTTTTGTTTTGGGTTCGGGTGTAAGATTTGTTTCGGGTCCAACAGGTTTTGCTTGCCTATTGCAGATTCAGTCTTCCCAGCCTGGTGCAGGTCTACAATGTTGTTTCCGGTGTCCTTCCACAGCTCTTTGGTCTTCACCATAGTGGAGTTTGGAGTGTGACTGTTTAAGGTTGTGGACAGGTGTCTTTTATACTGATAACAATGTCAAACAGGAGCCATTACTACAGGTAATGAGTGGAGGACAGAGGAGCCTCTTAAAGAAGAAGTTACAGGTCTGTGAGAGCCAGAAATCTTGCTTATTTGTAGGTGACCAAATACTTATTTTCCACCATAATTTGAAAATAAATTCTTAAAAAATCAGACAATGTGATTTTCTGGATTTGTTTTCTCATTTTGTCTCTCATAGTTGAGGTCTACCTATGATGTCAATTACAGGCCGGCCTCATCTTTTTAAGTGGGAGAACTTACACAATTGGTGGCTGACTAAATACTTTTTTTTTCCCCATTGTACATGTTTTTTCATCACAACATAGACTTTAGTTTTTTGATCATGTGATGGTTTTTGTTATATTGTATTTTTGTTTATTGGTGTAGTCTGGCTGGGAGTATGGTAAAATTCTGATAACAATACTCTAATTCTATGTAAAATCTCCTTTATATATTGTTTTTGTGTTGGAAACAAATATATATAATGTAGACTTTGACATAAGCCAGGTTCTGTAGACTGCAATTATTTTAGACACTTTTAGTATATTCTCAGGCTACATCCTGTAATACAGTAGAAAGGCACAGTAAGATTGCAACAGCTGTGACTCCTTCAGGGGGTTGCGTCTCCCTCCTGAGTCTTACATCAGCTGGTGCTTCTTTCCATGAATATGGTAATATTTACACCTATTCAGCTATTCACTGCTTTCCAGGAATATCGTAAATCATACTCAAGACAAGATATGAAAGAAGAGAAAACAAGCTTAGTGAAAGATAGCTAGATAAGATTTTTTTTTGAGCGGCTTTGGTTTGGGTCTTGGTGCTTTGGTGGCCCAAGGGCTTCAGAGTATGGTGGTGTTCTAGGGATTTAGTCTCTGTATAACTACTCAGTCAGTGGTGTAACTACAGTGATATGGACCCAGGAAAAGCTTTAGCCCAGGTTCAGCACAAAACCAACCACCCCCTTTGATCGTAATTGTTACTCCCCAAATCTCTCTCTTCTTCATATTATACAATTGTATGAAGACTCTCCCCTCTTTATATTATATACTGCTTCAATTTATTAGACACAGCCCCCTAACGCTTTTATAGTATGCACTCCCCATACCCGCCTTCACATTATACAATGCCCTCAACCTTTATATTATAGGCAGCCTCATAAATAATATTATTCACAGCCCCATCAAAACGTATATTATACACAACCCCCCTCACACACACTATATATATATTTATTTATATATACATTTATATTCTTCTCCCACGCCTTTATATTATATATTCCCCACACCTTTATATTATACACAGCCCACCTCCCCAAAGTCAACAGAATCTCTGTCTCTGCATAAATATTTCAGTCCCATTACACGTTACAAGTGTATTATTGATTCTGTAATACACTTTTGACTTACATTAGGACCCAACATTGAGTCTGACAACTCACATACCCCTCCACCTTATAGGCTGTTGCCGATTAACTTCCCTAGTGGCATGCACGGTGCTGTACTAGACATTAGAGCAGTGCTGTGCATGATGTAGTCGTAGTCACACCCTGGTCATAGTCACACCTTCCTGTGGCCACAATCATTACATCCCAGCATGTAGACAAAATACCATTCACTGCAGAAAGTCACTGCAACCCTCCTGCTGAAATGAAAAATTTGACTATATGTTACACATATATAGTCAACATACCCGGTGCCTGCTGTTCCTCTATTGGATGGCATCAGAGTTCTCCATGCAGAGCGCTGTATGAAAGTCTAAAACTCCACCCTCTGCTGCCCTTGGATAGACAGTGTCATCATCATTACCAATGCTCCATTTGAGCTCAGTGTAGGGGTAAGTGTGTCTTAGACTTTGATACAGTGCTTTGATACAGTGCTCTGCATTAGGAAGCCATCTTTAAATCGAGTTTATCACCACAATAGTCCATATTGAACTGTAAGCACAGTTGGGGGTTCACGTAAATAAAATGCTATTTTTCTGGTTCCCGATCCGTGCACAATAATAACTGTGATAGGTCTCAATTATCTCTAGTAGATGAGAATGTTATATTAAAGTGTACCTCCAATTACAAAATATTTTTTTATTTTAATTTTTTTTATAAATGAATAGTACAGATGAATATAAGAAACTTTGTAATTTATCTTATTAAATAAATCTGTTTCTTTCTCCACTTGTTAAGCTGCTCTTCTCCTCCTTATCTTCACTCAGTCTGTTTGTTTGTTTAGATAGATGCCCTATCTGTATGCAGCTCACATGCAAAAGTCTATGGAGAAGGGAGGGGGTGTTAATTGATCTATTGCCTCATTCTGTGTAGTGGTAGAGGCTTATTTTAAATAAATAGCAGTGTCAGAAAGTTTCCCTCATTCACACTGTTGGAATAATGTTTATTATTGCCTGTATTGCAACAACTACTGTTTATACGTTTATAACTGCAAAATCTTCTGTCTCTAGGCATAGTGTTAAGTTGTTAATAAAGCTCTGTTAAAAAGGTGGGGGCTAGAGTAACAAAACCAGGAAGTTCCTCTCTTTTTCTTTCTCTTTGTAGCTACAGCATAGAGCAGAGCACATGGAGCTCACAGACAAGTAGCTGAGATCATAAGTTACAGAATACAGTGTATTATTCTTGTTCCTCAATAAATATCTGTTTACTGTTGAACGCCTGGACAGTCAAAGATTAATCCACTGCCAACACACACTTTAGCAGAGTGTAGCAGCTGCAGTTATTTGTGTAACTTTTCCAGCAGCCTCCTCCTCCCTCTCCCCTCTCCATAGACTAATATGTAAAAAGTAACTCAGCTTGAAAAATAGAGAAGGAAACTAATGTCCTAAATAAGATCAATCAAAAAGTTTCTTATATTCTCCTGTACTGTTAATTCATGAAACTGGTTTTAGAATTGGAGGGACGCTTTAAGGCAGTGGTCCCCAACCTTTTTTGCACCAGGGACCGGCTGCCGTAGAGGATGGCCCAGCAGGGCGGGGGGTGGGGCTTTGGTCATATGGGGGTGGGGTTATATGCGGGCTCCACCGTGTGGACGGGAGGACTCTCCGCCGGAATGGTAAGGTAAGCGACACCGAAGCTGGATACGTTGAGCTAGGCCACGTTGCTATGGTAACGTGTAAACTATCGGGTAGCGCATCCTTAGCAGCTACAGGATGCCATGCTACCCGATAGTTTACACGTTGCAATAGCAACGTGGCCTAGTGCGAAGTATCCAGCTAAGACTGAGACCAGCCCGCGGACCAGTAAAGAACCCCCAATGGCCCAGTACTGGTCCGCGGACCGATGGTTGGGGACCCCTGCTTTAAAGGACTGAGACAAATCTGTGGAGTAGAGCAAGAAGAAGTGCATGACCTACCTCCCTAATACAGTTCTATTACACATGAAGTCCAATTGCTCAAAGACAAGTGACCGTAACTTATCTATTTGTGGGCCTGGGTTGATTTGTGGGTTCTGGTGACAGACACGCTTTAAACTAGTCAAGAAGTAACCATTTATACAAATAGAAGGCAGGATTCATAGCTGGATAACAGCTTACAAAGGCTAAACATATGAACAGGAACTTGTGCAACCTATAAGATGTGAAATATTATCTTGCCTAGGATGTGCACATCACAAAATTATGACGATATAAACTGTAGGTTTCTCTGTAATACTCTTTACATATGGAATGATATACAGTATATTTGTTTCTATTTTCAGCTGGACAAAATCTTATGACTTACGCTAGGTTCACACTAGCGTTCAGGTCTTTGTCATTCGGGGTCCACATGAGGACTCGAAAGACAGAGACCCAGTCCACTTAAAAGCGGGTACTTTACTACCTGTGACATCCCGTGTCCTTTCCTTAGGCCGCTGACTGCCCAATCAGAAGCCTAAGGAAACGGACACGGGACGTCACAGTGTGGCGGGGACTTCTGTCATAATAAAACTCTGGAGCAAAGGACCGGACCACGCTGGGAGACAACGGAGCACCGGGGACAAGTGAGTATGGGTTTTTTCCCACCTTCCACGGCCTAATATACAGTACAGACCAAATGTTTGGACACACCTTCTCATTCCAAGAGTTTTCTGTATTTTCATGACTATAAAAATTGTAGATTCACACTGAAGGCATCAAAACTATGAACTACCACATGTGGAATTATATACTTAACAAAAAAGTGTGAAACAACTGAAAATATGTCTTATATTCTAGGTTCTTCAAAGTAGCCACCTTTTGCTTTGATTACTGCTTTGCATACTCTTGGCATTCTCTTGATGAGCTTCAAGAGTTAGTCACCTGAAATGGTCTTCCAACAGTCTTGAAGGAGTTCCCAGAGATGCTTAGCACTTGTTGGCCCTTTTGCCTTCACTCTACGGTCCAGCTCACCCCAAACCATCTCGATTGGGTTCAGGTCTGGTTACTGTGGAGGCCAGGTCATCTGGTGTAGCACCCCATCACTCTCCTTCTTGGTCAAATATCCCTTACACAGTCTGGAGGTGTGTTTGGGGTCATTGTCCTGTTGAAAAATAAATGATGGTCCAACTAAACGCAAACTGGATGGAATAGCATGCCGCTGCAAGATGCTGTGGTAACCATGCTGGTTCAGTATTCCTTCAGTGTGAATCTACAATTTTTATAGTCATGAAAATACAAAAACTCTTGGAATAAGAAGGTGTGTCCAAACTTTTGGTCTGTACTGTATATAAAAAAAGTTTATCCTGGGCAACCTTTTTAAACCATTTGCAAATGTGACTACATAATGGACTTTACCACTTCCAGTCATTTTATATCCATAGCCAGGATTGTTCATTTATCCAAATGAGATTATTTTCATCCAGGAGAACATAATCTGGATTGTAGTTAAAGAGGATCTTTCACGTCCTCATGTATATGCTATTTTACATACCACTAGAAAGCCGACAGCGTGCTGAATTCAGCGCACTGCCAGCTTTCCCGGTATGTGCCCCGAGGCTGGAGATATCGGGGGTCTTAGTTTCACGGTTTACTGTCAAAAAGGCGTTCCTGACAGTCTAGCTGGACTATGAGGAAATCCCTCCCTGACAGTACTCATCCATAGACTTGTACTGTAGGGGTGTTCCTCACAGCTCAGTGTCATCGCTGGGCTGTAAGGAAGGCCCCCTCTGACAGTACAGGGCTATGGGCGAGAATATAGAGAGGTGGCATTCCTTACAGCCCAGCGATGACGAATGGTGAATGGTGAAACTACGACCACTGATATCTCCAGCCCCGGGGCACATACCGGGAAAGCCGTCAGCGCTAAATTCAGCGCGTTGTCGGCTTTCTAGCGGTATATAAAACTGCATATACATGAGGACGTGAAAGGTCCTCTTTAAGGAGGAGATAAAGGGAGTCTATCACCAGGGTGAAGCATATCAAAGTAACATCACTGTTAGATAGGTCAGGCTCACCTGGATGCAACTCCCCCCCCCCCCATGCACATTCAAGCTTCCACTGCTGAGATATTCGTTTATCAAATATGCAAATGAGTAATCTAGAGCACCAAAGGCGACTCCGTTGCTCCAAGCTGTTATACTCCATACAACTGTAATTTGCCCATTTCCCACTCCCTTCTTTGAGTGACAGGAATAAGGAGCCAAGCTGAACTCTCATCTGGCCCTGTATTCCTATATTCGCACTGCCGTTCATATAATCGGAAGATGTGGAGAAGCGTTATGAGTTTCCCACAGTGGTTGTATGTATATGCATCGATTGAATCACAGTACACCTGGAAACTGCGGTCTTATCAACAAAAGGAGGTGAATTACAGCGGTGTGGGGTGTAACAGCTTGGAGCAACAGAGCCGCCCTTAGTGCTCCAGATTACTCATTTACATATTTGGTAATAAGGTAATAAATAAATGTCTTGGCAACTGAGGCCCAAATTTGCATGGGCATCCGAGTGATGTATTCACATCTATGGGGGCTTCCTATCCATTCCATTATGATAACACAGATCACTATAGAGCAGGTCCTATCCTGTTCCATGTCATCGGAACAGAACGAATCAGAAACACCCATAAACGTAAATGCATCAGGGAATGCACTCGGATGTCAATTATAATGTCATCTAAGTGCATTTTGCTGCAAACTCGTCCCCACATTGAAAGCACACTCGGTCGTGTGCAAGGGGCTTTGGCAGTGACCCCTTCACAAACAGCACGTCACTGCTGAGACCCGGCAGTCACATACTGTTTGTGACTGACTATAAACTGAACATTGGAGCTGCCAAAGCTGGAAACAGAGGATTGCACAGAGGCTACTGTATGTATATATATATGTGTGTGTGCGTGTGTGTGTGTGTAACTTCCCTTTTAGCACCACCATGAAATGTTAAACCAGTCACACAACCCCTTTAATATAATTTTGGCTATTTCTGCTGGTGGTACAGTGAAGCAAGACATTAACAGAAATGATCTATTGAAGATGTAAATGAGAAATATTCACTGGGGAATTACACCATGGATTATTAGATTATTATCACAGAAGGTGGAGGAGAGCTTTTTTTTTTTTTGCATCGTTATTTTGTAATGCTTTGTTGCCCCCTACTGGTACAAGAAAGGAATTGCAAATTGTGTATATAAAGCCAAGCTTTGTAATGAGGCTGATACACAATCCCACACAGTACTAATACAGTGGTCTTCATTATAAATTGTATGAGGCGTAGTCATAATGCATAATATATAATAATACTGAAGGATTGCACCATTCATGTAGCCGTTATACCTTGATCTGTAATGGTTGGATGTACAGTAGATCCCCGTATCTGTGGTTTTATTAGCCATAGTTTCACTTAGCCATGGTTAGCATACCTCTCAACTTTCAAAGAACAGAAAGAGGGACTGAATGTGCAGAGCAAATTTAGCCACACCCACTTCTACTTTGACACCACCCATTCCCATCCATTACTCTTTGTGCCCTCCCACAGTATAATGCCCTTACAATCTCTCTTACATGATATACCCCCACATTATAATGTCATCCCCTGGTGCCCCCAAAGTTTAATGTCCCCCTTCAGCTACCACCACAGTCTGATACCCCCTCTAGCTGCCTCCACAGTTCAATGTCCACCTCCATCTGTCCTAGTGTAATGTCCCCCTGCAGCTGCTCCCAGTTTAATGTCCCTTTTCATCTTCCCCTAGTTTATTGTACCCCTGATCTGCTCCCCCAGTTTAATGTTCCCCTCCATTTGCCCCCACAGTTTATTGTACCCCTGATCTGCTCCCCCAGTTTAATGTTCCCCTCCATTTGCCCCCACAGTTTATTGTCTCCCACATCTTCTCCAATGGCTCCAATTTTTGAGGCCGTGTGTCCGTACCATATTCAAGGAGCACAAGTTATGAAGTATGTCCTATTTTTGTCCACATTTGCGGTGCAAACAATATTGGGAATCATAAAAGATCTGTTATTATGGATGGCATACTGATGCAATATGGACATGTTTTTTTGCGGTTTGCGGGTCAGTTGGAGTTTGTTCCCGCCATCTTGGAGAACTAAGCACAGATCTTCTGTGGATGTAGACCTGCTCCAATCCTTCTGTCTCTTCAGGTAATCCCAGACAGACTGGATGATGATGAGATCAGGGCTCAGTGGGGGCCGGATCATCACTTCCAAGACTCCTCCTCCAAAGAGCAAAGGTCACACCAAATATTGATGGGATTTAGATTTTTCTTTTTTTCATTCACTTCACTTTGTTAATTGATAAAAATAACCTACTAAGACTTCTATTTTACTTTAGAGGAATATCCACACCTGCCTAAAACTTTTGCATAGTATTCTACGCTTCGAACATGTTGATACAAGATTTTCTATTACTTATTCTATTGCAAAGTTTTCATGTTCATGCCTGCTTATACCCCGAATGTGCTATAACCAAATATTCTTTATTTCTGTGCTGTAACCTACAATGTTCAACTCCACAAACTGTGCATGTTAAGGAAGTGGCATGTTACTTGCTTGGTTATTTTTTCACGATTATATCTGTCTTAGAAATGTGCTACCGTGTCTGTTTATATTCCACTAGGTGGCAGTATATGCACATAGTTTGTGTACTGCTTGGCTGGCTGCAGATCAGTAAAGTTGAGTACAATTTACAGGTCTTACAAGCAGCCTGCTGACAAGTTCTTACTGTGTCCTATCATTTCTAAATATCAGGTCTTATAGGGGTATTCTGGGAATTTTACATTGATGGACTATGTTTTGGATAGGTTAGCAATATTAGATTGTTGGGGTCTGAACCTAGCACCCCACGGATCAGCTGACTGAAGGGACTGCTGTGGACTCTTTACAGTATACTGTGCTGTACAGAGCGTAACAGTTATGCCATCGTATTGCAGTTCAGTCCGATTAACTTGAATGGGTCTGAGCTACAGAAGGATCAAAATATTGACAGACATGACGTCATTCACTAATAGGCCACAATACATGTCAGAGTGTCGCTGCCCCTTTAATTAGCTGATCGGTGAGGATGATGGGTGTCCGATGTCTACCAGTCTGATACTGATGGCAGCTTGGTGGCTCAGTGGTTAGCACTGTTGCCTTGTAGTTCTGGGGTCCTTGGTTTGGATCTAACAAGGGACAGCATCTGCAAGGAGTTTGTATGTTCTCCCCATGTTTGTGTGGGTTTCCTCCCACACTCCAAAGACATACTGATAGGGAATGTAGATTGTGAACCATATAAATAAATACTGGTGACCTATCCTGTTTATCTGCAGCTATCACTAACATACAAGTTTTTTACAGCTCCCATTATAAAGTATAAATCCATGTGTAGTTAGCGTCCCCTAGTGGTGTCTACAGATAGACAGAATGTTATCATTTATCTATGACTGTGCAACAAAATCTTGGAAGAAAACGTGGATTTTGTGAGAAATTAATATTAACTTTACAAGGGCTATATGGAGAGTTAAAAAACTTACCACTATATTTTCTGCACTGGTTAAGTTTTATTACTAATATACTCCTCGTTCCTCCAGAGCTGCTACACCCCTTTGACAAGGAACATGTAGTTGTCAGTTTATTTTTATATTTTTAGGAGAAATAACAGCGGAACGTGAGGATATATCAGGTCCAGCCGGGGTGGGTGTAACACATAAACATACTAACCTATCCCAGGCACTCCATTGTACAGTCCTGGTCCGCTTTCCCTTCTGTGTCAAGACTTGCTACGTCGGAAGTGGAGACCAGTGGCCTGCGCAATTCCTAGAGAGATTTCCAGTTCCTTACCAGTGACAGCTGAGACCACTGACATGTGAGCCTCTCTGCTTCCAGTTCGGCAAGTCCCAACACAGGAGCGCAAGAGGATCAGGACTGGACAACGAAGCGTCAGGAATAGGTAAGTATGGGGTTTGGGGTTTTTTTGCACCCACATTGGCCACCCCTGAGTTTTCTCCAGACCCTGGACAACCCCTTTAAATAGACATGTCGGGACAGCTGAAGCGGCCTCTTTAAAAACAGTCAATGAAAAAGGTTTACTTGCTATGATATAAACTACAAAACACAATTTTTGTATGCATTTGATCAGGCTACACTCATAGGGCAATATAAGCAGGCGTGGCGTGCCATATGTATTCTGTCCTAGCACAGTTGATCACATCTGGATACACATAATAAACTTTGATCATCACACACGTGTCTGCCCCGTCTGTATCTAAACATTCCTCAAAGGAGACGGCTACCACTGTCCATAAACAAATCAGGATTTCTGCTCAAATAAAAAAAAAATTCTCAGTTTGAGCTAAAGGAATTGATGCCTGTTATGAGCAAATAAAACACTCAAAGTAAATGCCTGTATCTATTTGTTAAAGATGAATATTAATAATTAATATTCATCACTCCTGACTTGCTTCACCATTATGTTAGAGAGATCTGGGTCTTATTAATAATTACTATTCACCAATCCCAGTTTCCCTCCTTTCTCCTTAGGTATATCTACTTATCTGTTTCCTTGACTGGTTTGCATGTACGATAATTTACCCCACAATATTAATCATAAAATACGTTTATTATTAATGCACTTGTAATATGATGGAACTAGGTTATAGAATAATACAAAACAGTACTAACACAATGCAATACAATAAGTACAGAACCCAATTACCCAGGTGAATATAAAACCTACAGATATCGCTACATACACACACACATACACACACACACAACCCCTGACAAGTTACTAACTGACCCTTTCTGTAAGGAACACAGAAGTAGTAATACAGATTAATAGAGGGTGACTGATAGATAAATGGATAGATAGATAGATGGATAGATAGATAGATAGATAGATAGATAGATAGATAGATAGATAGATAGATAATAGATGGATGATGGGTGGATAGATGGATAGAGAGAGAAAGTTATACTTAAGCCTTATTATGCTCTGGTGGTATATGGAGCTTGTCTAGGTGAAGCTGGTCAATCCATCTCCCAAGGGCTGGTGGAGAAGAGAGAGAGAGGGAGAGCTTTTGGCCCATCATATATATGGCCCACAACTCCGCCCACCTAGATGTTGTCACTCCAATCAGGCTCTTGGTATTGTAATATAAGTTTAGATGTAATACTTCTTATGAGTCTTGGGATAGCGCTCTAACACTTAAAATCGATCCTTGGCCCAGGGGTAATGACCTACCTCCCCCATCTGCTCCTGGTAACTCTCTTTGAACAAAGGAAGCTGATTAACATCACCATGAAGGTCTCATTAGCATATTCCATCTCATTATGTTAAACAAAAGCCTTCCTGGCCCATGCTTGATGTCTGTTAGAAAACAGGTTTTGTAGCATGCAGACACTTATGTTCAGAAGTTCTGAATGGAATGATTGAGATAATAGATAAATATATATATATTAATGTTTGTGGTAAGCACTTCCTTTTACACTATTTCAAAGAAAAGAGCTGCAAGCACTGAGATATATGTGGATACATGTGATATTATTTACATGGCAATGCAATGCAAGTTAAACATCAGAAAGTGAATTTTTTTGATTATGCATTTTTTTTAAAGTGGTTGTGCCAAGATTACAGCTTCTCACCTGTGCACAGGATACTCGAATATTATTCTTGCAGCTTCTCATGCACATGCATACTTGGCTCCTACCAAAATTGATGACGTATTCTAAAGACTTTATGGAAATTTTTCTTTATAAAGTGTAGAACAATTTTCAAATAGCCTTGAAAAGTGATAAATCTGATGGAAAAGGAACAGAAATTGTAAAATACTATCAGACATGACTATGACATAGTAGTTGAAATGGACAATAAAGCTGATATCCAAAACAGAGACAGCTACTGTACCATCAAGAAACAATGAATTTTGACCGATTAAAGGGGTTTTCCGACCCCAAATAGAGTTTTTATACTGATGACTTATTTACAGGATAGGTCATTAGTATGTGATCTAGGTGGGTCCGACACTCGAGCCCTGCACAGAGCAGCTTTTCTGGTAGCTTCCAGGTGCCAGAGATGGGTGCAGTGAACAGGAGCAAGTGTATGTTTCCGCCCCAGTTACAGGACAAATCATAATTAAAAAAAAAAAAAAAGTTTAAATGCACCCCAAAGGTCTGTTATGACCCTATGGGGAATGGGGGGGCACAATATATAAAGTATACAATAGCAAATGAATAGCTGAGAAAATCCCAAATGACCATAATATACTGGACTGCAAATACAGGGCAAATACATTCAGGCAAGCAGCTAAAACACAATTAAAATAAATAATCTATGAGCACAGTCAGCAAAGCTAATAATATCCCATCTGTAACCACACAAGCAGCCAGAAGTAGATACAAGTACATAGAAGACTTTTCTTACGTTGTATGTAGTGAGATTTACAGAATCTTCAGTTTTTGTACACAGCAATAGTTTGCAGACATGCTGTGAGGAGAATCAGCCCCTCCCATTTCAATTCACTGTGTGAAGAGAGAAAAGAACCTCCCCCTCCACTCACTGTTTTTCTACCTTGCCTCTATCTAGTATTTATGGATGGACTTCCCTGGTAACAAAGGAGTCAGCTGTAAATTAGCTAGAAGGGAGAAATCTAGTGGCAGGAACTTTAGAGAGGTGTTTTAGGTAGAAAGCAGCAACATTTTTATTAAAGTGTATTACTGTTACGTCCACACCCGTTCAAACTCCTGCGCCGTCCTCTGGCCGCATTTTACGGCGCAGGAGGCATGTCCATATATAATCCTCTGCTCCTGTTGTTTTTGCACAGCTGAGTATTTGTTTCAGTGTGTCAGTTCAGCCAGTGCTATTGTCCTCTGGTAACTATGGACTTAACTTTTGTGTGCTTGTGATTGACAGCCTATCTGCCGATGAAGCCTGGGGCGGGTTCTGGACTTCCTTATACTGGCCATCAACCCACACATGATTGCTGGCTATTGCGTCTCTGACCTTGCTAAGCGTTTCTCCTTTGCTCTTGTATTGTATTTTCTGACCTTTGCTTTTGGCCTTTTGACTTCTCTTTTGGATTGTGATTTGGTACTGTTTTGTCTCTCTGGTTTGACCTTGGCTTGCTGACTCCTCTTTTGTGTTATCTTGTCTTGTCCTGTTCTGTGTATAACTTATCTAGAGTAGGGTTTGTCGTCCAGTTGTCCCTTTCATTAGGACAGTTGCGGCAATTAGGTAGGGACACGAGGTAGGCTTAGTTTTAGGGCTAACTGTCTCTGTCTTCCCTTTCTCTAGCAGCCGCTATTGGGTATTACTTACAGGCAATCCCTAACAATTACATTTTGGTCCAGAATCACATTCTCTATAAAATGAGACTAAGTTGTCTGAAAAGTTAGTGACCATGTAAGGAATTTATTCAAATGCAAGACGTCTAATTTTGGGTCTCCAGAAGCGTAACTGAACTGACATTATTTTTGAGTTAAATGTGTTTAACCTTTCATACTTTAACACCAAAATCTGAATCATTATATTACCAGCCACATATTCTGTAGGAGATTTTGGAAAATAAGAAGTGAGAAAGTTTTGCCATTTCATGTACTTATATGATCCCAAGCCAAATTGTTGTGTGTAAGTCTTTCAAATGCATGGAGATAACTCTTATATTAACCCTTTCATTCTGACAGGTCATAAACCATGCCTCGGGGTGATTCAGCAGATGTATATTTCAAGAATGTCTCTCCTGCTCTATAACAACAGCCAAGTCCCCCCAAATTGGCAGGAGAAGAGCAGTGTAAAGTGTCTGTTTAAATGGGAGAAAACTTCCTTTAAACAAAAGCTAAAAATACATCGGCTTCAAAGTGTGCTCTTGTCTATCCTTAAATATGGATACTGCTCGCTGGACAGTCACTGTACTACAGATACATGTGTGCACAATGCTAGGGATGATTTAGGTGTTTAACATTCAGGACATCAGGAGGCCTTCCTTATGTCACTGCTTTAGTATAGCAATGATAAGCTATCTATCTATCTATCTATCTATCTATCTATCATCTATCTATCTAACTCATATCTATCTCCCTATCTACCTCTATTTCATATTTATCTTTAATCTATCTATCTATCTATCTATCTATCTATCTATCTATCTATCTATCTCTCTGTCATGTCTATCTATCTATCTATCTCTTATATATCTGTTATATATATATCTCATATGTATCTCTATCTTATATCTTTTAGTCTTTATTATCTATCTATCTATCTATCTATCTATCTCTCTGTCATGTCTATCTATCTATCTATCTCTTATATATCTGTTATATATATATCTCATATGTATCTCTATCTTATATCTTTTAGTCTTTATTATCTATCTATCTATCTCTCTATCTCCAGTATTATCTATCTATCTATCTATCTATCTATCTATCTATCTATCTATCTATCAATCTATCGTACAGAAAAGTCCAAAGCAGCACGGCATAACATAGTAAAGGGTAGTAATGGGTGCAAAGCCTTAGGAAGATGGCAGACTTCAGAATAAACCAATAAAGAAAAAAAAAATGACAAGGTTGCGAAAGGTTCCTGTTGGGACTGAAATGTCGCCTTGGAATAAAGACCTACTAGCCTTTGCAAACTTTTGCAGTGCTGCCATTTTTTCTTTTTTATTAATCAATCTATCGATCTATCCAGCTTTAGCAGATAGTAAAACTGTACTTTTTTGTTTATATAACAGTTGCCTATAGTATATTGGCCCACACTTTTATTACCCCTCCCAATGTTCCAAGTACCTTTTTCCTTGCACTCCAGATATTCTCTTACCTTGACCAGCCCCTATAGTAGCTCTGATGTCTGCTATCATGTACATGAATTTTGCAAACATTACTGACCAACTATTAAAGGGTTATTCTCATCCTGAAATGTTATGGCATATCACTGGGATATGCCATAACATTCTGATCAGGGGAGCTCTATCTTCTGAGACTGTTGCCAATACTGAAAACAAATGGATCTTGGGCCCTTTGATACTTTTCCTGCACAGAGGCTCTTGCAGTCATTTAATCTGCAGGGGCTAAAATATAGCTATATTTATGTGAATAGGGCTATGATGTAGTTCCCTGCACATAGGCTGGACAGATTGTGTTGCTCTCTAGGAAAAATCTGCAGCACCTTTATACTAAGGATCGTGGAGGTCACATAGTGGGAGGAAGTGATGGTATATGTGTGAATATTCAGTAAGAGAATAATTGTCAACAAATAGTCAAGGTAAATTTATAGTTCGTTATCAACTTTGGAGCCGCAATGCATTAGGCACTCCTTGTGCTGCGGCTGGAACCCTTTTACTGCCTCTTTTATCGCATTTTTACTAAATCGTTGCCCTCACAGAAATTTGTTCAGGTTACGAAAGAGACAGTAATGACTGGGAGCCAGGTCTGGACTGTAGGGTGGATGGCTAAGCTCCATGAAGCCGTATTCCCTGATAGCAGATTGTGATTTGTGAGTTGGCGCATTGTCGTGAAGCAGCAACACTCCTACCGACAACTTCCTACAGCGTTTGTCTTTGATTTCCTCACATAATGCCTTCATTGCCTAGGTGTCTACAGTAATTTTTGGTTTGTATCCCAACACCTTCTGTATCCCAAAAATCTGTTGCCATGACCTCTCCAGCAGACTGCTGCACGTGAAATTTCTTTGGAATTGGTGACTCCTTGTGCTTCTATCGCATGGACTCTTGTTTGGTCTCAGTATCATGGTAGTGGACCCATGTTTCATCACCCATAACAACCCGAGAATAGAAGTCTCCTGGGTTTTCTCTAAGCATGTTTAAATTCTCTTGGGTAAATTGCTGGCAACATGTTTTTTTGGTCAGGCACCCACTGGGAACTGACCTTCGACATCATCAAAACATCATGAATGATACTGGAATCCATGCCAATTGCCTAATTCATAAGCTATAACACTGTTTTGACCCAATGATCTTACAAAATCATGGCCACTACTTTATGGCACATTTCCTCTCAAGATGTTTCGACAAGTTGCCTATTCTATTCTCTACCCTATTTAAACTGCTTGGCCCAAAATTTTACTTGGTAGTTGGAAGGTGCATCATCCCCATATACAGCAATAATCCTTTTATGGGTTTCTTTAGGCTTCTTTTCTTCATTTGCAAGGAATTTAAATCACAGAATTACGCACAAAATTCCTCAATTTCTTTGTAGACCCGCACAGTACTGCACTTGCCATCTTGTCACTTCCAGTTCTTTCATCAGACTGAACTGCTACTATGTGTGTTGTATGTCTAGACATGACTCAACCTGCACAGACAAGCTCAGCTTTTTAACGCTGGCAGAGCATACAGAGGTAGATAACGTATTGAACACCCCTCATACTTTTCAATATGTATTAATGTAGATGTAATAAAGTGGATTTACTTTTGTAGAAACGTGTGCCTTTTTCTCAAGTATCCTTCTATATTTCAAGTAACTTATATTTTGCCTGGTTTGCTTCTTGTTAGTTCTTCTGGTTTGTTCTGGTCCAGCCCTTTCTTCTGAACCTTGTAGTATGTTGTGTGGTTTCTACCTGTCTGTATTTTGCTTGCATTGCTTCTAGTTCATCCCTAGTTAGTTGGTGTTCTTGTCTCTGGGTCCTAGTGCTAGTCTTGTTCATGTTAAGGTCAGCATTGCAGATTAGGGTTTATATTATAGAAATCTTTAGTGAAAGTCAGTTATGTCTGGTGTTAGTGCCAATGCTAGTAATAAAAATATAATTTTTTATTTTTAACTAAAATGTTGTACCACCTTCTGGAGGTATTTGGCTCATCACAAACAGACTTATTTCCCTTGGATTTTGGATATATATAATGTCAAAAGCAGGACCTGAATGGATTAATTTTTTTAAGGACAATAGAGCAATATACTTAAAAGGTTGGTCGTCGTACTGAGTTTTATTCTGGTAGATATTGCATCGAAGTTATCCAGTTTGTTTCATCATCCTTATAAACACCTAAAATATACAATATATTGTGTACTGGTGCAGGCTATTACCAAGTGTTGTGCTGGGTGAGAATTTTGGTCCCCTGATCCCAGTCGACATAGATACAGGGTTTTATTAGGTGGTGAACAGGAATGCGCTGATGTGTAATACAGTTTGTTGTTTTAAGTGGTGGGGGTCATCTATTTTGCACCCCACTATATTCTAAAGCAATACTCTTGTGTTCTGTATATGTAAGAGAGTATTGTGACGGTAGATTATATAATCTCCGACTTCAACACTTGCTTTCGGACTATTAGTTTTAGCTGCTGGGGGATCTTTGAGATATTTTTGGAAAATGTCATATTTATTACATAGTTAATAAGGTCAAAAAAGACAGGTCCACAAAGTCCAAAGTAAATCCCTACTTTGTTGATTTGTCAGGATAATATTTCTATACGAAATTTAGCAAATGTACATGAAAGTAAATGTAATTTATGTAAATGTAATATCTACAAATTGAAAAAAATCTGTCATTACACAAGTGATCTAACAAACTATATACAGTAGAGATGTGCCTGTGTAACTCTATGGAACTATATCCTTTGTGTTTGCTGAAATGGCCACATGATGGCTCTGCTGCATTTTACTATTTTGGGTTAGATACAACTTCTGTATAGCAAAACCTTAGTAAATCAGTATTTGTGAGATATCAATTATCACAACCTAGAATGCCAAAAAAAGAAATCTTTTCCACACTTATGTTAAAGAAAACCACTCAACACATAGCTGGAAATTGAAGCTTTTGGAAGAATAACAGGGCTCCTTTACCACAACACATCATTATAGTATAAGTGCCCTCTAAAAGGACATTTGGACCAATTCAGGCTACAGGTCCCATTAGTGCCTGTACCCTTTGCACCCTTTATAACATAGTAATCCACCCTACCAGGTTTGGGAGCCACATGTGGCTCTTGGACTACCAGCGAAACCACAAATACAAGGTTAAAAGCTTTATGTAAAAGTAGGTTCAGCTATTGGTCTGATGTGATCACATTCCTGTGATTGACAACCAAACACCAGGCATAATGGCCGGGATCAGAGAAATTATTAAAAAATTAAAGTCCTCGGATAGAAGAAATAAAAAGTTATGTTTAACCCCTTTCCGTTGCAGCCTTTTTTTGATTTTCATTTTTTACTCCCCGCCTTCCAAAAGCCATACTTTTTTTATTTTTCCCTTCAGAGAGCCATATGAGGGCTTGATTTTTGCAGGACAAATTGTACTTCATAATGGTACCATTTAATATTCCTTACTATGTATTGGCAAGTTGGAAAAAAAATTCAGAATGGGGTAGAATTAAAGAAAAACTGTTTTGGGGATGCATACTTTATTTATGTTTATTTTTTTATTTATTTTTTGAGATATAGGGGAAGGGGGTTGATTTGAATTTTTAAATTTTTACATTTTTTTAAATATTTTTAAAAACTTTTTACTATTCCCCCCCCCCCTTCCAGAAGAACATATCGCTACAGGCAAGCCTCAATAGACTTATAGTTAAGACAGGCCTGAAAGCCTTCACAAGGCTCCAGGCTGTCAGGACTACTGGATGGCTCCCGCGTTGGAGTTGTACCAGAAGAAGACGTGATGGGGGTGACGTCATGTATTTGGGGGTCCATATAAAAGGGTTAATACCCGTGATTGGGGTATTTAGCTGGTGGCTACTTAGCTCCTGAATGTCCACCTTATGTAAACACCCGACATCCACTCTAATAGTAAGACAGATATTGGGAAGGGGTTGAAGGGGTTTTCCCATCTCAGGATTTCAGCTGCCCTCCTGTCTCCTCTCCCCTCTACTTGTTGGTTTTTCAGCTCATTCTTGCTTGGAGATCCTGCTTGTTGTAAACAGCACAGTCACCTCTGGATTTACATACACAGATAACAGAGACACTGCTAAAGAAAGAAACTTATCTAGCAGTTATCAGTGCTTAAAAACTGAAAGCATTATGCAGAGAGAGTGAGAATATAGATGGCCAGGAGCAGGGAATGGCGCTAGATTCACACCTGCGCTCATATATATATACACACATGTACAAAATTGTTGGTACCCCTCGTTTAATGAAAGAAAAACCCACAATGGTCACAGAAATAACTTGAATCTGACAAAATTAATTTGCCAAACTAGATGTTGACAAGCCACAAAGCTTCTGGGAGAATGTCCTATGGACAGATGAGACAAAAATCGAAATTTTTGGCAAGGCACATCAGCTCTATGTTCACAGACGGAAAAATGAAGCATATCTTGAAAAGAACACTGCCCCTACTGTGAAACATGGAGGAGGCTCTTATCTTGCAGGACTTATCTCTCCGCATTTTACAAGCGGAATGGGGAACGGAATCCCCAATCGGTCACACAGAGCAAGTGTGAACCCAGCCTGAGTCGTCATAACGACTTGTAAGCAGGTCGGTAACCTAGGCAACAAGCTGCAAACAATGAGTTGAGAAATTTAGCTGTATCTGACAAACAGAACAAGATAGATAAAGCAATGTATTTAACTATGTAGCTTCAGCTACAAATCTGAATATGATCCTTGGAGATGGGACTACCCCATTAAGAGATATTTCTCCTTCATCGTGAATTGGAGGTAGATAGTACTTAGATACACTAGACACAGAAAAGCTTTGAGTTATGAAGGAGATTATATTAAATAATTGGTTAGCAGAGATGAGATTAAAGAATTTTCTAGTTATGGAAGACTTTAAAGGGGTTAGCCAGGACTATGATACTGAGCTCCACTTCCTCTTCTCAGGAAGTGACATCACATCTACTGGTCACATGGTCATGCTGCAAATCAGCTGCATTCATTTGAATAGGACTGAACTGCAGCAAATATTTATATATTTTGTTCTTAATTAAAAAAAAAAAAAATCAATGTCTTAAGATACATTATTAACCAACAGAAATATTTTTTTCCTATGTGTGTTTCTGTTTATCCGCTTATCATAAATTACACTTGTGGTTTATTTTTCAACTAAAGTCATTTCACAGACAAAACATTTTTGCTCGCACTGGTTTTAGTCTTTGGTACCTTGTAATATTTTCCAGAAAACTATAGTAGTTTTGAATTTTTAACCTTTGTTTTATTCACAAATTTGGGATCTTTACTTGCCAGACTAAAGAAATATTACAGCTTGCGTTTTATTATAGTTTTGGATAAGTTGCAAAAACATCCGGCAGGCCAAAAAAATTTATATTTGTGGAGTGAATAAATTTATAGCTGATTTCCGTAATGTTCCTAAATATACATTCATGGAATGCATTTTCAGTGACTCTTTGTTATTGTCTCAAGAAAGTTATTGCTTCTCCTTGTGGACATACATCTAGTAGGGAGCTATCTGAATAAAATGCTAAATATTTCACTTTTAAGGCCAGGGCCCCACATAGCGTAAACGCTGTGATTTTGACGTGGCGGAAACACCAGGGCAAAAACCGTAACGTTTTACAGTACCCACAAAGTGGATGGGATTCTGGCTAATCCCATCTACACATTGCAGAAAAAAATCTGCAGCAGACATTCTGGGATTACAAAAATTGTTACATTTTTGTAAATCGCAGCATGTCAATTATGCCCCATGGAAACGCCGGTGGTTTCCCTATAGATATAACTGAAGCAGAAAGTCCGCAGAGGAAAACTGCCCCCATGTAGCAAAACACAGCTAAAAACACTGCAGAAAAAATGGTGTGTTTTTTATTCAGTTTTTGCTGCATATTTATCAGCATTATTTCTTCCCCTATTTAACCCCTTAAGGACGCAGGGTAGTTTGTACGTTCATGCTCAGCAACTTTTTTCATATTTTCCCTCCCCGTCTTACAAAAGTCATAACTTTTTTATTTTTATTTTTTAGGGCTTATTCTTTGGGTGACGAGTTGTATTTTCATTTTCCATTTTGGGGTAAATATAATGTTTTGATTAGCTTTTATTTACGTTTTTTGGGGGTCTATTTGAAATAACACAAAATTCTATCATAAGTTTTAGCATTTTGTTTTTACGGAGTTCACTCTGCATTAAAAATTACGTGGCAGCTTTGTCCGGCGGGTCATTACGATTATGGCGAAACTATATTTATATTGGCTTTTATTATGTTTTAACGCTTTTATAAATAAAACGTCACTTGAAAATTTTGCTGATTTTCCTGATGTCACCGTATTCTGATGCTTATAACTTTTTTACTGTTGACTGAGATATGTCAGGGCTCTTTATTTGCGGGACAAATTGCCACAGTACAGAAATGATGCACATAGTGATGTCACAGTAAAGGGGTAATACACACAGTGATGTCACAGTACAGAAATAATGCACACAGTGATGTCACAGTAAAGGGGTAATGCACACAGTGATGTCACAGTACAGAAATAATGCACACAGTGATGTCACAGTACAGGGATAATGCACACAGTGATTTCACAGTACAGAAATAATGCACACAGTGATGTCACAGTAAAGGGGTAATGCACACAGTGATGTCACAGTACAGAAATAATGCACACAGTGATGTCACAGTACAGGGATAATGCACACAGTGATGTCACAGTACAAAAATAATGCACACAGTGGCATACAATGCATACCCTAGGCTTCAGTGGAAGTGGGCCACTTCAATTGTTGGACCCTATACCAGCTGACACGTCTGCTCCCTGTTAGTTATGCCCATGTTAGTATTTATATGACAAAGCTAGAAGTGGATCCTTTCACTAAACGTCTTCGCTGTGTAGGTTACACTTCTGTTTTTGTGCTTACAAATATTGATGCAAAATACTGACCAAAACTGGCCATGTGAAAGTGGCCTAAGGATTAGAAATCTTGACCCTCTAATGCAATTACTTTCCCTGAAGAGTTTATATATAAACTATTAGACATGTTGTGTGAAACTTGATATAAAGTAAGTGAACTTTGCATTAACTTTTTAGTTCTTCTCAATTTTATTTTTATTGAGATAGCAGCTTATTTTCTCGTGTTTGGGTTTTGCCTCAAAAGTATATTTAAGATGACAGATTTCTTATTAACTTTAATGTGATGTGTCACATAAAGATAACACTGCTCACTACCCTGTGTTCCAAATATATTGCTTTACTTAACTGCTTATTAGGATCTGTATTCATTCTCCATCTCTATTACTGTGGCAAAGATATTAACAGTTTTTGAGGCTGGGGGCATTTTTGATAGTAATGATCAATCCTTAGGATAAGTTATCAGATCGATGGTGGTCTGATACCTAGACCCTATGCATAGGGGCATATTAAGGGCACGATGGGACCCGGGCTGTTCAGTAAGGTCAGCCTCCCCTCCATCTTCAAAAAAAGATCCTTTGGACAGAATAATGTCCCATAGCGGCCCTACATGCATTTTAATGTCCCATTGTGTCCGCTCCACACAACGTAATGTCCCATAGTGGCCCCTCCATACAGTATAATGTCCCATAACGGCCCTCCACGCAGTTTAATGTCCCATAGCAGCCCCCATACAGTATAATGTCCCATAGTGGCCCCTCGATGCAGTATAACGTCCCATAATGGCCCCTCCATCCAGTATAATGTCCCATAGTGGCCCCTCCACACAGTATAAAGTCCCACAGTGGCCCGTATACACAGTATAATGTGCCATAATGGCACATACATAGGGCTGAAGCAAAATTTCAGGTTTGGCTCAACACAAAATTTTGGGTGTTTGCCACCTACATGCTACTATTATACTCTGGGGTCTCTTCAGGCCTCAGAGTATAATAAGTGGAGGCCCAGGGGAGGTGCAGCCAATATAGTTGATTCCAAGGTCAGATTATAATGGGGTAAATGTGCAGTTACTTGCCACTGGGCCCCCTTACTGCCTTGCGCAACCACAATTTCACACATATTATAATCTGCCCCTGTCCACACAGATCTGATGTTTCTAGTCATTTCACTAGTAAAACCTCTGTATTAGTGACTGGGTGACTAGAAGCGCCTCTGTACAGTGTAGTGCAGTATAGTACTACAAGCTGGTGTACATTTTAGTGCAAGTGTGTGGCTCAGCAGAGGTTGTGCCTAAATGATGAGGAGATGTACAAACCCTCTGCTGGTGCAGGAGATACGTAGACCGGCTTTGAAAGGAGTCTTCATAAATCTCCTTCATCGTATATGAGGCTGAGTGTTCATGAGGATAGCGCCTCCTCCTACACCTTTGGGTGGTGATGCACATATACACACTAGCATATCAGTCACTGTAGAGATAGGTGGAAAAATAACTAATACTGTCCAAAAACTAGACAGTGCAAAGTTAGACTAGACAGTCTTAAAGGAATAGTCCCGTTATGGACACTTATCCCCAATCCACAGAAAAATCCCCCTATGGCCTCCTTGTCAATGGAGTACCAGTGTGCTTACGTGACCAGTACTTCATTCACTTTTATGGGGCTGCCAGAACTGTAATGCGCCCACTGCCCCATAGATATGAATGGAACGCCGGCAACGCAAGCACATTGGCGCTCCATTCACAAGGAGGCCTTCGGGAGACTTTCAGTCCCCCATACTCCTGAGGGATCCAGCGATTGGGCCCTCATTGATCGAACACTTAGCCCTTGTCCTGTGGATAAGGGATAATTGTCCATAACGGGACAACCACTTTAAAGGCTGGAATTGTTATATACTGCTAGAAAGCCGACAGTGTTCTGAGTTTCAGTACCAATATCACTGCTCTGTCAGAGGGGTCGGCTTTAACAGCTCGGCATCACAGCTAGGCAGTACAAGACTATAGAACTATACTGTCAAGGGGGCGTTCCACAATGAAGCTGAGTTGTAAGGCCGGCCCTTCTGACAAAGCAGTGATATCTGTACTGAAACTAATAGCAATGATATCTCTGCAACCAGGGCACATACCGGCAAAACTGACAGTGCTCTAAATTCACTATAAAGTCCAGCGCTATATAGCACGGCCGATGTTAGAAGACATGAAAGATCCTCTTTAGAATGCATATTTATCATAATGAATTTTTACACCATGTTGCAGGTATATAATTTATGTTGCATTATGTTTTTTTAGTATTTTCTGCTGGTTTCGCTCTGGACATTACTCCAAGTTGAATCATAATTCACAGCAATCACCTTGTTTTATGGGAGGATTTTATTAAGACATCCCAAAAAACAACCCTTGGCTACAGAAAGCTGTGTATGTGTTGGCTGAAAGGATGGTTAAACTACACAGCAGGTGGTTTCTGGGCAGGCTGTACAACAAGCACAAATTATATAGAATTATGGTCAGTAAGCTTTTTAATGCTGGGATTTAATACCATTCATTCTTTGAGTGAGTCTGACGCACCAAGCAAGTATGCCGCTCGGTGCCCATCGTTCTTTCTGATGGTCATCAATTTTTAAGAGCAGGAACTAAACCCAAGTACCAAATGTCTTGCAGAAATATCAAAAGAGCGGAAGCTATTGGAAGGAAATATGTTGTAAAAGGTACTTCAGATTAGGACTATGGTGACCGTAATACATTAGAAGGAAGCTCAATAGAGACGCAAGGATAAAGCTGAGGCTGCAGTGCTTTGATACAGAAATGTCTAAATATGAAGGACACCGTTTATCAAAGAGATGTAACTTTCCGCTGGGTCATATTTTACTCGGCTTGGTGCAGGTTGTACATTAAAATGTTCTTGTAACATGTGAGTCACAGAAACTTCTGTCTCAATCCGTCTTTTATCACTAATTCATTTCATATGAAGTAATCTCCTATATATAGTCTATTCAGGTTAAATGTAACATCTCCATCTTTATTGATGTAGTCATTTTGCTTCCAGCCAATGAGACACGAAGGTAGAGAAAGCGCAGAGCCTTATTTCAGAGCCAGCAAATAAATTTACATTAAAAATAGTCAAACTATTTTCTAATATCTTACTTCAATGCAGAAGTATAATAGCCCGAAGCCTGAGCTGCACTATTGAGAAATTCTGATGACAACATCTTTCTTCGCTAGTTATAGCGTGGTCATGGATATCTTTTATGGACTTAAAGGGGTTGTCCGGGATAAACTACAATTTCTACACTAATCTAAACACCCTCCCCCCACCTACTTTCTAAATTACTTACTTTAGAAAAAATGTATATTTACCCATATCCCTGGGGCGGCCTTGTGACAGCTCCAGGCACATTTTCAGATTATCTAGTGATATTTCATTTCACCGTTTGCGGAAACGGAACGTCATCAATACTACGCCCCTACCCCATCATACTTACCTGTCTTCCTGTCCAGACTTCCTTCTGTGGGAACGGCTCCTCCTCTTCTTTGACCTTCTGCCGGCACGTGTGCAATAGAGCCCGAGTTCTGGCATTGCGCTGCAGGCACTCCATCTCTATTGCGCAGGCGTGAGAGGCCAGAGGAGCCTCCTACACCTGCGCAGTAGAAATGGAGTGCTGGCTACAGCGCAATGCCGGGACTATTTCGCATGCGCTGGCAGACATCAAAGAAAAGGAGGAACCATCCCCACAGGAGGAAGTCTGGACAGGAAGACAGGTAAGTATGATGGGGTGGGAGGGTGGGCTGAGTTACTGTAGTTAGATGGGAAGGGATAGTAATGGGCGGGATAGCTAGGGAGACAGGGAGGGGGGTGTAAGAGAGGGAGGGGGAGGGGAGTGAGAGGGATTAGTGTAAATTAGCCTACAATTGCCATGATGCATTGCATGAGCTAAGACAGCAGGAAGCTACAACATGTAAACAAATGCAGAAGATGCCAGGAGCTCCCAGAGAAACCCAGAAATCACTCAAAACACTGCTAAAGGTATTTGGGTGCACTTATTAACCCATTAATATCACTAATAGACCTTTTTTTAAAAAAATATTTTTTTGACCAGAAAACCCCTTTAACCCTTTCCCTGCCATCTTCTTAATGCTCCTAACGGATCCTGAGATATGGGGCTCTAAAATGTCCTCCCTGCAGACTGCACAGAGATGAGAAATCATCATCATCATCATCTGTGCATAACCTGTATGTGACCCCAAGGGGGGGGGGTAGCAGGGACTTCTGTCCATGTTATTCCCTCTTCTATCAATCAGAGAGCATACTATACTTTTGCTCTCTGATTGTCACATAGAGGGATAATGTAATACCCCTTTGAGCCTTACTAGAGGGGTATTCTTATGTAATACCCCTCTGAACATAACCAGGAAGTTTATTGGCGCTGCGACCTAGATGTTTACCATTGTCCAGGTCGCAGCGCCAAAAGAGTCGCACCAAACACTTACACAACACATGCACAAAGTCATCAATAAAGTTTACATTTCACCCAATCCCTGTCCTGTCCATACCTGATCTTTATAGAGTAAAATACGCCTTTAGCAATATCCGTTACAAGCGAAAATAATAGCAATAACTAGATCACTAGAGATGAACGTATAAATTGCTACAATTTTTATAGGGGAATAGAAAATTATATTTTTATGTAAAATCCTATTTAATTTACATGCACAAAATTGGTTGGCGCATTTCTGCGATTTTGGCATTTCTTTAACACCCACACCTGTAAATATACTGTACATATGTGTGGTATGTATGAATTCCTCACATATTGCAGTTTTTTGGAAAGTACATTTTGTTTGCAGAAAGGGACTGCTTGAGCATGCACTTTAGTGGCAAATTTGAATTTTTGTGCAATTTTTGCTTACAATCTCTGTTTGCTGCAAAGTTGCATGAAGGTGGTTGTATATATGAAATGTTTAGTTGTGTTTTTATATACTGTATGCTGTGCAATCTCAAAAAAGTTAGATTTTGGTATCAGTCACAGTTTGCTAGGTGCAGTATAGATTTTAAACATATTAGTGAATAACAGCAAAATCTTGCTTTTCTTCTGTATCAGTGTTTTTGAGAGTACAAGCTCTTGTAGCTGATGTTTGTGGTATATATAAATTATGTACACCAAGGTGATCTTTTATTTTAAATGTATTTTGTGTGTGAATGTGAGATTGAATATGAGTTTTAAGTGCAAATATGTTTTAGTGCATTTTTTCAAAAAAATTATTTGTGTTTTTCACAAAGTTACATGAAGGTGGATGTCGCTATTGATAACCAATTGAGACACATGTAATCTTCAGGTTGTCTACTTTCAAAAAATATGTAGGGTTTAGGGGTTCACTTGCTTTCCACAGTGTGTAATCCCTACATTTTATAGGATGATACTTTTTTAACATTTCAAACTTCAAAGCAGATTTTTGCTCATTCCAGTTCTAGTGATTTTCTGAAGACATGTGCATGCAGGTGTAGGCCTTAGTGATATGAATGGACTCTGCACATGTTGAACTCTTATTTTTAGGAGGTTTGGTGCATAGAACTTTTTGTTTGGTTTCCACTTTTAGCAACTAATATAAATTTATTTGCATTTTTTTTTTTTATAAAACATTCACTTTAAATCAAAATTGCATGAAGGTGCTTGTTCGCATACAGTACCAAGTGACATTCTGACAATGCTGCAGGTGTCTACTTTAAGAAAATATATAGGTATGGGGGGTTGGATGATTTTTTAATGTTGCAATTTAGGTTTCATTTGTCCTTCTCAAAAATGTGAAAAATTGCTGTGGCTACCGGAGGTGCAAAATTTCCAGAGACCCCTGGCAGTGAAAGGGTTAATTGACCAATTACAATAATATCTATGCCCTACAATTTTTTTTTTTTTAAACAGGGAATCTCTCCAGTTCAAAACCAATAATGGAGAATATTCATGTAGAATGGCCTACAATAACAGCATACACATACCAAACCCCATACATACCCCTAAACAAAAAAGACCAAACACCAGATGTGGTCTCATACAGATCCAAGCTCAGCTCTTTATACAGACCCCAGAATCGAAGTTCCATATATACAGACCCCTAGATGGATACAGATCCCAAATCAGGCATCCCTTCCTGTAGACACCACCAAAAATCCTGTTTACCCCAATTACAATAATGTCTATGCCCTACAAATTTTTTTTAAAAAGGGAGACTCTCCAGTCCAAAATGTCTCCCAAAGCAATTGTAGTGAATACTGGCATGTAGGAGCCTTTACCTGGCGCAGAAACATACCTTTCTGGCCACAAAGTGAGGAATCAATGCAAAGATAATATTTTTTATGGCTATGCAAATGTTGCCGCGAGTACATCGAGGATGGGCCAGATTTGCCTGCAGACACATGCCAGTGCTTCTTGAGTCACCTCTCAGACATCCCTTTAATCATGTTTGACCTTTTCATTCTCCTGCTCACATCATGGCTGTCGGTAGCCAAATCCGGCAAATGTACCCCACCCCAGTGAACTTACTGGCCGATTTACATGTCTGTAAAAAGATGAATATCTCGGCATTGCTTTGTCGATTTGTGGGCATAAAGGTATGTTTCTGCTCCTATTAATGACCCCCACACAGCACTATTATTGGTTTGGAAGGATTTTTGTACTTGACGGACTCCCTTTAAGGCATATTTGCCAACTTTTGAGGAGAAAAATCATAGAGTTTCTAAAGGGGGTTAATAGTTATATCGAACATTGCCTCCAACCTACAGCATTTGAATCACAAATAGTGCATAAAACCCACTTCAAAATGATAGTCTACACACCAGACCCCTATAGAAAAACAGACCACACATACCAGATCCTCCTTTATACAGCTCCCGGTCTGTTCCAACTTTCCCAAATACTGTTCAAACCCCAGACTTCACAATGAAGAAAGGCACCAAGTTTTTTTTTTTTTTTTTTTTTTTTCTTTCACCACCTCATTGTCTATTACAGAGTTATCCACATTATGTGTGTGCTGACATAGGAGCTGAACCTGATGATATAACCTTTGGTACCGGGGCAGACGGAAGGTTTTTGCAGTGCTACCTTCTGGGAGATTTTGGCAGAGCAGAGGAGACTTGACAACTCTTCCAGGAGCTTTCTCCTGCTGCACGCCCCAAGGACGTTCTAGTGCCAATTATATGTGAAGAGGACATTGATGTACTTGGCGAATTGGAGTCACACAAGGCCTTCATGACAACACCTTAGAGACATGAAACCAGGAATTTCAGAATTTCTTATTGGTGCATACAACAAACAAATATTGTAGTAGTTCCATATGGAGCCTCCTTTAGATATGCAAAACCAAATAAAAACACACTGCTTCCTCCGGAGGTCTTTCAGTAGTGCAGCCTGAGATCCACGATATTATATCAATGTAGGATATTAAATGAATTATGACAACCTTCATCTATATGTCCTGCTGGGGACGCCCTTTAGTAGCCAGAGTAAAAAGCCTATTGCTCTGGGAGACTCAGTGTGACCATATACTGTATATTACATAGTCATCAATGGGTGCCATGTAAATTATTTATTTCCATTGCTTATATTTTATCATAATCTTTTTTGCTTTCATTGTACACACAGGATATATTATGTCATCATGAAAGTCTAATAGGTTATTATTTCACCCTAAGTGTGAGAAGGAGCACTATCGGAAGTCTTTCCTCCCCACCGCGGTTAGGCTGTACAACCAACACCGACCTAAGCGGAAATCAATACACACAGAGAACTGAAATTTCTTTCTGTTGCGATACCCCCCTCTGATACTTTTTTACCTCTACCTTTCTATCTGTCTACTATCAATGGGATGCTTCTACTTTGGAACATTTTGTATATATTGTATGTGTATTTGTATTGCTTATCTTGCATTGCATATCCTTGCTGCTGTAACACACTGAATTTCCCCATGGTGGGACTATTAAAGGATGATTATTATTATTATTATTAATGAATTAACTGCGTAAACCCTACTGGCGAGTGATTTACTCAAAATGGAGATTTCTACTAGACCCTGAGAGCTTGGGTAAACTAATCGGACCCTGCTCTTTTTTACACTGACAATAGAAGACTTTCTCTATCAGTCCATTTTATTTACACCAAATAGGGTTTACATGCAGTACTGTGCAAAAAAGTGTATTTTTGCCAGATAACAAAATGAAGTGAATGAAGAAAAGAGAACTCTAAATCCCATCAATATTTGGTGTGACCTTTCCCTTTGCCTTCCAGTAATTCTTTTAGGTACACTGGCTTGCTCCAATCCTTCTGTCTCTTCATGTCATCCCAGACAGACTGGATGATGTTAAGATCAAGGCTCTGCGTGGGCCATATCATCACTTCCAGAACTCCTCCAATGGGGGGGTCACACAAAATACCGACATGATATAACTTTCTCTTTTGTTCATTCACTTCATTATATATGGCTGTGGCCCCACATTGTGGAAACGCAGTGTTTTTTGTTGCAGATTTTGCTGCGTTTTTTTTTTTTAGTCAGGAGTGAATTTAACACAAGGGAAATGTCTAAGAGCTTCCTCTATATTTCGCCACTTCCAATTTTGGCTCAAAAAACGCTGCAAAATCTGCAACAAAAAATGCTGCGTTTTCGCATTGTGGGGTTTTGGTGTTAAAGGGTAAAACAAACTATTAACACTTCTATTTTAAAAGCAGTCTTATTTTGCAGTTTTTTTTCCACATCTGTCTAAAACGTTTGCACAGTACTATACTTTAAAGTGAGTTTTCAGGCTTTTAAACTATGTATATAAGTACATATGATTCGCATAGCAAAATACACCACTGGTAGGCTGAGGCCCCACATGGCGTTTTACAGTCACTGTATAGTGGATGGGATTCTAGCAAATCCCATCCCCACAGTGCGGGGAAATATGCGCTGCGAACAAGATGCAATTGTAGATGGCAGCAAACAATCTTACCCACATACTGCGATAGCCGCAGCAGTATTTGACATGCTGCAGATTTAAAAACCCTGCAGAGCAATTCACTTTGTGCTTCAGGTTTTAGTTGCAGAATGTGGATAAGATTTGCTTACTCTCATCCACCACGTGCTACTGCAGAAAGCAATGGGTTAATGGGTTAGTCCCCGGCAGGGTTTGTGGTGACTAAGCCACTCTGATCCCTGCCTGTCTGGCCCTGGCAATACACTGTCCTACTGTTGAGGGGTGCAGCAGGGGTATCTGTCTTCTTTATTGGCCTCGTGGCTTATAAATATTCAATAGCTTTTTATTTCACTTGAAAGTTCAGAATATCTCATCTGATCCTGCCAGAATCTCTTTCTCGCAGATTTACTACTAACAACCAATATGAAGGAAATCACAGCTGCAACATTATTGTCCTAAAGTGTTTGTTTTTACACACAGCGGCATTGCATAAGAGGTTCGCAGGTGCTTCCATATAACACTGAATCCATTTAAAAGCAATTCTAAGCTTTAAAAAAATTATAAAATTTTATTAAAAAATGTATGAAATATAGGCTGAAAATCATTGGCAGGCATAATAAAGAATTATTTTCAGTGTAATAGGGATGTTTATGTAAATGTGTGAAAAATGATTTACAATCACTAAAACTTTCAATGAACAGTGCTGTGCAAAAGTTTTAGGCAGGTATTGAAACAAAGCCGCAAAGTAAGAAGTATTAATAGTTTATTTTTGTCAATTAACGAAATGAAGCGAATGAAGAAAAGAGAAATCTAAATCCCATCAATATTTGGTGTGACCTTTGCCCTTTGGAGGAGGAGTCCTGGAAGTGATGATATGGCCACAGAGCTCTGATCTCATCATCATCCAGTCTGTCTGGGAGGACATGAAGAGACAGAAGGATTGGAGCAAGCCTACATCCACAGAAGATCTGTGCTTAGTTCTCCAAGATGGTGGGAACAATCTCCCTGCCGAGCTCCTTCAAAAACTGTCTGCAAGTACCGAGAAAAACTGATGGAAGGCAAAGGGCAAAGGTCACACCAAATATTGATGGGATTTAGATTTCTCTTTCCTTCATTCACATTATTTTGATAATGGACAGAATAAACTATTAACATTTCTATTTTTTAAAGCATTCTTACTTTACAGTATTTGTTCCCACATCTCCTTACATTTGCTGAGTACTGTACTTTAAAGTGAATTTTCAGGCTCTTAAACAACATACAGCATGTATTTGTTATCCACATAGCAAAATAAACCCCCTACGGGGGACACACAGTGAGCATATGCACAGAAAATTCTGTATTGTATTCTGCAAGCCAAGTCACGAATCGCTGTGGACTGTGGATGGGAGTCAATAAATCTTAACCACATCCTGCAAAACCTGTAGCAGTAATTGACCGCAATGTAAATATATGTTTAGGCAAAAATGTAATAAAATATTATTACGATGGATATAATCCTTGCAAAAGCTGTCATTTGGTAAACACAGACTTTGATGTAGAAAAAATTGGTCCAGCAGGTCCAGCTTTTCTGCTCGTTGAGATTGGTTTCACAGGACTGCTGTGCGATCCATGATGCTGTTGTAAGGAAACTGCTAGAGGAGCGATTCCGCAGCAGCTGCTGCTGAACCCTGGGGGGAGGGGCACAACAAGACAGTGAACCCTAAGCTGAACCCCCCCATTGTCCCTGGCTATTTGCCCGATCTGTCCTAGGCGACAGACGACAACTGGGCGGCAATCCCTTCTTGAGATATAAGTGATAACACAGAACGCAGATAAGACAAACAACAACAAAAGGGAGGTCAGCTAGCCAAGGGTTTGGTAACAGTCCGAGAGAGTAGTCACAGGGGGAGCCAAAGGTCAGAAGTCAGAAATACAATAATAGCAGAAAAAGGAGCTAGCAGGGACAAAGTCACAGGACAGAATCTCAATAGTCAGCGACCATGTGTGGGCTGATGACCTGTTTATAGCAAGTCCAGGACCTGCCACAGACAGGCAAGGCTAAGATTAACTATGTGAGGAGCAGAAAGAACAAGGTGCAGGAGAAGGGTGTGGCTGAAATTCAATTACATAGTAGTAGTACTAGGACAGAGTTCAGACTGAGCAACAAGAACCTTAAGCAAGGAATCAAACTAAACACGCCTCCTGCACCGCAGCGTGTGAGCAGAGGGTGGCGCACAGACCCGAACAGGCAGAGACGTTACAGCTGTTGAGATTATTAGACCTTCAGATGGGCGGGGGTAGCTGTAATGTAGGTGCAAAAATGTACCCTTACTACTCTAGTGTAAAAATGGGTATTATATAATTCCAAAGTCAATACATAAATGCAAATATATACATGCTCACTTCATACTTGGGCTCAAAGATATGCATGCTCACTACTTATAGTAACACATACATCATGGGTACTCACACATAAAAAGCCCTTTGTGAGAAGCAGTGCTCATTGTCGACTGGGGAATATCAAGTGCAAGACAATAAGAAAGCCCCCACCACATCTAGGCCCAAAATGTGCATTACTTTGCTGACCTACCTGGATTGACCAAATGAACAATTTCTCTCCAGCAAACTCCGAATAACATGGATCTGGTTCTTACTCCATTGGATAAGTTGTTATGATGATGGGGAGAATCTGTACAGATGCAGATTTTCCTTACATTAGACATTGATTAAGTCTAAAAACAAGTGCTTTATAAGGATCTGTTCACACAGAGATTTGTTACAATAGGTGGCGCTCTACTGACTCATTTTGGAATTTTTTCTCTAGACCCTATCGTTCTTGAGCAATCAGTGCTCTTGATTACAGCACCCAATAATTAGGCTCCCTACTGTCAGGGGGGCGGTACTAGGCTGGAGCAGATAGTCTGGGCCTGCCCACCTGACATAATTAGCATATTGGGTGCTAAAACTATCAGCACCAATTGTTCAGGAGTGGTGGGGGCTAGAAAAAAATTCCAACTGCGCTGGAATCAGTGGAGCGCTAGCTATTGAAGGGTGTAAAAGTTGAAGTTGGTTGAGGTGGTGAAAGGTCATCTTTAGGCTGGGGCCGTACGTAGCATAAACACCGCAATTTTGCCGTGGCGTTTTACCTTAACTGCAAAGTGGATAGGTTGGGCCAATTCTATCTCATGACTTTTTTCAGTGACATTTCAGAACATACATTTTTATACTAACCTGGATAAACAATTAGATTTTTTGCTGTTGTTAAAAACATGGTCTTCATTAAGATATTGGCAATTTTAATTTTTTTCTTTCCCAAGCACATCTCATTTGCATATGGCGTCCTCTTCTGTTAGAAATTGTGGCAGTAAATGAAAATGGGTAAGTCAGTAAATACCAGTCTAAGATAATAGGGAATGACAGTATCATTATGGACAAACACAACTTATGTCTTATGGTCACAATCGATTAATGTCAATTAAAAAAATGTTTTTGTTGCTTCTAAATAAAGCAACTGAGACATTTTAATAGAAAACTCTCTCAAATTTCCTCCAAGACTGATTTAATCCACTATGAGGTGTGTGCTGTGTATGAATGCAAATTTCGCTTCTGTAAGAGTATTTAACATTTTTGTCATATCCGCAATGTACGCCAGAAAATATAAGTTCAAGAACTCGTAGGTAGCGCTTACCTACTGTTTATATAGAGGAACATGCTGCTAATCTCTGCTACATTACTAAACTCAGCTAGGCTCTGTAGTTGCAACCATGGGGCAAATTTATCTAGTATACACACGTGGACAAAATTGTTGGTACCCCTTGTTTAATGAAAGAAAAACCCACAATGGTCACAGAAATAACTTGAATCTGACAAAAGTAATATGCCAAATTACATGTTGACAAGCCACAAAGCTTCTGGAAGAATGTCCTATGGACAGATGAGACAAAAATCGAAATTTTTGGCAAGGCACATCAGCTCTATGTTCACAGACGGAAAAATGAAGCAGATATTGAAAAGAACACTGTCCCTACTGTGAAACATGGAGGAGGCTCTGTTATGTTCTGGGGCTGCTTTGCTGCATCTGGCACAGGGTGTCTTGAATCTGTGCAGGGTACAATGAAATCTCAAGACTATCAAGGGATTCTAGAGAGAAATGTGCTGCCCAGTGTCAGAAAGCTTGGTCTCAGTCGCAGGTCATGGGTCTTGCAACAGGATAATGACCCAAAACACACGGCTAAAAACACCCAAAAATGGCTAAGAGGAAAACATTGGACTATTCTGAAGTGGCCTTCTATGAGCCCTGACCTAAATCCTATTGAGCATCTTTGGAAGGAGCTGAAATATGTCGTCTGGAAAAGGCACCCTTCACACCCGAGACAACTGGAGCAGTTTGCTCATGAGGAGTGGCCATGAGTTTTCTTTTTTTAAAAATTCTGTTGAAGCATGGTTGAAAAGCAGTGTCTGACTTTCATTTGTTCATTTTCATAGAATTTTTATATATTATTACTTTTGTCAGATTCAAGTTATTTCTGTGACCATTGTGATTTTTTTCTTTCCTCAAACAATGGGTACCAACAATTTTGTCCACGTGTGTATATCTAGTAGATATATACTAGTAGAATTACCTGGCTACTTTGCTATGGATATGGAAACCTGTGTGTATATCAGTAAGGCTAAGAATGACGGCTTCTGTTGGCTGACAGGTCATCTGATGTGATATGGAGGAAAAGGCCCTTGATGTGGAAGCCAGTGGTACCATATTTGCTTTTGTGAATATGTCACTGGGTTGTTACGGAAACCTGGTGTAAAACAAAAATAACCTGATTCTTATGGAAACCTGGTCTAAATCTGTGTGTATGTCAGTGATGCTAATAATGACGTTCATGCAATCTTCTATTGGCTAATATGGGTCATGTGATTCGATATGGAGGAAGGCCCTTGATGTGGAAGTCAGTAGTGCTATATTTGCTTTTGAGAATATGTCAATAAAGGTAGGTCCTAGAGAGCTGAAAGATGGACTGGAACCTTCAGAAGCGCTTTATTTATGTGCCAAATTTAGTTCTAATTGGTCCAGTCATTTGGCCATAAAAAAAAAAAAAATGAGAAATTATATATAACATTTTATGTCAGTTTTGGCTGTAACATGTATGATAAAACTTCCAATTTTTTGGGTTAAATTTTGCACTAAAATTTGCAAGTTTTTTGCATCTGCATCCCTTATGGCACGTTTCCCAAAAGAGGGCATCTTGTAGAAGAGGGCGTTGTTGTAGAACTGCTTCTTAAATTAGGCAGTTCTAATGGTGAGATCAAGACTGGCATTGGAAACTCCAGTCTTGATATATCTCCCCCAAAGTCTATTTTGTTACTATTTATAAAGAATGGAGGTCATATGCTTGTTACAAAGTTTGTGACAACTTTATTAATTATGTGTTAATAAAGTCATTCCTGTATCTCAGACTGTCATAGATGGCAGCTAAAGGTCGCATTTTCTAAACACATCAAATATGTCAACATTCATTATAAAAAGTCACAATGTATCAGATCATGTGTGAGAGCTGGATGACTTTATATGACTGCTGGGCTTACTTAGTGCCAGTGCATAAGTACAAAATTCTAGCATATATTCTAGAATACCATATTTAGAAGAAATGATTCTGTATTTAACATAGTACCATAGACTGTAAGGCTGAAAAAAGACATACGTTCACCCAGCTCAGACTATTGTCCTGCAGGGTTGAACTAGCGGAAGACAAAAACCCCATGAGGTAGAAGCTAATGACCAATCTTCAGAAATCCAGTAACTAGAACCTGTGATATTATTACAGTCCACAAAGACATACCAGCCCTTATTGGACTCTTTTAATTAATTTCCCATGACAACTTACTTTGGCAGACAGTTCCATTTCACTGCTCCTGTAGCAAATGTAAAAGTAGTGTCAGCAGAAAATAACATATTTTTAACACTTTCCTGTGCTATTTAGGTGGATACGTGGTCTGGTCTTTAAACATGGCTGCTGCTCAGGAGCTTAGCTGCTGATTCTTTGCTGTATTATATAGTGGAGACCTAGCGGCAATGCCTGCGATCCGGGCCCACTGTGTTCACGAGCATTAACCCTTTAGATGACTTGGTCAAATGTGTTAATGTTTGTGACGATCATTGTCCACTGGAGTGATATTTGGGGGACGGTAATCTGTCACTACAACAGCTAGAAGCCTGCTGAAGGCTTGTCATTACTGTAGTTCTATTTTAGGCTGCCATAGGCATTGCATAGTACTGAACCAGTGATAAAACCCCTAGAAGGTCTAAAAATAAAAAAATAAGAAAGTTTACAAAAATATTAAAAAAAAAACAAAAAAAAACTAAAAATATCTAAGGCCGGGGCCCCATGTTGCGAAAATGCAGCGTTTCTGCCATGGCAAAAAACGCTGTGTTTTACATTACCTGCAAAGTGGATGGAATTCTAGCTAATCCCATCAACACATGGCAGAAAAAAAAATCTTCAGCGGAAATGCTACAATTTCAAAAACACTTGCGTTTTTGTAAACTGCAGCACGTCAATTATACCTACAGAAACGCTGGTGGGTTCTGTATAGGTATAATAGAGGCAGAAAGTCCACAGAGCAAAACTCTGTGGTGTGATATAGGATGCATGGGGCCCCCTGCAGGGCGAAGGGGAAGGCTCCCTAAAGTTGCAGGCACTGTAGCAGTTGTTAAGGCAATAGTTCTGCCACTGCTGAAAACTCATCTCTTCAGGATAGCCTACAAATTTCAATAACCCTGCTTTATCATTCCATCTGAACAGTTTCTACACTACCTACTGTGTCTATCACCCTTCACTCATAGATTGTAAGCCTTGCAGGCAGGGCCCTCTATCCCACTGTGCCAGTTGGTCACTGTTAGTATTGTACTTGTTTTGTCTATTTTGTGTTTTGTATATCAACCATCAAATGTCCAGCACCATGGAATGAATATAATAATGTACAGCACCATGGAGTTAATATAATGTCCAGCACCATGGAATGAATATAATAATGTACAGCACCATGAATATAATATAATAATGTCCAGCATCATGGAATTAATATAATAATGTACAGCACCATGGAATTAATATAATAATGTACAGCACCATGAATATAATATAATAATGTCCAGCATCATGGAATTAATATAATAATGTACAGCACCATGGAATTAATATAATACTGTACAGCACCATGGAATTAATATAATAATGTACAGTACCATGGAAGTAATATCATAATGTACAACACCATGGAATTAATGGTGGTCTAAAAATAAGTTATTATAAAAATAGTTAAAACCTAGATCTTGGACTTTAACCCTTTCCCGACATCCACCATAATAGTACAGCACATGTCGGGCAGTACAGCCACTGGGTCTCTGCTGTATTATACAGCGGAGACCTGGAACTAATGCCCGCAATCAGTGCCCACACTGATTGGTCAAGCCACCATTTTTTTTGCTGGTCCAGGGCTGGTGATCTGTGGCTATAACAGCCAGTGGCCTATTAAAGGCTCCCAGACTTGCCTGGCATATACTTATATTACAGGCTGCTCTATGCACACTGTAATACAAATACTGGTATTTTTCAATGTACTGTAATGCATTGCATTAGTGATCAGACCACCTGGGGTTCAAGCCCCCCAGGGGGTCTAATAATGACAGTAAAAAAAATAGTAAAAAAAAAGTTAAAAAGCTTAAAAAAATTAAAATCACCCACCCTTTTTCTAGAACACATATAAAAGTTAAAAAAATAATGTGAAACACATACACATTAGGTATCCCTTTGTCCAAAAATGCCTGGTCTAAACACTTATAAAAATATTTTTCCCATATGGTAAACACCATAGCAGGAGAAAAACTTTTTTTTGCTGTTTCGCCTCTCATAAATGTTTGAAAAAAAAAAGCAATCGAGCCAAAAGACAATCCCTAAAATGGTATAACTAAAAAGGACATCTTAACCCGCAAAAAAAAAGGTTCCTTATGCAGAATATAAGCTTTGGATTTTTTTTAAGGGGTTAAAACATAAAAAAAATATTAAATTTGATATCCCCAGAATCATATCGACCCATAGAAGATAGGTGACATGTCATTTTGGCTGCACAGTGAATGCTGTAAAAACAAAGCCCGTAAGAAAATCGCACAAATGCACTTTTTCTCCAATTCCATTTTGAATTTAAGTCCAGCTTCTCAGTAAATCATATGGAACATTAAATGGTACCATTATGAAGAACAATATGTCCCGCAAACATTAAGCCCTCTTATGGCTCTGTGAACGGAAAATTAAAACAGTTATGAGGTTTGAGAGACGGGGAGTCAAAAACGAAAACTGAAAAATGCCTGTGGCCAGAAGGGGTTAAATATGGAGTGAATCCGGAGACCAGAGAGTTATTTTATAACTGATCAGCAGAATTGGGTTCTAGCTAATTGGTTTGACATACTAGTGCATCTCAATAAATTAGAATATCATCAGAATTACCCTCCTGGAGGAGTGTGTTAATGACTGCCTTCTGGACATCTAGCAAGTCAGCAGTCTTCCCCATGATTGTGTCGCCTACTGAACCAGACTAAGGGACCTTGTTTTGGGTTAATTATTCTAATTTTCTGAGATAATGACTTTTGGGTTTTCCTTGGCTGTAAGCCATAATCATCAACATTAACATAAATAAACACTTGAAAAAGTTCACTGTTTGTAATGACTCTATATAATATATGTGTTTCACTTTTTCAATTGAATTACTTAAAAAAAAATAACTTTTTGATGATATTCTAATTTATTGAGATGCACTAGTATGACTATATTTCAAGTACAGTAATACCTCGAATATTCGCGAGGTTAGGTTCCAGAACCAGTCGCGGATCGCGAGGAATCGCAAATATTTGGTGCGAGCACTTAAATGCTAATTTATGCTTATTTCCCCCCTTATATAACCCCTAAATATCATTAATGTTACCCCTACAGTACTGTACTGCACGTATACCAATTCATTTGCTGCCGTTTGCACATATGCACAATAAAAATACGGTACTTAAAAAAAAAAAAAATACTATAGTGTGGGTACTCACCAGTGATGCTGTACTTTCTGAATTGAAGATACTGTACGATGTAATGATGAATTAGCTGTGCAGTACGGTGAAAGTGTACAGTATTGAAAATTACTGCACAGCGCACTTGAGGACTTATTGCTTCTCAGAGTCCCCCTCTTCAGGTGGAGGAGACTCTTCTGTGGGAGCTTCTTGTGGTGACGGTTCATGTGAAGGTTTGGGTCTCTGATCAAAGAACCAAGTTATTTTGCTCTGTTGCTGCTGTTTTTTCATGGTAGTGTAGAGGGTTTTGTATGTCTCCATGACTGAATTTAAACCATTTGTCGTTTTCAGAGCACGTTCAAAATAGGGATCCCACTCTTCTATGTAGGATTGCAACTGTTGTTGAGTCCTCAAGATTATTCCAAGACGATCAATTGAAAGACCTTCATCCTCCTCTTGTTCTTGAACTGATTCCTCTTCCTCTTCACTTGCTGACTTGGTCAGCTCAAGCAAGTCATTATCTGTCATGGGGTCAGAGTGGGCATCTATGAGTGTGTTGACTTCTTCTTTGGTGCAATCATCAAATCCTTCACCCCCAAGCAATTTTGCCAGTCTCACAGCCTTGTTAACAGCCTCATTGTGAATCTCTTCTGGTGAGAAGCCATTGTAGTCATGGACTGCATCTGGCCACAGTTTTTTCCAGCATGAGTTGAGAGTTTCAGGTTTCATATCTTTGAGAGCAGACTGAATTATTGAAAGGCAAGATGCTATGGTGAATTTCTTCCAGTATTCTTTTAAGGTGAAGTCCTCCATCATATCCATTGCATTAACAAGATGTTGCAGAGAGTTGCGTGTGTAGAGGGCCTTAAAAGCACGGATCATGCCTTGGTCCATAGGTTGTATGAGGGAGGTTGTATTGGCAGGCAGGAATTCGATCTGCACACCATCATAGGACAGATCTAGGGGGTGCCCTCCGGCATTGTCCATGAGTAGCAACACCTTAAATTCAAGACCTAGGTTGAGAAGGTAATTCTCCACTTCAGGGATGAAACACCGGTGGAACCAGTCGGATGCTATAACTTTGGTTACCCAGGCCTTGGGGTTATGCATCCAGTAGACAGGCAGGGCATTCTTATTCTTGTTCTTTAGGGCCCTGGGGTTTGCAGACTTATAAATCAGGCCTGGTTTCAGTAAGTGGCCAGCAGCATTCCCACACATAATGAGTGTGACTCTGTCCTTTTGTGCCTTAAATCCAGGAGCTTTGGCCTCTTCCTTCATCAGGTATGTTCTCGATGGCATTTTCTTCCAGAATAATCCAGTCTCATCCATGTTGAAGACCTGTTCAGGCATGTATCCCTTCTCCTGGATGATTTGTTTGAAGATATCCGGATACCTCTCTGCGGCTCCTATGTCAGCAGATGCAGCCTCTCCATGCAATCTCACACTCTTCAGGTTATAACGCCTTGAAAACTTTTCAAACCAACCCCTGCTGGCCTGAAAACTTCCAGGGTCTGGTGTTTTCGATGTTCCTGGCTGCGAGTCTTGTTTATCTTCTTCAACAAGCTTCTTATACAGATTTTAAGCCTTCTCCCGAATCACATTGCCCTGCAAAGGGATGTCCTTTTTACGGCAGTCTTCAATCCATATTGAAAGAGCAGATTCCATTTTAACAATGTACGGGTCTCTTTTGGTAGAAACCTGCTTTGCTGCTTGCAGGTAGCTTTTGGAGTCCATTTTTCTAATTTCAGCCTCTTTACTCTTTATAGAGCGTATGGTACTTTCATTCACGCCATATTGACGTCCAACGCTGGTAGCAGTCTCGCCAGTTTTCATCAAATCTAATACTTTTACTTTTTCCTGTAGTGTCATCACCTTTTTCTGACGCTTAGGAAGACTAGGAGCCTTAGAAAGCTTGGACCGTTTAGGCATTTTTTTCAGAAAAAAAAACTTTTACCGTACGGAAAAGGCGCGTGTTGAACTGAGGTGTGACTTCGCTTATACCCTAGTACAGTACGTACACAAAGCATCCGAGCTAAAACCAATCAGGAACAAGGAAAGCTTGTAGCGTGCTGCGTGATTGGTTACAGTACTTTCAACCGTTCCAGCCAATAGTGTGTCATCATGGAGCCTATGTCATTGCTCATACCCAAACCGCAAATTTCGCAGATCTGTGGAAAAATCGCAGATGCATATGTCTTAGGATCCAAAGAAAATATCGCGAGTAGGTGAAGCCGCGAATTCAGAAACGCGAATGCAAGAGGTATTACTGTATTGCATTTTTAGAGGAATGCAATCTTTTGATTATTTAATAATAGTTTCACGAAAAAGGAAATCCACTGATCTCTCCTTCCATGAAATCTCTATTATGTGGTGAGTATTATCATCTCAATGTGTTGCAGGAATAAAATGTAATGGTAAGCCCCTTGCTAAAGGTCAGCTGTCTATTCCACAGAAGCAATTTTTCTTGTTTAACAGGGGCTGCACGGTTCAATGTATGTAAATGTCACTGGACTACAGTTATATGAAGACATCTGCTCTCTCGCAGTTTGCGGAGCATCTACGTCCTTATAAATATGAATATGACATTTTGTTTGCTTTTCTTATGTCATTCCTATTCAACCTATAGCTCTTCCAGGTCCTCTCTCAGATTGTTAACGCTATTTGTCCATTAAAATAGAACAATACACAAGAAAATAAATACAAAAGAGCAAAAGTGTTAGCAAAAGAGCGATGTGCTACTGTCCTCAGTGTCAGACGCACTGCCGAGTAGTATCAAACACTGATCTTTACTCTAAATTCAACCTACTGTATATGTTGGACAATATCCACTTACATAAGGCTCAGTGAGCACAATCTTTGGAAACTGAAGATCAAAATAAATTCATATTTAATAAAATTATATAGTGAAATCTTTCCTTATCATCGGTATAAGGAGTCAATCTCACCAATGATGATTGATCTGAGCTATGATCACTGACAACAATTCTCAGTTAGGGCAATACATATGTTAAAGGGGTTGTCCAGGCAAAAATGGATAACCCTTTTAACGTTGAAATCAGCTGTGGGCATTGAAAAAAAAAATTCATGCTCACCTGTCCCAGATGCTCCGGTGTCCTCCCGGAACGTCCTGGTGGCGGCTTCTCCCGGATCTCTTCCGAAGTCCCGCTGAAGCCACTGATTGGCCTCAGTGCCATGTCACCGCTGAGACCAATCAGCGAATGGCATGCAATGTCACTACCTGTGACATCACGGGTCCCTTTCCTTAGGCTTTCAGCAGAAGTTTGGAAGAGACCCGGAAGAAGCAACCATCGGGATGTGCCAGGAGGACACCAGAGCATCGGTGACAGGCGAGTATGCATTTTTTTTTTTTTTTTTTCAATGCCCCCAGCTGATTTAAAAGTTAAAAGGTTCCAGCAGCCATTTTTGACTTTTATATGTAAGGATTTGCTTTATCTGTATTCATGTTGCTCCATCCAGAAAGCTCTTTCTTATCTCTGTCCCTAATAGCACAGTGGTGAGTTGCTTATATAATTGCTTTCCCCTCACTGCTTGCAATCTGAATGAGGACATCTACCTGTTACGGTTACAAATACTGCTGCTCATGCTGGGTGATCTCTCTGAGAAGCAGAAAGAAAGTCTACAATATGTCCAACATAAGTGAAATATCTGCTTCTTTTACTGAGGACACAGCAGAAGCTGTACTGTATTCCACTAGGCATGTATAACTAACAGAACTTCCCTGGAGTGACATGCACAGAACTGTATGTTTTGAACACCAGGGGGTGCTATTACAAAGAGGCAATTGTGATATTTCTGCAAGTAAACTTGCACTTTCAGTTTACCTATTGCCATTTGTATTGATGACACAACTCCTTTAATGCTGTGAAAAACATATATCACACACTTAAAGGCAATTTCTACGAAAGATAAGGGTAACTGAGATTTAAGAAAATGCAGAATGGCCACAAATAAAGAAATCACTATTGTTGAAAGTGTCTAAGTCTGCATTTTGGAATAAAAGTGTATACCCCATAAGATGAGGATACATTATACCTAGAGATGAGCGAATTGATTCTGCAGAAGTGGAATTCGATCCGAATTTCAGGAAATCTTCGATTCTCCACGATTCTGGATTTCCTGATGCCTCGTGGTAACGAATATTTCGTAAGGACCTTTGTGACATCAGACGGTCACATGATATTCTCTAGTGATGTGATTGGGTAGGCGTGTCTTTGCTTGTTAGCAGATCCTTCCACATGAATAAAAGTTGTCCGTGCTGGAGAGAGAGAGAGAGAGAGAGACATGTCCATGGCATCCAAGGGTTTCCGCCATTTTGCCGCCCACCCCGGCTCTCTGTAGCCCGGAAATAGCTGTTTATTCGCATCGAAGTAATTCGGATCGAAGCCAATTTTTTTGGAACTTCGAATCGAAGTGCTGAATCGAACTTTTGAGAAATTTGCTCATCTCTAGTTATACCTATGGGTCGATGGCCATTAAACAACACTTATGACACATAAACACGTACGGCATGGTAGCCTTTTAATAATGTAAACATAAAACACATACAGTAATATATGATCAGCCTTCAGGCAGTAGATGTTACTAATGGTTGCTAGGGACAGTATCAAATCCAAAACTTGATATAAAACTAGTGTAAAGTAGTACAGTTGTGTAAAAAGTTGTTGAATTACTGTAAGGTCATTCTACACGATTTTCAATATAGTCATTCTATTCACCCCAGTGAAGCTATTTCATAGGTTTATAACTTTTCCAAGAAAATGACATATTTAAAAATAAAATAAATGACAACATGGAAACAGCAATTTTTCCCCTACCTCATCTGCAAAGGCCAGGAAAAAAATTCAGCGGTTTTAACTTGTCTCTAAGGAATTCCTACTTATTCCATTTATCCCAAACTATATGGAATTCCCTATTTTGTTTGCGTTGCACAGGAATCCCTATTTCAAACTGTATAATCTGCCATATTTTATCCTTGTAAGACAGTATTCTAGGAAAATAAGATGATATCCATTCCTGCAATGCTGGTATTCTAGCTAATATCAACAGTCACAGAGCTGCCGTCTTAAAGTGCTCTGGGCCCTTCATCATTTTCTTCCTCTCCAGGCAGACATATAATATGTCTCAGAGACATCCCACTGCCAACACCGTCTAAGCCAAGGTTATGATCAGTACAAGTGGATTAAATGTGCTTGATAATTTAAGCAGTTAGAGGAGTTCCTCAACCCCATTCTATGCAAATTTTTGGGGGGATTGATATAACCTATTTATGATATACTGTTGTGAAGTTCTACATGATAAATCCAATGACACTTCAACATTTTATATATCGTTCCCATTAGGTATCCCCCATTTGCTGCAGATTTTCACTCCACTTGTCTCTTCTTGGCAGCAAGATCTCTCTCTCTCTTATCTATGTTGGGTATATGGGTTAAAGATTAACAATTTCCTGCCAATGTAATTTCTATTTTTTCTATATTTTTTTTAAATAAACAACTTAGAGAAAAATTGCCTGCATCGCTATGTCCTGAGATTCATAACAATGACCCAGGGCTTGCAGGTGATGACGGGCAGGAGGCCCATGTTCATGGCGACTCATTCCTTATATTGTCATGGTGGCTTTTACAGTTCCTGGGTTGACAATGATGAGGGGGTTGGATCAGGGTGATGTTAGACCCTTAGAAGTAACATGGAGGCAGTATCCCTTAGCAAGCAGTATCCACATTCTGGGCACTCTACAAAAACAGATGGAAGGGGTTTCTGTTTTTAACTCCCTCCTCTAGTCCTCTGTCCCTTACTACCATGGTGAATATGGTGCAACCCCAAGCCTTGATGCTCTGTTTAATCACTTTTGGGTAACTGCAGTGCTCGCTTCCTCCATGGATACCAGGTTTCCTCAATGTTAAACAGTGGTGATACTCTTGAAACACAAATAGTAATTTTCTACAAACTATGAGCCCAATGGTGTGGGGCCTGTCTTGGCTGAACACTAACCATAGAGTTGAAGGTGCTCTCTGGAACACATGTGCACTACACTGCAACTAACCAACAACTGAACTCCAGTAACAGGACCAAACTGGCTAACGCTAGGTTCATACTAGCGTTCGGTTTTCCATCCTTTGGGTTGGCATGGGGACTCGAAAAACGGAAACCCTGTCCACTTAAAAAGCAGTTACACGTGGAAACCCACGGACCCCATAGACTATAATGGGGTCTGCTGGGTTTTCGTCCTGTTTCCAATGATTTTATACTGAAATCAGCGAAGACAAAAGTCCTCCTTGCAGGACTTTTCTCTCTGCCGATTTTAAGCAGAATCTAGGACCAAGTGGTCGAACACTAGTGTGAACCTAACATAAATGCTGGGGCTTGTAAAGTTACAACTAACTCCTCCCACTAACTAAAAACCAAAAAGCAGAGGACACTCCCATTTACACACTTTTTATTACACTTTTTTGGGAGATTGGTGAGCAAAAACACAGATTTGGGCATTGTGATATTTGTTTCCCTTATGGCATTTACTGTATAGGATAAATACTTTTATATTTGACTATTTAAGCACTTTCAGATGTGGATATGAATACTAATTATGTTTGTGCTTGTTATTGTTTATTTAATTTTATATGACAAATTAGGAAAACAGGGTGATTTTTCTTTAACTTTTTTTTTGTGATCATTTGATTGTTTATAGCCTAGACTACTATTGCAAGTCTTTGGTGATTGTGAGAGATTCTGGAGGCAGGGTTTAATAGGAAGACTATATCAAGGCTCAGAGCAGCCAAGGCAATTGAATGGTCCCTGTGAACTTCTTGCTGTGGTGGGGTGTTTGGGGTTCGGATGAAGCCCTCTCCCTCTAACTGACCTCTTAGATGTCATAGACACATTGTGACAATGGTATCTAAGGTATTAAATGTCCGTGAGCAGAGACACTGGTTGGCGGATGTCTGCTGTTTAACACTACAGGGACTCCTGAGACAATGGCTGATTTAAACTCCCAATATTTCTTGCTGTTGGGAAGGGGTTAATACGTTTATAAAAAACTGTTTGCCCGAAAGCAAATTCCATCTTTGTCAATAATGTAGTATAATTTTATCCAACAAATGTCATTCTTTTTTCCATCCTTGTATTACTTTAACCTTTTTTCTTAATATTCTATATACCAGATGAATAACCTTATTTGTGTACTATAAAATGTGTACATATTAATCCTGAAGTGTTCAGAAATCAGCTTAAATTCACATTCCCCAAATACTAGCTGACAATTTACAAATTAATTTAATTTATTTTGGTATAAATATCTACAATCAGAAAATAAAAACTGAAATAACTAAATTATGTTCTAGTATATTTAAAAAAAAAATTGAAAATGCATTCCATTTAATGCAAAAACCATAAATCCTATAAAAAATTAATCCTATAAAAAACAAAGATCATGACCAAACCGGATAAGGCTTTTAGTGCTATAGAAATAAAAAAGGATAAACAAAAAAAAAATACAATTACGTGAGTTATGTTACATGTAAATTGTGGAAGTCCAGATAAGAAAACATGAAGACGTGAGCCACAGAGAAGGAAAAGGTCGTGGAGTATGTCTTCGTAAAGGGCAAAGATGATGTGCTCTTTGGCAGATGTTTTGGAAGCAATTTCACAGGAATAAAGCTGAATAAACAAACCCATGTGCTTAATGTTTTCTTCTCTTCAGAACCTTTTTCCTAACTCAACAGAAGCAACAAACATAAACAGAAATAAACACTATTATAATTGCCATTCCTGAAGAGTCTGAAATTTTAACATGACCTCATGTAGACTTTATCTGTAAATATGATTCATTTTTTGGGGGATGCTACAAGTGTTAGACCAGATGGGTAGCATTTGTGGCAGACAATTTGTTAGTACTTCTGTGGCCTGCATTCTAGTAGTCATCTGTGAGAGGTGTCTGTGGGGCATCAGAAACTGAGGAACTAATAGGAGCATCTGGAACACTAAGGCTAGATTTATATTATGCACAGTAGTAAAATGGATAATAGCACAGGTGCCAACATTTCTTAAATTGTTCCTCCAATTATAAAACAAAGTTTTATAAATGAATAGTACAAGTCAATATAAGAAACCAATATAAGAAAAATGCTTCTATTTTTATTAATCAGGTCGAGTGTAACATCCTTGCCTGTTCGGACTTCGGTCGCATGCTACGGCGCAGGAGACGTGTCCAGCTATGATTCCTTATTTTAGGGATCTTGTCTGAACACTGTTCTATTCCCTCACCTCTGTAATTGATTTTCCACCACACCCATCTCTTACACCTTTGTTTCCCTCTGCTCCTCAAATAGTTAATCTCAGCCTTTCTTGTGTGACTGACATCTTTCCTTCCAATCAAGTCTGGGGCGGGTTCTATCTTCCTATTTATTGTTTTCTCACACTCACCTTAGCGCTTGCTATTGCCTTTTCTGTGTGTGCTGGTTCTAGACTGCACTATTTGTATTTACATTTCTGACCTTTGCTTTTCTTGTGCCTACTGTCTTGGATTCTGCTTTTGTACTGCATAGCTCGACTGGTTCCGACCCCTTGGCTAGCTGACCTCCTGTTTGTTGTTGTCTGTCTTGTCTTCGTTCTGTGTTATCACCTTTATCATAAGAAGGGAATGCCGCCCAGTTGTCCTGTGTTGCCTAGGGCAGTGAGGCAAGTAGGCAGGGACAGAGGGTGGGTTCAGCTTAGGAATCCCTGTCTTGTCTTTCCCCTCTTCCCAGGATTCACCAGCAGCTACTGAGGAATTGCTCTTCTAGCAATTCCCTTACACAGAGTTACTTCTAACATAGGAGTCTATGGAGAGGTGAGAGGGAGGCGGAGGCTGCTGGGAAAAATACACACACTGCAGCTGCTAAGCTCTACCACATGTAACTAAGATAGCTATTTTAACTATATCTTGTAAGATAATACTCTACCACAGTACAGAATGAGGCAGTAAATCCCAGCAGCAGCTGGCATCTGCCTTACCCTCTCCATAGACTTGAGAGTGTGGATACAGATATGGGTAGTAAGAGGAGAGCCTGAGTGAAGGTAAGGAGAAGCAGAGTGGCCTAATAAGTTATCTCTGGATATCACACTCTAAGACCGGTGCACATGGATGATTCTAGGTCCACCTCTGCATTGGTTTTTCCATTTTTGTGGTCCATAGGAGGATCAAAAGAATGGAAAAATGAACAAAAAAAGAATTCATTCTACGACGGACACAAACGGAACCCAAAGGAACTCATTGACTATAACAGGGTACGTCAGGTGTCGACATTGTATGGGAGAAAAAGTCGGACTGTATTGTAGGATTGTAGGACTTCTAGGAATTGTAGGACTTTTTTACCTGATAATTTCTGATTTGCAGCAGAGACTCTGACACAGATGTGAACATAGTCTTAATACGATGCTGTGTTGTAAAAAGTTTGAAATGAAAAATGGCTATGAAAAAAATTGCTTAGGGCACCATGGGTGACACATAACATACTAATTTTCATTTTGCACACCAGATTACTTTTGCTCTAGTGCAGGTGGAGCGGAGCACTTGCATAAGGCCTACTCACATAGCAAATATTTTTACTGGGTCTATGAATGTGTTAAAATGTCCATGCTAGGTGTAAATGTGTAAGTATACAGAAGTAACAAGTCTTGAAGTTGTCTGCCAGTAATTATTTCTATTGGAGATAAAATTGTATGTGAAAATGTGCCTAAAGCCATGGATGTACAGTACGCTGGCGATATCTTTATGTCAGCAGTTTTGCAGAATTTAGGCAATATGTTTTAATCCCAACAGGAAAGCTCAGGTAGGAATTTGTGAATTACCAATTTTCTCCCACACTCCTTTTGTTTGTGTCTGAAAAAAAGTTTCTAAAATCTGCTGGGGGTGTAAAGCTGTTGTATAAATAATGGTTAATACATACAGAGGTCAATCCTTAGATTGACTACATTGGTCCCATTGCACAAACTGGACCTCACCTGTGACGTCAGCCAGAGGACCTCTATACAGACGAACAAAGTGGCTCCCACTGGAAACAGAGGCCCAGTGAGAGGCGAGTACTAGTTTATTATGTTTATGGTCCCACTAGTAGCAGTATTAAAAAATAAAAATATGGCTTGGACAACCCCTTTAACCGGAATTTGGTTAAGAATTCCAGATTCTCATGAAACCAATTCAATATAATATTTTGACATGCCAACAAAATCTTTGACAGATTTCAATTTCATGACCGATGTGGGGGCACATATATAGCATGACATTATGTTTGTGATATAATATCAAAAAATCCTGTTGTGTTGAAAAGCTGGTTATCTTGTGACACAAACCTAGACATGTCCAGCCAAGAGGAAAGGTAAGGAAGGACATGTCTGTATATGGAGGATTTACGCAATTAAAATTACTGTTTTGTCTAAACTGTTTTACTTATTTGAAACTCTTCCGATCCTGGTTCCTTTGATGGACCTATGGTCTTTGCAGGGTTCTATCTTGCAGTTTGTCTGGTCCAGAGGGAGACACAGGATTACTTGATCAATTCTGATGACCCCAAAGGACAAGGGTGATCTTTCCTTTCCTAATTTAGTTCTTTATTATTGGGCTGCCCAGTTGTGCAGAATTCCAGCTTGTTCTACCCTTCCTGCTTACTCAAAATGGATGGAAATAGCGAAATTATGGCTAGCTCCGAATGATCCTAATTCCCTATTATGGTTGAACCTGTACAATCCTCCCTGTTGTGGTTTTGGAAATCGCAGCATGTCAATTATACCTATGGAAATGCCGGCATATATATTTCTTAGCATATATATTTGGGTAATCCCATTATAATATACATTGGAATCCAAACACGATTCATTTTTATATTATGTAATTTTATATTTGGATGAATAGATTTATAGTAGATGCCCACTCACAGTTACCTTTATCTACATCTACCATGGTATGTGCAAGTATTGGTATTCTGTTCATAACCATCAAAAGTAGATTTTAATATGTCAAATTAGTTTTCATCTGTTTTCATTGAAGAAAGTACAAAATACAACTAAAGTGGTGGACAGACCCCAAAGAAAAATGACATGCTTGCAGGACTTTTCTCTCCGCATGTTTCGTGTGGAAACCGAGCGGAAACCCCAAGGACCCCATTATAGTCTATGGAGTCCGCGGGTTTCCCAGGTAAACCTCTTTTTTATGTGTATAGGTTTCCGTTCAAGGGGTCCACAAGCGGACTCCCCAAACGGAAACCTGAACGCAGATGTGAATCGGGCCTTAGAGCAAAATATAGAGAATTTTTACACATCAATGAAAATATTAGTCAGTATACTACCCCAAATCCACTTACTTTTCCAGTCTTTGATTAACCCATTCCCAACTTTTCGAGATGTGTTGCTACGCTATTGTGCTAAATAAGTTAATTTTTTCAAAAGAAATGGAAAAATGTCTAATTTTTAACTTCTAATATTTGTTGTATGTCCATTGTGAATAAAATATGATTATTTGAGAGTTACAAATAATACTAACATAGTAGATAAAGTTCGATAAAGACACAAGTATATCAAGTACAACTTATAAAATTACCATGTTGATCCAGAGGAAGGCAACAACCCCAATTGACCCATCAGAGGAAAAAAAATTCCTTCCTATGGAAACTGGTCTAAATCCCTGGATCAACACCCTAGCCCAAAAATATCTAGCTCTAATAACCTGTGATATTCTTCCATTCAAGAAAGTCATCCAGGCCCCTCTTGAACAGGTTCACATTCTGTGGCAGTGACTTCTACGTCCTTACCATTCTTACTGTAAAGAAACCCATTGCATTCTCGTTTTCTTTACATTTTACACAGCATCCCATATTTTTTGAATTGGGGTTGTACATGTGCACAAACATTCCATACTATGAAACACAACTGTAGAAAATCTAAAAAAAAGGAACTAAATAAGGAAATAAAGACTACAATATGGACAGCAAAGTCGAAGCATGAAGAAGAAAGGAAATGGAGGAGAAAGACAGAGAAAGAAAGAAAACAAGGGTGGTGAGAAGGGGGGATTGGGAAGAGATGGGGTGGAGAGCAGGGAAGAGGATGGGGGGACAAATAGTCCACCAGTCTAATGTGTGTTTCATCACAAGATCATTGGATAAAGAATAAGATTCCCAAAAGACGATCCTGGAAGACCAAGTATGGACAAAGCTATCCTGGTGACTTGAATATTCAGTCAATAGTTCTACAAATACTGTTCAGCTCCAGAACCCACTCAAAAATAGTGTGAAAGACAGAGGTATTCCAATGTTAATGCACTATAGAATCAATCCATAGCCAAGAAGCATAGAAGCAACTTCTAAGAAGTCTTGGGATAATAAGTAGGAGGGCAACTTTTGGTAACAAATTCTGCTGACAAAATGGTGGGTCCTAAAAATATCTACCCTAAAAGAGTGAATTTAGTGTTTCAAAATATACGCAGCAATAAAACTGCACATCACAACATTCTGACCATTTTTGCATTTGGGCCAAATAGAGTCTGTAAAGATGACTCTGGACCCCAGCTTAGCCTGAATTCATTGCTAACAGTCATTAAGCAGATGTGTATTTAGAGCAACCGATACAACTGACTCATTCCCGTGACCTTCCAACCACATATATCATTCTAAAATATATTCATTTTTCCATTCTTAAAATTTTCCTTATTTTGGAAGCATTTACTTACGTGCATTAGTATTAAAGCAAACCATAGAGACAACAGTTCAAGATTTACATGAACAATTTCCAACATTTGACAGCATTGTATACTTAGAAAATAATTGATGAAAATATCATAGGGATAACTTATCATCCCGGCAGGTGGATTAAGTATAATACCAAGTAACAGAAAATCAAGAACATATTGGATATAATTCTATGTGCAGTTATTAAACAACTTCCTTTTTATATAAGTAGGCGGCCATCTTGTTATTTATGCTCAGCTGTTGAACATTGCTGAGGCTCTGCAGATATTTGTAGCATTTTGGCATGTGACACATCTCAGACATTTGGTCATGTGATCTTAAATTGGAACCAAACTGTATGACACTTGCCAATACTAAGCTGTTTCTCTAAATGATTTGTAATTACCTAGTTACCAAACTTTTTTCTTTTTTTTTTTTACTATGCAGAATTGTCATTATTTTTTCATATGGATATTTGTTACTAATGTATCAAATGCAAATAATACAATATTTTCAGAAAATGCTTAATGCAGTCACATTGTTATTTCTTGGCATATCCACAGGATCCACACCCAACTCCAGAAGATGTCTGCTTGTTTTTGCCTAAATGAATGAGGATGGAACATAGGGTTGGGGGTTATTTACACAACTGCAAAAAACGGCCGCGTGACATCCTTTTTTGCCATGGCCCTCACATGACAGCACATTGATTTTAATGTGTATATTCACATGGCCGTTTTTTTTATAATCCATTTACCACAACTGTCACGGACATAGACTGTAGCCTGTGAATAGACTCATCGAGGGTAAGGCCCCACATAGCGATCTGCAGCCAAAAAATGTTGTGGAAAAGACCGCGGCAGAAGTGCATCATGTTTTCTTCTGCAGCGTTTTTCATAGAAAGTCCGCAGAGGAAAACTCTGCCCCTATTATACCTATACAGAAAACACCAACGTTTCCATAGGTATATTTGACATGCTGCGATTTACAAACTTTACAGATTTTGAAATTGCAGCATTTCTGATGCAGATATTTTTCTGCAATGTGTGGATGGGATTAGCCAGAATACCATCCACTTTGCAAGTAATGTAAAAAGAAGCATTATTTGCCCTGCAGTTACTGCTGAGGCCAAAACTCTGCTTGTTCGCAACGTGGGGCCCCGGCCTGAAAATCATGGGTTCTATAATAACCATGTGATGGTCGTTTTAAAAACAGCCATCACATGGCCATTACTCGCTGCCATGTGAATAATGGCTGCTTGTGTACTTGCACAGACACACACACAGCTGTTTCTCACGGGCATTAGGTCCGTAAAAAATGGCACTGTCATGTGCATAAGGCTTTATCCTTCCAATAGCTTCTCACCTGAAATCGTTGCCTGAAATACATAATCAACAACGTTTTTTATATCATAATTTTTTTCATAAACATAAAAAGTATTTTCATTATGATGAGAATTAGTATTCATTTCTGGTTACACTAGTATTGTTATGTAATGTTATAGTAACACCTTTGTGACAAAGTAATATCAAACCAATATTATTCCAAGAAGTCCATAGATGATACCATGAAGGTTAGGCTACATTCACACGACAGTGAATAATGGCCGTGAGATGTCTGTTTAAACTCAATGTCAGTGAATGGAGGATTTTACGGATTCTTCCATACACTCAATATAGGGCGAATCTGTGAAATTGTGTGCCCCCGGGCGCAAGAGAGCCGTGAAAAAGGGACGTTTCATATCCTGGTTTCCTTCTTTAATGTAAAGTCATCAATAACAATTAAAAATAACAATAAAAGTAACATTAAATATAACATTGTGCCTGGAAGTCTTTCTAGAAATACTGAAACCACAATTTAAGACCTCGTCACAAAGTTATAAAGTTGTAATAGTTATATGACAGTAAGGTTTATCCAGTTTTAATATAAGTACCATGCTCAACCAAGGGTATATGGAGTTTGGCAGTTGACTCACAGAAAGAGAAGACAGCAAAGGAGAAAGAACCAAAGAAGGCGTCCTCACCTGAAACAAGTATTTTGGATTTATTGCCTTATTCCTTTCATTTGCCAAAGATCTCAGGCAAGGTTCACACATCTGCCTGCTGTACATTTGGGGTTTCCGTCCCTGAATCTGCATCTGGTCTCCGCATTTTTGCGGGCAGAAACCGAGCAGAAACCCGGCAGACCCCATTATAGTCTATGGAGATCGCGGGTTTCCGCGGATAACCGCTTATTAAGTGGATTAAGTTTCCGTTCTTTGGGTCCCCAAGGGGATCCAAAGAATGGAGACCCGAACACAAGCGTGAATCTAGCGTCAGACTGTTAAGCATCACTGGTTGTCTGTGTCCTTCAGTTCCTGAACATTACACTGGGTGCAGCCATTCTGTCTTCGCAAGGGGGATAAACTACATCTTTGCCTTGTTGCATAATAGCCTAACTACTACTCAATTTCATAACCAATGCTACGCAGCTAAAAACAAAGAGTACATTGATAGCAAAGTGGTTTATAAGTTGCTGGAATAAAATCTCAATTTAACGCCCCCTTGCCGCTCTTGACGTCACTAGCAGACATGATAGCAATGCACAGAAATGAACTAAATTTCCTATGGAAATAACTGGGATTTATATGTCACACCTATATACATGTACCAGGGACCTTGAGTTGATAAATGCACTCTCAGAAGTAACATCTTATTGTGTAAAATGGTTTTAATACTCTCTGATCATAAGATTGATTCATTTTTGTCTTTACTAAATTCCCTGCTGTATATTATTCAGTAGCAACCAATTTCATGTCTCAATGGAGCCATTAATTCAAGGAAAGTTTTCTTCCAGAGATTGCTGTAATTTAGAGATTATGGCATGGTGGATACAGTACACCTGTCAAGCATCTTCTTGTTTTCTACTTCAACTCAGATCCTAAATATAGCCACACGCTCTTATCTTTGTCTGCTTCAATACAGAAAACAGCCTGCCTTCATTATTTATAAGACGTTGTCGGCATCAATTGGATTTTTGTCAACAATAAAGGATTTTTTGTATTTATGCATTTTCTATATTATTGCAGTAAGAAGTTGTTGATCAGTTTGGTAACTCTTTTTTTTCCCCTCTGATTTATTAACCCCTTAAAGGACTGAGTCAATTATGGCCTTAAAGGATTTGTCAGCTTTAAGTTTATTTGAATTATTATATAGGTAACACCACTAGGTACGATAACCTGATATATTGTTATATATATACTTGGGTAAATGCCATTCCCACGTCAGGAAATTCAGACACACAGATCTCCTGTCTTGCAATGGCTGCTGATGGAGGGTCATGTGATCACACCTGGCCAATAGCCTCCTACTACTGCAAATTCACTAGTTTCCCATGCACAGTGTTTTTCAATGGAGACTGTTAACTGATGGGTCTCTGGACTCTCTGGTCACACGATCCTCCATCAGTGGCCATTGCAAGAGAGGAGCTCTGTGCAGTTCGAGGAGACTGCTTTGCCTAGTTTAGTAGTAGTACTCCCATGTTGATCCTCTGGCTGTGAATACTTACGGTATATATGTATTTGTTTATGCATTTTATTTTTAGATATGGATGCTTTCATGGGTGATTTTCCCCACCGTTGTCTTTACAATTGATGTCACAGTATGAGTTGTGCAGTATTTCGTTATTTGTCAATTATTTTTTATATGGTATGATTAACTGAATTGAGAGACATGGATATCACTGTTGAACTGCTCGGTATATCTACCGCACCATGTATAAGTATAAGCCTCCTTGGTCATAAGGACCCTGAATGACAAACCTGTCAACTTGGCACCTGAGGTAACCTCACTGTTATGGTTCAGATGCAGTGCAGGTAACAGAATACTGAGTATGCAAGAAAGAGATAGCAGGACCAGGTCGGACAACTATCAGTAATAAAAACCGCAACCAAAACGCATCACACCCAGAGCAAGTTAAAACCGGCCTCCAGACACCTTCACCAGAGCTCCTAGTGGTGGAGTTGGACTTTTCAGAATCCTTTGGCCGGAATTGACACCACAGAGAAATGTACTGCAAATTGGAACACCACTAGCAGAAGTCAGAAACCAGATCTACACACGACTTACCGAGGAGAATAATTGACAAGCAGGACAGCAACAGAGCGGACAGCAAGGTTCAAAAACGTGAGACAGAGATGAATCCAGGCAACGTAGCTAGAGGTCGGAAGTCGAATGGGAGCAGGGTAGCAGAATCACAATCCAAGCTGTAGGACCAGGAGACAAGCCAAAAGTCCAAAGCCAATAGTCAGTAACAAACAGGAAGCAGGAACAGGAGCCAAAACTAAGGAAAAACCTAATAGCTGACAGAGAGTAAAGAGATGGACAGGATTATAAAGACCCGGACCAGCACACTAATTGAAGAGTTAGAAGGGCATTTCTCCCAGGGGTCTTAAAATAGCCACAGCAGAGAATGGCTAGCTAAAACTGTGAAGAGCAGCATAGTAGACTTCCTACAGTGTGGAGGATGATGGTAGTAGAAGCACTTCCATGTAGCAAGCCACCCTGAGCCTGGTGGTGGTTGGTGCCCTTGATAGTAACACAGGATAGACCCAAGTAAGGCAGGTAACAACAAACAGCAAATCTTCCATAAAATGGAGACACAAGCTTGGTATCAGGATGATACTCCCTGGGATCAGTGTCTCTCACTTGGGCAGTCTATCCTAAGTTGAGGGTTGTATTATGTGCTTACGTTCAGTGCAGTCAGTTAAAGTGACAACAGTCACATATAGCAACAACAGTATATAAACAGGCGTCAAAGTGCAAATTGATACAACACAGATAAATGCAAATAAGTCGGTTCCTGTCCTAGTGTTCCATTGGGATGCTACACACTGGCAGGTAGAGGGGAAAGAAGGATCACGGTTATTTGATTTTGTGCTTAGCCCTTTCTTCTCTTAGGAAATAAGTGGAAGTATTTGTCAGTGGCTTATTTTCCTCTCCCTACTGAAATAATCATGCACACTTTACCAACTGGAGACCGTATGTGTATATGATAGATGTTAGAGATGCCGAGTGGCTGAATGATGACTTAGCCCAACCACTGTGTTATGTATATAGCTGGCCCAGGCAGTGTAAGTGATTTCCAGTAATTCCATAACACTACTGAAATCATATGTAATCATTTACCTGCAACCTGTTATTATTCTTTATTGCAGAATTGTTCTTTATAGCAGATCCCTCTTTTATTGTTCCTGACAACCATAAGCATCACATGGTTATTACAGTAGAGTATTCTCGCCATATAGTACAATTACGTTCTAAGAAAGAGGTATTGATCAAAAGCAATGAAGATGGTGATTTACCAATGAAACAACTTCATTATTATATTGTTATTTTTTTCCTATAAAGAAACACACCTTGTCCTATTATAGTAAGACCCTATTTAAATATAAGTAGTATACGTCATACAAATGCAGGAATTACTCCATCACAATGGCAAATGACCTGAGTCACTTCAAAGTGTCAGCAGGCGAATGCTCTAGAAACAACTTTTCTAGTGAAAGTAGCTGACAATAAGACCCAGTATGTGGTATAGAAAATCAGCACTTATAGAAAATAACAGGAATAAAAGCTCTTAATGTAGAAATCAGTTTCTACGTCAGTATGTAAAAGTGTTCAGATACTAGTTATGGGCAACATTCGATTAGAGTTTAGTATCAAGATTCCAGTACATTATACACAAGATAACCATACACAAGAAAGCAATACACCATATACAGGACAGTGATAGATTATAAGCAAGGTAGCAATACACTATGGAAATTAGCTACTAAGATTTGCAATGAAAAGATTATTAAACCTCATTCTCATCTTTTGAACCTGTTACAGAGGAGGAAGTATCTCAGCTACTTTCTTATTCTTGCCCTACAACCTGCAGTAGTGACCCTTTCCCCTCACACCTTCTCCAGTCTCTGTCGCCTACTGTCACGACTCACCTTACTAAAATATTTAACCTCTCTCTCTCTTCTGGAATTTTCCCATCCTCTTTCAAACATGCTGTTATAACCCCTCTATTGAAGAGACCCTCCCTTGACTCGTCCTGTGCTGCTAACTGTCGACCTGTCTCTAACCTCCCCTTTATCTCCAAAATCTTGGAACGCTTGGTCTATTCTCGTTTGAGCCACTATCTCTCTGCTAGCTCTCTTCTTGACACCTTACAATCTGGCTTCCGCACTCTGCACTATACTGAAACGGCCCTCTCAAAAGTCTCCAATGAGCTCTTGACGGCTAAATCCAAAGGTGACTTCTCTCTTTTCATTCTTCTAGATCTCTCAGCAGCATTTGACACTGTTGACCATCAACTCCTCCTCACTCCGCTCCGCTCTGTCGGCCTCACAGACACTGCTCTCTCCTGGTTCTCCTCTTATCTTTCTGACCGCACTTTCTGTGTATCATTTGCGGGCTCTGTTTCTTCCCCTCTTTCCCTTGCCGTTGGGGTTCCTCAGGGCTCGGTCCTAGGACCCCTGCTCTTCTCTCTCTACATAGCCCCTATTGGACAAACCATCACCAGATTTGGCTTCCGGTACCATCTTTATGCTGATGACACCCAATTATATACGTCATCCCGTGACATCACCACCCCTGCACTAATACAGAACACCAGTGACTGTCTCTCTGCTGTCTCAAATATCATGTCTTCGCTCTAACTGAAACTGAATCTCTCAAAGACTGAACTACTGCTGTTTCCACCATCTAATAAATCTGTCCCTGATATCTCCATTGCAGTCTCTGGCCTTACCATAACTCCTAGGCAGTATGCCCGCTGCCTCTGGGTTATGTTTGACTCAGACCTTTCCTTCACCCCCATATCCAATCACTCGCACGATCATGTCATCTGCACCTTAAAAACATCTCCAGAATCCACCCTTTCCTTACCACAGATACACTAAAGACACTTATTGTTGCCCTGATTCACTCTCGCCTTGACTACTGTAACTCCTTACTAATCGGTCTTCCCCTTACTAAACTCTCCCCTCTACAATCTATTCTGAATGCGGCGGCCAGGCTCATCTATCATTCTAGACGCTACAGCGATGCCTCCAGTCTGTGCCGATCACTACATTGGCTGCCTATTCAATACAGAATACAATATAAACTTATCACCCTCATTCACGAGGCTCTCCATAATATTGCACCTCCCTACATTTCCTCCCTCATCTCTGTCTATCGCCCAACCCGTGCTCTCCATTCACTCAATGACCTAAGACTAACATCCTCTATTATCAGAACCTCCCACACTCATATACAAGACTTTTCCCGAGTTGCACCACTTCTCTGGAATGCTCTATCCCGGACAATCAGATTAACCTCCAATTTCCACAGCTTCAAATGCAAACTAAAGACATATCTTTTCAGGCAGGCCTATCACAACTCCTAATGTAAACCCTTCTGTAGTTAGATTCCCTAAAACGTACCCTCCTCTGTTCACGCTCCCACATTACCTCACAGGATATGATGCCGTATCAGACTAGCTTTATATGTCCAGGCACCATCTGCACGTTAAAGGACACAACTGGTGATGGCTCATACAGCTTTATATATGTGTAATGACCATATACAGTACAGACCAAAAGTTTGGACACACCTTCTCATTCCAAGAGTTTTCTGTATTTTCATGACTATAAAAATTGTAGATTCACACTGAAGGCATCAAAACTATGAATTAACACATGTGGAATTATATACTTAACAAAAAACTGAAAATATGTCTTATATTCTAGGTTCTTCAAAGTAGCCTCCTTTTGCTTTGATTACTGCTTTGCACACTCTTGGCATTCTCTTGATGAGCTTCAAGAGGTAGTCACCTGAAATGGTCTTCCAACAGTCTTGAAGGAGTTCCCAGAGATGCTTAGCACTTGTTGGCCCTTTTGCCTTCACTCTGCGGTCCAGCTCACCCCAAACCATCTCGATTGGGTTCAGGTCTGGTGACTGTGGAGGCCAGGTCATCTGGCGTAGCACCCCATCACTCTCTTTCTTGGTCAAATAGCCCTTACACAGTCTGGAGGTGTGTTTGGGATCATTGTCCTGTTGAAAAATAAATGATGTCCAACTAAACTCAAACCGGATGGAATAGCATGCCGCTGCAAGATGAAGTGGTAACCATGCTGGTTCAGTATTCCTTCAATTTTGAATAAATCCCCAACAGTGTCACCAGCAAAGCACCCCCACACCATCACACCTCCTCCTCCATGCTTCACGGTGGGAACCAGGCATGTAGAGTACATTCGTTCACTTTTTCTGCGTCGCACAAAGACACGGTGGTTGGAACCAAAGATCTCAAATTTGGACTCATCAGACCAAAGCACAGATTTCCACAGGTCTAATGTCCATTCCTTGTGTTCTTTAGCCCAAACAAGTCTCTTCTGCTTGTTGCCTGTCCTTAGCAGTGGTTTCCTAGCAGCTATTTTACCATGAAGGCCTGCTGCACACAGTCTCCTCTTAGTTGTTGTAGAGATGTGTCTGCTGCTAGAACTCTGTGTGACATTGACCTGGTCTCTAATCTGAGCTGCTGTTAACCTGCGATTTCTGAGGCTGGTGACTCGGATGAACTTATCCTCCGCAGCACAGGTGACTCTTGGTCTTCCTTTCATGGGGCGGTCCTCATGTGAGCCAGTTTCTTTGTAGCGCTTGATGGTTTTGGCCACTGCACTTGGGGACACTTTCAAAGTTTTCCCAATTTTTCGGACTGACTGACCTTCATTTCTTAAAGTAATGATGGCCACTCGTTTTTCTTTACTTAGCTGCTTTTTTCTTGCCATAATACAAATTCTAACACTCCATTCAGTAGGACTATCAGCTGTGTATCCACCTGACTTCTGAACAACACAACTGATGGTCCCAACCCCATTTATAAGGCAAGAAATCCCACTTATTAAACCTGACAGGGCACACCTGCGGTGACCAGATGGAAGGTAACGCTGCAGTTGGGATTGCGGGGGTGCAAACAGCGCAGACTTGTCACGGTCTCTGGGCACGAGGGCGCAGCGCTGGTGCTGTCCCACGTTACCACCACTGGTACCGGTGATGAGGGGGCTGCACAAATGTTGGTGGTGATTGTTCCCCCGGGGCGCTTCCCCTATACTGTGCCGACTGGTGGTGTTTGGGGCGCCCTGATGTTGTCGGTGCAGAGTCAGACACAGAAACGGTTGTAAAGTTGAACTTTTACTTCCATGGGTGTGGAGGCACAAATGCTTAAACAGTTTCTTCAATACAAAACAACGGGGTACGCCTGGTGACACAGCAAAGTCCTGAGGTACAGGGTAGACTTGATGAAAGGTGTTCCTAGCCCCTTATACTTCAGTGTTACAGCCCTCAGGTGCATCTGGGTTCCTATTTGGCTCATAGGAGGATGCCCACCATGATACTAATACATAATATTCCCCACTCACGTTATGTGGTCCTGATAGCTCAGAGTTTCGGGGTGCAATATTCAGGGTGGCAGGATATTCCACAGGTCTGGCCTTGGCCCCTGGATCCTGTGATACTTGCTATGGAGCACGTGTTCCAGAATGTTCTCTCCACAGTCTCAGGCTGACAAGATAATGATGCTTGACTTCCTTCAGGGCGATGGCTAGGCAGACAGGGGACAGGATCTTCTGAATAGCTGGAGTATGTCAGCTCTCCAACCTTCCTGGGCCTGTCTAGGACTTGAGATTCCTGCACTAAACTCACAGGACATCACACTTATCTCCTCACCTCCTCCTCCTAACACTCCACACTTCTAACTCCTCACACGCAGGACCTTCCTGCAGGGGTGTTACCATGGGGACCCAGTGATCAGCTGACTCCTCCCCTTTTCCCAGGTGATGTCCTCCCATTGGACATTTGGTTACTATTCAATCCTATGGGAGGTGTAATGCATGTGTGAGGCTCACTAGGTGGCGCTGTGTTGTGTGAGACTCAGGACCCCCTGCTATGTCACACAGGCTATGAAGCAACAGGAAATAATACAATGCACAGAGATCACCCTCAGCCCAGCCATAGCCAGCTCTGGGATGCCACACACCTGTGAAGTGAAAACCATTTCAGGTGACTACCTCTTGAAGCTCATCAAGAGAATGCCAAGAGTGTGCAAAGCAGTAATCAAAGCAAAAGGTGGCTACTTTGAAGAACCTAGAATATAAGACATATTTTCAGTTTTTTGTTAAGTATATAATTCCACATGTGTTAATTCATAGTTTTGATGCCTTCAGTGTGAATCTACAATTTTTATAGTCATGAAAATACAAAAAACTCTTGGAATGAGAAGGTGTGTCCAAACTTTTGGTCTGTACTGTATATTATTGTATAAGCAATGCTACCTCCGATGCCGCCCCTGCTACCTCTTGTGTCACCCCCTCTACCTCATAGATTGTAAGCTCTTGCGAGCAGGGCCCTCAGTCCCAGTGTGTGAATTGACTATTTGTTTGTAATGTACTGTATCTTTTTTGTTTGTACTTGAACCCTACAACTTGTACAGTGCTATGGAATATGCTGGCGCTATATAAATAAAATATATTATTGTTATTATTATTATTATTATTATTATTATTATTATTATTAAACATAAAGGCACCCATGCACATTAGAATAATGCTGGATAAACCTGTTGTCTTTGGTACATATAATAGTGTCCTGCCCGTTTCCCAACAGATAGTGACAGTGGAAAAAAAAGTTGGGTATGTAATATTATACTGCCACCCCAGAGGTGTTGGTCCAAGAAAGACTCCCCTTTTCCCATATTTCCATTCAAAACACATGCACACTCAGACAAGTTGAGCATGCATGTGTATGGCGGGGATAGCTGTATCTTGAAAGACTGTTTAGCTGACAGCTATTGGAGGTGTACAACCACTTTAAAGGGAATCTGTCACCATGAAACTTGATGTCAACAGTCCAGACAGTCCAATACATGCACCAATTCCTTAAAAAAGCCATTTTGATAAATATGCAAATGAGGATCAAGGGCAATGGGGCGTGCCAGAACCTTGTGTTTTCAAACCTAAATGTAATGCCCCTGGAAGCTCTGACTCCCCCCACTTGAGCCTAATTTGAATATTTATAAAACAACTTTTTCAAAGAATTGGTGCATCTATTGGACTATCTAAAGGAATGATGGTGCTCGGTATAATGTCCAGTTTGATGTCATTTCCTTGTGATAGACTCTCTTTAAGGCTCATGCAAACAGCTGTGTTATATGACCCCATAAAACCTCCATGTTATAATGTTTGGAGTTGTAATGTAGAACCCAAAGTTTATGGGCCCCTACTGTGTCTCTAAATGTCTCCAATTTCATGTGGAATTATACATAGATCCTATTTGTGAGATTCTATACTGCTTGGATAAGTGCACAAGGAGAGCGCACTATTACCCTGAGGTAGAAGCATCTACACAACATGTGGCATTCTTCCACTGAGCTACATATGCAAATTACCCATGTTCGTTTTTCCTTTGATCACACATTAACGTAGAAGTCAACATGAAGGAGTCACAAGGAGGACTTGATTTTATTTTAAGGGTTTGTACATTCACAGAATTATACAGTTGTGCTCAAAAGTTTACATATCCTGTCAGATTTTTTTTTTTTTTTTCGGACTTTTTTCAGAGAATATGAATGATAACACAAAACTTTTTCTCCACTCATGGTTAGTGGTTGGTTGAAGCCATTTGTTGTCAAACTTCTGTGTTTTCTCTTTTTAAATCATAATGACAACCAAAAACATCAAAATGACCCTGTTCAAAAGTTCACATACCCCAGTTCTTAATACCGTGTATTGCCTCCTCTAACATCAATGACAGCTTGAAGTCTTTTGTGGTAGTTGTGGATGAGGCTCTTTATTTTCTCAGATGGTAAAACTGCCCATTTATCTTGGCAAAAAGTCTCCAGTTCCTGTAAATTCCTGGGCTGTCTTGCATGTCCTGCGCACTTGAGATCTCCCCAGAGTGGCTCAATGATACTGAGGTCAGGAGAATGAGATGGCCACTCCAGAACCTTCACTTTTTTCTGCTGTAGCCAATGACAGGTCGACTTGGCCTTGTGTTTTGGATCGTTGTCATGTTGGAACGTCCAAGTACGTCCCATGTGCAGATTCCTGGCTGATGAGTGTAAATTTGCCTCCAGTATTTGCTGATAACATGCTGCATTCATCTTTCCTTCAACTTTGACCAAGTTTCCTGTGCCTTTGAAGCTCACACCTCCCCACATCATCAGTGATCCACCTCCGTGCTTTACAGTAGGAATGGTGTTCCTTTCATCATAGGCCTTGTTGACACCTCTCCAAATGTAACGTCTATGGTTGTGGCCAAAATGTTCGATTTTTGTCTCATCACTCCAAATTACCTTGTTCCAGAAGTTTTGAGGCTTGTCTCTGTGCTGTTTGGCGTATTGATGGCGAGATTCTTTGTGGCATTTGCGCAGTAATGGCTTTCTTCTGGCAACTTGACCACGCAGCCCATTTTTCTTCAAGTGCCTCCTTATTGTGCATCTTCAAACAGCCACACTGATAGTTTTCAGAGAGTCCTGTATTTCAGCTGATGTAATGTGTGGGTTTTTCTTTGCATCCCAAACAATTTTCCGGGCAGTTGTGGCCAAAATTTTGGTTGGTCTACCTGACCGTGGTTTGGTTTTTACAGAGCCCCTGAGTTTCCATTTGTTAATCACAGTTTGAACACTGCTGACTGGCATTATCAATTCCTTGGATATCTTTTTGTATCCCTTTCCTGTTTTATACAGTTCAACTACCTTTTCCCGTAGATCCATGGACAATCCTTTTGCTTTTCCCATGACTCACAATCCAGAAACATCAGTGGCTGGAGGAAAGATGCAACAGTCTGTCTGGATCCCAGAAACTCACTCAGCTTTTATGCACACACACTGATTACAAGTAAACAGGTGACAGGTGAGGATGTTACCTTTAGTAGCCATTCAAACCCCTTTGTGTCAACTTCTGAGCATGTTATCAGGTCAAAATCACCAGAGTATGTGAACTTTTGAACAGGGTCATTTTGATGTTTTTGGTTGTCATTATGATTTAAAAAGAGAAAACACAGAAGTTTGACAATAAATGGCTTCAACCAACCACTATGTGTTATCATTCATATTCTCTGAAAAAAGGCCAAAAAACAAAAAAATATACCGGGGTATGTAAACTTTTGAGCACAACTGTATATCATATTAACTAGATATGCTATAAGTATGATTGGTGGGGTAGATATTCATACCTTCCAACATTCAGAGGAAAGAAAGAGAGTCCAAAATCTGTGATGTGTGCAGTATAATGACCCTTACGTGCTGCGACACATTATAAGGTCGCTAAGTGCCCCAACACAGTATAATACCTCACTTAGTGCTCCAACGCAATATAATGCCCTCTGAAACTCCCACATGATATAATTGCCTCTTTTGGCCCAAACACAGTATAACATCCCCTTTTGGTCCCGACAGTGGCTCCGACACAGTACAATTCCCCCTTATGGCCCCTCTTGCAAAGTACTGTTATTAAAAACATATCAAGTATCTGCTTGTAATTGCACCCCCTGGTGTTCAAAATGTATATGTATCTGCATGTAATTTTAGTGAGAGTCATGCATGCCCATCAGGATACAGTACAGCTTCTGCTGTATTCTTAGTGAAAAAGCAAGCATGCTCTGTCTTTAAATGCTATGGACGCATTTGTGCATGGAAAATAATAAACGTCCATCTTACTAAGTTCCTGGAGTAAAAAATGTTCCTGCTTTTCACATTCAGCGTTTCTTCTCATGCATTCATAACCCCTATTTCAAATTTACAACCTCTTTTATGTTCAGATTGGCTCAGGCGTGTTCCCTAGTACTGATAACAAGATCTTTCTCTGTATTCATTTCACATGCACAAGTCAGCTCAGCATTCCCCACCTTCTTTTGCCTTATTCACTGCCTAGTTTGCATAACCATGTGCACACAGCTTTATGTGATAACACACAACTCTCTGCACACTCTCAATGGCATTTCTGAATCTTCTTCTCTTGGCTTGTCTGTGTAAGATCATTGTATGTGTATTTCCCATCACAGAACTGTATCTCTGGTAAGCAGAATTGTCTGTGTTTGTGCACAGTGATGCATGCAGAGCTGCACAAAGAAGGGCATGTCTAGCAGAGCTTTGTTTGTAAAATGCAAAGGGGAAGGGCCCGTCTGACTCTGTTTTCTGACGGATTTTGCTGAGAACAGGACAGGGCATCTTGTAGTGTATAGCAACACAGGCAAACTGCAGAAGACAAACTGTAAGAAATTTTTAAAGCAAAGCAATTTTTAAGAGGTTCCCCAGGAATTGGTAATTTACTTACTTACTATAGATGATGGATCTGGGGGTTCTGATGATGTCACAACCCCTGGGTCATGTCATCTAATGTGGCGTTCAGCCTTCTCCTCCCTCGATCTCACAGGTAATAAATTACCTATGCTTTGGGGGCTTGTTTTACTATAGTCAGCCAGCCCCCATAGCACAAGCAATTACTAGCCTGTGAGATCGAGGAAGGATCATTAATAGTGATGTTTGTTAAAACATACAGGTGCAGGGGGGCGTGGCTAGCCGGAGAAGCAACAGGACGTACATTTTCCAGCTCCTATTAGTCACATTTGCGATCCACCACATATCACCCTAATCCTGCACATTCTGGATCCTTTACTCACCCAAGGGCTTTCCCCTAAGCCCTAGTAAGCTGATCTTGGGTGTTAAAGCTGCTTTTCTGGCCTTTCTGCAGTGGCTCAGAGTCGGGGCCTACCTGCGCCTTCCTCCAGACCCGCCATTTTCTCCGCACCCCGGCCGTCGGGACGAGCATCTCCTGCACCGCGGACCTCCGCATCCTCCTCTGCCTCCGCTGACGTTGCTTTCTGCGGGACCAGGGAGTGACAGAGGCGGCAGCCCTGCGCGGTGCTGGTTGCCGCGCGGGGCGACAGAGCGGCGGCTGTTGAGGGCAGCGGTTACTGCACTAAGGCCTACAGCGGGGGACAGCACAGCGCTCCCAACCAGAAGAGGGGGCCTATATTCCTGAGCAACGCTGCACATCCCAGATCCTGGACGCAGACCTCGGACACAAGGTACACTGCAGGCAGCGCGGGCAGGGGGAGTGCTGGAACCCTTACATACATCAGGGAGACTCAAAACGAGGCCCGATTAGCGGCAAAGCAGTGCCTGCACTGTGACCCTATCCTGGGTATCTCCACTCATACAAAATATAGGCCTTACCTGACCTATCGCTTTGGCCCCAGGGCAGCCAGAGCCGGGCCCTGGTACAGACGTAGTCTATCCCTCCAACCTACGAATAATCAGGCCCTGAGCGGACCCTCACCTGTACTCCTGCCCTACTAGTCTTGTGCAGGCCTGCATCTCCACCTCAGCTCAGCAACCCCTAATTGGCCTCCACACATACAGCTCTAGCTGAAACTCCACTGAGCTGCAGCTCAATTTTTCCCCACAGAATTCTCGTAGGTACCTCTCCCCTTGGGTGATGGCGACTTAGTTCTGGGGATCCAGTGCACCCTAAGCGACTCTTAGCGACAAACAGCCTGTCTGAAAATATCTGCCCTTTAAACGCTGAATTGCGGGAGACGAATATCTGGCAACATGGTGAAGGGTAGGAAATCCGTCAAGAAACCTGATAATAACCTGACTAACTACTTTGAGTGGGACCGTGGCGTGGAGGGAGAACCGGGACCTACACTTGACGACCATACAGAGCGCACACTCTCAACGCCTACGACTGCCATAATCACAGCGACATTTGTAGAGGGGGAAGGCCTTAACCACACCAAAGCTCTAATGGATCCTCTTCTACCTCCAACCCCTGACGATATCCGATCAGCGGCACCACAAATCCATTATACATCCACTCAATCCAGCAAGGAGCAGACCTCCCCCTTACGACACTCACCATCTCCGAGTACCAGTCCGCTCAAACAAAAACCTCGTCTGGAACTCCCTGGAGACCTAACCTACTCTGAAGACCAACCCTCCTCCGAGACCTTTCCATCCACTCAAATGACTGGCCTAGACGGCTTCCCGACCACTAGTGGTCCCGCCTCTGAACATACTCTGAGAGATATGCTTCTGGCCCTCCGCAGTTCCCTTCAGGCGGATTTTTCACAATTGCTTCAGCCTCTTCAGTCCTCAGTCAATGCACTAGATGGACGAGTAACACATATTGAAACCAAAATGGGCGATTTCGCTGCATCACACAACAAAATCATCGATGCACACAATGACCTTGAAGACGAGGTTGAGAATCTCAAAGCCAAAGAGGCTGACATGGAGGACCGGTCCCGCAGGAACAACATCAAATTCAGAGGTATTTCAGAACAGGTCCAAACAGCTGATCTGCTTCCATACCTACAGGATTATGTCCGATTTCTACTACCTGACTCTACTAATACGGACATCATCATTGACAGAGCACATAGGCTTCCTCGCCCCAGACATCTGGGAGACGAGATCCCGAGACGTCTTGGCGAGATTCCACTTCTTCCATATAAAAGAAAGATTACTAGAAGCTGCTCGTAAGCAGAAATCTTGGCCTCCCAAATTCAAAGAGGTGCAGTTATACACGGACCTCTCAGCTATGACCCTTCGCCTCCGGAGAGACTTACTCCCGGTCACAACAACGCTTCGCAAAAATAAGATCCAATATAGATAGGGGTTTCCTGTGAAATTGATTGTCGCTAAAGACGGGACCACCTTCACCATCCATAACTTGAATCAAGGCAAAGCGTTATTATCGACTTGGAGAATGCCAATCTCTCTTCCTCAAGAGGCGGCAGGTCCCTCTCCTCCCTCAGCTACAGGGCGTAGATCTCCCACAAACCGCAAATGATATTCTAGGATGGCTATCCCTATCCACTCAGGTGCACAACCCCCTTTGCTCTAGTGGCTTAACCGGCAAGCCTATAACCAATACCCCCACATATACAGTAAGCTGTATTCGTCTTTGAACTGTTTGTTCATCTGTTTTGTCTATTGATCTTCTTACTTGCGAAACTGCCTACTCGTCTTCTGCAGATTCAACATCCCCACGACGTCCATACTCTTAGGTGACACTATGGTGATCAAGTTGGCCTCTCTCAACGTCCGTGGCCTAAACAGTCCACAGAAGCGAACGTATATTTGGAAGGAGGCTCTCTCACTCTCCGCGGATGTTTTCTGCGCACAAGAAACCCACCTTCTACAAAAAGACGCCTTCAGGGTAAAACACCCATCCTTCCCTATAATCTGCCACGCACACCACCGATCTAAAAAATGGGGAGTCCTTGTCGCTTTTAGAGACTCAGTGGCATTTTCCTTAACGGCACAAAAAGCGGACCCCCAAGGCAGATTCCTCATAATTGTTTGCCTTCTCAATAACATCCCCTATACAATAGTCAACATATACGCTCCACAGCGAAAGACCCTGGCATTTTTACACAAAGTCCGAAGACACATTCAGGAAATCCAACAGGGTGCGTTAATAATTTGTGGAGACTTCAATAACATAGTGGATCCCTCTCTGGATTCTACCAACGCCAACAGAGACAACACTTCCTGCCTGCTCCAGTTTCCGAACACTGAAAATCTTTATGATATCTGGCGCGCACATCATGCGGGCGAAAGGTACTATACCTATTTCTCAGCAGTACACGGTTCTTACTCTCGCATTGATATGTTCATGGTAGACCTTCATACCCTGATGAGCTCCAAAACATCCACGATTGAATCTATCACATGGTCAGACCACGCAGCCATCACTCTCACCATAGAAGAAAAGATTCCACCTTCTGCTGCTAGACTCTGGAGAAACAATACATACCTAATGAGTCACCTTACTTATCGCCCGATAATAGAAAAAGACCTCCAGGATTTTTTCCAGACCAACTCCATATCTACAGAGGATCCCTACACTCTCTGGAACGCTCACAAAGCGTACATTCGTGGCACACTTATAAAAATCGTACATAGAAACAAGAAAGAACGCCAGAAAGCGATTACGGTAGCAATGTCAACACTTCGCACTTTAGAAGCCGCGAACAAAACCAATCCGAACCCGAATACTTCTGAACAGCTCACCCAGGCTAGACAGCAACTGCGTCTCCTTCTTTTACAAGATTACGAAAAGGCGTTAAAACGATCTAAAGCGCGATTTTACTCCCAAAGCAACAAAGCCGGCAGACTACTGGCTAGACAACTTCGGGCAAGGGTAGTTAAATCGCGGATTCCATACATCAAGCACCCTGTCACTAAAGTACATTTAACAGACCCAAGAGACATCGCCAACTCTTTTAAGGACTACTACGCACAGTTGTATAATCTACAGGAACACACCCCTCTTCCACCTGACCATTCCACCTTGGTATCCGGCTTCTTAAACAACTTAAAGTTATCAGGCCTGACAGATGAACATCTCTTGGCCCTAAACACCCCTATTACTCTTCCAGAAGTCCTACAAACCATAAAGTCCTTACCTAAGGGTAAGTCACCAGGTCCAGATGGTTTCTCCAACGAATATTTAATCTATTTCCAGCAAATTCTTGCTCCATCTCTCCTGAATTTCTTCAACCATGCCATGTCGGGTGCACCGCTTCCGCGCGAATCGTTGACGGCATTAATTGTCACCCTTCCTAAACCCGGTAAATCAGCAGATGTCCCACAAAATTTCAGGCCAATCTCGCTGCTAAATTCGGACCTCAAGCTTTATGCGAAGATCCTAGCAGCACGGCTAGCTCCCATTCTTCCAGACTTAATTGGCACAGACCAAGTGTGCTTCGTTAAAGGCCGCCAAGCCTCAGACAACACCAGACGTGTCCTACATTTGGTAGATCACCTGGAACGCAACAAGACCCCATCCCTAATGGTCGCCTTAGATGCTGAGAAGGCGTTTGACCGGATCAACTGGGCATTCGCTTTCTCCGTCCTACAGAAACTGCGATTCTCTGGCCCTATCCTCACTGCTATCTCAAACCTATACTCATCACCATCGGCCAGAGTGTTTACTAACAGCACACTGTCGGACAGCTTTGATATCAAGAATGGAACGAGGCAGGGGTGCCCTCTCTCTCCATTGACCTTTATTCTCACCATTGAACCATTAGCACAAGCCCTGAGACAAAACGACAGAGTCCAGGGAGTGCACATAGAGGGTTCCTCTCATCTCATCTCCCTCTACGCTGATGATATCATATTGTCCTTAACCTACCCAGAAACATCTCTACCAGCTGCTGTCGAAACTCTCAGAGATTATGGGGCTCTCTCTTTTTATAAACTCAACGAAGCCAAAACACAAATTCTCCCCCTGAACGTTCCCATGCCTCTTTTGGAACATCTCAAAGAGAGGTTTCCCTACGACTGGAAATCGACAGATCTGGACTACTTGGGAATAAGGATCACTCCCTACATCGCACAGGTGGCCAAAGCAAACTATATGCCTCGGCTGACGGATCTGGAGAGAGAGTGTCGATCCTATTCAGGACTCACCCTGTCATGGCTAGGTAGGGTATCTGCCTTTCAAATGATGCTGCTCCCAAAACTATTATACTTATTTAGAACTATACCCGTAGCACCCCCCCTTACGTTCCTCCAGAAAATTAACGCTATGCTCAACAAACTTATCTGGAACTCCAAAAGCCGAGACTCCCATCTTCTATCCTGCACAGAAAACGGGGAGTGGGAGGCTTGGGAATACCAAACATCTATGATTACTACATGGCCTCACATCTTTCTACTCTAAAGGACTGGTGGCATAACAACGCCCATAAATCCTGGATCACCATTGAGTCTCGTATGATACCACATCACAGTCTCAAATCTTGGCTCTTATACTCCCTCTGGACGGATGTGGTACCCTCTCTCACGTCTCCAATTCTACAACATCTCATAGACAGCTGGCGACATATCCATCACTCTACAGGCAAGACGCAGATACTACACATCAAGCAGGCCCCAATTGAATTCTTAGAACTAACAATCCTGGATCTCAACTTATCCATCTGGAAATCATCAGTTATCACCTCTATTTCAATGATGTGGAGTGAGGACTCATTGATACCATTCCCATCGCTACAATCCACCTTCTCCCTACCCTCCACTTGCCTCTTTACATATCTGAGAATCAAGCACTTTCTCACCTCCAACTGCAATAAACAAGTAATATACAATAAATCTCTGTTGGACCTCCTCAAAATTCCAAATCCGGCTACAAAAATTCTCAGCTCCATCTACAATACTATAGGATCTAAAGATCATCTGGTCAAATCTACCCCACTACTTAGCTGGGAAATGCATCTTCAGCAGAAATACTCGGTTATACAATGGCAGAAAGCCATGACCTTCACGAAAAAAGACCTTCCGGTGCACGACCCACTATGAAACAACTGTCAAAATTCTCCTCCACTGGTACTATACTCCAGAGCGACTTCACCGAATTTATCCGCAGACCTCAAACTCCTGCTGGAGGGGATGTGGCGAGAAAGGAACACTACTGCATTTACTGTGGACGTGCCCCCGAGTGGTGCTGTACTGGCAAGACGTCTTCCGATGGATTTCTTCACTAGTGGGATTCTTCATACCTCCCTCACCAGCTTTAGCACTACTATTTCTGCAAATCGACTCTTTCCCAGCAACACATAGAGTGTTGATTGGCCACGCCTTGTTATCAGCGTCATTGGCTCTGCTACGCAACTGGAAGTCAGCCACTATTCCGACTAGAGGAGAGCTAGTGAACATGGTGGAGCAGACCTACCAATATGAGAAGATTCTCTCTCATGGAGTTCTTGGGGATAACCACTTCCAAAAGAACTGGTTTCCATGGGCACTGAAGGATCATACACATCTGCCGTAACCCGGCTGTGCCGCACTTGGAAGATCAAAACTTAATAATTATTGTCACCTTTTGTTGCTTTATACTTGTACGCACTTGTTTCTTTAACTCTAGAGACTCTCAAACTCTTAGATAACTATATGTTTATTTGACTTCTAGCTACTTCTAGCGCTTACATGATAATACTTTTTTGAATGTTGTTGTTTGACCTGTTAAAAAATCTCAATAAAACTGATTGAAAGTAAAACATACAGGTGCATCTCACTAAATTAGAATATCTAAAACATTTATTTCTTTCAGTAATTAAATTAAAAAAGTGACTTCCTATATTTTCTAGATTCTTTACACACAGAGTGTTTTATTTCTGTAAATGTTGATTATGGATTACAGGTAATGAAAACCCAAATCTAAGAATATTAGAATATTGTAAAAAAGTTCAGTATTGTAAATTCAGTGTCACCTGCCAAGGTTTCCTAAGCCTTTAAATGGTCCCTCAGTCTGGTTCAGTAGGACACACAATCATGGAAGACGCTGATTATGAATTGTATTACTGAATTACTGAAATGAATGAACATTTCAAAGATATTCTAATTTATTGAGATGCACCTGTATATGCAATGAACAAAGAGAAAAAAAAGTTGACCATGCCCATAGACTTTAAGGTTAAACATAGAGTAGACTTCCTTCTGCTTAGAGATTGTAAGCAGTGAGGGAAGAAGTTATTGGATAACCTCCTCACCACACATCCCTGTCCCTGATAAGGAGGAGAGAAGCACAGACTGCTCAGGAGGTTATCTAATAGCTTCTCCCTTATCTAATAGCTTCTCCCTTATTTAATAGTTGCTCCACTCACTGCCTTGAGTCTATAAGAAGAAGGAAGCCTACTGTATGTTCAGCTATAAAGATACAGCATGCCTAATTTTTTTCATTGAGGATACAGCAGAAGTTGTACTGTATTCTAATGGGCATGTATGTGTACCACTAGAATGATGTGCATAGACCTATACATTTTGACCAGAAGGGGGTGCTATTACATAGAGCTGTAGATCATTGTTATATTTCTCCAAGGCTTTTTTAATAACAATACTTTGCAAAGTTACTCCATATTGCATATTAATTGAACTTATTGCCATTTTTATTGTTGGCACAACTCATCTAAAAAAGCAAGAATGGTTCTGTTTTAGTAAGAGAGCAGCAGTGTTGGAGAACCCGTTTATATATAACATTAACATTAAGAATGGGCTATTTTTCTTGTAAATACTGGTAGAATTAGCAGATTTTGGCAGGATACTATAACTCTCCTGATGTATTTCTTCAAGAAGGTAAACCCTTGGTCTATTTTAAGGATACAAATTCTAGAACTGTCTTCCAGGGATATTGAAGTATTCTTAAGGAACACAATCTGGTTTTGACAAAAAGCAGAGAACCTCTCAATGAACAAATATTTGGAAAATGTACAAAGGCTCTTAAACTGTATTCATTTGGGTTCTGGAACTAAAGCTATCCTGGAAATGCAAATGAACATGCAGATCCTGACACGCGTATCATAGTCAGGTCATTCCGAAATGGAAGTGCTGCTACAGATAGATATTATTATCTCTGATGATGGTTGTGCACCTGCAGATAGAAAATGTGTACGGCATATAATAATGACTAACTAGCAATATTATAAAAACGAAAAATGACTGTGGAATAATGTCACGTCACGGCCTTTGCAGCTGCGGAGCGGAGCAGTTAGAGAGCTGGGTAATGTGCTGTCAAAGGTGGGGGATCTGTTAATAAGTGTTTATTCACACAGTGCAGTCAAATTGTGTTTTTTTATCTCATTAGTGTTACTAATGTGCAGTACACAGGGATACTAACTAACATAACATAGGATTACTAATATGAGGAACATGGGGTTATTTATTTAGAATCCCCACGTGCCTCACATAATAGCTCTATGTATGTACAGTACAGTACCATACATTAGTAACTCCGTGTGCTCATGTATGTACGTCACTGTCACATTAGTAAATCTGTGACACACATTACCTTCATGTTCCTTACATTACTACTAAGTATCCCTCTTTCTGTATCTCACATTAGTAACTGTGTGTGCTTCACATTAACTACGTTTGCCTCACATTAAGAGCCCTTTCACATGACCGGGTCCCAGGGGCGCACCGCTAATGAGGCTAATGAGGCCGCTTTAAAAAACATGCTGAGCGGGACCTGTCCTGGGCTGGTTTAGCGTTTTAGGCAGGGGAGACTACGGTAGCTCGGGGCCGCTGTGCAGAGACAGCGCTGCTTCAACACTCACCTATTGGCAGCAGCGCTGCTCCAGCGGCCCTTGCCCTCCGCCTCCGCCCCCGTTCACTTAGCCTGCTCCTTGCTCTCCGCCCCCGCCCGCACCCACGCTTGGCTGCGTGCATCACGTGACAAGACCTGACGTGATAGGACACACAGTGGCTCCTGCGCGGTCTCCTAAGGTGTCCCTGCTCTCAAAAGCGCTACTGAGGTAAGTTTCATATTAGATAAATATTGCTTTTCTAAGTATTTATCCCCTATCCATAGGCAAGGTTTGGGGTGCGGTGGATGTTGAGTGTCGCAGGGGGGGCGGGTGAGGCAAGGTTTGGGGTGCGGTGGATGTTGGGTGTCGCGGGGGGGCGAGTGAGGCAAGGTTTGGGGTGCGGTGGATGTTGGGTGTCGCGGGGGGGCGAGTGAGGCAAGGTTTGGGGTGCGGTGGATGTTGGGTGTCGCTGGGGGGGGCGGGTGAGGCAAGGTTTGGGGTGCGGTGGATGTTGGGTGTCGCGGGGGGGCGAGTGAGGCAAGGTTTGGGGTGCGGTGGATGTTGGGTGTCGCAGGGGGGGCGGGTAAGGCAAGGTTTGGGGTGCGGTGGATGTTGGGTGTCGCGGGGGGGGCGAGTGAGGCAAGGTTTGGGGTGCGGTGGATGTTGGGTGTCGCTGGGGGGGGCGGGTGAGGCAAGGTTTGGGGTGCGGTGGATGTTGGGTGTCGCGGGGGGGGTGAGTGAGGCAAGGTTTGGGGTGCGGTGGATGTTGGGTGTCGCAGGGGGGCGGGTAAGGCAAGGTTTGGGGTGCGGTGGATGTTGGGTGTCGCGGGGGGGCGAGTGAGGCAAGGTTTGGGGTGCGGTGGATGTTGGGTGTCACTGGGGGGGCGAGTGAGGCAAAGTTTGGGGTGCGGTGGATGTTGGGTGTCGCTGGGGGGGGGCGAGTGAGGCAAGGTTTGGGGTGCGGTGGATGTTGGGTGTCGCGGGGGGGCGGCTAAGGCAAGGTTTGGGGTGTGGTGGATGATGGGTGTCGCAGGGGGGGGGAGTGAGGCAAGGTTTGGGGTGCGGTGGATGTTGGGTGTCGCAGGGGGGGGCGGGTGAGGCAAGGTTTGGGGTGCAATGGATGATGGGTGTCGCAGGGGGGGCGGGTGAGGCACGGTTTGGGGTGCGGTGGATGATGGGTGTCGAAGGGGGGGCAGGTAAGGCAAGGTTTGGGGTGCGGTGGATGTTGGGTGTCGCGGGGGGGACAGGTGAGACAAGGTTTGGGGTGCGGTGGATGTTGGGTGTCGCAGGGGGGGCGGGTGAGGCAAGGTTTGGGTTGCAGTGGATGTTGGATGTCGCAGGGGGAGCGGGTGAGGCAAGGTTTGGGGTGTGGTGGATGTTGAGTGTCGCAGGGGGGGCGGGTGAGGCAAGGTTTGGGGTGCGGTGGATGTTGGGTGTCGCTGGGGGGGGGGCGAAAGAGGCAAGGTTTGGGTTGCAGTGGATGTTGGATGTCGCAGGGGGGCGGGTGAGGCAAGGTTTGGGGTGCGGTGGATGAAGGGTGTCGCAGTGGGGGACAGGTGAGACAAGGTTTGGGTTGCAGTGGATGTTGGATGTCGCGGGGGGAGGGCAGGGGCGTTGGCAGAAAAAGCCTCCAAGCAAAGAATATCCTCTGTGATAAGGAGCAGGGATTATGTGCCCAGCACTGTAAGGGTAGCTCATGCCAGGCCCATATAACCTTACACTGCTGCTCAAACCATCACTTTACAGTTATAGTTTTGTCAGCTAATCTCTGTAGCATGAAGGGTTAAAAGGCTATATGTTGAGACATTGTTTGAAAAATCACAAAAACAAATGCAAAGTATTTTTCTGTAAATAAAGCTTAGGCTCCATTCATGTCACAGGTCATGTCATGGTTTGTCATTGTGATAATCCTGAATGTATTCTAGTGTTTTTCCCTACCCAGTAAAATGCACCTGACAGACCCATTACAAATATGTTACAAATTAAAAAAAAAAACCTATGTCGGCTTTCTAGCGGTATATAAAACCTCATATTCATGAGGACATGAAAGGTTCTCTTTAATAAGGCTAGCACTGCATTGCGATCTTGGCTGCCTATTGCATGACCAAAGATCGCTGGGTCTCCCTGCGACTCCTTCACTAATGTTAGTGAATGAAGTCACATTGAGATCCTGAGGGTGCCACAACCGCAACTTCAAGCCAAGCATTGCTCAACCCTTTTGTGACTTGAAGTCACAGTCGCAAAAGCACTAGAGGTTGCAATGTGACTCCATTCACTAATATTAGAGATGGAGTCACAGGGCAACCCAGTAATCATTGATCACGTGACAGGAAACACCCAAAATTGTCATGTAGCCCTAGCCTAACCATTGCGGTTTTGGAAATCGCACCATGTCAATTATACCTATGGAAACGCCGGTGGTTTCCATATAGGTATAAATAGAAAGAGAAAGTCCACAGAGGAAACCTCTGTGGACAGTCTGTGAAAAGTTCTGCGATGCGTTACCTCCATGTTTTTTCCTGCAGCGCTTTTTTGCTGCGGCCCGCTACGTGGAGACTTAGCCTAAGGATAGATTGTCAATATCAGATTGGTGGAAGATCTGATCTACCATAATCTGGTCTAACTACTATGCAGAGAACCATGCTGTATGGTTCCTGCGAGGTTTGGGGTGCCATGGATGTTGGGTGTCGCAGGGGGGGCGGGTGAGGCAAGGTTTGGGGTGCGGTGGATGTTGGGTGCCGTGGGGGGGGTGGGTTGGGGAGGGGGCGTTTTGGGTGTCTGTCTGCTGAGACCCCCCTTTTGCTTGAGAATTAGTTTTTTTCCCCTCCACTTGAAATTCAGCCTGACCACAGCCAGGCTGAATATAGGCTATCTGCGGCGCTCCTATTAAAGAGAATGGGAGCGTGGGTTTGTATATCCACCAAGCGGCTGCGGTCAGGCTGAACTCCCAGTGGTTGAAAAAAGACCCAATTCTCAGGCTCAGTGGGATTCTCAGCAGATGCCCAAAACTTATAAAAATATTTTTCCCATACGGTGAATGCCATAGCAGGGAAAATTAAATCAAAAGTGCCGAACCGCAGTTTTTTCGCTGTTTTGCCTCTGATAAAAATTTGAATAAAAGGTGGTCAAAGCAATAGACATTCCCCAAAATGATGTAACTAAAAAGTACACCTGGTCCTGCAAAACAAGGGGCCCTATGCATCCCCGTACACTGAAATATAAACAAACAGTTACGGGTGTCAGAATATGGCGACTTTAAAAAAAAAAGTTTTAGATCTTTGTTATAGGATTAAAATGTGAATAAAACTATATAAGTTTGGTATCCTCGGAATTGTACACAAACACAGAATACAGGTGACATGTCATTTTGGCTGCAGAGTGAACACCGTAAAAACAAAGCCCATAAGAAAGTCGCAGAAATGCACTTTTTCTTCATTTCCTCCCAATTCTGAATTTTTTTGCAGCTTCCCAGCATATTGTACAGAATAATAAATGGTACCATTATGAAGAACAATTTGTCCCACAAACATTAAAGGGGTTGTCCAGGCAAAAATGGACAACCCTTTTAAAGTTTAAATAAGCTGGGGGCAGTGAAAAAGTGCAATTCAGAAAACTCATTTTTATTAGGCCTATTCATCTTGGTCTTATCAGCAGGTATTCTTCTTCATTTACTGCTGTGCAAACGGCCCATAATAGGGAATCGTAAGTAAAAAGAAGTGGTCCTCTTACAGGATCCTCATCTTTTGGCATGAGGGAGGGTCTTTTTCTCTGGAGGACCTGTCCTTTTCAGAATTATACAAACAACTCATTGACGTCAGGTTTCCCCATAGATTACAGCTAATCACTGGGGAGCATGTCGGGGGACTCTTTGTAATAAGCATTGCAATAGTTTTTATTTGTGTATTCTGTTGTCTCTTTTGTAGTTAAAGAGTTTGGTCAAAGACCTTGATGTTTCACCTGGCAAGAAGAAGTGTTAAGTTATTTTCATTGTTAATACCGTGTTGTTGTTCTCTGATACTGAAGTAATACAGTAAGAAGATTTCTTTAAAACTGTTTTATTACTTTGTGTATTTTGTATGTTTATTGTGTGACAATAGCAGCGTGTGAAGCTAGTAGCATGGAAGCTCAATTTTTTTTTTTTTTTTTTTTTTTTTGGGGGGCGCCTTTTTATAGTCTGCCTCAGGCAGCAAAGAGGCTAGGTTCACCACTGCCGGGTCCCATCTGTGGAAAATAGTCCATGTGTGGGCCGGATTTACCGGACTGATCTTGGCCTTATGGAAAATTTTGGAAATCGCAGCATGTCAATTATAACTACAGAAACGCAAGCGGTTTCCCTATAGGTATAATGGAAGCACAAAGTCTCTCTCCATACAGGGCAGATGCCGGCTGTATAATACAGCCAGCACCTGCCGCTATTAGCAGTGATCGGTGCCTTCACCGGTCTCGGCTGTTAACCCTTTAGACACCACGGTCAAACAGGACCGCGGCCCCCTAGGGACCCCCTAGGTTTCAAGTTCCCTAGGGGGTCTGATTATAAAAGTAAAAGAAGAAAACATTTTTTTTTTAAAGTATAAAAAAAATTAAAAAACTTAAAAGTTCAAATCACCCCTCTTATCTAGCTCAGATATAAAAGTAAATAAACAAAAGTAAACAAACACATTAGGTATCCCCAAAATGTCCGAACTATTAAAATATTAAAATATTTATCCCATACCGTGAACGGCGTAGCGTAAAAAAAAATCAAAATGGCCAAATAGCGTTTTTTTTAAAACTTTGCCTCCTATAAAAAAATGAATAAAAAGTGATCAAACCATCAGATCTTTCCCTAAATGGTATCAGTAAAAATGCCATCTTGTCCTGCATAAAAAAACGCCTTACCCAGCTCCATAGATGTAAATATGAAAAAGTTACAGGTGACACAATATGGCGACGCAATTTTTTTTTTCTATTTTGCAAAGTTTTTCATTTTTTAAACGGTATCAAAACATTACAAATATTGTATAAATTTGGTATTGCCGTGTTCGTACTGACCCACAGAATACAGGTAACATGTCATTTTTACCACACAGTGAACGCTGTAAAAATTAAACCCATATGAAATTGGCGCAAATGCATTTTTCTCCAATTGCACCTCATTCTGAATTTTTTTCCAGCTTCCCAGTACATTGCACAGCATATTGAATGGTGCCATTGCAAAGTACAATTTGTTTCGTAAACAATAAGCCATCATGTGAGTCTGTGAACTGAAAAATGAAAAAGTTATGGCTCTTGGAATGTGGGGAGGGAAAACGAAAATGCAAAAATGAAAATTGGCCGGGTCCTTAAGGGGTTAATGTCCCTTGCTGTTATGCTATGACAGATGACAGCAATGTCCATTAATAACGGTGACTGCCTCCTCTGCACCCACTCAAGTTACGCCCCTGGTGCCACACAATACACATAGAGGCAGCTATAGCTCGCTTCAGGCAGTGGACAAAAAGTGCATTTCAGCGCAGGATTTAATGGACATGGACAAGCTAAAATCTGTTAATAAAGTATATTTTAATAATTTATTAATTACACAAATGCTTCCAGAAAATCAAAAGTTTAGTGCAAAAGTTTAGGTACACTCTAGTGTGGAGGGAAGAGAGAATTGAGCACAACTGAATTGCATAACAAATAATGCAACTGGGCGTTTGTGTTAGGCTGGGTTTACACCGCACTTGTTTTTACTGGTGAGCTGAAGTTTTTAACTGTAATAATGAGTAACATATTGTTATTATACCAGTAAGGCCTTATTCACAAGTCTGCATTTCTTGCACGCGTGCCATCTGCATTTTTACGTATCCATTAATTTCAATGTGTTCGTTCAGGACCGTAGCAATGAAAATGTGTCCCTTTTCACTGGTCCTGATTCATCATGGATGCCTATCAGTGGCCTCAGTGGTGGCTGGAAAAGACCCGGTGACATCATTCGCATACGTCACCAGGTCCTTTATGTTACACCTTCACCAGCCTCCTCTGGGATTTGTCCAATTCCTGGACAACCCCTTTAACTCAAACGAAATGACTATTTGTGAATGAATAAAAAATTGTAAGAATAATGGCGATTTCTATCAGAAACTGAAAAATCGTGAGTTCAAGGATGATTAAATGGCGAATACTCACATTTCATCCTATTAGCTCATCCTCCAAGTATTCTTCATCTGCTTCCCTTTTGTCTGTTAGCACTTTATATAATATAAAGCCTTTAGCTATTTTTATTGGAACCTGACAATTGTTTCTTTCCCTTGTATTTTGCACGTCCAAATGCATTTTCGAGAGCCAATATGTCATCACAACAAAGACAAAATATTTCAGAATAAACATGTTTTAGTGTCTCGCTAATCCTGGGCGACCATTGATTAATGGAGAAATAATTCCGCCGGGACACAAGGATTGTCTTCTAAACAAATTCTAGCTTGTGTTAGGCTTTCTTCTCCCAAACAGAACAACTCAGTTTATAATGTTTGTATGTAACCGCAAGATCTAGGGTAGACTGCAAAATCCTCAACGTTCTTGGCATGTTTTCAAAGGACATTTCTTTCACCCATATGGAAAGAAAGAGCTAAAGCCCTCTTATAGGATGTCTGCAGGCTCCTCCATCACATTTCAACATGTATGATCAATTCACAGCCAACTTCCTTAAAGCAGTGAACTTTGTGAGTTGGCTTGTACAGTATATTAGTATTTCAGCATGTGTTGTCTTAGGATATGGGTGACTCTTTTAGTTGGCCAGGTTCCTTCTCATCTCGATTCCCGTAACGTCTTAACAATTGTATTTCTCCTCTCCAAACCCTTCCCCTCTCTACTCTATGCTGAACTGCAGCTCTCTAATGTGTGTTTGGTACATGCTTTCTTATGCAGAGCGGAAAGTTAAAAAACATATACTTTTTTTATACTGACAATAGGAGGCAATGGTCACCATATACTACAGCAGGAGTAGGCAACCTTCGGCACTCCAACTGTTGTAAAACTACAACTCCCAGCATGAATACTTTCTCTGCTGTTCTTGGAACTCCCATGGAAGTGAATGGAGCATGTTGGGAGTTGTAGTTTCACAGCAGCTGGAGTGCCGAAGGTTGCTGACCCCTGCACTACAGGATGCCTATACATTGATATACAGTATTGTGCAACAGTTTTAGGTAGGTGTGTGGCATCCCAGAGCTGGCTATGGCTGGGCTGAGGGTGATCTCTGTGCATTGTATTATTTCCTGTTGCTTCATAGCCTGTGTGACATAGCAGGGGGTCCTGAGTCTCACACAACACAGCGCCACCTAGTGAGCCTCACACATGCATTACACCTCCCATAGGATTGAATAGTAACCAAATGTCCAATGGGAGGACATCGCCTGGGAAAAGGGGAGGAGTCAGCTGATCACTGGGTCCCCATGGTAACACCCCTGCAGGAAGGTCCTGCGTGTGAGGAGTGAGAAGTGTGGAGTGTTAGGAGGAGGAGGTGAGGAGATAAGTGTGATGTCCTGTGAAGAAAGCAGTGAGTTTAGTGCAGGAATCTCAAGTCCTAGACAGGCCCAGGAAGGTTGGAGAGCTGACATACTCCAGCTATTCAGAAGATCCTGTCCCCTGTCTGCCTAGCCATCGCCCTGAAGGAAGTCAAGCATCATTATCTTGTCAGCATGAGACTGTGGAGAGAACATTCTGGAACACGTGCTCCATAGCAAGTATCACAGGATCCAGGGGCCAAGGCCAGACCTGTGGAATATCCTGCCACCCTGACTATTGCACCCCGAAACTCTGAGCTATCAGGACCACATAACGTGAGTGGGGAATATTATGTGCTAGTATCATGGTGGGCATCCTCCTATGAGCCAAATAGGAACCCAGATGCACCTCAGGGCTGTAACACTGAAGTATAAAGGGCTAGGAACACCTTTCATCAAGTCTACCCTGCACCCCAGGACTTTGCTGTGTCACCAGGCGTACCCCGTTGTTTTGTATTGAAGAAACTGTTTAAGCATTTGTGCCTCCACACCCATGGAAGTAAAAGTTCAACTTTACAACCGTTTCTGTGTCTGACTCTGCACCGACAACATCAGGGCGCCCCAAACACCACCAGTCGGCACAGTATAGGGGAAGCGCCCCGGGGGAACAATCACCACCAACATTTGTGCAGCCCCCTCATCACCGGTACCAGTGGTGGTAACGTGGGACTGCACCAGCGCTGCGCCCTCGTGCCCAGAGACCGTGACAAGTCTGCGCTGTTTGCACCCCCGCAATCCCAACTGCAGCGTTACCTTCCATCTGGTCACCGCAAGAAAAACTGGCGTCACGAACAGGATACGGGTGTGTGCCATTTTGAGAAAGTCGCCACGAAAAGTGCGCCAAATTGTCTCCAGAGCATCGGTCTTTATTGTGGACTTTGCTAAGATCAAGTTTATTCCCTGAGAGTGCTTGCCACAAAGAGGGGGGATCCCTATACCCCTGAAGTAAGCCCTAAAGACTGTCCTCTCAGTGTCTTACAGCCCTGGAAGAGTTAAAACGCCCAGGACTTGTTTGCTGCGCCACATCGCTGTGTAAGAACGCCCACAAAGGGTTAACTGTACCTTGCAAAAGTGCGGGAGATTTTTAGCACTGCCCATGAAGCCAGGAGACCCATCTGCCGCCATCTTAGGAGAGCCCAGAATGCTGAGCGCAATGCTCCAGCGCACCCATACAAGAAAGTGAAAGGCGAATGTGCCGGCACCATTTCTGACTCTCCGGTGCCGCATCACCGTCCCTGTTGTGCACCGCTGATCTCTGGTCCACGCTGCAGTTGCTGTCAGTGAGTACTGTGCCTCCCTGTCCTTGTCTTCAGTCCTCCCACGGCCCCAGCGAGTGTTTTCCGTGTACAGTGTCCGTGGGGAGTGCCACCATTAAAGAGGGGGAGCACACCGTCAGCCTGCATCACAGTGACTCTGTTAATAGCTACAACATTCTTAAAGGGACAGCATTCCAAGTTGTAGTCTCCATTCCCTGCCAGCAAGCAGTTGAGTTTCTTAAAGAGACGGCGACCTAATTTCAGTCATACCTGCAAACAACATGACTGAGCAAAGTGACATTGTGCCATCTGTTTCTAGTGATCCAGCAGTGCCCATGGCGAGCAGCCTACCATTCTCCATGCCATTTTACCCTGGCGCACCATGGCTGCCATGCTACAAAGGGGAGGCGCATTCCCTCAGGGACTTTCGTGAGAAGATGCTGTCTCTCTTCCAGTTCTATCCTCTGAATACAGAACAGCAGATACAGATCCTGCTGGGCCAGCTTGAGGGTGCTGCAGCTAGGGAGGTCAAATCCTGGCCTGCCTCTGACAAAAGAACCCCTGGGCAAATTCTGAACAAACTCCAGGTGAACTTTGACGTGCGATCTGTCTCCGAGGTAAAGATGCGCTTCTTTTCCAGACGACAACTACCTGGTGAGACCCTGCGGGACTATGCTTTATCCCTCCAAGAGGCGTTCAGAGCTGTGGTGCAAGTGGATCCACGTGAGAATGTGGACT